>JAILYA010000002.1:0-1200000 GCA_021437795.1 Rhodamnia rubescens | reverse complement strand
CTTTTTTTGTTGATTTTTTAAATAGCATAGACTTGGTTAGACTGCAAGAAGAGATATATCCTTCCAACCTCAATCCATCTCTTTAATTTGCTTATCTCATTTCCATAGCATTGTTAGTCAGTGTTCCTCATACTTTCCTTGACATCTCTCTCTCTCTCTCTCCTGAATTAATTGGGTTGGACTGTATACTAGTACTAATTCCTATCAACTAGTGAATACCTACTTGGTGCTTTTGGCTAGAAGTTCATGTTAACAAACATCAATTACCGGTTCATTGATAAATGACGAATACTCCATAACCTTATAAAATTGTCATTTTGATTATATGCTATCAACCCCATAGATCTGCATCATGCCATTGTTCCGGTGGCCCTATATTTCAGTGGCAGATTCAGGTTTGTAACAACTTAAGGATAAAAACCACTCAGATAACAAATAGGATGCCATTGTTCCGGTGGCCCTATATTTCAGTATTAAGAATGCTGTTGGCCTGATCCCACGAAAGATCTCTCTAACCAAAAAAAGCCTTTTTTCTTCTTATTTTACAGTCTTCCCATTCATTACTCGCATGTCTTGCTTCTCCTAATTCCTTCCACTCCAATTCCTTCCTAATACATCCCAAGAAAAATCCCCGAATTGGATTCCAAATCGACTGTTTAGTTTGAGCTTTTACGTCGTCTCCTTAAATCATGCATATTTAGATTTGTCATCAAGGCTCCTAAAAGGAATAGAAAGAACCATTCTAGGAAGAAAAGAAAAGGATAGGAAGGAGGAATGCATAAGATTTGTGAAAGACTTTAGAGTCATCAAAAAAGTTATGAAGCAATATGCTAGAGGAAAGATCATTATATTGGAGGAAATCCTGCGACACAACCTAAAAAATTGAATCTCATTCCAGTATTGCGGCAATTGGACCCATGCATCTTTGTATCTGCACAATTGGATCAACCACTAATGTCAGAGAAATGTCGATACAGTAACACTCATTTTTACCATAAAACTGTCCCAAGAAGAACAGACAAGTTGTAGTGCTCTTCTACCACAACCAAAAAATATCAAATTATGAACCAATAGTAGGTAAGATGATTTGGCACCCTCCATGTGTAGTTTTACAGACAACAGCAACATCTGGTTGTAATCTTATTCATTTCTAGATTGGTGTTTCAAATCTTTCTATGATTTGGGTTTGGTAGTCTTCTAGAACCCTAACTCTTTGCATCATACGTAGTCAATTGGGCAGCCTTATCTCTATTCCAATAGCTGCCGAAATAGAATCTCCAGGATGCCCGTGTTTTCATCCTATGTTTCTTGCAAGGATATGATTCTCATAATTGAGTATCTAGCTGCCTGGAGTTTGGACTTATTTGAGTGAGGATACCCTATTGCGACATCTTCTGTGCCACTGTGGAAATTTGCTTTCATGTTTTCTTTGCATATTACCCAATACTTTGCATTTGCATATTACAAGTTACCACTGCTGTTCAGGTGTTTAATATTGACCTCTTCATTTTTAAATTGGTAGCTTGTTTATCAACTATTTACTACCACTGTGGAACCGGGAGAAGAGGATGTCAAAATTGTCATGCAGATGGCTGAAGCAGCAGTTCGTGCTCAAGAGAGGGATCCTTATACTGCCTTTGCAAACCGTGTGAGCGAACTCAATTATGGAAACTCATACTTTTTCAGGGTATGCCTTGCGTCATGGTTTCATTTCAGCTTTGATTCTAAGACGGTTATTCCAACGTCAGAAATGAGCTAGAATTTTCTCTGCAGCCCATAAAGATAAGTGACCTCAAAAGAGTAGACCCTAGGAGAGCATGTGAATACTTTAGTTGCTGTTTTAAGGATCCATCAACCTTTACAGTTGTGATTGTTGGCAGTATAAGTCCTACAATGGCTGTCCCTCTGATCTTGCAATATCTGGTGAGTAATTTTTGCAGCTTATGATTTCTCGATCATTTGAGATTGGAAAGCCTTCTGATTATTGTGTTCTGCTTCTTCAAATAGGGCGGAATTCCAAGGCCTCCTGAGCCAATATTAAGATATAGTCGTGATGACCTCAAGGGCTTGCCTGTCACTTCTCCTACAAAGATTGTCAGGTGGGCTCTCCAGATATCATGTCACACCTCCCACCAAAACAAGAAGGGGGAGGTTAGGATCTCTTTTTTTCATGTCTGGAAATGAAATACTTGTGTCGCATGTCCACTCGACGGCCACCCTATCCTTCTTTCTTTTAGTTTTAGCTAGTGCCCTTGCACTCCACTCTCTCTTACCATCTTTGAGAATACTTAACATTCAGTTCTCTATATCCAGCATCCGTTATTTCTTACATTTAATCTTGCTTTTCATATGCAATAGCAATTTGTTATGCTTCAGTAGGAGTGAAAAATGTGGATGGGCTTACACTATGAAGCTTGATTTACCTGTTCTGGATTCTAATACACTACAAAGCGTAATTTATCTGTTGTAAATTCTGATACTCTACATACCCGTATAGGGATGTTGTTAGGAGTCCCATGGTGCAAGCCCAGTGTTCTGTCCAGATCTGCTTTCCTGTGGAATTGAAAAATGGGACAATGGTATGTGGTTCCTTGTGATTGAATTCTCACACCTCATGGATGAGAGGGTTGCCATACTTTTCTGACCAATTTCTGTTTGTACTTCATTCAAATAACAAATATTGAGTGTAGGTGAAGGAGATTCACTCTATTGGATTTTTGAGCAAACTTCTTGAAACAAAGCTAATGCAGGTTCTTCGTTTCAAGCATGGACAGGTATTTACTTAGGGGACATTGTTTTCACCATTCTGTTCTTTTGGCTGTTATTTAGTTCTTACCATCATGTACAGATCTATTCCACTGGGGTTTCAGTATTTCTTGGCAGTAATAGACCTTCGAGGACTGGCGATGTCCGTGGTGACATTAGCATTAATTTTTCTTGTGATCCCGAAATCTCCTCGAAGCTGGTAATTTCCATTTCAATTCTCTTTCTTGCTTTTACTGAATCTATGAGGTCGATACCCTAATATTACTTCATTTTGCAATATGTCTTGACAGGTTGATCTTACTTTGGATGAAATACAACTTCTTCAAGAGGAAGGTCCTTCAGAGCAAGATGTTTTGACAATTCTGGAGATAGAACAAAGAGCTCATGAAGATGGAGTGCAGGTAAAAGTAAAATTCTTTCCTTGAGATTCTGCACTTCTCTATAATCATGATCTGTCAGTACATTGGAACCATATGAACTTTCACTGGAACCATATGAACTTTCACCATTACATTTCTGGTACTTTTATTTTCAGGAGAACTATTACTGGCTGGATAAACTTTTGCGTAGCTACCAGTCAAGAGTTTATTCCGGAGATGCGGGCACTTCATTTAAGGTAAGTTATTGTGGTCATCCTCTGATATTTCCTTGCTATGGTGTTCTTCCATTCTGCATTATGCATCACACAGTGTGGTTTCTTTGCATATGTTTCATTTGGTCACATAGTGCTGAACTATGGTTTCATGAGGCATGAAAATCTATGTGAAAATCGAAATCCGTGCGGCAGTTCATCAACAATTTGAATGTACTAAACATAAGTCTGGAGTTTGTAGGAACTAAAGAACATAGATCAACAATGGAAGCTAATGAAAATTAGTTGGACAATCTTGTTTGGACGATTCTTCTTAGTACATTTGTAAAGAAGTCTGCATGATTGAGACTCTTGTCATTAAATGCAGTATATCGGATTTTGCTTTCAAAGTAAAAAATGAATATGCAATTTTTAATTCCACATAATTTATATAATGTAATTGTTATAATATTGAACCCAAAAGTTTAAATTGTTAGGCGGAGGTCGATTATGCATGTATAAGGCCCATATGAACACTTTAGATAAGCAATGTGGAGTACTATCAACCTTTTATATGCAAACTGGGTTGATAATAGCATGTGCTTGTGAAATAAACTTTGGGGAAAAATGGCTCTAATAGCATGATAGAAGAGCCAAACCAAACCAAAAGCTTAGGTCATTCGATGGAGGGAGAATATTTGTATATAATACCTGCCAAACCCTATAGACAAGTGATATAGGATACTTTATGGATAATAGCACAAATGGTCCTTGAGTTTTGGTCTAATATGCAGTATCGCCGCTGAATTTTAATTTATGTAATGTGGTTCCTAAACTTTGGTCTAATGTGCGATGTCGTTTTTTGATTTTTAATTTTTTCAATGTGATCCTTGAACTCTTAGTAAATATTCAATGTAGTCCATAGACTATATGAAAATGTATAAAAGTTCAGAGGCCCCATTGTACATTGGACCAAAGTTCATGGACCGTTTACGTCATTTTCCCGTTACTTTAACGTACTTAATCTTGTAGCGGAAGAGGAACAGACCCATTTTTTACATTTCTGCTGCAGGTTCAAGATGAAGCACGCTCAAAAGTTAGAGAATCTCTTACACCATCAACAGCCCAGTCGGCATTACAAAGAATACTGCCTTTTCCTTGTAAGAAGCAGTACACAGTGGTGATTTTGGTGCCGCAAAGGTCTCGCCTCGAGATGTTAAAATCACTATTCGGGTTCTCTCGGATTACATATGGAAGAGATGCAAAGGTCAGTTGCAATTAGCTTGACAGTTCTCACCACTTGTGAATTAGCTACATACTAGGGATGTATTGTTTCAACAATCACCCTAGGAACTTCTTATTTGCCCTAGCCACTCTCACGAATTGATCGACCCTCTCATGTTTTCTATCCATTAGCCAGTTCTCGGTCCTGCAAGTATTTGAAAAAAGATATTATGATTGAAAATTGGAAAATATATTTGACACTTGCAAACTATAGGTTATGAGTGCCTTTTCTAGTTTTGCATTGGTTTAAGCTCCTCATGATTTATCAATTTTTTTAATTTGAGTTTTATCTTTTACTTTCAAAGACTATAATCAAGGGAATACCGCTCTTATGCAGATTTTGGTGGGCGTTGCCACTATGGCAATCTTGGCTCTGAGTTTGTGGAGATACTCACACCGCTCTGTGAAATCGTAGGAGATTTTTGTCGAGGTTAACGTTGCATAGGACATAGCTCATTCACTAAGGTACAGCTCGTAATACTCTGAGATTTCAAATTTTACAAGGGTAAAAACATTCGTTGATATCTTTACCCCCCCCCAAAAAAAAAAAAAAAAAACATTTGTTGATACAAAGAAAAGGTAGATCTCGGGTGCTTTAAGTTTATTTTCAAGCCTGCTTCCCCGGATCGGCCCTTGTTCATGAGCTATAGAATTGTTAAACAACATGTCTGCCATTTTTTGTACGAGACAGCTGAAGAATTCTAATGATTCCACTTACTGCGTATTCCTGGGAGATTTTGATTTGTGCCGGTGAATGATTGGTGTGGCCGCTCTGCTGCTTTTGAAGATCATTAGAATTATTTGAGGAAAGCTTACGGCTTTTGTGCATATTTTATACATTTATTAGGATCATTGATTCGTCCTGTTGATTGGCCTCGCCCGTTTCAACTCGAGGGCCAGTGCTCTCTCAGGGTAGAAAGTGTAGAAAATTGCTTGACCGCATCCCTCTCTTAATCATGTATCGAACGAATAACCCATCATTAACGACCTTTTTTCTTGCCATAGAAATGATTAAATAATCTACGTATGCATTAGTATAAGTTCGAATCCCATTAATTATCCTAATCTTTATTCCTCATCTATCCGTAGTATCCATGCATTTTACCCATGCAGATTTTGAAGAATGAAGTCTTTTTGTTTTCCATTGGCCGTAGTAAGGTCCATTTAATCTTATACATGTATGACCAACTATAAATTAATTTTTCGTATCCATCAATGTATTCTTTGATTACATGTAAAAGAGATTCCATGCATAGCATGGGCGAAAATCGCTAGTTCTAATCATCACGGAGGATCTGCATATAAGGGTTTGAACTTTAACTGAAAAAACGTGCGTTGGTGAATCAGTTAATAACTAGAAAAACAGGTAATTTCGTCGGGTCGTAACTTTTCGAGTTGCTTGCTGTCAGAGATGTTAAAAGTTACCTTCTGATACGAAAATTTCCTAACACATGAAGAAGTTACCAATTCCAAAGGGGGTAAATATTTCAAATTTTTTTGCTATATTAAAAGTTAATTAAAAAAATACAGAGTGTTTTTTCATTTTGGGCCAGAAAGTATTCATACGTCGGAAGTTACTTTGGGAACTTACTGATATTGTAGGACAAAACTTTTCAATCGCTTGTTTAATTAGTTCCTTAACTATTAAGTTTCGCTCAATTTACGCTGCCATTTTCGCTCGGGGTTAGCAAGAGGTGACTGCTCTGATTACCAGGACAGCCCTAGCCTTGACTTTGACTTACTCCAACAATTTCCGTATATTCGGCCATGCGCCTTCCTTTCACCAACGAGCTCTACTCCGACGACAAAATAGTCCCGACCATTTAAGTCTAGAGACGCAGTTCTCCGACCAAATTAAGCAATCAATCAGGAAAATTTTGCAGCTGTTACACCTTTTAACTAAGTACGTGCTTAATTAACGATTGCCAGGAGAGCACACGATAACAAAACTCAACAGGGGAAAAAAGACAGAACTATCGGCCGTAAAGAGAGAAATTGAGCCGAAATGCATATTTACGAAGCGGGGCATGCTTTGGGGGGTGTATTACGGAATGCCACTAGGGTTTTTATTTGCTTTCCCGGACTTCTCTCGTTCTTCGTCTCCCTAGTTTCAGCATTGCCTTCGCTTCGCCCTCTGCCCATTCGCGCCGTAAGCTATCTCTCCTCTCTCTACTGTTTTGGTTGCTCGGAAGCAGAGGAAACTGGGAGAAAAGGTCTGTGTGTGTCTTTGCCATCTCTGACTTGCTCATAACTCGAATTGAACCGAAGTTTTTACTACCTATGGTTTCATGGTTCTAATCTTTTCGTGAGCAATGTCCGAAATTCTCACATTACATTCGTCTTTGACAATCTAGTTTATTCGGGATCAAGAGTTGTACCGCAAATTGTGCGCGCCCGTGTTGTTGCTGTTTTTTTTTTTTTTTTTGAGAAGAACAGTTCTCAATTCTTGGTGGTTGAATGAATAGGCGGTTGGAGTTGAAGAGGGTCGTCGAGAATGGTGGAGAAGGCCACAGGGCGAAAAGAGGAGGTGGTCTCTAGAGAGTACACCATCAACCTCCACAAGCGCCTTCATGGCTGGTATAGCCCCCTCTTTGACTTCGTCTTTTATCTCCGCTGATTTCACTTTCGCTCAGTGAATTGCCTGAAGGAAATAGGATTGAGCATATGTTGAAAGAGGCTGAAGCCGATGGCGGTTTTCTAATCTGAAGCAATTTGTTTTGTTTTTGGTTAATTTTCAATAGTCCACTATTTTAAGTGTATGGATGATCTATTTCTGCCGATGAGAACATCTTTTTCGGACTGGTCAGGACCCTATTTCGCTGAAATTATGTTCTATGACCCACAAGAAAGGCAATCATCTACTTAAAGAAGTTTGGGATTTCATCTTGTGATCTGTGTTTCCTGTTTCCGGCGTTGTCGTTTGGTTGGCATTTCTTAATCTATAGATCTTGTAGCGTGAGTACGGCAGCCTTGTTCTCCTTGGCTAACAAGCGTCAGTGGCCCCTTCGGTCTCCTTGAGTTGTGAAACCTCCTGGAATCTCCAGTTCCTGCATGAAATGTCGCTTTATAGTTTTTGCTCAGATTTGAAAGTTCTAGGAACAGGAAAAGTGGTAAATAGTTTAGTCTGCTGAATTTGGTGGTGTGATTGTGCCTCTAAGAAGGTGTCTTAAGGTTTTTCCCGTCGATTTTGGGTAACAGCACCTTTAAGAAGAAAGCTCCCAATGCCATAAAGGAGATCAGGAAGTTTGCCCAGAAAGCCATGGGAACCACGGATGTTAGAGTCGATGTGAAGCTGAACAAGCACATATGGAGCAGGGGGATCCGAAGCGTTCCGAGGAGGATCAGGGTCCGCATCGCACGCAAGAGGAACGAGGACGAAGACGCCAAGGAAGAGCTCTACTCTCTTGTCACTGTCGCTGAGATCCCTCCGGAGGGGATAAAGGGGCTGGGTACCAAGATCATCGAGGATGATGAGTAGTTTTGTTTTTTGCTACAGTTGATTGTATTGACCCTACATTCTGTCGGCATATCAGCTTTGTCGAGCATTTTCATTATCATATGAGCTTTATGGGACACACAAGTTAGTTGCTTGACTCTTCTTTTGCAAGATTGTGGAATGAAATTCCAGTTCTGCTTCTTTGACTCTTTGCTTTCGCTCGCCGTCCTTAAATTCTCAGATACATTCTCCGGTGAGAATTGTGCAATGAGGGAATTGTGCAACTCATTGGTTGAATTGGAGAGTTCAGGCATTTACTTACATGCTCTTTTGCAACATTGTCGAATGATTTTCCGGTTCTGCTTCTTTGACTCTTTGCTAATCACTGCTGCTATTGGTGCTGCTTGTGCTTTATTTGGAAAGATGCGTTTGGACGCTGAGCTTCTGATGTTAAATTGGGAAAGAGGAGGAAGCAGACAAGAACATTCATGTGAAGTTGCTTCATATGTACCGGCAATGTAATAACTCATGAGACGAGCCAAGCAAGCAGAGGAAGAGGGAAAGGTGCCCATTTAGCAAAGGACCACAAACTGAACTTCCTTGTTTTGCCTAAAACTAAATTCTACCAAATTCCAAATTTCGTATACGCCTGTTGGCTTTGAGAGTCTCAAAAGTCCAGGCCAAGGGTTCGATGGTTGGTAGAGAGATGAACTCGTTGAACTTCCCTAAGTTAAAACCAAATCTATAATTCACACACTCTAGTTTGGTCTGGTTCGATTCGAATCATCCATGTCTATTTTGAGTTCCGTGACACCGTTATGGCTGGATCCTTTTGCTAATCTTTTTCTTTGTTCTAAGTTCACTTGAGAGATGCGACTTCATTAGTTTTTCGTCCATGATTCCATCAAGGCACTCCAGCTTTTAGAGTTGATAGGATCGTTAATTTTCCTTACTCTGGCTGTCAGTATCTATTTCTCTTTTATAAGGAACATTAATAGCCCAAAAAGGAAGATATGGGATAAATTGGGAGAAATTCAGATAGGAAACATCATATAAGGTCTCGTGAGCATTGACCTTCCGTCGCATTTTCCTTTCGAAGCCTTCCTCTCTGGGCCCCACAGAGGTCCCTGAAATGGGCCTTTCAGGCCCATGATAAAGTCTCAAGCTTTTAGGCCCAGCCTATCCTCTCCGTCTTCTATGTGGAAACACATATAAAAGCAGAAACCCTAGTTTCGTCTCGCCTCGCATCTTGAACGTGCGTACCGCGGACCCAACGACGCCGGCAGAAGCGAAGCCAAGCTCTCTCTGACACTTCTCCATGGGTGAGCTCCGAACCGAAGCTCTTGGTTGTCTCCGATTCAGCCTTGTTTTCGGAGGGTTTTGATGGTGGATGATGATTTCGAGTTTTGTTCTCTTTTCTCGCAGGTAAGGTCCACGGATCTCTGGCTCGCGCCGGTAAGGTGAGAGGCCAGACGCCGAAGGTGGCGAAGCAGGACAAGAAGAAGAAGCCGCGCGGCCGCGCCCACAAGCGGATGCAGTACAACCGCCGGTTCGTCACCGCCGGTAACGACCGAGACTCTCTCTCGTCTCCGATTTGCCTCCTGTTTACATCCGTATTGGTTCTGTGCGTTTTCGTGATGGTTTCGTTAACGATTTATTGATTCTTGTCTCTGTCAAATTCGGGTGCTGTGTAGTTGTTGGCTTTGGAAAGAAGAGAGGCCCCAACTCGTCTGAGAAGTGAGCTTCATTTGAGTCTTAAAGGAAGAGGGAGCAGTGTAGGTCTACAAAGATGCGATTTTTGGTTTCTTGTTTGTTCATTGGATTGTTGTGCTTTTGATTTTGAGCTTTGATTGCATACTCTGGTCTCGGTGACTTGCAACTTACTGGATGTTGCTGAGGTCTATAGATAATGTAGTTTTGTCCTCTTGCTGATCCTTAAGTTGTTGGTTTTGGATGACTGAGCTTTCTCCATATGCTTTTGCTTGATGCCCCTAACCGAACATAATGTCAGCGTTTGATGTGATGTTTTCGTTCCCCAAACATTTCTGTATGTGGAGGAAGATGAGTATTCTAACAAGCATTGGGAGATGTCGAATGCCCGATTGACCTGGTAATGACTGGTGTCTGGTAAAACTCATGAGTTGCATTAGGATTTGAAGAAGTTGAAGTCTATTCGTTTTATATGGTGAGACCGGAGAGAATGTCCGGCACTTAACCCAGGTTTAAGCTAAGCTAGTAGGTTTTGGCTTAGGTTGCATATCGAAGAATGAATGATGAATCATTAGACTTGTCCTGAGATGGTCTTTGAACTCCAAATGTGCCAGATCATGATGATGGTAGCTGGTAAGTGTTGCTTCATAGGTTAGTGTTGGTCCTTGCGACGCATGTATGGAATGTCACGTGCATGCCTGTGGAATCTAGGAATACCAGGGTGTTGAATTTGTGGTCTTTAAGTAAGAGTTGGGATGCTGGCTGAGGTTGTTTTGCAGTGGCGCAATTTGGTGAAAACGAATTGCGCGTACGTATTTCCAGCTATTAGGACACTGTATATGAGTTAACCCCTAGTATCTCCAGTTGTTAGAACCTCTCAAGTTCTTATGTCCAAAACAAACCCTCAACCGTGTAATCGCACGGCTATCCGATGGCGGGACTGGGTCCCGTCACAGATGGTGGGTTGAGGTGCTAATATGTGCCTTGATATACACTTTGGAAGCAATTATTGTTTGAGGTCGATAATAGAGGCTTAGCATATAAGGTAAAGACCGGATTCTATTGCTGCAAAATTGCAATCTTCTAGCTTGCTCAAAACAAAAATTCCAGCAATCGGGGCTGAGCTGAGGTCGCTTTAAGGACACAATGACTACTTCTATGCCCTACCTCTCCAAAGAGTAGCTAGTTCCTTTCTTCCCTTTTTTGGGCCATAAATCTTGATATGGTTGTTGGCTGTCTTAAGTTATCAGAAGCTTAAAACAAGTTCACATCGAGAAAGCACAAGGACCTTACAATTCGTCGCGAGAACTTCCTTTTGCCGCGACTGAGTTTTGTTGATTCTCTAGTATGTACCGCGTCGCAAGTGTCGCATGAAGAGCCGCCCCGTATGGAAGCGCATCTTCGTTAAGCTTGTAGTGTGGGGAGTGGCCAGCTTCCATCTTCCCTAGGCTCTTGTCCTTCATCCCGACAAAGTAGAAGTAAGCCGGGATCACCTCCGAATAAAACGAAAAGTCCTCAGAACCCGTCAATGGTTTCATCTCTAGAACGTTGTGCGGGCCTAGCATGTCTCGTGCGACATTCTCGAAGTGTTTGTGCAAAGCTTTGTCGTTAATCGTCACCGGGTAGAAGGGCATAGAACTGAACGAGACTGTCGCGTTGCACCTCTGCACGCTTGCTTGTCTCGTGATGACCTGTTGCGTATGGTAACTTATGGTATTATGCTCTGCAAGATTTTTGAATCCTCCGAAGCCTAAAAGTACCCCAAACGGTGAAAAAAAATTGAAGTAACTTTGAGACGGGGTGGGATACATGGGAAGATGAGAGAGCATCACTAGTTAAGCGGCGATGAAGCTAAGGCAAAACCGGAAGGATCTCACCTCTTCGATTCTTTGTCTAAGTCGGATGAAGCTGTCCTTGGAAAGTGCCCTGAATGTGCCACCTATAGTCACAGAATCAGGAATCACATTGAATGCGCCGCCTCCTTCGATCTTAGCCACCGTGACCACCTGCACGTATTCACTTAAGATTTGAAATGCCGATCGGGCGGCTGGTAATTCAGTCATAGCCCTGACTATGAGGATCGGATGAGAAATCCCATCGATCTTGGAATGTACAAGGAGATTTCATCCATAACTCATGAATAGATCGTCCATTAAGTGATTCCACAGCTCCGTTGGCTGATGCAAAGAATTTACTGTAACAGAGAGAGATAGAACCTGGGAATCCAGTGGATCAGCTTCACGTGAAATGAGATGCTGCAGACTAACAATCACATTGGATGCTGCTACAATCGGATCTATTGTGTGCTGCGGAATCGCCGCGTGACCTCCCTTTCCGGTTATTACCGCCTCAAAGAAACCACATGCCGCCAAAAGAGGACCAGACCTGGTTGCCACTGCACCGATGGGGAACTTAACGGAAAGGTGCAGTCCGAAGATGGCATTAACATTTTCCAGGGCTCCATCATCTATCATTTTCTTTGCTCCTCCGCCTCCTTCCTCGGCTGGTTGAAAAACGAGAACCACTGTCCCCTGTAAACAAAAAATCCATCTACTCATCAGCTCTAAGACAAGGAATGACAGGCAGTAGACACAAAGATGTATCTCGACCAAAAGAAATGAATTTCAAGGTAAAAATGCAGTTCTGCAGAAGAGATCAAACATTCCCCAGAAAAGGAAAGGCATAGGTTTCCTCTCCAGGGATGTCTCTCACCCAAACATGCAAAGCTCAATGATTACCTATGTCGTTAGAGTTAGATAATGAAAAGCTTCTCTTACAATCCCATGCTTAACGATATTGTGCAGAACACATAAGGCAGTCACAATTTGAGAATTGAAGCTAGTCCATTCTAGTTTTATACATCTTTGACTCATTTCCGCAAATTAGTACTGGAAAGAGAGTGGAAGCACTGTAGTTTCCAGACCAATTCCAAAAGTTGGTTAAGCTCTCGGGCTTAAGTCGAGCAACTGGAGAAAACAAGTGGGTCGAAAACTGTCAGTGAATGTTAGAACCGAAATATATCTCAGCGTAATAGTTGTGCGGCGTATGGTTATATCGGAACCTGTTGCCTGCTTCTTTACTTTTTAAGTGAAGTTGCATTCCCTTCTAGGTGATTGACGACAAAGCCCAAACTTCGGGCAGAAGCTCACAGACCAGTTACATCGAGAAGAAGAAACCTGTAACTCGTCGCGATGACGTTGAAGCAACTTGGCTGCGCCGAGAAGCATAGCAACATGACCATCATGTCCACAGGCATGCATTTTCCCAGGTACTCTGCTCTTGTGCTCCCACTCTACTCTCTCCTGTAGCAACCCAAAAGCCTCATCAATTCTGTTTCTCTTCAATAGCATTAGCATCTCATACAAATTAGTTGAACCAGTACACTATTACAACAGCCCAAAGTAACATCTTATATTCACCTGAATAAATCAAGATCATGCCAAATTCAGCAATGCATTGTAAATCAGCTAAAAATTTCTCTTCAAGGGTCCACCACTTTACTTTTCCCGTTCAGCCCAAGGACCATTATTTGATCAATTATCCTTGGAAGTCCATGCAAATCCACCCTTTTTCTTTCCTTTTCTCTTCTTTTTCATCACATGGCACAGCTGCATAGTTAGGTTGACTTTTCTGTACTTTTTTGACAGTGTAACTACTTCCCCAAAAGAGGGGGGAAAAAGCAAACTTTTAACAAACCTCCATTGCCAAAGCATCCATATCAGCTCGAATTGCTACAAACGGCGGCTTCCCGGTTCCGATGTAGCCTACAACACCAGTAACAGCAAGTGGGTGTTTATACTGAACGCCCATCCGATCAAGCTCTGACCTTATGAGCTTGCTGGTCTCAAATTCCTGGAAACCAAGCTCTGGGTACTCGTGTATCCTCCTCCTGATGCTCACCATGTAGTCCACGATCTCTGGTTTTTGAGCAAGATTGAGAAAACCCACTGGGATCTGAGCCAGTTCTTCTGGGGTCAAATCTGGTGTGGATGAACACAAACATGGTCGTGGGATGAGCATGTAATGAATTAGAAGCAGAAGGACCCATTTCGAGATCCCCATCGCGTTAATACTGAGCGAATGACTGTGTAGAGTTTGAAATCTGAGATGGCTGGGAGACCTTGTGGAGATACAACAGGTGTTGGTTTATATTTGTAATGGAATCGAAACGAAAGATGCTCTTTTTCTTTTTCTTTTTGCTCCTTGAATGGAATGCAAGAACCTCGGTTTGGCGGGCCAAGAAATTGACATTGGCGAATTGAAAATATTTTGTTTGGCCAAAAAGAAACTGCAGACTTTTTTCCGGAATTTTGTGGACTGCTGTTATCTCGTTGGTTTAAAAACAGAGGATTTCTAAATTTT
This sequence comes from Rhodamnia rubescens, assembly GCA_021437795.1. NCBI lineage: Eukaryota > Viridiplantae > Streptophyta > Magnoliopsida > Myrtales > Myrtaceae > Rhodamnia > Rhodamnia rubescens. The sequence continues at coordinate 1,185,871 of JAILYA010000002.1, read as the reverse complement.
AGTTCAATATGCAATATTGTCTTTAGAATTTTAATTTATTCAGTGATCCCTATTCTATTAATGAATATTCAATATAGTCCCTTAATTATATTGACATTTTCAATGTTGACCGTATGTTGACTTTTTACGTTTTATCGAGTTAGCAGAATATGCTTAAGTTGGATTTGAACGTTGACCAACGGAAAAAGAAGTTACGCGTGAATTATCCAAATAAGATGTTCATCTCAAATCGGGTAAAAAAATCCATGCATAAAAAAAAGATAAATATTTTTTTCCTTTTTTAAAAGTAGATGGACATGTTGACTCATGAGCTTTAAAAATCTAACTAAGCATATAATAACCTTTGTCATTAAATAATATCTGACTTGTCGTTTAAATAAATTGAACAACAACATTGAATATTTACTAATAATTGAAGGACAACATTGAACAAAATAAAAATCCAAAAATAACATCTTACATTGAGCCAAAATTCATGGACTACTTGTATCATTACCCTTTTCCGTTTAAAATCTCATTACATCTTTTTTTGTCGTACTATCACATAATCTACCATAAATCATTCACATCATAGATTTAAAAATCTCTCTATGAGAGAAGGAAGACGAGTATGCACAAAAAAGCATCGGGATTGCCTGTTGGCTGTTGCTTGTTAGGTTAGCCTTGGCGCTTGGGAGGCTTGTGGTAGTCACCAGGAATGTCGTGTGCACGCTCGGGGAATCTAAGGCATCTTTAAGCTCAGTTGGAATGCCGGTTGAGGTTGTTTTACAGTGCACCATTTAGCAAAATTACATCTTTTAGGTAGGAGAAGTGGCACTGTAATCCGAACCTCTAGAGTTCTTACTGCCAAAACAACCTCGGTCACGTAAACCCCTGGCTACTCCGGCGCTGACACCTCGCAATGGCGAGGCGAGCAGCAAGAATAGATCCCATCTCAGATGGTGGGGGGCAAGCTGGTCTTTCTTCATAAACGGTGAAACATAGTCAAAAGTAGAAACCAAAGTAATATTATGTGCATTGATGTACCCTTTCAAAGTAGCTATTGTTTGAGGACGATCATATGAAGCCAAACATATAAGGTAATGACCAGATGCTATCACTGCGAAACCACGATCTTCTTGCTTGCTCAAAACAAAAGTTCCAGTAATTGAGGCCGAGCTAAGGTTGCTCTAACGACACAATCGCCGCTACTGTGTCCTACCTCAGCTTACAGGCTGCAATGATCAGCAATGCCATATTTACATACGGTCCCAAACTTTTGTTTCCTTTTTTCCCTGTTTTGGGCCATAAATCTCCATGTAGTTGTTGGCCGTCTAAGTTATTAGAAGCTTTAAACAAGTTCACATCAAGAAAGCACAGGCACCTTACAATTCATCGTGAGAACTTCCTTTTGCTGCGCCCGACTTTTGTTGGTTCTCTAGGATGTATCGCGTCGCAAGTGCCGCGTGAAGCGCCGCTCCGTATGGAAGTGCAGCTTCATTGAGCCTATAGTATGGGGAGTGCCCTGATTCCATCTTCCCTAGGCTCTCGTCCTTCATCCCAACATAATAAAAGTAACCTGGGATCACCTCAGTATAGAATGAGAAGTCCTCTGAACCCATCAATGGTTCCATCCCTAGAATCTTGCGTAGGCCCAGCATATCCTGCACGACACTCTTGAAGTGCTCGTGCAAAGCTTTGTTGTTAGGCGTCACCGGGTAGAAAGGCTTAGCACTGAATGAGACCGTCGCATTGGACCTCTGTACACTGGCTTGTCTCATAATGACCTGTTACATGTGTTTAAATAGAATATGTTTGTTACTTAAGCTATTACGCTATCCAAGATTTAAGAATTCTCTGTAGACTCGGAGTATTCAAACGGTAAAAGAAGACATAACTTTGAGAATCGGGGGATAATCAGAAGATGAAAGAGCAAGTTGAGTGGAGATGAAGCTAAGGGAAACCAGATGGATCTCACCTCTTCGATTCTTTGTTTAAGTTCTATTAAGCTGTCCATGGAAAATGCCCTGAATGTGCCACCTATAGTCACAGAATCGGGAATCACATTGAACGCGCCGCCTCCTTCAATCTTAGCCACCGTAACCACCTGCAAGTATTCATTTAAGAGTTGAAATGCTGATTGGGCGGCTGGTAATTCAGTCCTAGCCCTCCCTATGAGGATAGGACGAGCTAAATCCCGTCAATCTTGAATCATGACAGGAGATTTAATCCATAAATCATGATTAGAACGTCCATTAAATGATTCCACAACTCCATTAGCTCATGCAAAGAAATTACTGTTGCAGAGAGAGAGAGAGAACCTGCGAATCCAATGGATCAGCTTCACGTGAAATGAGATGCTGCAGACTAACAATCACATTGGATGCTGCTACAATCGGATCTATTGTGTGCTGTGGAATCGCCGCATGACCTCCGTTTCCGCTTATTACTGCCTCGAAGAAGCCACTTGCAGCCAGAATAGGACCAGGCCTGGTTGCCACTGCACCAATAGGGAATCTGACAGAAAGGTGCAATCCAAAGATGGCATTAACATTTTCCAGTGCTCCATCATCTATCATTTTCTTCGCTCCTCCGCCTCCTTCCTCAGCTGGTTGAAAAACAAGAACCACTGTCCCCTGTAAAAAAATGAAAAACAAGCAGTGCACACAGAAATAAATCTTGATCAGAAAGAAGTGAATTTCCAAGGTAATAATGCAGTCTATCTGCAGAAGAGATCAAATATTGCCTAGAAAATGAAAGGTATGGGTTTCCTCTCTAGGGATGTCTTATACACCCCCGCGAAGGCTCTTTCTGTCAATGATTACCTATATTGTTACAGTTTGATATACAAAGCAATTTGCCAATCGTACTGAATTCTTAACGATGGAGGACAATAAAAAGCTTCTCTTACACTCCAACGCTTAGTGATATTGTGCAGAACACACAAGGCAGTTGTAGTTTGAAAATCGAAGCTAGCCCATTCTAGTTTTAAACATCTTCAACTCGGCACTGCAAACCAGTATTGGAAAGAGAGTGGCAGTACTGCAGTTTCCAGACCAATTCCGAAGGTCAGTTAAGCACTCAGACTCAAAGTCGAGCAACTGGAGAAAACAAGCGGGTCGAGAACTGTCATGAATGCATTCCTTTGTAGGTGATTCATTTTGCACATTGATTGATATAGAAACCACAATACATCCACAACATGAACATAGGAACAAAAGCTCAAACTTCTGCTGGTGGAAGATTACTGACCAGGTACGTTAAGAGAAAAAGAACAAACCTGTAACTGATCGCGATGACCTTGAAGCAACTTGGCCGCACCAAGAAGCATAGCAACATGACCATCATGTCCACAGGCATGCATTTTCCCAGGAACTTTGCTCTTGTGCTTCCACTCTACACTCTCCTGTCGCAACCCAAAAGCCTCATCACAATGTTTCTCTTCAATAGCATTAGCATTTCATATAAATTAGTGATCCAGTACACGATTACAACAGCGAAAGTAACTCCTTATATTCACATGAATAAATCAAGAGCATGCCAAATTCAGCAAAGCATTGTAAATCAGCTCAAATTTCCTTGCTAGGTCCACCCCTTTACTTTTCCTGTTCAGCCCATGGACCACTATTTGATCAGTTCTTCTTGGCAGTCCATGCAAATCCACCCTTTCCCTCTCCTTTTCTCTTCCATGACACGATGGAGTATCTAGGTTGACTTGTCTGTACTTTTTTTACAGTAACGAATCCCCAAAAAGAGGGGGAAAAAGAGCAAACTTTTAACAAACCTCCATCGCCAAAGCATCCATATCAGCTCGAATTGCTACAAACGGTGGCTTCCCAGTTCCGATGTAGCCCACAACACCAGTTACAGCAAGTGGATGTTTATACTGAATACCCATCCGATCAAGCTCTGACCTTATAAGCTTGCTGGTCTCAAATTCCTCAAAACCAAGCTCTGGGTACTCGTGTATCCTCCTCCTGATGCTCACCATGTAGTCCACGATCTCGGGTTTTTGAGCAAGATTGAGAAAACCCACTGGGATTTGAGCCAGTTCTTCTGGGGTCAAACCAGGTCTTGATGAACACAAGCATGATCGTGGGACGAGCACATACGGAATTAGAAGCAGGAGGACCCATTTCGAGATACCCATTGAGTCGAAACTCCGACAGCCCGAGATGAGACTGAAATTGGCGAAAGCTGGGAATACTTCGCGGGCGTATACAGGTGTTGGGTTTTGTATGTAGTGGAGCCGAAGCAAAAGATGCTCTCTATATTTCCATTGCAGTTCTTGGAGTTGGCGAATGAAAAAGATGAAAAAACGGATTTCTATCACGAAAAATTTTAGAAATTCAAATGCGAGAACCTCGGTTTGACAGGGACAAGAAATTGACATCAGCAAATTGAAAATATATTTCGTTTTTGGCCAAAATACTTAAAACTGTTCTCCATTGATGTTAACATTGTCTGAAATGCTTTGAATAACGAGCTTCCATTATACTTGACAATTCCATTATGCTTTCATTTTAGTGATTATCCAATCTGATAATACCGCTTTTTTCCTCGAAATGTCGGTAACATAGTACGTAATCTCAAATTGTAATAACAACCCTGCGTTACTAATTTCCCTCGAGTTACGGCAAAGTTCATGTAGTTCTCGTAATTCGATCGCACTTACGTTAAGTGACTTACTACCATAATAGGTAATAGAGTAAATGGAGGATACTATCGCTTAATTCCGGCTAGTGACTCGTAGTTTCTATCCTTAATAATTGTACCTCCAACAATTTTAGTTTACTTGAAGTAACTATAAACTTAATTGCATATGGAATTATCACTCCTTTTATGCATAGTAATTCCGGTGTCATAAGGTGTGGAAATATTAGTTCTAAGTGATCCAAAGAATATTATAGCAAAGAGACGAGTACATTAAAAGTCCTAAAACTTATAAATAAAGTATAATTAAATCATAAAAATTTTAAAAAGTGTAATTAAATCCTAAACTTTATCGAAAACGCAATTGTTGAAATCAAGTCCTTCTATTAATTGTACTTTTTCAAAGTTTTAGAACTCAATTGCACTTTTTTCAAAGTTTTAGGACTCGATTCCACTTTGATGACAAGTTTTAGGATTTGATTACACCTTTTGAAAGTGTTAGCACTTGATTGCACTTTAGTAATAAGTTTTAGAACATAATTATATTTTTTAAAAGTTTTAAAACTCAATTACATTTTGGTAATAAGTTTTAGGACCTCCGTTGCATTTATCCTGTAGCAAATCATTTCGGACTATAAAACTGTAAGGAAGCTACGATCCGACTGGTCCAAAAGCTCTCTCTTGTAATCCGGCGGCCCACATTGGTCTAAGGGAAAATTTCAATTAAGGGCCCAAAATGCCTTCATTTTCTCAAACGGCGACCAAGGCGAATGATCTTTGTTTGAAATAAGAAACTCAAGATCTTCTTGCTTTCAAATAAAGGTTTGAAGTGATTATGCGTGTTTCAAATAAAGGCCTCTCCTCGGCGACAGGCTAGCCTAGGCTAAATATTTTGGTCAGTTAGGGACATATTGGTAAAAATATAATTTTAATTCATTTTTTAGCTAAATTAAATTTAAAATAAAAACTAAAAGTTAAAATACAAACAAAAAAAAAAAAAGAAAAAGGAAACACAGGCGGGAGGATTACCACTCCATCGCTGGTGGGGCAGCTGTAGTTGCCATCGGCTCTTCGATGGGGGCTAGCAACTTCATTAACCAGTGGCGAGGGCCAGCAAAGCCGCGAGAGCGCCACGACCCTCCCCTAGATCCGGTGGCCCTCGCCACTAGTCGGCGGGGTCGCTAGTGATCTTGCCAACAAATTTCAAGTCCTTATTTAAAATTATTTCAAATAAAATTTATTTTAAATTTTTATTTGAAAAAATGAGGGCAAAAATTATCCTTGGTCATGGTCCGATTGACCTATGTCCGACCAAACAAAAGAGAAAAATTCACTGTCTGCTCATCTTCACGCTCCCAAAAAATCCTGGATGCTCCTCTCGCTCATCAGTCTATCACAGCCCAGTTCCTCCATTGATGTACCCCCGAACCTCCACTAAACCCTAGTTATCTTCTCATGGAGCTCTCTTCTCCCTTTCACCAATCGACCCACCACCAAGCCCTTCTCTTTCTCGTCCTCCGTCTCTCCGTTCCCTATCCAAATCCGCCTCAAGAATCCCAGGAAGAAGCTCCCCGCCTCGCAGAGCCGCTCCATTTCCGCAGTCGCCGTCGGCCCGAGACAAGAACCCCCCAGGAACAGTCCCCAAAGGCTCCTCAAGGAGCTCGCGGAGCGCAAGCGAGCCACTTCGCCGAAGAAGAAGGTGCCTCCGAAGAGGTTCATCCTGAAACCCCCTCTAGACGACAAGAAGCTAGCCGACAGGTTCTTGAACAGCCCCCAATTGTCCCTCAAATCGTTTCCCCTGTTGAGCTCCTGCTTGCCCTCTTCCAAGTTGAACAATGCCGACAAGACTTGGATCGACGAGTACTTGCTGGAGGCGAAGCAGGCTCTCGGGTACCCTCTGGAGCCGTCGGACAGTTTCGGGGATGACAACCCGGCGAAGCAGTTTGATTCACTGTTGTACTTGGCCTTCCAGCACCCGTCGTGCGAGCGGACGAATGCCCGGCACGTGAGGTCGGGGCACTCGAGGTTGATGTTCTTGGGGCAATATGTGCTGGAATTGGCGCTCGCGGAGTACTTTTTGCAGCGGTATCCAAGGGAATCCCCGGCCCCGATGAGGGAGAGGGTGTTTGGATTGATTGGGAAGAGGAACTTGCCGAAATGGATTAAAGCTGCTAGCTTGCAGAATTTGGTATTCCCATATGATGATATGGATAAGCTGAATAGGAAGGACAGGGAACCGCCTGTTAAGTAAGTTGTTTATGTACTTTGGCTCTAGTTTATAGTTAGTCTGAGGTTGGATTTTTCTTATGTACTTTTGGAATGCTAGAGCACTGATGATTGGTTGAATTTCGAAAATCGACTTTTGAATGCTGAATTCTGAGCAATTACTATCGTGATGGGTATGATTTTTTCATGGGAGAGCTTTCATTTTCACTTTGTCCTGGTTGTGAGTGAAATTTTGGTGAGGTTGTGCTTTTGGGCTGAGGATAATGCTATCATGTTCAAACATTTAGGGAAGATTGATGGATTGGAAAGGAAACAAATGTGAAATTGGACTGAAAACATGTGCAAGGCTAAGCAAATGGGTTGGGGCTGGAGCATTTGAAAACTTTTAGAAAATGCTGAAGGTGTGAATTGAAAGTGCTTCAATTTTCAGAATGTACTCACTGGGCTCTCAATAGCGGGAAGATGGTGAATTGGTGTTGATTTAATGTCATTGGCATCATCTGGTGGGAAACTTGATAGACGCAGAAAAATCAGCAAGGTGAAACTGATTGGAATGTGTTGTTTATTATGATATAAAAATGACAGTTTGCTTCTGATGTATATCCTTCTTCCACATAGGATTGATCGATTGTCAGGAGAAGAATTGATGTGATTTTTAATTTTTCACTAATCAATGAAAAGCTCATGCTGTCTATGAATTATCAAAACTTCATGCGCCGTGGATTCATGTTTTTTTATCCATTAGAGTTTTATGAGCTTTTGTGGCATATTACCTACCTAAATATCTTGCCGCATAAATTATTCACCTTCAGGAATGAGTACTGCGGATTCTTTGTTTTACTTAGTGACCATCCTCTTTCATTTCACTAATACATATATGCCATATAGGTCGGTCTTTTGGGCTCTTTTTGGGGCAATATACCTGTGCTTTGGGATGCCAGAAGTATATCGCGTTCTTTTTGAAGTATTCGGAATGGACCCTGATTCTGAGGATTGCCAGCCAAAACTAAGAAGGCAACTTGAGGACGTTGATTATGTATCTGTTGAATTTGAGACCAAAATGCTCAGATGGCAAGATGTTGCTGTCTACAAGGCAAGTAATTTTCCGCTTTTCTCTTCGTACTTAGCATATAGTAGTTTGTAGTCCTAAAAAAAAAAAAAAAGGAAATGGCCAGGAAGAGAACTTGGGAAGCAAATGTTCTATAATTCGTCATGCTCCAGAAGGTCGAAATTGTTTCATTATATCAATAAGCAATCGGAAATTTTCATGAACACTCATCCACAGTCATTTGTTCCCTCACAACTGGCACTCTCAATCGGGGAGTAAATAGAATCAATGGGAAACGATTTCAGATCAAACCCGGAAGACACTTTTAACTAAGAGGAGGTGGTGAAGTCTAGTTGACAGATCAATGTGCATTCATGTGCTAGGTCATTATGTTGCACTTGGATAGCAAGTTCAGAGAATTGTTATTTCATCCTTGTGAGAGTTCTGGATACACTTTTACTTGCAGCCTCCAGAAGATGCACTCTTCGCACATCCGAGGCTTTTTTAGGGCTTGCGTGCCGCCGGGAATGCATCGATTCCGTGGAAACATATGGGACTATGACAGCAGACCGAAAGTTATGCAAGCTCTGGGGTATCCCTTAAACATGACAGATAGGATCCCTGACATTACCGAAGCCAGAGATATTGAACTTGGACTTGGGCTACAGGTAGTACTTCTTTGATCCTCTTTTAATCAAGCTTTACGTGGTAATACAGAAATCGCCATATTCTGCAACATGTCTCTCAATTAAGTACATAAGCTTTCAATGAGATGGGGTGAGCGCTTTAGTAAAGAAAGCATATACTTGGAATTGTTCGACATACCCTGTATTTGTTTATTTCTGTTTTCGGGTTAAGATACTACTGGCTTCTTTATTGGACAGGTCGGCAATCTTTAGATTAATGTGAACTCTGAATTTGAGCTAAAAATTGTGGAACTAAAAGTAAGCACTCCAGTTCATGAATTTTTCACGTCTTTCATTTAATATGACAAGATTTCGCATTTGCTTCGACGCTACAGGAATTGTTATGTGCACATCATTAGCTTCATCATGTTGTGTATTTGACTAAAATTGTCAAGGTCAAATTTTGTATGGTCTGATGGGGCTTCCTGAACCACTGTTTCTCCTGTCCTTCTCGTGCAGCTATGTTTCCTACACCCATCAAAATACAAGTTTGATCATCCTCGATTCTGTTATGAGAGGTTGGAGTATGTCGGCCAAAAGATCCAGGTAAATGTCTCTCTTGCATCGGTTACAGTAGAAGATGTTCGGTTGCACAAAGATAATGCTTTGTAATGATTTATGGAAAAGTACCCGCTTCCTTGGTTCGAATTTGATACTAAAATGAAACAACAAGCAAGCAGTACAGAGTAAAGGATGGAAAGGAAAAAAAAAATTCCTGATGTTGATGTTCAATTCCTGGCCATGTTGATGTTTCCACCGACTTCAAATGCATATAATTAATCCAGCCCTATCGATTTAAGAGGTCGAAATCCAAAACTGCTTGTCCCGCAAACAATTACTACAGTTTAGATCATTGACATAAATTGTCATCATATGTCCTAGAACTTATATACATTTTAAGTCTGTTTATACAAAGGATGAAGAAATAGGTGGGGCTTGCTCATAGATAAATTTTTTGTTCAATCCCGAAGCTCATTATCGATGTCCTTCTAATTTCCCTGTGCTGACTTGAAGGATCTGGTGATGGCGGAGAGGTTGCTGATGAAGCACCTAGATGCGCCCGGGAAATGGCTGCAAGAGAGGCACCGGCGTCTCCTCATGAACAAGTTCTGCGGGAGGTACTTGAGGGACAAGCATCTCCATCACTTGATCATCTACTCCGAGCAAGTTCAGGACTCGTACGAGCACAACCGACGGTTACGGAACCCGGCCACGACAGCGGTGCAACAAGCAATTCACGGGCTCTCGTACACGGTGTACGGGAAGTCGGACGCAAGGCGACTCATGTTTGATGTTTTCGACTTTGAGCAAATCCAGCCTAAAGCTGTCGTTTAAAACGATTTGACCTAATTGCAAGCTTCCAAAATAGTGAGAATATAGTCATTTTCTGCCTTACGATAGGTCGAAATGCTTGCATCAAATACGAAATTGTAAAACGTGGAAATAGTTGAACAAAGCTTCTAACGATTCGCAAATACGATTAGAAAGCTTGAAATCGGATGAAGTTTTGGCGAGCAACTTAGGGTCATGTGGAGAGATTCTCAGAATTACATCGCTTGCCATCACCCGTTCGGGAGTCGCTGCTTTGGTCGTCGGGGAATTCGAAATGAGAACTGCAAACCGCGACATTCTACAACAAGTGAACATGAGAAGAATTCTTCAGAGGACGACATAATCGGCAGCCTCCAAATTCGATTTAGGATGAAAGAATGATCAGATGAAATGAATCGGCGATGATTTCCGTTTACATCGATAGATTAAAAATGGGAGGAGCTACTACAAAGTGTTGGGGGATTCGGTTCAGTGGATGATGTAGGTGAGCACCAGAGCTAAAAGCATCAGCAAGTAGGCAACTCCCTGATCGATCGCCACTCCTACACAAGCACAAGTTCATTCCACAAGCTTCACCACCATTTCACATCATCAGAGAGAGAGAGAAAGAGAGAGAGAGGGCAGAGACGAACCGTCGCTAGAAGGAGCAGGCGCTGGGCTCTGGGCGGCGCCGGCGGAGGAAGGCAAGACGAAGACCATCAGGAACGAGAGCAGAGCGACGGCGGCGAAGCTCATCCTCAATCTCAACACCTCCATCGTCGTCTCTACTCTCTCGCTCGCTAATCTCTCTCTCTCTCTCTCTGTGCAAGTGCTCGCCAAACTGATGTTTTGATCCGCGAGAGAGAGTCCGAAAATATATTTGGATTCTAAAGTTGTTGAACGTTGATGCGATGCCAGCTGTACGGGCAGCAAACCGCCAGGTGGATTCGAGCTGTTATGCCCCACAAAAGACAAAAAGTTCCTTAGGACCGCTGCTAGGTGTTAAAAATTATTTAGGTATCCGTCGTCCGTTGGACGGGGTAACACAACATGTGTGCTTCGATGGATAGTCGCATGACCATATTTATCCTGTGCCATTCACTTAACAATGAACACACATAGATACGACGGGAAAATTGTCCATAAGGCTTAAATATTTTTAATTGCACCAATTTAGTTTTAAACATTCCGAACGATCTCGCTAATATAATCCTTTCGCCCAATCAACCATCCAAATAATAGATGCATGATTGAATTGGTAAATTTTCAAAAAGTATAGGGCTAAATTGACAATCTTGAAAGGCTTAAGATTAAAGGTGAGTTTGGTTCAGCGATCTCAAGAGGCTTTCGGCCTCCAAAGCCTATTAGGAGAATCTTTGAAACATTTGGTTCAAATTTAAGCCATCATTTGATCAAATGATGATCTTGGGAAAGCGAAAAGCCTAATGTTAGTTTGGCCAAATGCTAAGAGATTTTTTTGTTGTTGCCAAAACTAACCTCATCAATTCCCGTATTTTCGATTTTGCCCCCTTTTTTAACTATTTATCTTCTTTGCTTGGTCCAAAGAATGGATAATTTTTTTAATTAAAAATTAAAAAACTGCATTCAAAGCCCTTTTGGAATGTTATTTTTACTAAACATTGTTCAACCCAAAGCTCATTTTCAAATGAGATTTTACTAAACGTAATTAGCATTTTTCCTAAACCCCTTTAGGTTGAAGATATTTACATTTCTTCAAAGCTCATTTCGAATCTTTGAACCAAAATCATTCTAAATTGATTTATGATTGAATTACCAAAGTTTAGCATGTGCTCATGACTCGCGTTAGGTACATCATACTCTGCTGATGCCAATTTACTCTCAAGTGAGGGGAGATTCCCTGGCAACTCCTACGTGAATTCGGAATGAATTAATTCAAAATGCTTCTTTTTTCTGCCGTTGGGGGCCCTTTTTCTCGTGGGGAGGAGGTTCTCTCGTCCAGATTCGTGGCGTTAAGAAATTCAAAAATTGAGGAGCCGTTATCTCCACCTCAACCGTTTGACTTGGTCCAGCCATGTTCGCTCCACGGTCGACAGTATGACGTGTCAAGATTCCTGAACCGATAATAATTAGATCCGTCAAATAGGTGAGTCAAGTCGAGTCGGGTCGCGTTTGGATCGGGTGAGAAAATAGCCCGATCCAAATTAACCCATTTTGACTCATTTACATTTAATGTAAATCTAACAATCCATACCCAACCCAACCTATATTGCTAAAATACTACTTCCATATTTAACACGATCAAGGAAAAATTATTTCTCATAAAAAATTATATTGCTAAAATACTTTAATGCGATACAAATTTAATGGACAATTTTTATAAAATTTTAAAAAGAAACCATTTTTTTTATTTTTTCTTTATGTTTTTACCAAATATTTTTACCTTCTAACGATCGGCAAGGGTCACTTGCTGTGGGTGAGGACCGGTCCTCTCCAGTTGCATCCCTCGCCCAAGGGCCGAGCCTTCACCGGACTTCTTAGAAGGGAAAAGGAAAAGAAAGATAAAATAAGAACTTATAAAGAAAAATCAGAATTTTTGTAAAAATTATAAATTACACCCGACATCCCCAGCTCCACCGGTGAAAAAGTTCTCTATTTTTCATATGAGTTAGAAATGGATTAGTTCTAAACTCATATAAGACCCATTAAGTTATTTTTATTAGGCAACCCATTTATGACTCACTTAAACTTGTTTTTAAAACTTAAGGCAGCATATTTATAATGGCCTAATACAAAAAAAAAAACCCCAACTTTAGCAATGTCCCAATTATATCCAATTTTTTTCCTCATACTTTTACTTTTGTCCCAATTCTACCGCCTAATACAAAAAAAAATTTCTTAACTTTAGCACATGTCTCAATTATACCCAAAACTTTTTTTGGTGTCATAAAAATTTCCCAACTTTACTTTTGTCTTAATGTCACCATCATCGCCTTATGTCCGTAATCACTATTAATTAATCCTACGTGACTCAAATTTTCTCGTCAAACGTACCAATGAATTTTCGAAATTCGAAATAGTAGGTTTCTCGGACGGCGAGATTTGGGATTGTTTGCACAAATAATTATATGTTCAAATCTAACCGTTCTTTGGGATGCTGAGTGTCGGGAACAATTAGAAATGCGCCTGTCTTGAGTGGTTTTGTATCTCCCGAAGAATGTTTAGGACAAGTAGACAACAAAAGAGAAATTGGAGATTTTTTTCATGTCAACTTTGCTTTGAGATGTAGTTTATTAACAACGTGGTAACACCACATAGAATTAACTAATGATGATTATGGACGGAAGACTAACGGTGGTAAAATTGGAAAAAAAAAAAGTTCGAGGTTTTTTATGAGACAAAAAATAGTTTTAGATATAATTGGGACATATACTAAAGTTAGAGGTTTTTTGGATATTAGGCCGGTAGAATTGGGACATCATCAAATATGATTTAAAATATAAGTTTTAGAACCATTTTTCCACCTCTAACAACAATTCAGTTTCGATCATCCGTACATGTTTAGAATAACTTTCTGGTTCGTTCCATATGAACTCCGTTCTCTCATATGACATTATACTCAGTCGCGTTGCCGAGTCCTTATCGGATTTGAGAGGATGTGATTATGGGAGCCTGGCAACTTATTTGAAGCAACCATCTTTAGCAAGTGTTGGGGACTGGTGTGCCGTGATTCCCTTTTTGCTAAGTCCAATCCTCAGTGCACTATGCTTTTGAGAGATGCTACAGTTCACTGCTCGCTCCTTTGCATATGGTTCAGTCCTCTGCTGCACAGAATGGAGTTTTCAGGAGAACTCTCGTGTAGAGAGAGCTGTCACAAGAGCAACTGAACACAAGCCCTTCTTCTCCATGACTCTTTCTATTTCCCCTGCGATCCGGGATCGTTCTGCGATTGATTCTACGAACCAAAGAACTTGTCTTAACGTGCGGTGTCGCCATATGGACGCCGTCGCCCTCGTTTGCATTTACTTCTCGCTGAGGAAAAGCATAAAGTAGAGGGTGGTTTCAAAGGGAAATAGCCGACCTAATGAAAGCGAAAAGAAGGATAAGAAGAGAGAGCGGAGGACCATTTGCAAAGAAAAGATCAACCACTAGGAAAAATTTAGGGTGTGGACCTCATGGAGATGACTCATGACAAAGTTGAACAGCCCCATTTCCTGCCATGTTCATCTGTCCTCCTTTTTGCATGAAAGAACAGCTGGAGAGCTTCATGAGCCTATCAGAAAGTGCATAAAAGAGCTCGCTTCATCATAGACCAGAAATGGGAGACTAATGCACATATGGAAGACTGAAAAGGATGGATCAGATGTAATATTATACAGCAAAGTTGGAAGAAAATAAGTGCAGAGGTGCTGCACAAAGTAGGCAAAGCTCCTTCCTGTTGGCTCATGGCACACTGTTTGGGTCTTGCAAGATCTTAATCACAACAAGCATATTCAATTCATTTAGTGGAGGCAAGTGTCAGCCTTTAGCTTTCAATGATTTTTCTTTTGGGCTGCCTCAATCAATGGATTTTTCAAATGGGTGTTTAGTAAACAAAGCAAAATGTCGAGAAGTGAGGAAAGTTCGGGGAAACATGGCCTGTGAGGAGCTGATTTGGGGTCTCTCTGCTCTCTACTAAACTCATTAGATGCAATGAATTTGACTAATCTAATTTCATCAATTCAAAGATATGATGTGAGGCGCTGCCTTTAGAAATTAAAGGCAATGACTTGACTTCATTGAACCCTCATCCCTTAAAAGGTGACTTCTTTCTTTGTGGCAGGAGCTGCTGTTCTTTCGGTATAGTTGAATGCAACCCGGGAAAAAGCACAGAGGCGTCGATTCCGTGGAAATAGTCTATGATCTGGAAATTTCCGAGAACAGAAGGTCCAGAGGGGACAGCGCAGCCATTAGAAGAGTCGTAATTTTGACCGAAGAAGATACGCCGGCTAGAGGAATCGATGCGAGAACAGATTCTAAAACAGATTTCATCAGGTACTTACGAGGAAAGGAGTTGGCTTCATCATACTATCGTAGCAGTCACGGTACACATTTCGCCGATTTGCTAGAGCTCACCCTTCGAGGATCAACGCGTCGTTCTCAAGCGAGCGATGTGTGGACCATCATGCATGTGCACATACATACCCGAGAGTGGGGAAGAGAGCAAGAGAAGAAATTATTTTCCGGATCAGAGTCTTCATTTGATCTCAGCATGTGTCTTATATCCTGCTTGCAGAAAGGCAGGATCCTACACAAATTTTTTGCGATGAAATTGGCTTTGTCGATTACGTCGCTAACAAAATCAAGACTTGATTTTCCAGTTTTGAGTGAGTCAGCTGATGTAAATTCATGAGCAAACTTTGCTCATTGCATTTCTGTATTCAATTACATTGATTCATCTTGATACGTAAACCGAGGATACACCCGGGAGATTCTGATGACTAGGCCCCAGCGAAATATACATCATGATAAAGAACAGCGAAATCTCGCATCTAACTTCGACTTAATCACCGTTCAGAACGCTCCCATAGAATTAAGACAGGAAAATTTCCCATCACCTGCTGAAAAATCGTAAGGTTCCTAGTTTTCTTTCTTTTCTTCTTAGGTTGATGACTTGACCAGTGAAGGTGACATTCGGAAAACATGAACTGTGTTTAGTTGCTCTGATCTTGGAAGCCAAAGTCATTGAGCATACTATCCAAATCAAAGTCCAACACGACTAGGTCCTGTTCGGAACCGCCGTTTGCAGACACCGAATAGTCGCTTTTCATCGCCACATCGGAATGGCTCAAAACTTCTGGCGTGGATGCCGGTAGATGGCTAGAAAAGGAAACTTCGGTGAGACTTGGAGGACGGAGAAGACTCGACTTCGAAGTGGGTGTTCCTGGATTGAAGTCCGTCTTGGAGAACCCTATGGAATTATCTGCATATTCCCGATTCTTGGTCTCAGGATCTATTGAGGCCGAGTTCCGTGTCCCGTCCTGATAATCAAAGTTACTTTGAGGCAATGTTTTCCGAGAATCCATTTGCTTCAGTAGCTTCTTCTTCAGCTTGGTATTCCAGTAGTTCTTCACATCATTGTCCGTTCTTCCTTGCAACTTGGAAGCAATTACCGACCACCTGAGTCGACAGCAACCATTAGTGCTTCTACCAATTTCGCATAACTAAAATCTTGCCGGCTTTTGTCGAAGCCTAATGAAATTAAAATAGTGTAAGAAAGTCTCTGATTTTGGGATGAACTTTGTTAAAGCTTTGCCTGCTTCCTATGGTAAGGAAAAGAGTGCATATAGCGTCATCCTCCTCCTTGGTGAAACCTCCATGCTTTATGTCTGGCCTCAGGTAATTCAGCCACCTTAGCCTGCAACTCTTGCCACAGCGCTTAAGCCCTTCAGCATCATCCAAAACGAAGAAGACCCCATTAATCATCCAGATGAAACAATCAAGTCGTTCAAGAGAAGATGGAAAAAACGAAAACTTCTCACACAATCCTGACAGTCCTGAACTCCACTCAAACATGTTTCTTGCAGTTTCAAGTTGAAAGGAGTAATCAGATAGAGAGAGAGAGAGAGACCGGCTTTGCGAGGAAGAGCGATCCAATTGCCGCCGGTTCCGTACTTGCGTATGTAGTTCACAAGGGCGGCATCTTCTTCAGGTGACCAAGGCCCTCTCTTCACGTTAGCCTTGTCACAGCAAGGAGCTCTTACCATGGCCGCCACTCGGTCAAACCAGACAAGCACTCAGGGACAGTAAAACAGCCAGAAAGACACAACCTTAAGCTGGTCGGAGGGCTGATCAATGAGCACTTGTGACTTTATATATAGAAGAACTGAGGTTGGATGAGAAAGTTTGGACACACACACCTAGACCTCATGACTGCCCAGTCTCTCTTTTTCCAATCATAGCACTTGTCTTGATGCAACGTTTGCTTGCAGCTGCAATTTCTTGTGAACTTAAGCGAGAGAAGAGAGCCCAGTCAATGTGGATGCTTGTGAAGAAATGTCATTGCTTGCCTTTTGAGGTCATCTCGTGGAAATTTCTGATGAGCAAGTCGTTGAAGACCTAGCTCTTTGCACATTTAACCCTCTGATAAAAATTTGCGAAACCGGGCCTCTCGGTTTAAATCCTAATTTTTACACCATGACACGATCGGATTTATGCTAAACTCTCTATCAGTCGAAACTAATCATACAAATATGACATATATGCTACATCTCGAGACAAATTTTCGATATTACCGGTGTTACGATCGATTATGTTTATCATATTATTCGTGAGTTATACTTTTGTATCTCGAGTATCCCGAGTGGGATCCAAAATCGAATCATCAATTACCGCACTTGTGTCTCACACCAACCAAGTGCAATGTGCGTTTAAGTTGAAATGGGAAGAGTTTAGCATAAATCCGAGAGTTTTGCACATTTAACCCTATGATAAAAATTTGCGAAACCGGGCCTCTCGGCTTTTAACTGGGTCGTCGTTAAGCGGTGGTGGGCACGGAATTTTGAGTTATGGGGGACGAGGCGAGAAGCCGCACCCGATCGCAACTTAAACACGATTACACGTGGTTGATGCGAGACATAAGTGCGATGGCGATGATTCGATTTCGGGTCCCACTCGAGATACTCGAGACACAAAAGTTTAACTCACGAATAATATGATAAACAGAATCAATCGAATACCGGTAATACCGAAAATTTGTTTGAGATATGGCATATATGTCATGTTTGTATGATTCGTTTCGACTGATAAGAGAGTTTAGCATATATCCGATGGTGTCAACTTCAAAGCTGTCCCAACAGACGGTCCCAAGAAAAAATTCTCATTTTGTAGATATATGTATGTGTGTCTGTAATAATAGCTAAAAAATAAATTGCAAAAAGAAATTGATGATATTAAGATAATATTTTTGCCAAAAATAAATTACCAAAAAAATTAATTTTCTCCGTCGCACCGGCGCAGGCCCGCTCTAGTAATTACAATAACCAGAGGAAAAACAGAAAATTAATTTGATTCTTTTCAAGTGAGCGAGAATTACCAACACACCATGTGAGTCCAATCTGAGAAATGGACCTCCATTTCTGGGCTTCCGTTGTGGGCCCACAACAGGCGAAAGGCCCAAAGCCCAATTTGGCCAAGCCCAAGTAGAGCAATTTCTGACACCATCAATAACCGACATTGACAAACCTAAGAACAGTGATCATGCAGGGGGCCCATTAAAGTTCAGCAAGCTAACATGTCCAACAAGTCAAATCTCATCATCTTGGGACTTTAAGAAATGCTGCAAAAAATCAAATGAAGAATTATCAATTCGGATTACACAAAACCAATCAAACAAAAGTGACAAGTGTCTTTGTCGAGAGGTGCCAATTTGACAATAAAAATGAAATAATGAAAAAGCAATTCATGCCTCCTTTGTGTGACTCATTGTAATTTCTATAGGATTATAATTTTCTTCGTGCTCGACGCTTATGAGACAACATCGAAAAATCAAATAAATCGTCGAGATGTATATGAATATTCAATATGTCATGGTTTTTAATTCGGATATGTTTACTTCCTTAATTTAGAAGAACCAAACCATTCTATGTAATAGAACAGGGGAAAAGTATCAAAAAAAGTCTTAAACCTATTATATTAGTATCAATTCAATCATAAATCGTTTAATCGGATTAATTTAGTCTTAAACCTATTGTATTGGTATAAATTAAGTTCATCCGGCCAATATTAGATCGAAAATCGCCGACATGGACTTCGATTTCTATGTGGCATAAACAACTACGATGTGGATAAATTTTACAATTTTACATTTTTTTGTTTTTTATTTTTATTTTCTTTACTTTTTTATTTGTTTCATTTTGGCCGGTCACCGTGACCCTCGTCGATCGTGGACGAGGGTCATCAAACAATGGTCCACATCACGCCGGTCATGCCAAATAGGATGTCCGACGTCAAAGTCAGTAATTTCAAGTCAAAATTTGCCTGGATAGACTCAATTGGAATCAATGCAATAAATTTAGGACTGAATTGATCCAATTGAAATGTTTATGATTAAATTTATAGCAATACAAGTAGATTTATGACTTTTTCGGTACCGGATTATTCTACCAAGGAGCAGGATACATACCTAGTATAGTGGTCGGACTCGAACTATCAAGTATTGACAACTCGCTTCAAGTAAAGTCCATTCACTTCAATGCAACCATCCCAATGAAATAGCTTGCGTAGGGACGAAATCGATAATTGATTGCGTAATGCGCATGGATGAAATCGATGTCAATTGCACTATTTTTTTTTTTAACTCTATTTGACTTATCAAAGCATAGGCAATTGATGGTGACCCTCCTGTGCCTTCTTCTTCCCTTTTCACTATCGCCCCCATATCCATCAAAGCGCAAGTGTGGAGATTTAGTGGCCAAACGCATCATGGCGTGCAATCACGCCTTTGAATTATTACATACACATAGATAGCAATCCAATGTAAGCATCATCTCTAGTGATAATCTATACAACTTGGGCCATGCCCCGCCCGAAATTAACAAAGAAAAACGACGTAATCGAAGCGACATTTCTGTCCATATAGTAGGATAAAATAAAACCTTAGCCCTAGAGACGATAAAGCTTGAAAAGTACATAACCTAACAGTCTTCCCATTTATATTAAACCCTAAGAAAGCACACATGAGCACACGAGATGGCGATGATGATGGTGACAATGGGTGGAATTTGCACTTGAGGAAGGAAGATGTATCATTCACATGTGTTGACCGGAGCTTCCATGTGCTGGGAAAATGCACTACATGGCACCCCTTTTTCCTGGATTCCGTAGTTTGCTTGTCATTGACAAAATTAAAGATTAGATGTTTGGGATGATGATTAGAATGGCCATAAGAGACAAAACTTTCTTGCTTGACATGAAAAGTTGATGATTGTCATCCACAATCCACACTATGATGGACTGTGATCTAGAGGGTATGCAAAATCAAAGCAACACCCCCCTCCCCTCCCAAATTGGAAATTTCGGTATTAGATATCGGATTATGTCGGATTAATCGACAATCGATGGGTAAAAGTAGTAATCTAGAAGATTTAAGGATGTGTTTGGTCATTTAAATTTGAAGTCGGGACGAGATTAAATAGGATAAGATACAAAATTCAAAAATTTGTGCGTGTAACTCAAACACAAAAGCTTTCCTATACGTCGGATATCCGACTTTTCGTCCATTCATTTATGGTTCCACTCTTCCCGTCAACTTCCTCACCTCGATGGGAGATGTCGGAGTCAATGGTGAGCTCAAAATTTAAGAGTTTCGGTATTTACAACCCATATGAAACGATTTTTATTTTTGATATTTTTTTCCCATTAAATATTGTGGTGCAAGGCATTGTGACTTGTTTTTTTCCTCCTAAATTTCAAGCACTTGAAACTTTCTCAAAATGTAAATTTAAAGTAGTAGACCTGATCATGAGCATAGTGACCCATGGGTGCAAGTGCGCCACAGGGCTCGAGGCACATCTAAGCAGTCCTAAACAAGGGCATCTTGTTAAAAATTCAGATTATATGTTTGCTTTTCTTGGTGGGCAAGCTTGGGCAACATTTTAGGCTCAATGTGGCAGTCCGGCCCAAGTTCGCCCCTTGAATCACCTCTAATAGGTAGTTTTCACATATTTTTTTGTTTATTTTCAAAACATAAATCATGAGTTAGATTCTGACTGTGAAAGTGAAAATGGTTAATTTTCTATTCACTTTTGATGAGACCCAAAAAAAAAAAAAAAAACCCTCGGTCATTAAAGAGTATGTTCTCCAACAGCTTAAGTTTTTAGTTCGTCAAATCTTTTTTCCATCCAAGTGATGAATCCGATCTATAGTCGATCGAACTACAAACGCATAAAACCTATCTTGATCTCTTATTGCACCCGTTTCCTCATTACTTACCGGTCACTTCTAATTTTTCTTTACAAAATCAAAGAATAAGAAATATATATATATATTTCATTTCTGAAATCACATAATTTGTCAAAGTCGAGAAATTTGCAAAGATCTATAGCTGTCACCTATAATTCCATGAGTCTAAAACGGACCTGGAAGACTTTCTTTCCTTTGTTTTTCCTTTCTCTTATTCTGCAAGAATCTAGAAGCGTAGGCTTTTTTTTTTCCTCAAATTTAGTCGTAGGATAGCGGGATCCGGATTTCAATTCAAGGACCCAAGAGGAAGAAGTCAATGATGCCCTGGAGAAAAACCAAAACCAATTCGGACAAATAACTTCGCCATCAAAACACGAATCGGTAAGACCATCGGCTTTGGCTTTTTCTTGCTCTGTCCTTTTTTCCAATTTTTGCCCTTAATCCACGCGATATTTTGACAATGGAGACTGTGCTTGCATCACTAAGGGGATTTGATTCCTGTACTTTGACCATAAGATAGGATTTTGCCGTATCCGACGGCCGCGGACGGAACCCGTGGACGACCCAGAGGCCTGATCCAACGGACGGGAAAAAAGCTCCGGAGTGGTTGTTTGTTTTTTTTTTTTTGTACTGGGGCGCAGAGTGTAAAAGACATTCTTTGCGTGTTTGAAGGGAGTAAAATAGTGTAGAGTTGTCTCCTCGCCTGATGTGTGATAAATTGTCTCTATGTTCCTGCTTCCAGCAAATTGTTGATGAAAATTAGGATGCATAACAACACTTCAGCTCTTAAAATTAATCTTTTATTTCTACTTCAAAGTAGAAATTAATTTTTTTTTTAAAAATCACCATTTTAAATGGCTCCCAAATTTCAGTCAAAAAACAAAAGCCCCAAAATTACTTTTAAAATAAAAAATAAATAAATTGTGCTTCAGAAGAAGCACTTGTGAAATAAAAAATAGAGCAAAAATTCTATTGAAAATTTGTTTTTAACATACCATGCCCAATTGCCCAAGCCAAACTATTGCTTGCAATTTAAAAAACTCACGTTCTGCCAATATAACCATAGTCCCAAAATATTTGAACTTCATCTAATCGTGATTACACTTTCTCCAACCCAGCTTTTTATTTAAAATTTTATTTTCACAATTAAGCCTAAAATTTAACAAATAAAAATTTAAAATTTAAAACTTGATCATTGCAGAGTACATAGTGTACACATCGGACACAAGTTCCACCACCAGAGTTAAAGACGTAAAAAAGACTAAAAAAATCACGCCACGCAAAACATCGAAAATAAAGATCGCTGGGTCGATGATGATGTTCCGGCAAAATTTGTCCGGTGCCGATTAAACTTGACAAGCTTTCTTCCTCCACAATCAAAGGAAAGACACGACCGCAACTTTGATTACAAATTTTCTCGGGGGCAGAAGAGAAGGGGGCCAGAACAGGGGCGACAAGAGAACCGCAACTTCAACACGAGAACGAGGGTATAAAGGCATGTTAAGATCACAAGAACAGAACAGGAACATTTCATCATACGGTGCTTCCGATTTTTTACACAAACACCCAGGGAACTGTTTTGATAAATAAAACCTCGGCAAGTCCCTACTACTACGGACTCAGATTGACAAAACATGGCACAAGACGACGGTAAGAACATAGGTTCCAACAGTATCGACTGGAAAGAACATTTTACAATAATCATCAGTGAGTGCTAGCTTTTACCTTAATCACTCCTTTCTTCACATTCCCAAAAGAGGGATAAAATTTGCCAAATCCAATTTCTGCTGCCTGACTTGGGAAAAAATTACCGAATCCTTAATTTTGTTCTCCCCCTTCTGATCTTTCTCAGAAAACCCGCCACAAATACAAAAGATCGGGACAGCTTCCCATCAAGAACACATTTTTTTCCCGCAATATTTGTATCTATAACCACATATATATATATATGCTGATTAATTGATAATTCCATACTAGACTTATATATACACCGAATCTTGAATTGCTGCTTCTCCTCTGGAGACCATAACCCCCCTCCATCCCTCTCTCCATCCATCCATCCATCCATGTTCTGTACACTGCAAACAGAAGAACCCCCAAAAAAAGGAACCATCAAGAACCCACTCGCTTGTCGATTCCCCACTTCCCAGGATCCGAATCAATTCACCAGATCCGATACCCACTCGACATCCGGCCCACCACCGCCGAGGCTCGGCTGCTCCGGCTCGGCCCGGCCCAGAGAGCTCTCCTCCCTCAGCTTCTCGAACATCTTTGCCCTCAAGTTCCTCCCTGACTCCACCCTCTCCATCAGCGGCTCCTCCTCCTCCTCAACCTGATCCCAGAAATCCAAATAACCCATCCCCGACCTGGCCGGAACGCGTGTCGGGGTCGTCGGCACGCTGCAGAAACCGGGTCGCAGCGGCGACCCGAAAGAACCACCGGTAGCGGCGGCGGCGTGAGCATTTGCATTCCAAGAGGAAGGCAGAGACTTAACCTTACCGAGTTGCAGATTCCTCAGCGAGGCCATCACCATCTCGTTCACGGAGCTCGACCCGAGCGACCGGCTCAGAGACTGGTGAGTCACCGCGGCCGCCATCGGCGACATCGGTGGCGACTCCTCCGGCGAGACCGTGCTCGGAGAGGCCAGGAACGGAAGCTGCCTCGCAGGCCCTCTGGGGCTCTGCTGCGGGGTCACCACCCTAAGCTGCTCCGGCGTGTGCGCGAAGAAGCACACGCGCCGCTGACACCCGACGCCGTCCTTGCACGGCTGCGTCCGGTAGCGCGCCGGGTGGAGCCAGCACTCGAACACGCCGTGCGCGAACTCGCACGCGTCGCCCTTCCGGCAGCTCCCTTGCGGAACTCCGGGCACGCGGTGCCGGAGTAGTGGTACTTCCTCGGGTCCCTCCGTCGGGCCTTCTCCCCGGGATGGGCATACGGGCACTCGGTCCAGTCGTGCGACCGCCCTCGCGTGCACCGCCTCACCTTGAACTCGTACATGCGGAAGTTGTCGCACGAGTAGACGTCCATGGGGAAGTCCGCCTCGCGCGACGACGGGAGGTCCGAGTCGGAGTCCGTATCGGGGCGGTTCGACGGCAGGTACCTCCGGAGCGCCGCCATGACATCCTGGAGGTGCCCGGGGCTTGCGGCGGAGGGAGATGAGTCGCAACAGCCGAAGCTGGCATTGACCGAATAAGGAGAGTACGGAGAATGAGCGACCGCATCGTCCGTCGGATCGTCGAGGATCGGCCACGGAGGGACGTCGATCGTCGGGTTGGGAGGCCGGTGAGGCTCTCCGAGCATCATTTTCTCCTCTTTTTTCCCTCTATGGGAGCTCCAAGTTGCAGAGGGTTTTTGGAAGTTTATGGAGTGGAAGACGACTGAGGTTGATGGTATTTAAAGCGGTGACGGCTTAACTCTGGTCGGGTTGGGATTTAACCGCGGTTAAGAGAAATACCTAGGCGGTAGAAACTAGAAAGTTAATGCTAATTTGTCGCCGTTTAAAAATAAACA
Source organism: Rhodamnia rubescens (assembly GCA_021437795.1). Taxonomy (NCBI): domain Eukaryota; kingdom Viridiplantae; phylum Streptophyta; class Magnoliopsida; order Myrtales; family Myrtaceae; genus Rhodamnia; species Rhodamnia rubescens. The sequence continues at coordinate 1,161,538 of JAILYA010000002.1, read as the reverse complement.
TTTTCCTAAGCTTTGCTATCCCGACGGTGTTGGCGTGGGGGATCATGCGCGACCGGCCTGTTAAATGCTTACACGTGGCTGATTCTCCGTACCGTTTCCCCACGTGGCCCAGAAGTGCGGGGCTTTGAGGGACGAGACGCTGTCAATCTAGAAAAAGCTTACTTGCGTAAAAAAAGAGGGAAATTGGTGGGTCGACCCCTAGTCTGCAACGGAAGTTTAAGGCGGTGGTGTAGAGGCAGTAAAAGATACGCATGACAGATGAAAAAAGGAAATCATTAAATAAATAAAATAAAAAGGAGCATTGATAAAATCTAGAATCTAAGCATAGGTGCTAACGCATTAGTCCGTTTTGAATTTAATAATGCGAATCGAATAATGGTAGATGAGAAGTGGGGAAAAAGTGAGATAAAAAAAAATAAAGGAAAGAATGAGACTGCTTTCACTTAATGATATCTTTCATATCGTAATAAGATAATTAAACTTAATCATCTCACACGAGTTCGATTTGTTTCGCAAAAATTAAATAATTTAAAAAATATTATTTTCGAAATAATCGCTCGTATTTGGTTACGAAAACAAATGAAAGAATTTTTTTTTTTCCGTTCACGATAGTAAAAACATTTGTCATTGACTAATTGTTTGAAATAATACAAGCGATCACTTATAGGAAGATATTTTTTATGCCATGCATTTTTCGCAAAATAAACCGAGCATTGATAGAAAAAAAAACATAGCCTTGATAAGAACTTAGTGTGGCTATCAAACCGACTTATTTAGATTTTTGAAATATATTTTTATTTTATCTCCATTCATTAATAATTATCAATTTACCAAAAAAAATTTGTGTTGATTTTAAAATTTTATTGGAAAAGCCCTTGCAATTTCGCAAATCAAAGATTTTCAATTTTGGGCTCGATCTTCAATCTCTCGTGCTCACATTGTTCCATCTCTCGCGGTCGAAAAGCCCAAGCTTTAGGATACTCATCTCAAGACCAAGGGTGATTGGTTTTCGATCCAGCCAATCCCACCTCAAAATTGGGAATCGGATCGAGAACCGGATCGGATGGTCACGGGATCGACCGGGCTGGTCCATCTTATTTCTAGACAATCCAATGGAACCGGTGATTTGAGAAATGAATTTGAGACGTGGCAAATGGTTGATGAACTAATTGGTAACTAAGCGAAAATGCCTAGCAACATACTCATGCAACGCATCATGTCACATTTTCCTTTTAACCCATGTGTACTTTTTTCTTGTTTCTATGTTTTTAAAGCTCTTCCATAAAAGGTAATTTAATCATATTGACTTGATCATGTATTCTTATTCTACTTAATCCTCGAAAATACGAGATATCTCATTATAGTAGACTTCTACTACTATTACAACCTACAAGCTTGAAAAATATATAATTTAAACACTCTTTTCTTGAATTGTAAAGAAGACACTATATAAAGAAGTTATCACCATGAAAAAAAAAAAGCTAAAGATGTTGCACAAAGAATATGATTTTTGGAGATGAATTTCCATATAGGCCTAAACAATGTCTTATTGGATGTGAAATTTCGAAAAAGGCTAGAGCAATTATGGTTGGCTTTCTTCATTTGCTCTTTCTATTAAGAAAGTCTTCATTCAATCTTGCTAAAGGATTGAATTCTGCTAGCTTCAAGATTTTTTTTTTTCTAGTCCTATCCTATTCTATTTTACAAGTCATCGTGTGTGCACGTATATGTGTAGGTTGTGAAATCCTCGCTCCTTCTCACGCGTCCCCATCCCAATTCCCATCGAAGGTGGGATTTGACCCCCACATCCTCCTTCCCAAATGAGAAGAGTGGCCACCGAGGTAAACCCCCAGGCTTGAAGATTAGCTAGCCTTTTCTTGAGGTTTCGAATCATTCCTTCTACCTTGATAGAAGCTTGTGCGCCTTGATCGCTTCTTTGGTGCACCTAATTAATTCGTCCTCGCATGTCCCCAAAGTCTTAGCGCATATCTCCAAGAGTTGTACCAATATCTTTGGAGAGCGAGTGGTATGGGAGGCAAGTACCTTGTTCCGAATGAGAGTAGCCTCGGTATGACAATTAAGGATAGCTTCTCCCGCATAAATCTTTTTAGAATTTCCACTAGTATCTACCCCTAAAGGAGTTGGGACTTTAGCAATGTGCTTATATCTCGGCCAAAACTAATCGTCTCAAACTCTTATTCTAGGCGTGGTGCGAGTGCTAAAGGAGGAAACTCTACAAGAGAGAACATATGTATAGCTAAGGTTATAGCCATATCTCGGTTCAACTTTTTGAGTTTTTGCATCATTTGGCATTGGCTCAATGGGGGATAGGCTTCTCTTGGCTTGAGTGGTTCTCATTCACAAATGCCATAAAAGGGGCATATAATAGAAACACATTGCTCAAAACATGTATGCTATCCCGTCTAGAAGGCTACCTCAAAGCCATAACTAGGAACTACCTTTTAGCTTTTGAGCATTATGAAACTATGCTATAAAGCTTTCATGTTTTAAGATTTTATGATCCACAGGATCCACAGAGTAGCGGTGAGAGAGCATACTTATAACCGAGCATCATATCAAGCTAACAATACCATTCTAGCCGAAGACAACTCCATTCCAAGGAGAAGAGGAGGAAGATTTAGAAAGCCATGGGGATATAATAACAAGCTTATATTTAGAGGAATGCTAGTCCGCCCCAAGCCATTACAACACACCTGCTTTATATAGCCAAAAGAGAAGGGAGTTCTCGAAACTCGTGAATTACAATAGGACAATAGACACTATTGTGAATAGTAAAAGTACACAATGAACAATGACGAAGTGAACATTAAAAAGAACAAGTGAATAGTGATAGTGAACAAGTATAATGATCGCCATTATTTACTTGCGATGTACTATTGGTTACTTTTTCAAACAAGAAAAACATTATTTGCTGCAATGAAAATACTATGCGTCGCATACGCTTGTCCCCACAGGTTTGTAAAATCACTTTCTAAGATCAAACTATTTATGAAGTGAGCTCTTCAAATTACGCTCATGAGTAAACTGTTCCTTCAACACTCTTTTGATTTCTTGGGCAGCCAAAACTTTTTCAAAATTATCTTCAATCACTCTAGCTTTTCTTTTCCTTCTTGGACCGGAGTGTGACGACATAAATTTTCGCCGATTGGATTAACGAATGGATTAGTATTTATCGGATTGATTAGCGACGAAGTTGACGTTAGGGGATTTTATTATCGGGATGCATGGCTCTTGTTTTATTTGATAGAACATTAGGGTACGAGCTGAATTGGTCCGAAGCGAGATTCGTTTGCGATTTTAGTGCGAGCCCCTTCAACCCCACGTCCTACCGACCTTGGCCCCTATAAAAGCCCACTCCTTCTCTCTTCCCTCATTTTCTTCCCCATTATTTGTGGATAGCCCCATTTTCTCTTCTTCAATTTCATCTTCTTCTTTTCCTCTTCGTTGAGTCCGCGCGAGCAACTCCCTCCTCCCGTATTCGTGCTAGCGACTTCCTCGGCTCCTCAACGTTGTGTTCCTACACCTTCAAGTTTTTCCTAGCCAATCGATACCACTTGGAATCATCCTCATTCCCATCGGTGATTGCACGATACACTTAGGGAAGAAATAGTCGGTTTGAGCTCATTCGAAAAGCATATCAAGCTCTGTTTCTTCATACACGACCCTAAGGTTAGTGAACCCTATAGATAAAACCATATGCTTAAGATTTATGTGCATGATACGGTTTAGCGAACCCTATGGATGAAATAGTACGCTTAAATGACGTGCCTGTCCTTTTCTTTACATGCGTTTGTATTTTTGTCTAGTCCTCCGCATACACCCATTATATGTAATAAAAGAATAAAACAGAACATGACTAGAGCATGGAACAAGGTCGGGTTGAGGTCGGGCCCCGATAAGGTTGGCATCGAAGCATGGATTGAGGTCGGGCCCCTTATAATGTGGTATCGGAGCAAATGGGATTAAGGACGGTATACTACATAAAGCTATTGAATTCTCTTCTCGGCATTTGCAAAGCATTGGATTCTCTTCTCAAAGATCCGGGATTGAGGCCAACTTGGAGAAGTTTTTATTTTATGGTACATCACATGGTGGCACATCATACGGAGGCATATCAATTACCGTGTACTGTCGAAGGGAAACCAAAATCCCACCGATATTGAGAAATAGGCCATCCCAAGGGTCCGGTTGCTTTGATTGTTGTGGATGATTTGCATTGAACTCGCAAGAGCTTATCGAATACCGTCGGGTAGGTTCATGGGTATAGGAATAATCCTATGGTACTTCTTCATCATAAGCACTTGGCTATATCTCCTTTGAAATTACCTAGCTCTTTTCCCGCAGTATCTTCCGTATAGCTCGTATTCTCCATCAAGGTTTGAAATACTACATCCATAAGATTTATAGATTATAGCAAAAGAGATAGAAGGACCAAGGTATTCTAGGCGATAGGATGGAACTTGTGAGTAAAGGCGAGATATATCTCCAAGTTATGCAAAAAATCATTGTGGTTTGGACGATATCGTCAAGATAGCCATACTTTATCCATAGGTGATTAATATTCATTTCAAACTATACTTGCCAATAGCATATAGACCAAAACCATTGAAGCATTTATTCTAGATGCTTGAAGTAGGAATCTTTACGCCCTTCTTCATATCGGGTGATATACCTCAAAATTCTTGTAGTAGGGAATTCAATTGCAATTGTGAAATTGTGAAATACATACCAAAAAAACCATTTGAATTCTTCAGGGAATGCGACCAGGTGGTAGTGAACATATAAATGAACGGGTAATAATGTCTCATCCCAAATTGCGTGAGATTAAGCCCACCATACTATATGAAGATCTTGAGCTGGTATTCCCACATCATCTCTCTACATTTAGTGTAGAATCTTTCTTGTTGGTGGAGATATGGGATTTCCGGAGGCATGCTAATATCCCATCCTGGGGAATTTGAACTAGAAGAGTAGCCATGAAACATAAAAACGGATGTTATAGTCAAATCTTCTTTAGGCATGGAGAGAAGATCAGCAAGAATATTTTTCTCTCCTTTGGCATGCTTAGTCTCAAAGGAATACCTTGAGAATCATTATGCCCATCACAATAACTACAAATGTGGAACCAATTTTGCTTAAACTTCATCATTTCAGAAATGATGACGTATCCATTTATGCAAAAAAAAAAAAAAAGGATGACCAATAAGATGGAATTCAAACTTTTTTATCCCATACTCAACAGCAAGATTTCTTTGAATGTAGAATGGTAATGTATTTCGCTTGGGAGAATCTTCTATTTTTGTGCCCATAGATTCTCCTATTTCCATCTTCTTATTCCAAAAGAACTGTTGCCCAATATTTATCACTGGTATCGGTTTGGAGAATTTTTTTCCCATCAAAAGGAATTTACAAAGGAAGCAAATCCTATAGCTTTTCTTTCAAAGACTTGATAGCTTCTATATGGGCTTTCCCCATGGTAGAGGGTCCGTTTTCAACATCTTTTTACAATGGGTGCAAAAGCTTAGAATTCTTGGGGACAAAGTCCTAAAGACAATTTACTATACCAAGGAATTGCTAGACTTGCTTATGAGAAAGATCTTCATCCGAGAACTTGAAGAGTTCCTTAGCGACACGATCGCCCGGGTTGGAATGCTCCATCTCTCAAGTGCATCCCCAAAAATTCTACTTCTCTTTGGGCTATAGTGATCTTTATTTGCGAAAGCATGATATCATACTTGCTTGAGAAGATTGTCAAACGGGCTAGTAACGTACAAGGTGAGATTCCTCATCGGGACTTAGTAAAAGCATATCATCAATGTAAATGTGGCAACTAGCATTGATCGGGCGAAAAATCTTGCACATCACCTTCGAAAAAGAAAAGGTGTTATCTTTAACCCAAAAGGGAATACCTTCCATTGGTAATGTTGATTAGGAATGCAAAACCCTATCTTATGGCAATCTTCCGGTTGGATACCAAGATGCCAAAATCCCGCTTAAGATTAAATTTGGAATAAATCCTTGCATGGGATAAAGATGCAAATAAAGCCTTTCAATGGGGTAGAGGAAATTTATCATCTAGCAAAAAATAATCTAGAGGTTGGTAGTTTATTAGCAATCTCCTTTTTTTTCTCCATTTTGCTCGGACCTTTCGTTGACATAAAAGACTTCACATGCCCACCGATAATGAGATGGCTCAATTAGCTCTTGCTAGACCATCGCTTGTCATTCTTGGAGGGCTAATGTTGCATCTTCTCGCTTTCGTTCTCGAATGAGTGGCTTTTGTTGGATTACTATCTTCATTTTTCTTGAAAGGCAATTGGACAAAGAACTCGGGATTCAGCCATAAAAGATTGGAGCATTTCTCCATAAACTCCAAGTGGGTTTCGCACATGAACTTAGCAACTCGCTGCTGCGGGTTGGTTCAATTTGGGTTGCTCGCAGGGAATACAACCTCTTGATGCTAACAAAGTTCTTGGATTGGTTTTTGAAGCGGGGAGTTGGTTGAGAATATCTCACCCAACTATAAGATCTCTTTTGGATTTGAGGATCCTAAGATTCTCGTAGTAATGGGGCATTTAGGAAAAAAACTAGATCTTTATGGGTTTGCTCCTATTCCAGATGTATACTTGAAATGCCTAACATGCGGTTCCCAAAATTCGTCAGGAAGAATTTTACGATCAAGGATAAATGCATTGGCTCCGATATCGATAAGTACGATAACTTGGATAGGAGTATCGTACTTAGTTGGTATGATGTGTATAGACAGATACGGATCATGGAAATGAGTGATCTCTAAGCTCTCAAGAGGTTTAAGAACTTCAGGATTTGGATTATCCAACATAGTTTCAGGTGGTAGTTGAATAGGTTCTAGGGAAGGTTATGGGCTAAGAAAGTACAAGTTATCGGTGTCATTGGATATTTCATTGTCACTATCAAAAGTTTCAATAGCACATATGGTATTCTTTGATGGTTCTTCGAGAGAGGAAAGACCGATTCGATATCATCTTTATAAAAAAAAATACCTTTGTTTTTTCAAGCTTCGGATCATCTTGATGTGCTAGTTTTTCGTTGCCGCTTTGGGACACCTTTTAGCAAAATGTCCTTTTTGCCTGCAAATATAACATATGTTCCCTTTCTTTTTCTTCTTCGAGAACTTTGATTAACGAAGAAACGTGTACATCTTCTTTTGCTTGGAGGACTGGAACTTGATGTTTCGAAATGCCTTTGCCTTTTTGTTGAGCATTCACAATCAACATGTCCTTTCGAACATTTGATTTGTAGCTTGGGATTATGACAAGCCTTGTTGAACCGGGCATTTACTTGGAGGTAGTGGCACGATATCATCAATGGCTAGATGCACCTCTTGCTGGATTTCTCCGAGTGTAACATCCAAAATTCTTTTCCTTTTGATATGGAATTCTTTCAATAGCCGTGGCAAGCTCTTTTGGGATAAACGTTAAAAAGATAAATTTAATAGTCAAATCAGTTCCTATATCATAGAAGAGCTTTATCATCTCTTTGAAGTATCAATCCGGATCTTTTCTTTTATAGGAACAACATTTCTTATCAAAGAACTCTTGCGCTTCAGTTCATTCGGCCGGTGATATCACGAATAAAGAATTGATGAATCAAACCGAGTGCATGGTAAAAGTCGTCAAATGCTAGAAAATGATTATGGTCCTCTAAAGGAAGGTAGTTCCACCGCGCTTTCAAGCTTCCAAAAATCCGCTAAGAAACTCGGATAAGATCTCCCATTTTGATAACTCAAGGTCTAAAGATCGAGTAGTTATCCAGGCATGACATTCTTGCAATCGATCTATCCACTTTGAGTATGGAATACCGTCAAGAGTGAACCCAATCTTTGGACCGGACGTGCTTCTACCTTCTCCTCAAAACACATTAGATAAGCTTGGTTGGAACTATTCCGCAATTGATCCCATATCTTCATCATCATCTTCCATCATTGCTCCATACTAAGTTAGAGTTTCTTCACCGATGGCTATGGATATTTCAAATAAAGTATCCGAATCGTCACTAGAACTTTCTTCAATTTGTTTTGTTTCAGCTTCAATTGCCGTAATGGCCGGCAAAGCTTGCTAGTACTCGCCGACGTAAAAGGGACTTAACAGGATTAGAGATCATGAATGATGGAGGAGGGTCTCTATCCTTGAATTATGGAGCCTTTCCTTTTCTTATGCTCAAGATTGTTCCATCTCTCACAATCAAAAAGCTCTCTCTTTAGGACACTCAACCCGAGACTAGGGGTTATTGGTTTCTCATCCAAAGGTAATCTCACCCCAGAATCGGGAATCGGGCTAGAAGGATTGGTTCCCACTTTCTAGGACCGAAAATAGGACTAGATGGTCCTAGGACCGCACGGTCCGATTCGATTTTCAGGTGATCCAATGGAACCGGTGATTTGAAAAATGAATTGAAGACGTGTCAAATGGTTGATGAAATAATGGATAACTAAACAAAAATGTCCACAACATACTTATGCAACACACCATGTCACATTTTCCTTTTGTCCCATGCATATTTTTTCTTTTTTATTTTTTATTAAAGCTCATACACAAAATGTAATTTAATCATATGGACTTGATCACGCATTTACATTATAGTAGACTTCTACTATTATTATACCCTACAACACTTGAAAAATGGAGGATTTAAACATTATTTTTCCTTGCATTATGAAGAAGATACTGTGTAAAGAAGTTATCACCACGAAGAAAAAGCAAAAGATGTTGCACAAAGAAGTATGTGTTACTAAGAAATAAAATTAAAGAAGTAGAAAGACAACATGACGTAACTAAGGATTGTTTATAAATAGTTAAAAAAATATATCAAAGTGAACACAACACAATACTAACCATTAGATTTACATTTAAAAGATAAATATATTTATTCATAATTGGTCCAATCGAAAGATCCAACTTCCCCTTGGAACCGGGAAAAGAAAACCGGACCGTCCAAACATCGATTCCACTTCTAGGAACCGAGAACCAGGCCGATGCTCTAGGGAATCGGACCAAACTAGGCGATCTTCGGTTCGGTCGGTCCGTTTTGCTCACCCCCTACTCGGGATGCTCGAATAACTCGTGCTTGGAAGTTTTCCATCCCTTAGTCGTCAACAAGAAATTTTGGACAAATGGTTAAAGAGAGAAAATTTGTGACTCAAGTAAAATTTAGTGGTTTTTGTGAGATGAACAAATTTTAGGGTAATACTTTTCCCATGCACCCGATCTTGTTCACCTAAGGTACTTTCAACTTTCTCCCATCCGGTATTGTTCACAAGTATGTCCTGGTGGCCATTCCCAAGGATCCACCCTTTAGATTTGCCTAAAATTTGGATCCTTGAGTCGCCCCACCTTCTATTCCAGCCTCATCATTGGGATCTTTCAATAGAATAGTCTTTTGGCTTGTATGATAGATCCGAGCTAGGGTATCCATGGCTGGTCCGTCTGCAAAATCGGGGAACATGAGAGTCGTTTCCCTGCAGCAACCCGCTAGCCATGGTAAGGGCTCAACACCCAAGGAGTGATACGACCTCTCTACCAACCGATGGCGCCTTTCTAGGAGCTGGTGGAGATACATCGAGCTCGGGGCTCTATAAAACTCCCGCCGAGGAGTTTCTGCTGTTGCAATAAAAGAGAAGTTGACAATTGTTGCGGATAGAAATGGGAAGCCGAGTGGGCTGAAGTTGGGATTTCAAAGGTCCCTCGACCCGGAAGGCACGGGAGAAGCCTGCTGCAGGCATCCTTCAAACCGCCTCAGCCCGCTCGGCCACTAAGGGGTATGAGCTTACTTATATCTCTCCATTCATTTATGATGATGAAATTATAGTTGATATCTTGGAGGAGATACTTGCGACGATAGGCCCGAGATGGAGTGAGTGCACTCAGGGGGTACTATATTGGGAAAAAGCTCCCCTTTAAGCTCACCGAATCAATCATGAAACAACATGTGGGGGAATCACTTGACGGAAGTCATGGCTAATGACGAGGGATTTTACTTCTTCCGTTTGCCGGATAAAGAGTTCTATCGTAAGATTGTTGATAATGGTCCTGTAACCATCGCAAAAGCCCCTCTCATTCTTCGGCAATGGCATCCCTTCATGGATTTAAAGCGGGATCAACACGACACCTTGCCGGGCTTGTCGGTTTAGATTCGACTTTGGAACATTCCCTATGACCCGTAGTCGGCTCTTGGAATTAGTGCTATTGGTAGTGTGATTGGCAAGCTTTTACATGTGGATTCTCAAACGGAGAGTATGAAGAGGATCTCCTATGCCCGAGTCCGTGTAGAAATCAAGGCCAATCCGCCCCTTTGTAAATCTATTAAGGTACGATTAAATGGTGATGTTTGCACGGTGAAAATAGACTATGAATGGATGCCCTTATCTTGTGCTAATTGTGGCACTTTTGGCCACTTTTACCCCTCGGCCTGCGGATCCTGCTGTCCCACCGGATGCATAGTGCATTAATACAAACTTGGCTTCCCCACCGGCCGCTTTGCTCGTTAATGAAGACTTGGCTGCCCGATCGGTTGCTTTACCCTCTAAACCTAAGCCCCATCAACCTAAAGAGAGGTGGGAGAAAGTCCGCCACAAGAAGGGCCAAACCAAGCCATGATTTCGGGACGCAAGGTTTTGGATGTTACTCGATTCTTCGATTGCTTTGCCACCACTGTAACCTGCTGTCCTTGATGCTCTTATACAGCCCAATGTGGGCCATAAACAAGGACTGTTGATAACTAATAATGCTAACCCCAAGACCCAAGAAGTGGCACGATCCAATATGCCTCCAAGAAATATCCGTGAACAAAGCAGTGCTCTCCTTGGAATCGGAGGATGAAGCAAAGGTGGAGGCTAGTGATATAGGTAGCGAGGAGAAGGAAGATGACCTCCCCGCAAGCCACCCCAATTACTCGCAAAGGTGATACAAATGCTTGTTGAGATGAAGATGGCCCTAGTGAAACAATTGGGCTGCGATGCAACCCCCGGTGGTGGAAACTTCACCTAAATTCAGCTTCACAAATAGCCCCAATCTTGGTAAATGGGCTAGATTGAACAACAAGAAGAAGAAGTAGGGTGGTCACAAGAGACGGTAACTCCTTTCCCTCCTTTATACATAATGTTTATAGGAGTATGGAATATTAGGGGTCTTATTGACCCCTAAAAACAAGTCTTGAGATCGGGAATTTGATTTGTGCTAACAACTTATGTTCTATCGGTATTCTTGAGACTAAGGTCCCGAGTCCCTCTTTTTGAACATCTCTTCTAACTTAGTCCAAACTGGAGATGGGTTGCTAATTATGATCACTCCCATAGAGGAAGAATTTGGGTTGGGTGAAACCCAATCTTGGTGGATGTTCTTTGTGTCTTCATCTCCATCTCAAGCAATTCTTGCGCATCTTCGCTATCGGCTATCAATTAGTCCCGTTGTCTTTCGATTATATATGCGGAGCGCCCTTTTTATGTCTAGGACGGTGGCTTTGGAATGATCTTGTCCAAACCAGCTTGATTTTGGCTGCGTCTCCTTGGATTGTACCCGAAGATTTCAATGTTATAAGGGATCCTTCTAATAGGGTGGGAAGCTCAACCCGGTGGCTGCCACTTTTGATGAGTTCAGGGAATGCTTGACCCGAGCTAAACTTGATGATCTTCGGTATGTAGGCCATAGATTCACGTGGTCTACTTCTTCGGGGGACACAAGGAAACAATGGAAGATTGATAGAGTTCTTGTCAACGCTCAATGGAACAATGATTTCTCTACTCAAAAGCCTCCTTTTTTGCCCCAGGGTGTCGATCATACACTCATGATAATCGGGATAATGAACTTCGAATTTTCAAAATGCCTTTTAAGTTTTTTAATTTCGGCTCTCTCATCCATCTTTCATGAGGGTGGTTTCTCGGATTTGGGATAGTCAGGTGGTTGGGACTCCTATGTTCATCCTATGTACTAAACTCAAGCGTCGAAGAATCGGCTCAAGTAGCTCAATAAGGAGTCATTCTCCGACATATCGGCTCTCACTTCGATTTTAAACGTGCTTTGACGGCTCTCCAAGATGAATGGATGATGGACCTTACAACCAAATGCTTGCCGATCGGGAGCGTGATTTTCTCCGGTCCTTCTCTCGTCCTCCGACTCCAGGGAGGAAGCCTTCTATAAACAGAAATCTCGTGCCACCTAGTTGAAAGAAAGGCATCTAAACATGAAATATTTTCACCATACGATTAACTAGAAGCATCTCAGAAGTAATTATGCCGATTGCAGATAATAATGATCTCCTTATCATCGACCCACTTGCTGCTCAAAGAACTTATTGTCTCACATTTTGAAAATCTGCCGGTCCCGATTGTGTTGCATACTCGGCCTTCGATTCGGAAGCTGCGCTCAATCATTGGGCACATTCTTGATGAAGACCAAGTACGCTTCCTATCTCGGCCTGTTTCGATTCCGAGATACGACCTTGTTTTCCCTAGCACCCGGCAAGTCCCCCGGTCCGGATGGTTATAATATGGAGTTTTTCAAGAGAATTTGGGAGATTGTTGGCTTCAATGTTCTCTCGATCGTTAAGGATTTTTTTTATAATGGTACCTTGTTTCGTGAGGTGAATAATATCATTTTATGCTTGGTCCATAAGGTTCCCAATGCGACTAACATGAATGACTTTAGATCGATTACCTGTTGCAACACTATCTACAAATGCATCACTAAGATCATGACTAATTGTTTAGCTTATGTATCGACGACGCTGGTTAGTCCCCCTCAAAATGCGTTTGTTAAAGGACGACGGGTTAGCGATAATATTCTCCTTGCCTAGGAGTTGTTTAGCGGGTTCCATCATAAGCCATACCTACCAAAATGTGGTATAAAAGTGGACTTTCGCAAGGCCTACAACACGGTGGATTGGGATTTCATGGAAATGGTAGTGTGAGCCTTTGGATTTCGTGGACACATTTGCCAAGCTCATCATGGTTTACATTTGGACCTCCAAATTCTCGGTGGCTATCAATGGGGAATTATATGGTTTTTTTCTCTGCTGGGAGAGGTATTCGACAAGGGGACCGTACGTCGCCTTATCCTGTTTACTCTCGTCATGGAACTTTTCATAGGCATCCTTAATTTGGCTGACTCGATGACTCGGTTCTAAATGCTTTGGAGGTGCAAGCCTACCCAGCTCACACATCTCTTCTTTACCGATGATGTGTTACTCTTCGCGGAGGCGAACTTAGCAATGGCTTCATTATTGCGACCCAAGTACCGAAATGGCAATGCACCTTTGTGGAAGCCAAAGACATTGAGGATTGCTCCTCGCAACTCCGTCCGAACCCCCGGAGAAGAAAATTTCACTTTTGTATAGATTCGGCGTAAGACCAGCCCATGCGGAGAATCTATCTAGGCCGCAAGGTTGAAAAGAGTGGATTGCGACTCCCTCGTGAACTTGATAACGGCTAGGATACGATCTTGGACTCAACGCTTTTTATCATTCGCCGGTCGGCTTCACTCATTAGGTCATTCTTACATGCGATTCATGTTTATTGGGCTACTTGTGTTTATACTACCTAAGGTTGTATTGTTCCAAATTGAACAAATACTAATGCAATTCCTTTTGAAGGGGCTTGGGACTTAGTGTTGGAGGTGCAAAAGTCTCGTGGGATAACTTATGCCTTCCCAAAGAATAGGGGGTCCCGGGATAAGGAGATTTGTTGACTCGCAATAGGGCGGTGATGCTTAAGCACATCCGGCTCATTGTTCACCGACAAGGAATCTTTATGGTGCAAATGGGTTTATTCCATGTTCCTAAAGAACAAGAATTCTTGGATAGTTACTAAGCCGACGTTTTGTTCGTGGGCATGGAAAAAGAGACTTGACCTCCGTGTGGATTTCCCGCATTTTTTTAGTTGGCGATTGGGCGGCGGATGTATTGTGTTCTTTTGGCTTGATTCTTGGAATCCACGTGGGCCGCTTAACAAAGTTTTCTCTAGTATAGACATATATCCTCGAAAAGCCACGGTTGCTGATGTTTTTGCCTTTCTGGGTCGCCACTCACGGATTGTGGCCACCTTTGAGACGTGGCCCGAGCAGCTTCCGTCCCTTGACCAAATGTCATTCCGATTGCTTTACTTGGCTTGGCCACTCGTTTGGTGATTTTTTCATTGCCTCGACTTGGAATATCAGTCGTCGAGAGGGCAAATGGTACCGTGGCTCGCCTTCATCCGGAATCGTACTCTTGCCCCTCGGCATTTCTTCCATTTATGGCTAGCCACGCTCAACCGATCGCCCACCCAGGTGCTACCACTCACTTATAACTCGGATTTCGGATGCTGCATGTGCCTTTTGTCGATGCAAACCAGATAATGTTAATCATCTATGCTTCCATTGCCACCACACCACGATCCTTGTTTCCTTTTGAGCGGCCAAGTGTAATCTTGCGTGGTCTAATAGACCTTGGCGGGACAACTGCGTTGGACTATGCAAGCATATCGATGGCCGTAGCTTCCACCAACAGATAGCCCGCTTCTCCTTTGGAGCCGTTTGCCACATCATTTGGAGAGTAAGAAATCGAATTTTGCTTCGTAACCGGATTCTCTATTTGCCTCGCTATTATGATGCATCTTGAAAAGGTTGTGAAGGATAAAGCGCTGACTTTCAAGCATGTTGAAGACATCCCTTGCAACAGGAGGATACACGCCCGCCGGGCTATTGATCCGACTATTTTTTGTTGATACGAGGGTTGGCCCAACTACCTTTTCTAGTTTGTACTTTGGCCGAGTTGTTTGTTTGGCCATTTTCTCCTTTCCTTAGGGACCCCGGTCCCCCTTTGGGACCCACGACACTCTTGTACTCTTAATGACACTCATTAGTGTCATCACGAGTACTGAGGACCTCCTTTTTGTAGTGTGAGGTTCCCTATGCTCTTGTATAATTGCGCTTTGGTTAAAGTTAATATATTTATTACTTTTGCAAAAAGTAAATAAATAAACTTTAGGGTAAAGTAGAATTGGGACATTACATAAAATTGGAGGTTGCGATTGAACCTAAAGTTGGAGATTTTTCATAAGACAAAAAAATTGTGGTAAAATTAGAAGTTAACCCAAAGTTGATTGATTTTTGGGTGCTAAGTCAATATTTTTGTATTGTTTGGACACTACAACGAGAGACCGAAAAAAAGAAGATGGTATGGCATTGTCTCGCATCTTCTCATTATTTGAGGGAAAAATATAGCATTTCTCCCCATTATTTAGACGAGTGGAAGACAATAAGAGAGCAAGAAATAGGAGATTGCAAATTTACAACTCAATTTCCAAAACATCATGAGGTTTGAGAATCGCACATCAATTTATTTTGTACACATGAGTAATTGATTTGACAAAATCATTTTTTTTTTTGCAAAGAATGAGAAATGTATTGTCTTAAATAGAAGAGATCTACATCCTGCTAAATTTTTTATGACTAATTTAAAATTCAGAGATAAGAAAAAATGCATTTTCTGATTATAAAATAGAAAAAAGTTTTATGCTTTCAAGATAATTGATTATATTTGTGTTCTTCCTTCGATACCCAGTTGATGTTTTCCTGTGAAAATTTGCCCTTTTTTGTTTTCACAAAAAAAAAAAAAAAGGCTATCTATGTAAACGTAACCAAATGACTTACAATTAGGCATTCGTTTCATGTGTAGTCTTACAGAACAAATAATTGTTACAAAATCTAAGTAAACCGCTAAATCTTCCCCGACGAAAAATGTCATGAGTTTTGTATATATGAGACATGTCAAAATGGATCATATACACATTTTTTACCCCACATATTAGGCATGCAGCCCTGCTTGGTAAAAGGATTGAGGGTGAGGACACTAGTATCATAAGTGCGAGGTTTGACTCTCGCGCTCTACAAAGGGGCGAGAGTAAGAAGAGAGAGAGGAGAGTTAGACATAGGACAGAAAAAAAAAAAACATATATGAGGGTTGAGTTATTGTAAAAGTTAGTTACATTTAATAAATGGGTCATAAATGGGTTTAAATTAAATATGATTTTTAGATGTGTCGTAAATGGATCATAAATAGATTTACAACTTACTAAGATCCAACACGCTTCGCACTTTCTTTTCATTCTCTCTCGCACTCACTCGTTCCACACTCTCACCTTAATTTGGATGTGAGCTTAGGTTAATTACAATAGTCTTATAGGAATATGGATCATGTCGGGTATGGTTGGATATGAGTCGGGTCCGTATGGGCCACTAAATTTGTATTGCGTGGCATAATGGATCATAACAGGTTCAATGGGTCTATTTGGATTAGAATATCTTATACCCAATCCAACCATTTGTCTAGTACATTTTTATACATTTACTTCTAAATAGTCACTACAAATCCCGAAACTTCAAGAAAATATTGGAATATGCAATATATATGTCATTCCCTAGGATCTCAATTTTGAGGAAAAATTACCAAAAAAATTCTAAATCTATTACAATTGTGTCAATTCAGTTTTAAACTTTTTTTGTCAATTTAGTACTAAACCTTTTATATTTTTGTTAATTTAGTCCAACCGACCATCTTTGGCCAACCTATACCGATATGGATAATTTTTTAATTTTTTTCTTTGCTTTCTTCTTCGTTTTCCTCTAGTTAGTCGTTGATCGGTGACCGGTCGAGGAGACCGCCGACGAGGGTGAAAGGCTCACCTCGCCGTTCACCAATCCTCCGATTGGTTGGACGAGGAAGAAGAAGAAGAAAAAAAGAAAAAGGAAAAGGAAATAAAAAATAATAAAGATATTAAAATATAATTAAAAATTGTCATGTCGGTCCGATAGCGCTACACCGGTGTCAACCGGCTAAAGTTAGTCGGATGGACTGAATTGATAAAAATGCAAAAAAATTTGGACTGAATTGGTATAAAAAAATTGTAACTAAATTGATACAATTGTAATAAATTGAGGATTTTTTTGGTAATTTCCCTCAATTTTGATCTTTCTTTCACTCAAAAGGATGCATAATCAAATTGAAGAAGCAAAGTTGAGGTCACTTTGAATTCAAAGCAAAAGCTTAGTCTAAGGGGTCTGTTTGGTTCATTTTTTTGTAAATGTCCTTGAAAAAATGCAAATATTTTTAGGCTAAAGGGGATTTCCAAAATGTAAATAGTGTTTGGTAAAATGTATTTTGAAAACACATTGAAAAGCAACTTTGATGTAAATGTCGTTTGGTAAAAAATACCCTTTGTAAATAATTCGATTTTATAATTATTTTTTTATTTTTCTAATAAATATTATTTTTATTTTTAATTATTTTTTAAATTTTTTTCTCGTTTTCTTTTCCTTCTTCCTTCGTTAATTTCTTCTTCACCCGTTGTTGGCCACGACAACGGACTAGTGAGCCGAGACCCGCCGGCCTCGCCCACTCGAGGCCGACCGAGCCGGATCCGGCAAGGCTCGATCTCCCTTGAGGCCGCCGACGCCAAGGCTCGCCTCACTTGCTAGAGGCCGAGCCGGATCTAGCAATGCCTAGGCTCTCATCGCCGAGCCCGGAACTTGTCGGCCCGCTTGTCATGGTCAATTGTCGGGCGGTCGCTGTCATCAAGGTCCACGGTTGACGGAGGAAGGAGCAGCAGAGCAGAGGAAGAAGGAAGCAGGTGGAGGAAAGAGGACGAAGGAGGAGAAGAAGGAGAAAAGAAAAAATAAATAAAGAAAAAAATAAAAAGATTAAAAAATTATAGTTGCATTTTCTAAAGTACTTTCGGAGCTATTTTGGGCTAAAGACCTTTAGGAGCCTCTAAAAATGCAATTACATTTATCCAAAATTGAGCAAAAAACAAATCAAACACTATTTGTATTAGGCCGAAGGACTTTTGAGCCTCAAAGACTTTTCAAATACCGAACCAAACAGGTCTAATATGTCCGTTCTCTCTCTACGACTTAAATTCTAGTGTGCTCTCAATCAAACCCAAGGCCACGTTCTGGTTTGAGCAGAGCCAGGCAGTAACTCTTCAGGAAGCAGTTCCTTCCGGTGCGACTTAAAGCAAGATGTTTGCTTGGTTACCCAAAAAGTAACCTGTCTAGGATATCAACCGGATGCTTGCGATAACGTCACAAGTTTCTCTTTCTTAACTGAATAATGGTAGGACAAAATGAAGATATGAGTATAAATTATTATAAATTATTTTTCGACTTTTCAGTGTTTGAACGAGAAAAAACTAATTGATCAAGCGAAAACGTCTTCCATGGACCGAAAACATGGACCTTAAACTTGGGGAAAACAAATTTTTCTTATGGCAAGAACAAAATCAATTATTCTAAATCACAAAACAAATAAAAAAAATTAACTATTTTTCTTGAAAATTGATTTTAATGGGAAAAAATTTCTTTATTATGAAGCTTCCAGTAAAACGAATGCATCCTTAGTAACGTTGGTGTGTGGCAGATGCACATTGTAAGGGTTGATACCATAAAAAAAAATCCAAATTATGCCATTGGGACACAAATCTCCCTTTTTTTTTTTAGTGTTTCTAAAAACCGTAACCCAATTTTTATTTTGTGTCGTAATTGTCAAGTTTAGGATTTGTGATGACACAAGAAAAAAAGTTGAGAATATTTATGTCGCAGTGGACATAAGTTGCAAATTTTTTTATGGTATTTGCCCTAATTGTAATTTGACTTAAATGGATATACAAATAAAAACCTACACAATACAATTATCTAATTTATGTAGAGTAACATACAAAAAAAAAAAACCTAGTCTTTAGTCAATATGGGGTTTTTAATCCCGTATACTATTCCTTACTCTAGTAATATAATTCATCGGGATCGAGATTATGAAGTATCCACCGACTAAATCATAAACACATGGATCTCACTGCAATCCTACAAGATTCGAACGGGGACGTAAGAATCAATTTGATCCGATCCGCCGACATCCCTGGTTAAGTCGCCGGAGCTACAGCGAGTCCCGCGAAATCCTACCCAATTCGCCCCGAGCCCCAATCAATAATCTATTGCATGTCCTATGGACTCGACTTGACCCAAGTGTTCACCAACAACACATCCTCAAAAGCCATCTCCCCAAAAAAAATCACAAAAGCTTCCCCAAGCCCCTCTTCTCCACTGTACCCGTGATCCCAAAGAGACATATGGTGTGATGAATACGTGGAGGAGGGGAAGGATACAAAAGGACCAAAAGCAGCCATGTGCAAAATCTTCCAACCAAAATCCAATCCCACCAACTCACGACAGAAGTGTACACTACACTACACTTTGGAACTCAGTCCAAAATTGTCCTTAAAAGCAAAGAGAGAGAGAGGGGAGGGAGCTTCTTTACAGGCCATTCAATGCAATTGCCATTGCCATTGCGGCACGTAAGGTACTGTTCTGCACAATTTTCACCCCGTTCCTTAACGAAGCAGAGCGACGCCACCAGTGAAAATTATTGGTTGCCCCCAGCACCGCAAATTCCTAGCCCCGCTTCTGTCCGTTTCCAGCGCCTTCCAGAACCGTAGGATTTGGACTATTCTTCTTTTTTTTCCCCCTTATCGTTTAGGAAAAAATTGCATTTAAAAATATAATTAAATTCTAAAACCTTTAAAAAGTATAATCAATTTTAATTAATATTGAGATGTAATTTACATTTCCCTACAACAGAAAAGCACGTAAGGATCTGACGGAGACGTTTCGACTAGAGTCTCAAGGAGACAGCACTCCCTAAGCACCAAAGAGCTTTTATGAGTTAAGGCTTATAATTTTTCATTAGTAGTTTAGACTTAGACTTATGAATAGCTATTGATATATATACTTTTGTTCGTTTATAATTGAGTGATGTAACGAGATGTGCGATGTGCTAATTATAGTAGAATCGCCTGTTGGATGTAACTCTAATTTAAGGATAAACCAAGATAAAATATCGTGTCTCAATTTTTTTCTTTTCGCTCTTTTTACTTGGCTGTAATTGTGAACCATTCCTAACAATTGAGTTCAAAAACTTTCAAAAAGTACAATCAAATCTTAACGCTTATCATAAAAAGTACAATGGAGTCGTAAAATTTTCAAAAAGTTTAATCAACATAAGCACTTGATTGGACCATTTTGATAAGTTTTAGCACTCGATTATATTTTTTGAAAGTTTTTGGACTTAATTGCACATTTGCAACAAACTTCAAGAGTTGATTATACTTTTTAAAAATTTTGATACTCAATTATACTGTAGGACTTTTATTATACTTATCCCGCTGTAGTTCCTTAAATGTTGGGGGAAGATAACGCAAGGGATATCCGAAATTTAAGGTGACAATTGTTAAATTGGACCTGGAATTTAGGAAGTTTATTGTTGCTATCAGATTCTTTTTATCTTGCAACAATTAGGTCCGGTCCCGGGATCACACGTGTCCCCGGATTTTTCTATTTTAGCAAGTGAGAAATGCATCCGACCTTTATATATATATCAATAATGAGCCATCGACTCAACAGTACTATTGTGCTGTATACGAAATAATTGCTAATTTAATATTTTGTATCCATAGTAGGGTCACCATTCAAAGTTACAGATATATGTGGGGGACTATATTGGATGATCATAAATCAAATTAGACTTGGTGGTTGATGGAAATTGATGGATGATATTGGTGCATAAATGATGGTCCCCCGACATTTATCTTTCGGTCGACTGTAGATCAATCTTTGTCACCAAATTGGGCATTGACCAATTATCGTGCCACTTGACTATTGTCACATAGGCTCGCGATTGTGGAACACACATCAACACGACCCTTATTGGAAGAGTGATTCCGATCATCAGGATCGGAGAAATGCATGTATGAATTCTATTGCCCCATAGTCTCCTAATCATAAGGTTTAGGTACAAATATTGCTAATGGTATTTGAAGTTTGAATTTGTTCACTTAAAATTTGGCTTCTTTTATTCTATTTTTATTTATTTTTTCTCATTTTTCCCTCTCTCTTTTTCTTTTTTTTTCCCTTCCATCATTCCTTAATAAAAAATTATCAAATAATAAATCAAAACAATGTACCGAAAATATTTATTAAATTATACACATAGAAAGAAATTCGAATAGATTAATACAAATATGAATAAACAAATCTAAAAATTGTATTTATCTCGTCTCTATTTTGAATTTTTTGTGTTAAAATTTGACCATTAGTATTTTCGTTTCGTGACTTTTATCCTAGTTAATAAAACCCGAAGTGCGTCCATTGCATCTAGAACCGTAGCAGCAGCAGCAGCAACGGGTCACGCGAGTCAAGTGAAGATTTTAGGCGGCAATAGTAGAAGTTGCCAAACTTACATCGCAGGGAAATTAAATAATTGGCTGGACCCAAATGCAATAAAAACGGTCACGTGAAGAGCCCTCCAAGAAGGGTGGGGGGCGAGCCTGCGAACGGAATGGCCGGGTGGAGCCGCGAGATGACGACACGTGCCGCCTCTCGCTCCCCGACAAAACAGAAACCACCCGCCGTACGAGGACGGCTTTTTTTTTTGCTTTTCATTTTCGTTTTTGTTTTTTTGCGCGGGTGGGGGGGAGGGATTGGGATGTCATATTCGTACGGGCCATTTCGCTCTTTGACGTGTCCCCTGGTTTATCCCTCCCCGCCGTACGCGTGTCCCCTTTGTCGTCTGGTGCTTCTGCGACACGACAATCTGCGTGACTGCGCGCAGTCGGGGTTACGGACTTACACGTGGCGAGATCTGATCTTCTCTGACCTCGAGATCTGGAAAATGAAAAAATATATATAATTCTTCTTCGCCACTGTTTACAGATGAAAAAGAAAAAGAAAATATTTGAACGGCCAGGAATGGGCCACGCATCTTTAAAATATAGTACCGAGTTATAACGATCAATTTTATTTTTTTTGGGTCAGAGTTATCCGATCCATTTGAAGACGACACGTTCGATGAACATACGAATTTTTATCAATACAAGTACAGTACTGCTGATAATGAAGGCACGTGACACGATTATCAAACGTGCCGCATGTTGAAAATTCATACTATACAATTAGATCCCGATCAAATAAATGGATCAAATAAAAAAAGACCCAATTCAAATTAATCAATTTAATTTATTATAATGCAGATCTAGCAAACAATATTTGATCTAGCCCATAAACATTATATACCCGACTCGATCTATACTTAACACATATCTCGACTCATATTCCTAAAATATTTTCATATTTAATTTAATCTAAGAATAAGAGTATTGAGTGAATGAAAGCAATATCAAAGAAAGTAAGAGAGTCATAGAGGTGGGTTGGATCTTACTAATTGTAAATTCATTTATGACATATTTAATACTCACATCATACTGTGACGGAAAAAAACAATTATTATATTTGAATATATTTATGACCCATTTATTAAATATAAATTATATAATTAATGCATATACAACTTAACGCATCATATATGGGGTGGTTAAGCCTAGGGCTCTAGTACTATTACTTGGCTCCCCGGTGCCTTGGCTCGAGTCCACAATGGTTGAGCCCAAGACCCCGATGCTTGTGCCAAGGCACAGGTCCATTGAAGTCGAGTCAAGTCCATAGCGCCCCGGCTTGAGACCCCACACTCGAGATTAAGTCCATTAAGGCCAAGCCATGACATGATGCTAGTGCTTAGGTCCTTGGTGTGTGGGCCCTCGTTCGTCGAGGCCCTAGCCTGGACCCCCGATGCCTAGGCTCTGGTCAGGCGTTCGTGCCCATGTCCCCGCACTTGGGAATTGATTCCATCTAGGTTGGGCACGGGTCCATCGAGGCCGGGCCCCGAGATCCCGGTGCCTAAGCCTCTTTAATCGAGGTCAAGCTTGCGTCCATCAAAGACGAGCCCGGGACTTTAGTGCCTATGCCCGAGTCCCCGACACCAACGGCTAGGGGTGAGCATGGTTTTAAGGTAGAATCGGGAACCGGGAACAGGATAACCGAATCTGCGATTCCCAATCCGATTTTAGGTTCTAATAGATTAGGGTCCGGTTTCGATTCTCGCATTTTTTGGAACCGCAAGTTCCGGTTCCCGGTTCTTTATGGGTCCGAACCGGAACCGGAACCGGGATATATACACTAAAAACCCTAATTTCAGCTTTCTTAGTTCTATTCACACGTTTTCCACTTTTTCTCACTCATAACGTAAGGTCTATTGGTGACGATCTCCCACGTCCTCGAGTCGAGTAGCCAAGGCTTCGCCACTTCGCTCCCTCGAGTCTCACCGTCCTCAGAGCTCCACCTCCGACAATGTCCATTGGCCTTTACCATCGAGTGGCCATCCCTCGAGTCTCACCGTCCACTTATATGGTGCTTAAATAAAATGTGGATGTCATTTGATGTGATCGGGCATCCCACGTCAAGATCCTTTTCCTTGTAAAATTGAAGGAGTTGAACTTGGTGTTATTTCATTATTTGACTCCTGCATGAAGTTCTTTAGCATTCAAGTTCACATTTGAGCTTGCATTTTTATTCCTGGAAATCATCTGAGGATATAGATGATTTGTTCTTTCTTCTGCCAGCAATGCATCTCTTTGGCTGATGATCTTTATGTAATTTTGGGAATAGGTGAGCGTCTTAGTTCTTGACTGGCCATCGGATGTTTTTCAATGGGCGTGTCCATATTATTCTTCTGATCAACATGCTTGTAAGCTTCATATTTGTTAACAGTTATGTATGATGTGTAAAAGTATATAAGACTTATGAGATGTAAAAATCGTAATAAAAAAAAATCCTTTCTCGTAACTCCATTTGACTCTATATGAATGTCTTCTATTTTGATGTAAAAAGAGTTGTATTGGTAGATTTTAGGGTACCATGGAGCCTGATTCGGGACCTATGACGTGATAGGTTTTAGGTTTCAAGGTATATAGGGTAGGTTTTAGGTTCCGAAAAATGAGGAACCTGTACTAGCGGGACCTACCCGTAATCTGGAACCGCTCACCCTTACCAAGTAGCCAATTCCATTAAGGTTTGGCCCGAGACCCAGGTACCCTTGCTCAAGTCCCGGGTCCATCGAGGATAAACCCCCAGGGCCCTAATGCCCTCATTTGATTTCTTGTTGCCCAAGCACACATCACTTTCGCTTAGGAGTTATCGGTTCTCGATCCGATCCGGTTCCCTTCAAGAACCGGGAACCGAACCGTAGTCTCGATTTTCATTTTTTAGAATCAAGGACCGGATCGACCACCTTGGGAACTCGGAACCGGATTTGACCATCCGATCCGGTCCAATTTTGCCGATCGATTCTATGGAACCAATAACATGACAAATTTATGCACATGCCTAGGACAGATTTAGGATTTATCGCTATTTCTTTACACCGATTTTAACTTTTTAGATATGATTTGATTACTCGTCAAGATTTTGCCCTTCTCGGTGACAAAGAAGGCAATCATAAAACAGACAAAAGAAGGAAGCAAATCTTAAACAATAAATATTACGATTAGTTTTTTTTTTTAAATTCGACCGGTTCGGTCCGGTCCTATGTCCTTGGAACCGGGAACAGGACTACCCGGGCCATCGCTTCTAATATTAAGAATCGAAAATCGGACCGGACCCATTTAGAATTGGGACCGGACCACCGGCCCGGCCTGGTCTAGGTGGTTCTTAATTTGGGTGGTCCAATTTGCCCACTCCTATTTGAGCTTAAAAATAACTTTCCGAAAAGTAAGTTTCACAAAAAAAAAAAAAGATACATTTTTCGTGAAGATACACCAAGGCTTAGATACGTTATGTTGATCAATTTATAAATATATGTATGTATTAGAAAAAGTTTTATGCAAAATGACTTATGGTTTCGTAATTAATCCACTTCAACGGTTACGAGTAAATTCATTGCGCCAGAAAAAAAAATGCAAATCCAGATTAGGCATCCCGCTTGGTAATACACGTGTTTGTACATTACCAAATACAAGAATTCAAGCCACGGAAGAAGTTCATTATGGACTTGGGATTTAGTTTAAGCTTAAGGTTTTTCTTTACGCGCGCCTTTCGTTTCGAATGATGACAAGGTAATACTGCAACTCAAACCTGTCGATTTATGTTTAAACGAGTTAAGCAAGTCTTAAAACGGGCCATTTCGTTTATATCAAATCCAAGTCTATGTCGAAAGCGTATGTTTAAGTCGAAGTAGCCAGGGATTGAGCGTACTCGAACAGTCCAGTCATTGAGAGCCACTGTGGATGACGAATAAGTACGGTGTTTTTGATAAAGACATAAAATAAAAAGCGATGCCCACGGCGTATTAATTTGCTCGATAGTATATTTATCATATGAAAAAGTATAAAAAAGGGTCATAAATTTATTGCATATATATAAATTTAATCATAAAACTTTAAATTTGAACAATTTAGTCATGAATCTTTTCATAGTGATATCAATTCAATTTATTCGATTAATTTATATCGAAAATTATTGATGTGAATGATAAGGACGATCCGAAACCAGCCCATTGGTCCTTGACTTTCCATTATTTCTATCCTCTTAGGTAGTGGGTCGAGAGAAATATGATCCAAGAGGGTCCCCTAGATTCATGATGCATCGTACGGGCATGGCTCCGGATCAGTGATCATAGCTCGCCTTTGGCCGACCAGTCTCAACCAAGTCGTCGTCTTTTAGGTGAGGCAACAGCGCTTCGATTCGATCGCCAGACAAATCACGTTTTCGATTTGATTTGACTGAGCAAAATCCTGTTTGCCCTATCCTTGCATTTAAGGCCAGCACCATCGTCCAAAGTTCCGTCTTCTTCTGCCCTTCGGCCCTTGGGCGAAAATCTGGGTTCGACTGGAAGGACAGTTTCAATAAAAAAAAAAAAAATTATCTACGATAATATCGGTGCCCGCATCGAGATTTTCGATTAAAATTGATTGGATAGATTTGATTGACACAACATGAAAAGAATTGAGATTAAATTGATAAAATTAAGAGATTTAAGATTGAATCAGAAAAAGTCACAATAAATTTATGACTTTTTTAAATAATTTTCTCAAAAATTGACCTGCTTAGAATGTAGCCGAAGGCCTTATGCAGAGGAAGAGAGGACGGATTGCGGTAGCTTTTTCTTATATATTTCGAGCCCTCGTTTCTCGCGAAGGATTTCATTGTTTGAATGCGATATGGCGAAACTTAGGGTACTAGATAGCACGAAGCAATTGATTTTAAGATGGACTTTAGTAGTTCAGACGGGATGCTATGAACAGTAAAAGAGGAAAACCACTTCATGCTAAACGTAAAAATCCAAAGGGACCCTCCCAAATGGGCGAAAGCGACTTAGCCTTAGTGGAAGATGTTGCCATAGATGATAGAACTCATAATTCATGGAAGACTTCGTCAAAAAGCTTAAAAAAAAGAAATCCAAATATGCTGGTCAGATTCCCATGGGAAAAAATTAAAATGACTGACAATGAAATTTAATTATTTTTTTTTTCATTCATATAAGACGAAATGAGAACTTATGCTCCGTTTATTTCTTTTTTCATTGTCGTGATTAAAAGGTCCGACTCATAACCTCAAATTAATCGGTAAAGGAAGGTCACTTGTATAAAAGGGCACGAAAATCACGTAGATAAGAGATGGGGACACCCCAAGAATCAAGTGCCGACAGGGGTGAGTAGTTTCGGGTTTCACTCGATACCAAGTAACATTCTCGTCGGAATCGATTCTTCAAATTTTGGAACTTGTAACTTACCTTGCAAATCTTCAAACATGAAATTTACCCTGTCCTAGATTTCAAGTCTACTAAAGTTTCACTTGTATTCTTAGTCGAATGATTATGGTTAATCATTACTTCTAATGATCACCATTTGATGTTGCAATTCATTGCGCACAACTCATGTTTGGATACACGGAAATTAGGAAACATTAACAAAGTAAAAGTTTCAATCATGAATATCGTCGGAAATGAAGTTCAAACTAATGGTTTCGATTACACGCTCATCATGGACGCCATGAAATACAACTGATCACGTGAAAATATAGAACAAAAAAAAAAAAAAAACAAAGGCATGTTTCAAGTTTCAATTGGAACATGAAACCTATCAATTGAAAACAATTTCTCAATTTTCGAACATAAAACTTATCCCGCATCCTTAGAATTTGGAAACGGATCGAAGAGTACCGGCCGGTTTATCCGATTCTCCATTATATGCTTTGGAATTATGCTTATCCCTGAATGCCGATGCGGTGCTAGAAAATTTCAAATCGACAGCACAGATCGATGAATCGACATAAATTATATGTATATAAAGAAGCATATACACATAGTAAACAAGATGTTTCCGCGCACGCGCGAGACATAGAATGGGGATAAGTGATGGGGGGAGTGATGCATCAATCCACTCCGGGAACAGTCGGGGATCGTTCCTGCATGTTTGATTTATGAAGAAGGGCCCCATCAACTTCGTGTGAAAGCGACGGTCTCCGGATGGGGGATGGGGCTTGTCAACGTTGGGAGAGATATGGGGATCTTGCGGGATTCGTAACTTGGAAAGCGATGGACAATCTCACGGTTGACGACTCTTTACAGAATGCATTTACTGATTATTATTATTATTATTATTATTATTATTGTTATTATTATTTTATACTTTTGGTAGTCCATGTGAGGGAAAGGTAGTCTCAATTTGGTGAAGCACTGATAGTCAACGTCGAGCCGTCTAGGGCATGTCGCGGTAAAATCATCGATACCGACGGACATGCAAATTATTCTAAAAACTTAAATTGATAGACAAAATAATATAACCTTTCTTAATAATGATAACAACAACAATGTCTATATATGTCTTCAATTTTCCAAGCAGCCAAAAATTTCAAAATCCCTTCGTCGACATACAATCTTATCTCTTCTCCGTGCACCGACAAATGCTATTGTACTCGAACGTTCTGCTGTGCGAGAAAGAGAAACCGGCGATCAAAATTAGACGAGACGAGCAGAAAGAGAAACGGGCTATCAAAATTAGACGATACGATATCGAGCTTAAGCATGAGCTTCTTCCTCTGACCGGTCCCTAAGAGAGGTAAACATATGGTCCCGCAATCAAATTATTTAGGAGGGCTTTGGACTCTATGAATCTAGAGTTTAGTCCCATCATTATCAAGGAAAAAAAGCCAAAGCAAGGGCATGGACCATCTTGAACGTGACTTCGATAGACCTCCTCCAACCCCACGTCCCACTCAAAGCCCAAATGCATGTTACCTGCCGACAAGTTTCGTAGTTGCCCATGCTTGCTGCAAGGGGGCAAAATCTTACATCAATTTTGAAGAATACCAACTAAATTTACACCTGTGTTTTCTTTTTTTTTGGGTAAAATGTTATTATTTTAGTGCCTTGACGTAGACATGGCCGGTTCCGTGGAACCGTCGGTTTCGGTTCAGAACCGGCGGTTTCGATTCTAAAAAAGGTGGAACCGGAATTTGAAACCGCCGTTTCGCTGCCTTGCCAACGGCTTTTTTTCCTAGAGCCCCACCCTTTTTTTTTTTTTAAAAAAAATGGGTTGGAACCGTGGGCCCGATCAACGGGCCGGCCTCCATGCCGATTCCGGCCCACGGTTCCATTTGGCCATGTCTACCTTGACGTGCTTGTCAAGTATACTTAATTAGATGATAGTCTTATTTTCAAAACATCAATCATTCCCAATACAAGGGGAGAAAATGAATATGCTTACGCGATAAATTTTTTTTATCTCGTTATTAGAATGACAATATATTGTGAACCACAAAAATTAATGTGGGGTCCACTCCTTCAATAATTTGTGGGCCACAACGCGCCGTTATTCTCGTTGTCACAAGAGAAAAAGCAATTATGCTAGCAAAGCCTAAAAGAAAAAAAAAGAACAATTCATCAATAGCAGAAAATTCCATTTATTTAGTTGCTTAGCCTTATTTAGTTGTTTAGCCAATGAAAAATAAATTTTCATCGTTCACGAGAATATTTAAGCATAACTTAGTGTCGTTAATGAGAACATTTTTTTTTATTGTTTAGTCGTTTCAAGGAAAATAACCAAATTTTTTTAGGACCGAATCATTCATTTTCGCGAAACAAGCGTGCAATGATTAAACCCTTTTGGATGTTTATGTGGATTGCAGAGTAGGACTACACCCATTTGGCCATCTCTTACTGAGTGGAGAATCAACTCAATTAGTCTATCAGATTAAGTCTTTGAAAATTAATTTGGCGGTCGGAATACGTTATTGTAAGTGATATGTAGTTGTCTAATGTGTCCGATTGAGTTAAATATTCGAGAGGCAGATTGCATTGGCCAAAGCTTTAGCGGTGGGTAAAAGTTCTTGAAGGTAGCTCCGTGAAAATGACATTATGAAATCCAAGTTATGGGTTGACATTGAAAGGGAGTGGGGGAAAAGAAAAAGAAAAGAAGGTGACAACTTCTTTTGTTTCTTTTTTTGGCGGGGAAATTGACATGGGGTTAATTTGCTGCCGTTGAGTGTCACTTTACATGATGGTAGCCGATTCGAGTTATGTTATATGTGGGGCATAGGGCTGAGGTTTTCAATCTAGTGCTCTCAATAATGACCACACAACACAACCATCGTTTCAAGGCATTGGCAGGATATTTGGCTGCCTAGTAAAAAGCCGAGAAAGTATTTTATGCATCCAATGCATCATGCAGCAATGACATGTTACGGGCGATCCGGTCATATACGAGCGCCGTTAATAATTAAAATGTAATACCGGCGGCAATGCATGTCACAAGACAATGCAGTTAAATCGTTACGCCACGTCGGTTTTGCGGCTAATACGTACGGTGCTTTCTCGGATTAAGAGAGGGCATATAAGGGTGACAAAGTCCTCTATTGAAAAAAAAATGTATGATGATTATATCCTTTATAATAAATTGATTCCAAGGATAAGACCCATTTGAACCTAGACAGGAGTTATCTAGATTTTACCCATAACATGATGGTTATACGTGGTTTGCCTCCAATTATGCGTTAGTTTGATTGCCTCCAACAATCAACCATGCGTCCACTGAACTTCTACAAATTCACCATGTGTCTGGTAATATAATCAGGGATGGACGAAAGCACATCAAACGATCATCTATCCAGGGACTTAATTTGCGCTCAGGTAGGTAAGAACTATCTAGCTCCTACTCTTTTATGAGTATATCCATATACAACTTTCGTATGCGCATGTAATTTTGACTTTGCAACAGTCGATCACAGTTTTTCATATAGAGGGTAGGAGCTAGACAGCTCCTATCCAAGTCAAAGGATACACGTTTTCCTAAATTCTCTTCTTGTTCCTTCTTCTTTGTTTTTTCCTTTGCACCATGCAAAAATTATTTTTCTCTTCCTATTTTGCTGAAATGGTGAAGAGGAGAGAGAGCACTTTTAGCAAATTCCAATTTGGGGGCATCCCTCCTTTACCTTAACCATG
Source organism: Rhodamnia rubescens (assembly GCA_021437795.1). Taxonomy (NCBI): domain Eukaryota; kingdom Viridiplantae; phylum Streptophyta; class Magnoliopsida; order Myrtales; family Myrtaceae; genus Rhodamnia; species Rhodamnia rubescens. The sequence continues at coordinate 1,131,133 of JAILYA010000002.1, read as the reverse complement.
GTCTCACATTGGGCCCCAAAGAAGGCCCACATGCCATCAAAGAACTCAGACATGGATAGGCTCCTCCACAAGCTTGTTCAAAAAGCATGTGAAATGGCCCCCAAAGACCACTCATCAATCTGATAAAAATATGAACAAATCCATGTGAACCATGATTGGGTTCACAGCATTGGACCTGCTAAAGTTGCCTTCTTTCTAAAGATAGAATAATTGAGGGAGCTCTTTAAACATCAAAAGCACACACTAAGCCATTTTCCTAGTCCTCAGCTCACTTTCTAAGCACATTGATAATTGGCTTTGCCTTTTTACCTAACCAATTGACAAACAGAACAAAATTGTGCTTTTCTTCATATTCCCATCTATAAATTAATCCAGAGCAAGTACAGATTTGGTCGATAAAATAGTGGGCTGGACCACGGTAAGATTCCTCGATATCGGCGAAGTCGACGGGCCGGGCCACGCGAATATTCAAATGTGAGAATTGTTTTGAAATCTCAGGCGTTGGATTAAAAATTGAACCCGACGGCTGGTCCTGCTCTACCTCCCTAGCCGCTTCTGCCAAAAGCTTTCAGCTGGAACCTTTTGACTCTTTACAATCTTTCTGATTTTTTTGTTTGTTTGTTTTCTTTTGGAGAAAAACATTTTTGGGCCTTGTCTTGGGGATGTGGACTATTCATATGAGCCAGCCCAAGTACAAAACTCCATCATCTTGGGCTCCAGAAGCCCATGAAGAATTGTGTAGTGACTAGGGAGTGATTTGGTTTTTGTTTAGTGGTTCCTAATTGGGCCAAGTTTGGCCCATTAGGAACTATGAGGCTGAAGTAGTCCACTAATTGATGCATAATTGGTGATCAAATTCCATTTGCCAGTGGGCTTATTAGATTGAATTCGAGTAGAAACTTTCCGAATCATAAGATGATTGAATGGGTAACATCATTTCATTCGGCTTCATTTGTCATGGTGAAACATAGAGAAGTTAATTTACTGTGACGGCCCAATCAAATCAAACCGAACCGAGCCGTGAATAAAACCTATTCAATTTCCATCCTAGAGTAGTGCAAATTTGGGCCTGGATTGACCTCCTCCACCTAATTATTGGCCCAATTGAAAAAAAAAATACTATATAGACAAATAAATAAAGACAACGGGGTCTTTCGAAGAGCGCACACGTGCGATGCACATGTGCCGCTTTCCGTCCACCTGTTCATCTTTCTTCTTCCTCTTCCCCTCCTGGATGGACACACCTTTCAACGTCCCTTTTCTTGACGACGATCCAACCGTAATTTCGTCAGAACCAACTTATTATAATTACGCAGAAATTCAACCTCCAATTCACCAGTCCAATCTCGCACCATTTCCTCCCTCTCCAAGCAACTTCCTGTCCCCAATCCAGCGGATAATTCGATCGAATCATCACGCAACATCAAGAAAATCGCTCGACCGCATTGTGCCCGATGACCCGCCAGAGCTTCTCCAATTCCTCCATCTGAGCCCTTGTTTCCGAAGAGCCTCTTCATTGGGAAATGGCTCGAATCGCAATCAAAGCTCTGTGCTTCATAATTCTTCACATTCTTGCTGTTTCCACCATAAAGCCCGCTCTTTCCGGTGGTCTAGGGGACGAGTTCTCGGTTGTCGCTGACCACGACGTGCTCGGGTTCCACGGCGACTACACTCCGCCCTCGCCGCCTCCGCCGCCTGCCCTGCCGCTCCCACCCCCGTTGTCATGCGAGGATCTCGAAGGAGTTGGTTCTATTGATTCGACCTGTGAGCTGAATAAAACCTTAGAGTTCGGTGGCGATGTGTATATTAAAGGTTTAGGGAATTTATATATACTTCCGGGTGTTCATCTTAGCTGCCCATTTGGGGGCTGTTTCATGTTGTTTAATATAAGTGGCAATTTTAGTCTAGGCCAAAATGGGGTTATTGTTGCTGGTACAGTGCATGTGGTAGCTCAGAGTGTTAGTTTGATTGATGGGTCTCTGATAAACGTTTCGGGATTGGCCGGCGAGCCGCCGGCAGAGACGAGCGGCACCCCCAGGGGGTGCAGGGGGCGGGCGGCGGACATGGTGGAAGAGGGGCGAATTGTTTGTCTGATAATAAGAAGCTCCCCGATGATGTGTGGGGCGGAGATGCATATTCTTGGCAGTCTTTGGACGAGCCATATAGCTATGGGAGTAAGGGAGGGACCACCAGTAAGGAAGAGGATTATGGCGGGGAGGGAGGTGGGAGGATTAAGTTCGAGGTGGAGAGTGAAATTGAGGTCTCGGGGAGTCTTTTGGCAGATGGAGGTGATGGTGGTGTCAAGGGTGGAGGAGGCAGTGGCGGCAGCATTTATATTCAGGCACATAGAATGTAATGTCTCTTCCTCTTGAGTAATTTAAGCCACATTTAGATGTTCTTCTTAGCCCCCTAGTGCATCATGATTTCTGAAATTGATTGTAGATAGTGTTCTGTGTATCATGGCCTGTGTAAAAGTTGAGTGGCATTAGATTTGATGTCCCAATTGTTTTTCATTGTTTTTGCTAGCTGATGACTATGTCAATCTTGTTTAGTGTAAGATTCTTAGTTGCATATATAGAGGGTTCTTTCCGTCTATAATAGATACTGCAGCTGTTTTAAGAAGAGATAGTGACCTTATTCTTATTGATTCAGAATGACAATAAGTTGACTCTAACTTCATTTATGAAACCACTTCTTTGTCTGTGAAGTACGTCGTGGACGTGTCCATCCAATTATAGAGGGGGCATGCATCAGGAAGCTAGAGAGTATCTTCTTTTGATGGTTGGCTACGTAGAAATTTCTATCATTAAAGTGCTTCTTTTTTGAACGTGCTTGATGTAGGGAAAAACCATAACAAGGGTTTCTCATACCAATTTGATGTAGTCGGGGATGTAGAAGATAGCAAAAAGAACAAAAACTGGGCCAAAAAAGTCGGATTGATGCTGGAACAGAGGAAAGATATCTAGGGTCAATGGAAAAACCAATATTTTCTATTGAATGAATAAACCTAATGAGAAAGAGACTTAAAGAACTATTTATACTAGGATTTCAATCTCTCAACCCGTGATTTGATATATTAACTTCTAGTCTCACTGTTGGAGCTCATTGAAAGCCGCATGACTGCCGCATGACTGTTACCCTAATAACATCATTAAAGACTTAAGAAAAAGGAAAAGACTTAAAATACTAAAAACTAATTTTGCTCCTGCATCACTGCCGAAGGGTGAACGTGCAAGTATATGCTAATATCTGGAGTCATACATAGGAGTAGGATTTCTTATTCACTCTGAGAATAAATTTGATAGTTCATTCAACGTAACTGGTAGATTAATCCCCGTATCTTGCTTTGATGCAACTTTTGCAAATTCTGATGTTGAAACTAGAACAGCCAAGCATAAAAAGCTATTGCTTTGATGGTGTGGCTGCATATGCCTTGTTATTTTTTGGAGCAGATGTCTTTAGCAGTTGGTCTCCTGCTCTCTAACGTAGTACTGGTGCCATTGTTTGTAATTTACGATCAAACTTTTTGTAAGTCGATTATTGACTGCTCATTTCAACTAAAATGATGTTGAAGGCCCAATTGTTTTCATTCATGTTACTTCGCTTCTCGAAGGGTAAAGGCAGCAACTGCTGTTTATGTTTTGGTGGCAACTTGCAAGAGCACTCTAAGGGCTTCACGAGAAACTGGCTATATACTGCCGATCGTGAATTGTTTTTACTAGAAATATGCATGCAGGCATACTGCTCTAGGGTTTTTTGTGTAGCGTTATATTTGTTGCTATGCTTGCATCAAGCCACATCAATCAGATGCATCATTTATCAATGTAGTCATTTCTGTTTGATGAAGTTTCTTCTGTTATTGTGTTCACGTCAATGAGAATTGCATCAAATTGTGAACTAAACTAGATCCTTCTAGAATGCAGGGTTGGAAGTGGCACTATTAGTGCTGCAGGTGGCAGCGGTTTTGCCGGAGGAGGGGGCGGAAGAATCTCCATAAATGTTTTCAGTAGACATGATGACACAGGATACTTTGTCCACGGTGAGACCAGACCCTAATTTTATATTCTAATGTACATCGAGAGTTATCCAATTGGAGTGCACTTAAAGTTACACAAAGATTCTCTGTGAGCTTCCCTTGTAGACTTACAGTAAGGAATTTCCCTGACTGCACTGTTATAATATCTCAACTTTTTTTTTTTTTTTCAGGGGGAAGAAGTTTTGGTTGTCCTGAAAATTCAGGCGCTTCTGGGACCTACTATGATGCTGTACCTCGGAGTCTTACTGTCAACAATCACAACTTGTCCACTCATACTGACACTCTTCTGCTGGAGTTCCCTAAACAGCCGCTCTGGACAAATGTTTATATTCAGAATCATGCTAAGGCTTGTGTTCCTCTGTATTGGGGTCGTGTCCAGGTTGGTGAAAAACTTTCTTGCTCTATTTCTGCTGTGTTATATATTCTCTCCAAAATTATAGTGGTTTGTTGAAACTCTTTTCAACTTCTCAAGAATATACACATTCCTTGTTTATTTGGTAAGTTTCTAGTAGGCCATAAAGTGCTTCAACCATCGAATTGGTTCAGGTCTCAATGCTGTGTTTCACAGTTATGCTTTTGAGTCGATCGTACTTGGTAGAAATCCTTTGTTGTTTCGACCTTTAAGCATTAGAGGGCTTTTCTTTTCTTTTTTCCTAATCAGGTGGCCATTGCGCACTTTCTCTGGAAATACTTACCAGCGGATGTGTAATCTAATATTTATTGAATGCATCTTGAGTTAGTCAAAGAATGAAGCCTCTCAACCCCACTTTCTCTCATAATCTTAATAGAACAAAAAAAAAAATAGTGGAAAGAGTATGGCAAAATTAAATTCAGCATACCAAATGGGGTTCCAAGTTTTGGCCCCTTCTTTATGTGGTTCCTGACTTTATTTTTCTTGTACTCGAATCGTTTCTATATGACATGTTTAATTAATTCAAGAATGGAGGGTTATCTGTCTTTCGTGAGCTCACATGACCCTAGCATAGTGAACTTGCTAATTATAGGAAAGAATGTAGGATTTTGAAACCTAAAGTCTGTACTGTCCATCTTTTCTTGAGTTTTTGCTTGTGCAACACGGCATGCTTTAGTTCTCATTCTTCTCCCCTTTTATGATTGATTATACCAAATACTGGAGTTAAAATTCAATAGTTTCAGTTTAAAATTTGCCAATCGGGGTGAATATTATGTGGAACTTTACCCTCTATTTAGTCCTTAAGCTCCTAAGTTTTGGTTTCTTTTTCTGTGCTTTGGTTTACTTAGGAAACAGTATTTTCAAGTAAAAAATATTACTTGTTTGCAATCTGTCAGAAAATTTAACTTTTATGGTTCCACCTCCCTTCCGTTCTGTATGATGCAGGAACTTTATTTGCTTGCTCATATTATCTTTGACTCATGAATGCTTTAGTCACAATTTTGTTAGGAGACATGATCTGGCTTTTGGGATTAGTTTGCAATATGCTTACTTGAAAGATTTTATGGGGCCACGACCAATTGCTCTAAAAGTTTAAGCTGTTAGAAGAAGGCGTGCTTTAATATTTATTTATTCCAACAGTTCTTGTCACGCTTAGTCTGGTCTTTTGTCCAGTGGACATATTCATTGAGGAGGCAAATAGGGGCCTGGAGAGGTTTGAACTCGGGACCTTCTGCGCTCCGATACCATGAGAGATTTTATGGGACCACGATCAACTGCTCTAAAAGTTTAAGCTGTTAGAAGAAGACGTGCTTTAATATTTATTTATTCCAACACTTACAATCATGTGCCCAGAAAAGAATGCTTACAAGATATTTGCCCACATGTTCAATTGGAAGTCCCTTGAGGTGTTTTGGTAGTAACACAATTTACCGTGCCTTTGTCCTTTGACTAGACTGGTTTGGCCAGATGAAGCAGAGGCTTCTGCTATAAGAAATAATTATGGAGAAAGAGTGGGCATTCATTATCGACATAAAAAGAGCATAAGCGCAGGAAATTGTAATTCATGTACATCGGCACGTTCGATATGAGGCTGCACGCTTTAACTGACAATTTAAGCTAATTAAATTGCTTGAAGAAATTGTTTATCAGACTTTCCCCTAGAGTTAGCCGAAACAGCGGTCTTGGTTTTAACTTTTAGATAGCAAGGCGATTCTTGCTATATTGCGTTGTCATTTTCTTTATGTTAAAAGAGCATGGATGTGTAGGTTCGAGGCCAACTTCGGTTGTCATCTGGTGCTATGCTGAGCTTTGGACTGGCACATCTTGGGACATCAGAATTTGAGTTAATGGCAGAAGAGCTTTTAATGAGCGACTCTGTAATGAAGGCAAGTCACTGGCCTTATTGCCTTCTTCCTTTGAATTTATCTCTGCAAGTTTAATATTTATGACTGCAGCTTTACACGGATACAAATATGCATTCTCTTCTGTGCATGATTTATAGTCAGGTTTGGGAATAAGTGCTGCATTCAAACTTTTAGTACTTACTATTCTTGTCCTAATGTACAGTGGCATCTCAACTATGTATTTGTTGAGACACAAAAAGATGTGTGTTTAATTATCTATGCCGTTATACTATGAAAGCTTGTTCTCCTTGTTAGAACTTTATTGAATTGATACTAGTTCCGTTCCTAGAAGTTGTGCGGGAGTTTGCTGTGAGTAGTATTTATACAATTTTCAAATCGTAATCTAGACTAAGAGTGCCAATAGAAGGAATTTGAGAAACTGTGAGTGATAACCTTCTTTTGCTGCTGATCTCATATTTAGAGCAGCCCAAAGGGTCAATGCTAGTTAGAGATGGATATACCATCCTGATGTCTTTTTGAAGGTGCATCAAGTTCCTGGTATAGCTGCATATTGATTAAGATTATCAGACTTATAACGGATTCCATGGATTCTGCACCATACTCAGAAATTACCTGTTAACCCGAGATTCATTGCTTTGGACACTTACTGGGGATTTGCAAGCCTCTTATCCAATTACTATCATAATATGTGGAGAAGGTTCTCCTTTAGAGTAAGCAAAAGTGGACAGCGTTTTGGCTGGCACAACTTGATTTATTGAAAGAATGTGGTTTAAAAGATGCTTTCAAACATAACTTCAAAAATAATCGTGTAAGTGGCACAACATCTAGCCTTGTTATGCTGAATGAATTATAAATGAGGAAGTAAGAAAAATGCATCAAATTGTTACTCTTTCATTTGTTATAATAGAACTTCCAGTTTCCATCATTGTCTATACCCGTGGAAGGACTATGACCTAATTTGCTGTACAGGTACTTGCAACTAGAAGTGCTATTCTTTCAAACCCAACATCTTATCAACATCAACAACGCCTTTATCCCAAACTAGTTGAGGTCGGCGGTCGATGAACCCAAAAATAAATAAAATAAAAGCAAGATCCATTTAGGGAAAGAAATAATTATCTAAAAATAAATATATAAAATCAAAAATATATAGGAAAAAAAGACTAGAAAGGATAGTCCGGAACATACGAATTCTGCCCCTCCACAATTCTAATTGCTCTCCTCCACTCCGTCCTAAGGAAAACCGTACGCCAATCTATTTCCCACTCCATTAAATTTTGTTTTACTACTTTCCCCCAGTGAAGTTTCTGTCGACCTCTTCCTTTCTTCATGTCATACTCTCGGTAATGACTTCTATTCTTACTGGAGCATCTAGGGGTTTTTGATGAATATGCCCAAACCATCTCAATCTATGTTCTCTCATCTTATCTGCTACAAGTATTCCAACTTTTTTCAAATATCAATGACAAAAAATTGAAGTATTGAAAATCCTGAATGGAAGTCATGTTGACACTGTATCATGTTACTCTGAATCTTGATCTAAGACAATAAAGCTTGTCTGTCAAATGAGTAATATAAGAGCATGCAAGCTTCTGCAGAGAAAACCATAACGACGATCAAACCTGAAATGTGGAGCCTTTGCTTTTCCTTTGGTTTTTTGGGTTTGTCAATGACTGATTAATGAAGTTAATATCTCAATCACACTTTATTACTTTAGATTTATGGAGCACTTCGTATGTCGGTCAAAATGCACTTGATGTGGAACTCCAAGATGCTTATTGATGGTGGCCACGATGCAATTTTGGCGACATCCTTGCTTGAGGCTAGCAATCTTGTGGTTCTGAGGGTAGTTTATCTCTTCCTACTTTCTTATTTGTTCCAGACTTTGGTTGTGGTCTGCTATAAAATAACACACGTTCTCCTTGTACCAGGAATCATCTGTAATACATTCAAATGCAAATCTAGGAGTTCATGGACAAGGTTCCCTGAATTTATCAGGGCCAGGTGATCTCATTGAGGCTCAACGCTTGGTTATATCATTATTCTACAGCATCAGTGTAAGATGAAGACCCTTTTTCTCCTAATTCCCTTATAATGACTACTGTTCTTTGTCAAGTACGAGTCATATCCACATTAGATTTATTTTCAACCGTTACATATTTGGACTGAAGTATTATGCTGAAACTCCTGATGTTTTCTCTCGCCTATCACCTTTTGACTGGCTGAACAGCTAAACTTTCTCGATGACTTGCTCAGATAGCTGTCATTACAGAGAATAGAGATTTTCTTGCAATCATTAGCTTGACTCCATTAGAATATTTTACGCCGACTTCATTTCGTGGTTTCGCTTTAGTGGGTTATGTCTTGCTTTTCTAGTTTCCAGGTTTTGCTAAATGAATCAGTTTGACGTAGCTGTTGTTGTTTGATTTTAATTTGCTGTCTCCAATTGATTCTATTGGTCTATCGAAAAAGAAATACGAGGCACAGTGTTGGTGGTCATATTATATAGCATGGGGTTACCTACATTAGTCCCCATGTAACTGAATTTTTGCTTAGAGTAAATCTCATTTGCTTCTTGTGCTTTGTCTTGAACTTATTTTTCTCTCTATTGCATATTCTCTACACATTGGGCTGATTGTCTTCTAATTTGTGAAGGTTGGACCACGGTCTATGCTGCGAGGTCCTTTGGAAACTGCCAGTGATGATGACTTGTAAGTTGGGGTGCTTGCCAATTGCAGATAGTGCATGTTGATGCAATCGCATCTTTAAGTTCATATTTCTGTTTTACAGGACTCCACGACTTTATTGTGAGCTCCAGGATTGTCCAAGAGAGTTACTACATCCACCTGAAGACTGCAATGTCAATTCTTCATTGTCATTCACTCTTCAGGTGTCTTAACGGCCAGCTGGTTCACCCTATATAAGTCAGATCTGTTTCTTTCACTGGAAAACGATTTGGCCTTAGTGTTCTGATATCGGTTTTGCAGATCTGTCGTGTCGAAGATATAATTGTTGAAGGAAGTATTACAGGTTCCGTGCTGCATTTTCACTGGGTCAGAACAGTACTTGTACACTCCACAGGAACAGTCAGTGTATCTGGGCTTGGTAGGGAGGATACACTATCTCATTTGTGTGTATATATATATTTATTTCATGATGATTAGGTTTTGCAAAATCGTTGTTCTTAAGTACAAGGAGCATCTTAATTTCAACACTTTCACATTCATCATCCACTGTTTATTGTGTTTGCATGAGTTTTACAGATCTTCATTATGCCCTGCAGGATGCACTGGTGGCGTTGGTAGAGGTAAAATTATGGATAATGGGGTCGGTGGTGGTGGTGGGCATGGTGGGAAAGGTGGGGATGGATATCATGATGGGATTTTTATCTCAGGTGGGGTCTCATATGGGAATGCCGAATTGCCTTGTGAGCTTGGTAGTGGTAGTGGGAATGATAGTCTTGCCGGTGCAACTGCTGGGGGTGGTATCATAGGTAAAGTTTCAGTAAAACACGGCTGCCATGTTGATTTTACGCTTATTTTTTCTTTCAGACATTTGTGATAATGCAGTTCTAGTCATTACTCGTAGGATATCTTTTGAGGACCAGCTTGCTTAGGATCTTTACATTAAGTTAGTGATCTCACTTTTGTGACACAGATGCTGACCTTTTTTTATTGATTTGAGTAGTAATGGGTTCGCTGGAGCACTCATTGTCAAGTCTGTCGATTGATGGTTCCATTAGAGCAGATGGAGAGAGTTTTGGAGAGCGTATAAGAGAAACAAATGGTAGGACCATCTCAGATGTAGGACCTGGAGGTGGATCTGGTGGAACTATTCTTCTGTTTATTCACGCCTTGGTCCTTGGTGACTCTTCTATCATATCTACCGTCGGAGGACATGGGAGTCCCAATGGGGGTGGTGGTGGAGGTGGTGGCAGAGTTCACTTTCACTGGTCAAGTATTCCTGTTGGGGACGAATATTACCCTCTAGCCAGTGTCAAAGGAAACATCCACACGGGGTTTGTATCTACTAATTTCTTCATTCAAATTTGAGTGCATCAATTAGCATGCTTATGTACATGCACATGTTCACAGCTTGATTCAGATAAATTACTGTAGCTCTAGGTTTTGATGCGGTCGAGGTTTTTCATTTTCACTTACTGATTTTTTACCCTTTTTTTCACTTGGCTGACCAGTCATCATACATTCTTTCCATGCGTTGATTAATGCTTGCCAAATTTCGCTCCAAGCTTTTGTTTCTTTGGGCTGCTATATAATCTTTATAAATGTAAATAAATGGCTTAAAGAAGGAGAAACGTGCCTTGTAGGAGTTTGTTCTTTTGTAATCATGACAGAACACTCGCTACATTTCTTCAAGTTTTCTTCAGAAAGTTTTAGGTTTTTTAACATAATTGAATTTCTTGGCTGCAAGCCTTCCAACAACCAAAGTTTATTCCTACAATAATCATGCGGGCGTAGACTTGCACAGTTTATTTGCACGTGAAGACAGAGGATACTCTAATCATGTTAGCCTGTCATCAATCAAGAAAGCTGACCTCTGTTGGCTTTGGGGTGCAAGGGCTGGTACTTGAATTGAGGTGCACAGTCTTTGCACTAAAATTCTTTGGATATACCGTTTTCATCCCTATGAAAAAGTTGAAATGTAAATTTTGATGCCTGAACCAATACCCTCTCCTCTAGTGCTAAACAGACTTTCAGATAGCCTCAAAGTTTTTTAGTTGCTTTCCACATTGTCATCTCTCTACCATCTAGGATGAATAAAAGAACACTACGTGAAACTTTAGTGATGCTTCCAAATAAACATTGTGATTTTGCCATGTGGATCAGTTTCATACTTAGGTGGCCTACATCAGTAAAGTATGGTCGTTCTAATGGTCTGAAGTTTTGGTCTGAATTCTTTTCCTAATGGCAGGGGAGGATTAGGCAGAGGCCACGGTCGTGCTGGTGAAAATGGAACTATAACAGGAAAGGCCTGCCCAAAGGGGCTTTATGGTGTTTTTTGCAAGGTAAACTATCATCAAATCTGTTGATGTTTCAAAAATCAAGTATAATAGATTGTTTAGAGTGGGTTTGTCATTAGAGAAGATAATGTATGATCTTGGTTTTCAACACTGAGAAATTGCTTATTGATTAAGCTGTACTCCTATTTAACTCATTAAACTATAATTTGTTTAAATTTGGTCAATCAACTTCGTAAAGTTTATCCACAGGTTGCTGCCATTACTTTCTGTCTAGATTTCTCTTTGCCTATAGTGGAATGTGGCATCTATGTGCTGGTATAAGTGAAAGAAGTACAAGAACTGCGAATAGCAATATTAATCATTAACCCATTGCCGATGACTAGAAAAGACATCTGTTTCCTCACCGAAGATGAGGGGATTGAGTTGAAACAAGTAAGAAACCGCACACAGGAAGACAGTGAAAACCTGGTAAAGGGCCTAATCTGGTTTCAAATTGGGTGCTGGCAACAAGAGAGGAGAGAGAAAATGCCTGGAACCCCTCGACTTGATGCTCGGCTAATTGCCTTTGTGTGGGATGGGGAGTATCGCACTAAGTGGTGACAAGTTTTATGCTTGAAGAGCCTCGGACACCTCATCGTGGTAAAGAAATCCTTCTAATTACTAGAAATCTAATTAACATCAGCCTTTGACCCAAAAAAAAAAAAAATTAACATCAGTATGGTTGATGATCAACAAGTGGGACCTATCAATGCTATTAAACACTGGAATGGCACCAAATTCACCATGTCGACAATAGCAGGTAACGACCATCTAAAAAGGAAAATCGTATAAGGATAATGGAGCCCAATCAGAGGGAGCTGATCAATGGACTTAGTTAGTGACAAATTGAGACAATTGAAAGTTTAGTGGCCATGATAGACCAAATAATAATCGATTTAATAGTCTGTTAGATAGGTGCACTTCACAGGGTCTCAGCAAGTTATACAAGTCGCGGATTAGAATCTACTCGCACTAGAATGCCCTTGTTGACGAGTACTAAAGTTGCAAAAGCTGAGATGACTTCAAGTATGCTCTTCAATGCCTGTATGGTTCACTTACTACCACCCAGCTCATGTGATTTTGCTGAATTTACTCTTTTGTGTGATCGGCATAGGCTGATGCAATTACTATTTTCCTTTATGTGTTCCAACTTAATCTCTCAAAATCTGTGGCAGGAATGCCCCCTGGGTACTTATAAGAATGTAAGTGGATCAGATAGAGCCCTTTGTCAGGATTGCCCACTTCACGAACTTCCCCACCGTGCAATATACATGGCAGTGAGAGGTGTCTGATATTTCATTGTGATTTTGAAATGTACTATTAGGAGCTTTCAAATTTCTTGAAGCTCTAGTTATTGATTTTGTGTGGCCTTCATCTTCTTTAACAGGTGGCGTGACAGAAACTCCTTGCCCATACAAATGCGTTTCCGAAAGATTTCATATGCCAAATTGTTATACTGCACTTGAAGAGCTAATATACACTTTTGGTGGGCCATGGTTATTTAGTCTAATACTCCTGACTGTCCTCATCCTGTTAGCTCTAGTCCTTAGTGTCGCACGGATGAAGTATGTTGGTGGTGAAGAATTGCTGGCCATTGTTCCTCCTCGTCGTAGTTCTCGAATAGATCATTCTTTCCCTTTTCTGGAGTCACTAAATGAGGTACTTCCCTTAATTGCTCTCTTCCATCTTATTGCTTCTGATACCTAAAATTCAGGTACCAACTTCTCATATGTATTATGTTATTGATGTAATCTTTCAGGTTATGGAAACAAATAGGATTGAGGAATCTCAAAGCCACGTTCACAGAATGTACCTCATGGGGGCAAATACCTTTAGTCAACCTTGGCATCTACCTCACTCTCCTCCTGAAGAAATTATAGAGATTGTGTAAGTGCCCCTCTCCCTAGGATCCTCACTGCTTAAATAAAGATACCATGGGATTCAAATCCACCTCTCTGCCTGGCTGGAATGTTAGTTTTCCCATAGCTTCATTATCCATACTCATGACGATTCTTCTCACCTAAATATATGCAGATTTGAGGATGCATTTAACAGATTTGTAGATGAGATTAATAGTTTAGCTGCTTACCAATGGTGGGAGGGATCGGTCTACAGGATCCTCTCTCTTCTTGCCTATCCACTGTCGTGGTCATGGCTCCAGCGTTGTCGCAAAAACAAACTACAGCAACTTCGAGAATTTGTCCGGTCGGAATATGATCATGCTTGCTTACGTTCTTGCCGTTCACGTGCTCTTTACGAGGGAATTAAGGTTTGATATCGGCAAAGCATGTAGATCTATTAGCTTGACGTTAGCTGGTCTTTTTTTATATATCTTCTCATTTCAATTTACCATCTGTTGCGAAGGTTGATGGTGTCAGTTCACACATCCTACAGTCTTTTTTTCCGATTTTTTATATTTACCGAACAGTGTAAACATAGTGCCCTAGAAGTAGTACTTTTCAGTTTCTAGAATTTTGGAACTTCACACTGGCTGGTAAAAGAATTGGAGAGGTTGGTTTTTGTACCTTATGATCGTATTGTGGGTTTGAATCGTATTTAACTAGATAAGAAGAGTATCCATTGGTAGATATATCCGTATCTAAACATCATATATCTCAATACAAATGTGTTGTAGAAATTTATGCTATGATGGTGTCATTTTGTCCAAGGACAGTAGCCATGCTAAAATTCAGGCTATCAACTTCTTTTAGGATTTTGATAAGGGAAAAAAGAAAGAATTTCTTCTGGGATTGATCTTCATGTCATAATGCAGGTGGCCTCAACATCTGACCTAATGCTTGGCTATTTGGATTTTTTCCTCGGTGGAGATGAAAAGCGAGCTGATCTTCCTCCTCCTCTGAATCAAAGATTTCCGATGTCCTTGATATTTGGAGGAGACGGGAGCTACATGGCTCCTTTCTGCCTTCACAATGATAATATCCTCACTAGCCTCATGAGCCAAGTAAGATTGCTAGTACTTGCAATCATTTTTCTGCACGTCATTCGAGTAATATTTCTTAAAGCCATCTTATTCTTTATTATCTGATCTCAGGCAATACCGCCTACAATATGGTATCGACTAGTGGCGGGTCTGAATGCTCAATTGCGATTGGTGCGCCGTGGACAACTAAGAGTAACACTTGGCCGTATTGTTAGCTGGCTAGAAACACATGCAAACCCTACTTTAGTTACATATGACGTGCATCTCAACCTAGCTTCCTTTCAGCCCACTGCTTCCGGATATTGCCAGTTTGGTCTTATAGCATGTGCCATTGAAAATCAAAATTTACCATCATCCATTGAAGGTCAAGATGGTTTGTTGCAACCTCACCAGCAACCATGGTAACTATATTCGTGCAAGCTACTTTGAGGCCAGAGTTTTGGTAGTGCCATTAAGTTGAAGTTTCTGGTGTATTTGCAGTTTGCCTCGAACTTACATAGATGATCCGGTGGACCACTGGGCAGTGAAACAATCTCTACCTCTAATGACGTGTAAAAGGATGTGTGGTGGTGTTCTACATTCCAAAAGCTTTCGAACTTTCAAAGAGAAGAAGTCTATATTTTATCCCCTTTCTTTCATCGTCTATAATACTAAACCAGCTGGTCATCAGGTATAAATGCTTCAAAAGAGGTCCATCAAGTTTGCCAATAAACCTTTCTCTCTGACATCCAGATGGATTTTGACGGATTCTCTTGTTGATGCAGGATCTCGTCGGTTTGGTGGTCTCAATGCTGCTATTGGGAGACTTTAGCTTAGTCTTGCTTACTTTGCTGCAGCTCTACTCCATTTCTCTGATGGACTTCCTTTTAGCATTGTCTATACTCCCTCTTGCAATTCTTTATCCTTTCCCGGCTGGAATTAGTGCATTATTTAGTCATGGACCAAGGCGATCAGCTGGCCTGTCTCGTGTATATGCTTTATGGAACATCACGTCCTTGATCAATGTCGTAAGTTCTCTTCATCTTGAGCTCACATTTATACTGGAGTGCAGAATTTGTAATCACTTGTGCCTTGCATGTACTAGTATGTCTGATGGTGTCCACTAACGAGATGAAGATTCAAGATTTTTGTTTTGCTGCTGTCAGTTAATAAGACGGTGTTACTCCAGGAACAGAATATTTAGGATATGCCAATGAGCTGGAAGACTAACTTCTTCCGTTGGTTTGTTGTGGGTTCAAGTACCTTCATCACGTTCCTTGTCTTATTATATTCACACTGCTTCTCAAGTGAACACTCATGCTGAGAAGCACATCTGTCACGCAGCAGCTAATGTTGGAGATATGTTTCCTTCATATTCTGATCTGATAGTAAAAGAGTTAGCTTTCTTAAGTATTACTATCTGATAGAGAAGCAATGCAAGAATAAGAGTGTGCATCTATCGCCCTTCCTATTCACCTATGCTGCCTGCTGTTTACAGCAGTTTTAGCGCGTGAGACATGTCGAACACCATATTCAAGTGGTATTTTTGTTTTGGCAAGAAAGTAGATTCTAACCATCGCTATGACTTCGCACTTGAACAGGTAGTTGCTTTCATTTGTGGACTTCTTCATTACAGGAACCACAGTGGAAAAAAGCATTCAAACTCAAACTTTCAGTCCTGGAATTTTAGTGCGTAAGTATCTGTCTGCCATGGCAGCCTTCTTCTCTTTTGCTGGACACTGCATCGGCCAGAGTAAAAATATTAATGTTCTCATTTCGATGGCAAATAGGGATGAAAGTGAATGGTGGATGCTTCCTTCTGGGCTGGTGCTGTGCAAAATCATACAAGCTCGTCTCATTGATTGGCACGTGGCTAACCAAGAAATCCAAGATCACTCCCTGTACAGCAACGATCCCGAGGTGTTCTGGCAGTTCTAATGTGCATACTAATCAGGTACAGTTTAGTTGGGCAAGCGGGACTATAATTGTATACAATTTATCTTTTTGTTTCCATGGGGATCTTCAGATGTTTGTAAAGAGCAGGGTCTTTTTTATTACCTTCTCTTTTCAACTTACAAATGGTGGGGTTCTTGGGAGAAAGGAGTTCTAAGTCATGCAGCAGCTCTTCGGTTACGACGACTTGATCTGGTATCCCATTTATAATAGAAAAGGTCAGAGCTCTCAATGCCGCTCTTTCTTGAGGCCTTCTTTCTTCCGGGTTCGGCACAAAGTACAGGATGTGATGATGTAGCACCTCTAATTCTAGCCATTGTGTTACTTAACTAAGAAGCAAGTTTTAGTCATAAGATTCACATAAGTTGTAAAGAGATTGTAATCGTGTCATAAGATTTACATGAGCTGTAAAGTGAGCGTAATCGTGTAAAGTGGGGACCGCCAATTCTTGGCTCTGGGAAAGCGTGTCAGCTTAGTTTTGGTTTTGTACTGATCACGTACGTTGTCACTGCGCTATTGTTTTGCATGTAAAAGATCTCACTGTTTATGGAAGCATAGATTTGTTCTTCATTTACTAGTACTTTGGTTTCTTGTTTGCATTCTTCTAGTTCTTAGTTTTTAATTGCTTGACAGATTCTTCTTTTATCTTATCTGGGTGAGTCTCACTAGTTGCTGATTGCTGAAGGCTAAGGCTCTCTACTTGCAGTATAAGGATGAAACTAGTTTTATCCATCTATGGAAACGCACAGCTAGCAAGCTGTGTTACTAAACCGGAGAACAAATCCGTTACAGTCTCAGTGAGCCTTTAAGCTGTTCCTGTTTTCCTTTGCTAAGCACAAAAACAAACTTTGATGTGAATTGAGGTTATAAACGCAATTCGGATGTGATCTCCCATTTCCATATAGAAGTGGACTTTGCATATGCCAATCTCATGTCGTATAGATCGGTAACCTCTTGGATAAAGCGATGAATGTACGCCATGTCCACGACGAGACGGCCCGAGTAGCGAGTAGGGCTCCAAATATATTTCCAGTGGAAAAGCGTAATTCGTATATGAATTTGTTGCATTCATATCAATCGGTTCACTACTCTGCCGATCCTTTGGGGTTAACCTCTGTCACTACTTTAGTCATCCCTTAGCTTGTCATCCCTTAGCCAACTACTCTGTTTCATGGACGCTACATTAGACGGAACGAAAAGGGTTTGCCTCGATATTGGAATGAGACAGATTTCATTTGATTCAATTAACTCACGACATAAATCTTATCTTCCATGCACGGCAATGCCACTTGCTTCCATCAGGGGCTCTCCAATTTCCAAGTTTATTCCTAGAATGACCAACAAAGAGGCATATATACTTGCTTGGCACCGGGTATCGTGGCATTCCACCTTGCTTTGATCATCCATGGCTCTGAATAAGCCAAGTGTCTTTAGGATCGCAGTGGTCTGGTCTGGTTACTCTTCCTACTCCGCTCAAATCGACTTGAGGAAGGAAACTGAAGTTGGAGAACGACAACATGCCCTTGCGGGCAATGCTTGAAAAGCATGCAAGGACATTGGCCGAGGAGGTTGAAAACATCCTCGGGAGGCATTTAGGCCGATGTGTCCTGGTCATAGTCCAGGGGTGGGAAACGCCGGCTCTGATCTGTTGTTTCTCCCTTAGCCGAGCATCAGGCAATAGACATTCAGCTTGCGTGTTATCTGTCTTCAAAACTACACCACTAAATGTATCAGCTCACCCAAGAGAGCCGCTTTTTTCTCTTCACAGACATCCGATAAATAAATAAAAAAGAGAGCCACTTTTGATGGTTTTCTGGTTCCTCCTCTTCCAAATGTACCAAGAAGTACTGTAGACCACTATCTCGTAGAACTCCTTTATCGATCTATGACCCATTTACATACGCGAAATTTCTTGTTTCTCTTCCATACTTATACAGGAGTGATGAAGAGGTTAATGACGACGGGTCAGCTTGATTTCTCCCACATTCGAAAGACTGGACGAGAAGGAATCTGTGAATGGTTTCATTCGACTAGTGAAAACTAATCCAGTTGCATAAGTGATGATGAATCAGTCAAAACTTAACAACCTCCATTTTGGTTTTGGCTTCCTATACACGAACTACCTGAGGGGTAAAACAAAACTTTAAAGGATGATCAGGAATTTCTTCTTGTAAGGATATCAAAGAATATTTGTTGAAAATAACAGATCGATACACCAGCATAATCACGAATTCAGAAAAGCCGGTTCAGCAAGGGTGGAGCCAAGAAACATAAAAGATGGTAGTGGCAACAGCAGACTCATTGATTTGGGCAACGGCGTCATGCCCATATTACCTACGTCAGGATAAAGCTATAAACTACACTGTATTCGAGCATGAGATCCAAGTCAATTGCAATAGATCTCTTTCTTGACAAAATTACTCATATCCGGGTTGCTCTGGTTATCTAACAACTGGGTTGGTGACTCATCTTCTCTCTTGTCCTCGATAGCATCTTTCGAAGTCAAAAAGCTAGGCTGGTTAGTTGACGACAGAAGCCTCGCCCACATTCTATCAGTTATCACAACTTTGTTTTGCTTCTCAGTAATTCGCTGCAGAATAATTAAGTGAACCATCAGTCGACTATAAGAAGTAATCTCCAGTCTTATAAGCAAATAGAGTGATTGGGTTGTCACATGATCCAATAGTTTACTTCTTTTGATCAGTAAATGCATATGCATGATCGGAGATAGTCAGCTTAAACACGAGAGAGAATGTAGAAGCTGGAAATTCGGAAGCAATCAGGACCATGGTTTGCTATTTTCTGCATAGAACATACTAGATAGTGGTGAGTAACTCACTGATATTAAGCACAAAATTGAGTCGCCAAAGCAATTCGTTTTCAGAATGTTGATACAACACAAAACATAGATATAGAAGGAAGCATGGGTCCATTCAGTAGAAGATTTTTTTTTTTCCCTGTCTCGGTCTGGACTCAAAATCAGACTGGTTGAAACTAATTGCAGACTATCAGCTAATCATGTTTCTTGTTTCTTTCAGAATCTGTTTGCCATCGCAATCCACTGAAATGAATGACAAAGGCAGGCATCCTTCCTTTATGTAAATGGGATAGAATGAACTTACATAGAAAGGTATGTACGAATGTCTTCCATTGACAAGACCGCTTGTAAAGCCTGTATAACCTGCCATTGCCCCATGGACTGCACTTTGAGCAAGAAGCGTGCAGTATACATTGTCAGAAGCATTGCTTGGGACAGCCCGGATCATGTAAGTAGGATCTGCAGAACAAAACAAAGAGGAATATTGAATGAAATAGTCATTTCCCAGCCTTTCAAGGTTAAGAGAGCAAGAATATTACCAACCTATATATTTGAGATTTATGGTCATTTTATTCTTCTTGGTGAAATGTCCCTGCCAAAATGGAAAATCTTAAGATTTCATGATAGAGTCTGAAGTCCAGCATCAGAAACAGATGATGCAGAATGGGGAAGCGTCATCTGATTTAACTGTCTCCAATACTACTTATGGCCGAGCTTTGACTCGGATACTAGCAAACAAGATTATCACAGCCTCTGAAGCTCCATCTCATTGGAGAGCTATTTATGGTTGTGTTGTAAAGAGGCAATAAATCACGAGAGCCAAATATGAGTTACAAGATAATGCTCACCGGTCTGGAAAAAATCAAACTAATGCATTTCCTCTGCTATCTTAATAAAGGAGCAATAACCAACACTCAAGTCATGGTAATCCTGCTGGTAGAGAAAACAGCTATGGGTGTACATTGACATGATAATGCAACAGACTACGCCAATAGACTAGAAATATACACCTCTAGACTATTCCCGGAACGTGCTATATCACTGAATCGAGACACTCCACCTCAATCACATACATAATCCTATAAAACAACAGCCACCAGGACGTTTGAGAACAGAGAAAGTGCAAGCAAGTTTATCGGGTCACGCTCAATACATAATTAATGAATAAGTCGAGCAGGAGCAATTAGAACTATAATCTACCAGCCAAAAACAAAGATATACAGAGCAAAACTTAATTGAAAGACTCTTCAATGTTCTCATTGCTAAATCAGAATCGAATTGCATGAAGTTTTAAAAGGGTGAAAAGTCCCATAAAATGATATGAGCATCAAACTCATGACAGTAATTTAAGTAGGATAGTCACCTTGATCTTCTGGGATAGCCAAAGGCCGACATCTAGGAGAAGCTTGTTTCCAGAAGCATCCTTCTTATCTGCAGAATGCATGCTCTCGGAAAGAAGCTCCTGCCCTGCACCTTCAGCAATGACAATAACCATGTGCCCGTTTTCCTTGAGCCGTTTCTCTACATACTCAAATAGTCCACCAGCCCCTTCAAGGTAAAAGGGCGACTCAGGAATGAGGCAACAGTCGACGTCCCTGCTAGCAAGAGTAGCATACATTGCAATGAACCCTGCAGATTATTTCTATTCAGCATAAAAAGAACATAAAACATTGAATATAACTGGTTACATAAACAAGCATATACACTCATGAAAATTGCATTGACTTTCTGCAATTCAAATTTCAATAGCAACTTCTATTCGTCACCAATTAGACATGTACAATTGCAAAATCTGCGGCCAAGAGTTCAAGCTGGATTCCTGGATGTTTATACTTGTAGGTCAATATGCTTTTAGAGGCACAATATTGCAAGTCAATTTAACTCCAGAATCTTATCTTTCAAGTTCGTGTTGCCCTTTTTTTCTTCTTCTTTTCCTGATAAAACCTCTTAAGCCAGAGAAATATGTTGATTTGGTAAAGATTTTCCTGATCAAGCATCATGGAAAGTAAAGTGAGGGCATGTGGCAAATTACCGCTATAACGACCCATCACTTTCACAAGACCGATGCCATTCTCGCCACTTTCAGCTTCAACATGTGCAGCATTGATAGCACGTTGAGCTTCTTCAACAGCAGTATCAAAGCCAAAGGACCTGTCTATGACCTATTTAAACAAGGAGGTAGTTCAAACAAAGGCTTCGAGATCCATCAACAGCATTTTCAGAGATTGGGTTATGCATGAATTACCGGGATGTCATTATCAATGGTTTTTGGGATCCCTGCCACTGCGACCTTAAGACCACGCCTCTTAATTTCCTGAAGCAATGTAGTGGAAAAATTACACAAGAAAATAGAATAGACATAATACAATTATTGCTCAGAAATCCGACCAATAACTTTTTCGTACTGAAAGAACTTCAACATTTGTTCAAATGTATAAATGAAATCAATTAGTATCCTATGGTTCCTATTCTACCTCAAAAATGACAGATGCGCCCTTTTGAGTTCCATCTCCACCGATTATGTAAACCTGGAACAAGAGAACAAGAGAAATTATTTCTGATGCATCGAAGAAGCAAAACAAAGTGTAACTGAATCCTAATGCAACTGTTAACCCAGCTTTCTGACCAATCAATGTCTGAAAGTGACCTGATTTATTCCACGGTCATGGATGCTGTCAACAATCTTTGAGGTATCATGGCCACCTCGCGAAGTTCCGAGGATGGTCCCACCACGTTTATGGATATCATTGACAACTTTTGGAGTAAGAGGGACAGTATTTCGAGAATAAAAGCCCTTGTAACCACCCTGCATAATATGTTCACCTCAGTACGAATGCAAGTTTTCCTTCAGATAAAACACTTCACATTGACATAGAAAAGAAAAAACTGAGGAATGTAATTAACAATGCTTTGTCAGTGCAGTAAGTGTCGACAAGCTAGGCTAGTTTTCTTTCACTTGTACAAGAACATAAAGAGGGTTCTTTCGGCCCAGCCACCACCTCAACTCCATAGGTAAATGATCCCATCCAAAGACCTCATCTGCTTGGTTGTGGCTCATAATCTCTTTTGAAAAAACATAGTTAGGTCACGTTTAAGAATCAGCTTGCTGATAACGCATGCCCTTCATGTCAGAAAACATAGTGCTAATTGATTTTGTACCAGTGCAAGAAAGGAAAGATATAACTGGTTTAATTAGCAAAAGAAGAAAATGACGGGGAGGCCAATCTGTCGCAAGTGACAACCCCGCAGAAAGTTTAAAATGCCAAGCTCTTCCTCTACCAAGCAACGAACTTGCACACAAAATGCCTCCTCAACCCTCTAGTACCTTTCCTAATCTAACCTTTAGGTAGGATATGCTGAGAGTCTGCCTAATTCATCTATAAGAGTGAAAATGGGAAAGGTCCTAAAAGAGCCTCTCGTCCCTTTCTCCTTCTAAAATTTCCAGATGTGAGATTTTTGCAACAAAGTTTGGGACCTCGAACCAAACATTGGAGTGAGTCCTCATGAAATTATTTCCATGCTGCCTTGACTCTGAGAATGGGTACTGATACAATGGACACCATGGTACACTGAGGATGGGTACTGATACCATGAACACCATGGTACACTAAGCTTGCAACTTCTCCTAGCTTTTGAGGGGAAAAAAGAAAGGAAAAAAAAAAACCCTCTCTCTCGTTACATTGAACCTCATGCTGCTTCCACTAATGGATAACATTTAACATAGCTAGAAAAGTAACAAAGAAGAATTGACACCGATTGCTTACATCAATTCCAAGAACTCTCTCTCTCTCTCTCTCTCTCTCTCTCTCTCTCTCTCTCTCGTTATTGTTACATTGAACCTCATGCTGCTTCCACTAATGGATAACATTTAACATAGCTAGAAAAGCAACAAAGAAGAATTGACACCGATTGCTTACATCGATTCCAAGAACTCTCTTCACACCATACATGTGGTACAATCCGCACACAATTTCCCTGATGACAGTGTTGAGCCCTGGACAGAGACCTCCGCATGTGACGATACATGCATGAACCTCATCTGGCTCAAAATAGACCTAAAAAGTTCATTCAAGAATCGCTGTCAGCTCCCCAGAAATAAATACTCCAACCTACATACCTATTTTCATGCTCAAGAAACACCGTCATACCTTTTGACGAGGTCCAGCCCGTCGAAAATGTAAACCTCTCGGACCGTTTTTGTGGGCAATAACCTACAAATGGAATCCAACCTGACTAAGTGACAACAACTATGAGGAGCTTTTGCCTTCTGAGTTAATGCATCTACAAACTCTAAATTATAACAACCGAGCACGCCAAAGTTCCATCATATGATTCAATCTTTGAATTAAGGCGACAACTATGCAGCACGCCTTGATGAATAAAACTTCAACAATCAGAGTCAATGAGTTGAAATACTTCAAGGGTATTACCAAAACAACGAAACTAAAATCTGTTTCTCAAAAATCAACGGCATGGCTGATTACCCTGAAATTCTTTCACCACCATCGAACCGAGCACGCGCAAACAAACAGAGACAATAAAGAATTCGCAAGTATAAACTGACCTTTTCTGTAACAGTATCCTCATCGTGAACAAAATACTGCCTGGTTCGAAATGTAACAGTATGTTATTAACGGTGAGGAGGAACGATTTGCTGCATTCACGACTAATGGCAGCAAGTTTTCATGTGAATTTACAAAGAGCAAAAGAATGGAACTCACTTCACGACACAATACGCAGGATGGTCTTGCAAGGGATTGCAATGAGTCTGCCAGAACATGTGATGACAAGAATCAACAAGAAGGTAATGTTAAAAAGACAACGAAACACAAAAGGAAAAAAGAAGTCTCTGCATGAACATGAATAAATATTGGAGTAAAGCTCGAGAAGAAGCGCGCAACGAACAGGGAGATCGGGAATGTAATCGATGAAATGGGGGACGTCCTCGAGGACGTAACCGGCGTCGCCGGTGACGATCTTCTTCGAACTGCCGCCCATCTTGCTGACGTAGGCACCAATTTTGGCCGGTTTTTTCTTGTCCGAACGGCGAACGACCTCCTCGATATTGGAGAGCGAAGACTCTGCGTTCGTGTCTGCAGGTCGTCGTGTCACTCGCGGCGATCACCACCATGGTCGAAGTGATCCGAGGAGGGCTTTTATGGGTCGAAGCGCGATGCGGGAGACACGGAGTGAATGTACTCCATTCGAATGGAGAGAGAAGCGAGACCGAGGAGAGAAAAGCAGCGAGCGCCATGAAAGTAGGAGACACCTGTTTGACCCGAACGGAGCACGTTGAAATGAAAATCGATTAAATATTTTAAAAAAAAAGAAGGAAAAAGAAAAGACAAAAACATTTACGATTTTTTTTTTGTCGGAAGTAACATTATACATATATTTTTGTCGAAACAAACGTTATAGTTTGCCCACCAATGTCTTTAGCTAATTTCATTTTAACCCTTTAGAATGTAATTTGTCACAAATTTTAACTGATTATCTTTAAAATTTGACTTTATGACCTAATTACATTGCGTTTTCACTATAATATACAGCTATGAATAAGATTTAAAAGGAGAAATTTGGCTAAAGCTCAATTTTCAATCCATTCAAACGAAGCCATATAGAATTGGCTAGCCATTTTAAATGTCAAATTCGATAAATATAGCCCCATCTTGTATTAATTGCAAGATATCCTATGGAATTGCGTGCAACATGTGTCACTTCACAAATGTCGGACGTCACAATGTTCAAGGGCAACATGACATAATTTTAAGGAAAATGATATAAATAGTTCAAGAACTTTAACTTGTGCGTTTGTTTTTGGGAAAATCTTTTTCGGAAAAGTGTTTTTCGGACTTTCGTTTGTTTGGTTTGCGAAAAATAATCTAGTCAACAGAAAGTACTTTCCGGTCAACAAAAATTTTATTTAGTAGATTAGGAAAGTGAATTCCCCAAAATAAAAAGGTGAAAACACTTTCCCAAATCTCACTCTCTCGCTTTCTATTAAGGTATGACGCTTTTTCATTCCTCCATTTTCTTTTATTGACTTCTTCTTCACCAACGCTCACCTTCTTCATCCTTGAAGGTTCGGCTCTTCTTCATCGACGGTCTTCATCTTCGCCATTGAAGCTCGTCATTGAAGTTGGCTCTTCTTCAACGACGCTCGACACACTCTAGGTTCTCCCCTCTCTGATTTGAAAAAAAAATCTGAAAATTTGATGATTCTCGTTTCCATTCATCTTCTTCAAGCGAAATCTTAGAAATCAGTTTCATAATTTTCGTGGATCCTAGAGTTATCGAGCTTAATTGGAGATTCTACCTTACCACGAGAGATGTAAGGTGATATATATCTAATGCTTGACCTTTTTGCTCTATTTTTTGTTGATTTGTTCGAAATTTTCGGCGATATGTGCTTCGATGAAACAATATGAGTTGATTCGATTGGTGTTTCCTGGTTTGATGAGTATTCTAATTTTATCATTGCTTGTTTTATGATTTCGATTGCACAGGGCTTTTGTAGTATTGGCACTTTTTTTGGCATCCTTGAGAATATTGTTTAGCTAGTTGCTGCGTAGAATTTGATTAAAAGAACTTTTCTATAGTTTCTTGTGTAGAATTTGATAAAGTAGGTTCATAATTATGCATTTCATGTTTTGGTTCACCTAAGAGATAGACGGTGTTATCATTATTTGTTTCCTTGAACTATGCGATCCATAATGTTAAAAGCATGCAAGGTGTTTGTTAAAATGTTAAGACAGAAAGAAAACCATTGATTATAATTTATTGAAATATCTTTTAGAGTTCCTTTAGTAAACTCGGCGGAATTGAGTTGTTAATCTTCACACTTGTGTGCGGTTCGCACGTAAACAACTGTGGCATTTATTTGGGTGCTATTATGACCATAACTTGAAGATGATCACGGTTTTTCGGAAGGAAGTTTCATCAACATCAACATCACTTTAACCCAAACTAGTTGGGGTCGGGGTCGATAACCAAAACAAGAAAAAGATATAAAATAAAACAAAATACAATAACATACTATAACAATATAAAAAAAAAAGGGCCAAGAACAAGAATTTTGCCCTCACAATGTTAATCGCTTCCTCCACTTCCTAAGACAAACAAGACGCCAATCATGCCCACCCAACAAATCCGCCTTACTACTTTCCCCAAGTAAGTTTCGCCACCTCATTCATGCTCATTATAACAACTATTAAATAGGGTCTTAAGAATATGTCCAAACCATCTCAAACGATGTTCTCTCATCTTTTCGCCACCGATACTACTCCAACTTTCGTCGAATATCCCATTTCTTATCTTATCAATTGTATCCACACATCCACCTTAGTCTCGAAGGAAGTTTATAATGAAGAAATAATGGTAATATGCTTTTCAGATTTCAATGTACCTTATACTCTTAGCACTGTTACTCATGTAAAAGGATGCATGTACCTATGGTGTTGGTTGTTATTCTATCTTTTACATGTCTGTTTGTCATATCCAGGCTGCTAGAAATTCATTGATCCATGAGGTTTCTTTTGCAACATGTTGAGATATGCTAGAATTGGAGGCTGCTATAGTTTTTTTGTTTGCTTATGCATCATATGCTCTTTACATATACTAAACTGAGACATTGGTAGATGATGAGCAGATTGTATGTTTTGTTGTAATCATAACTGGCTTAATCTACCTGTTTATATACTTGTGTTTTTATGATTTTTTTGCAGGCACGTCCTACCCATGAGAAGTAGTTGAACAAGAAAATCGAGATGTACAATGAACTCGCTCTGGTGGTTGGAAAAGACATGGCCACAGGAAGCTTTGCAAAACAATTTGGTGACATCGACTTGCCTCCTACTATGGATGGGGACTGCTCAATTGATTTAGATGATACTAGTGACAATATTACGAAAGGAATAGAAGATCCATCAAGAGTTAATAGAAAGCGAAGTTGTGCCACTAATGAGGATGATAAATTTGCAATGCTTTTGGAGCAAATTGGAGAGCTTGCTTTTGCATTAAAAAAGATGAGTAAAAATCAGTTGGATGTTGCTGAGCTTTACAAAGAAGTGACGGAGGTTGAAGGTCTTGATGAAGCCACCCTTGTAT
The DNA here is from genome assembly GCA_021437795.1 of Rhodamnia rubescens. Lineage (NCBI taxonomy): Eukaryota > Viridiplantae > Streptophyta > Magnoliopsida > Myrtales > Myrtaceae > Rhodamnia > Rhodamnia rubescens. Next base: position 1,104,003 of record JAILYA010000002.1, on the reverse strand, counting down.
ATGCATTTGATTATTTGGTGGACAATGAGAGAGTTGCAAAAGCATTCGTTATAAAGAGTGCCCAGCTGAAGAAGTTATGGCTTGAAGATTTCGTAGATATAAGAGGAAATGGAAATTGACAAGTATCAGACTTTGGATATTTGCCCTTCATACTATCTGATGCAATCTGAACAATATATTTGCTCTTTGATTAGTTGTTGTAGTAGCTATCCAAGCAGCTTGGCACAATTTATTTTAATGTTTCATGGAAAGATAGAGACATTGGTACTAATCCAACTCTGTTTACTTTTTGAAATCACATCCATTTTCAATTTCAGGAGAACATGTCTAGATATTTAGGTTTCCTTTTCATTTACTAAGTTCAAATACTATAATTGCTAGACTCATCTAGAAAATCTGTTTATTAAGTAACATTGACTCAATAAATTAATTTGGAAGCAAGAGGCCCACTATTGTGGCCAGTTGCCCAAGGCCGGCGAGCTTGACCTTGTGTGGCCCATCGCTGGTCATCACCGAGGCCTGGCGACCTGTGGAAGAAGAAGAAAAAGATAAAAAGGCAAGGAAAATAAAATAAATAATTAATAATATAATATAATACAATAAAAATAGTGCAAACCTTTGGTGCTAATAAAATCATTTTTTTTACGTGAGATAAATCGTTTTCTAAATGAGAACCAAACACCAGAAAACGTTTTCGGTAACATATTACCAAACAAAGGAAACTAAACCGTTTTCCAAGAAAACGATTTCCAGGAAATCACTTTCCCGAAAACGAATTCCCAAAAAAAATTCTTTGAAACAAGCACACCCTATACAATATAGTCTCCGAACTTTTAATTTATTCAATATAGTCCATGAACTTTTGATACATGTTCAATCTAGTCCTTGGACTATATGACAATGTTCAATCCCGAACTTGAATTAATGGAAAGATAACATTGTATATTTTCATATAGTTGGTGGATTAACTTGATCATGTATCAAAAGTTCAAGAATCATATTAAAAAAAGAAAATTTATCGATTTCATTGCACATTGGATTAAAGTTCATGAACCATATTGTACAAATTAAAAGTTTAGGAATCACATTACATATTGGGTCAAAGTTCATGGACCATTTGTGTCATTATTCTTCATTTAGACTTAAGATGGTAAAATGGAACTGATTTAAAAACTCAGGGGTAATGCCTAATTTTCCATTTTTTCTTCCAATCGTTGGTTTATTACTTGATCAAAACCACCAATAATTATTTTCAAAAAAATTTTGAAAGAACCTAAAATTGTTTTTTGTCTTTGTAATATCATTAATATGCACGTACATAATTCAACATATAAAGTTGGGAGATGCTTGTGGAAGAAATTTAAAAAAATTTGTGAAAGCAACCATTTCACATACTAAGCTCTTGAAAAAGATATTAACAATGTATGGCTCAATACCCAAAAAAATCTTCAACTTTAGTATTTGTAACAATTATATTCAAAAAAATTTTTTTTGTTTCATAAAAAATCTTCAACTTTTACTTTTGTCCCAATTTTATTCCAAACTTTTACTTTTGTCCCAATTCTACCGGTCCAAGACTAAAAAAACCATCAATTTTAGCATATATCTTATATTATATCCAAAACTTTTATTTGTCTTATAAAAGACCTTCAACTTTTACTTTTGTCCAAATTCTACTACCGTTAGTCTTCTCGTCTATAATCACCATTAGTTAATCTTACGTGCAATTTTCAAGTCATTAATGACCTACATGTTGCAAAGCTAACATGAAAAAACCTCGAACTGTTTGCTTTCCCAGAAATGCATAATCACTCAAGACAACGCGTTTCGTATTCTTTTCGGACTCAACAAGTCTAAAGAATGGCTAAACATGGAGATATTCAGACGAACCATCTAAAATCCCCTCGTCCCCGAAACTTACTATTTCTAAATTTCAAAGATCCATTGGTAAGTTCGGTGAGAAAATTCGAAAGGATTAACTAACGGTGATTATGAATAGAAAACTAACGATGGTAGAATTGAGATAAAAGTGAAAGTTGGTGATTTTTTATGAGATAATTTTTTTTCGATATAATTGGGACAGATGTTAAAGTTGAGGTTTTTCCGGATATTGGACTTGGTAGAATTGGTACAAACATAAAAGTTATGGATTTTTTATGAGACAAAAAATATTTTGGATATAATTGTCACAAATGCTAAAATTGAAGGGTTTTTTTGGATATTAAGCCACATTTTGTTGATATCATTACTTGACAGCGTAGCTATAGATGACCAAAGGATATATGAAATTTTTTTCCTCAATTAGACGCGGTCAAATTATAATAATCATCACTTTGTGCCCTTGTAAGTCTTGTAATCTAGCCACTAAAGCGAAATAAATTACTCGCATGAAATGAAATGAATACTTTTAGATGGATGAATCAAATTCGATTATCCATATCAAACGGCGAAAAATATTTTTGGTTTATAGGCTTATGCACAATTTCATTTACCTAAAAAGGAACCATAAAATATATTCCGCCATTCGGTATGGATAATTGAATTTAATTGTCCTCCGTCCACTCCTTTTAATTATTTTTATTTTAATTTGCTTTAATTTTTTATTTTATAGAGTATTCGAATATTTTGTTTTTTATTTTTTTTTCCTTTTTCCTTCTTCTTTGGCTAGTCGCCGGCGAAGCTTGAGATCGTGAGCCTCGTTCGCCCGAGGCCGGCCGAAGAAGAAGGGAAAAAGAAAAGAAAAGATAAAAATAAAAATAAATCGATTTAAAAAAATGCGAAGGAGTTGAGGAAAGAAAAATGAGGAAAAATATTTTACTCTTCTCAAAATGAGGAAATCATTTTTTCCCTTTTGAAGGTATTTTTTTCATGAAAGGAAAATGTTTTGCTTGACTCATTTATTTTCCGTGAAACAAACGTTGAAAATTTTGAAAAATATTTTTTTGAAAGTTGCTTTTAGGTCTCTCCAATATATTTGTGAGGGGACGGACCCGCTGTAAAGTAGATTGATTGTAGATTATATATCCATCTATAAATTTAAAAAAAATAGCTAAAATTTAATTTTTCGTTCAAGCGAGGGTCACCGGGGAAAATTACAAAAGAGTCATGAATCTATTATAAAGATGTTAATTCAGTCCTAAAATCATTCAATTTGATCAATTTAGTTTTAAATATTTTGATGATTTTGCCAATTTAGCCTTTGCTAATTGTGGGCGAAAATCATTGATGTAAATGTTGATCGTCCTACATGATACAAATGACATTGACATGAACAAATTATATATTTTTGTAGAATTCTTTGAATTTCTTATGAGGTTTTTTTCCTTTTTCATTTATTTCCTATATGATCACTAACCCCTCACCGGCTATCGCAAGGGCTCCAGGCTCCTTATACAGATCTAGAAAGGGTCATGACGCCCTCACCTGTGGCCAACAAAGGGAAATAAAACAAAAGAAAAAGAAAGAAAAGAAAGGAAAAAAATAAGAAAATGAAAAAAAAGAAAGAAAACTAAATATAAAAAAAAACCATCCACATCGGCGCCGATCGATCATACCATGTAGGATGGCTAGTATTCACGTCAATAATTTCGACCAAAATCGATTGTAAAGACCATATTGGCAAATCATCAAAAACTTAGAGCTAAATTAGGCAAATCGAGAGCTTTATTACTAAATTGGCATCCGTACTATAAATTTATGACTTTTTTAAGCTAGTTAAAATATATTTCAAAAGAATAGCATTGAAATAAGGCCTTAAATAAATTAAAAAATTGCTAACGTGGAAATAATTAGGTCAAAGAGTTAGAATATCTATAAGTCATGATATTCCAAGACTGACTGAAAAACCAAGTAGAACAACCAAAATTTCAAATGAACAAATTCAAATTTGAAAATAATGTTTCTAATTCTAAAGAACAAATGAACTAGTTTAGGACCTTTTTTTAAGCTAGTGAGGGGCAAGGAGATTTCTAAAGAAACATTACCCTCTTCTTCTCCTTCCTTTTTGTGAGTTTTGGCTCACGTTGAAACTTCAAGTCTCCTACGGAGCTCTTTGGTTTATGTCGAAACTCTATGAAAATGGCAAGAGGGTTGAAACTCCTTTTTCTCTATAACTCTTTGGTTCACGAAAGCAGAGAGCCAAAGCTCTTTTTCCTTCGTAACTCTTTGGTTTATGTCAAAGTTTCGGAAAAGTGGCAAGGGAGTCGAAACACTGTAATTTTTTAGAATCACAAAGTGAATGATTATGCTTTCTCTCTTTGACTAGATTTGGCATTCACTAGCTGATTTATATCGACAATATCGTCGTAACTCATCTACATTTCTTTTTATAGTTGAACATGTGAATTTGGATGCTGCAATTAGTGAAGGTTCCGTTTAAGGTTTATATTGTACAATAGTCATTGATTGATTGCTAGAGGTTTTCTTCGTTTATATATATGTGCTTTTTCCGGCAGTCAAACATGAGAGATTCTTACTACCTCCCTTTGTGCATTTTCGAGTTCCTTTACACTCATATACATGTGAAAAAATGAACATGATATTATATAAAAATATTCGACTTTACTATTTTGATTATAGATCGGATATAGCAAAATCCCTACATTTCACATCTTATTACATTCAATCATATTTTAACTAAAAATTCAAATAACCAAACACAACCTTAGAGATTAAAAGATTGATTCCACGAGACTCATCGAGCAGCCGGCTAATCATCATCGAGTATTGCTCTATCCCGTCCCGCACATCTCCGATAATCAGCGGAGCGGGAAGCAAGGACACAAGCCCATTGGGCCATGGATGTGATTCGTCAAGTTTGAGCGGGCTTGGACACATGGAACAAGCCCTGCCAAATGGGCCTTAGAGGCTTCCGATTGGCCCGGCCCGTCGAATCCATCAGCTTCTCGACCCGAACCCCCAGCCAGTGAACCGCTCCAGCCGGTATCCGGTTGACCAGTAGAGGTGCTTCCCCTCGCAGCTAGAAGGCCAAATATCCAGATTACAGAAGAAGAAGAAGAAGAAGAAGACGACGACGGGGTAGGGAGGACACGGAAGATCGAACATGTACCGAGCAGCAGCTTCGAGACTTAGGGCTTTGAAGGTCAGTTTCGTTTCGTTCTTCGAGAAGTGACAGTCTGATCTCCACTGATTTCGGTGTTCTTAATCCGATTCGATTTAGCTGGATGAGCTGTTTATAATGAACTTGTCAGTAGCTCAGTGGGGATTCTTCGAATTCCTCTTCTTCTGTTGATTGTAGACCGCTTCGTTGTTCATGGAATGTTGGAAAGTTTAGAGATTAGCGAGAGGGAATGACGTTTGGGATCGTGAGGTTGGATTGCTCACCGATACGAGGCCTTAAACAAATCCTTTGTGTAATTGATGGAAACGCGGTATCCGAGAGCTTGGACTGTTGAAGTGCTCCTGATTTTAGGAGTTCCTGGTGACTTGAATTGGAGTTAGATTCAGCCTCACATGAAATTCAAAGAGATCGGATAAGAAAATGTGCAAATCTTAGGTTTATAGTTGAAATCCTGCTTAAAATTCGCGAATGGTTGGCAATGCATAGACCATTCTATCGGTCTATCTTCCAAACTCCGAAGTAATACAATTTCACATCTTGCACTTCCAAGCTCGTGTTTCTCGATCAGAAGCCTCATGTATCAAAGTTCGTTCAAGCTGGCGTTCCTTGATCAGAAGCGTCACTCCAATCTCAGTGCTTTGCTTCCATCTTGTCTGAGACTACACTCCTGAATGGCTGACCTCTATCTGCCTTGCAACACTAGGCATGTTGCTTCTACCTTACCATGACCCTGTATACATGAAGACTAGAGACCCATTGAACCCGAGTTGCTGTGCCTTACAGTTCTTCATTGTGGCATTTCCAATGTAATCTGGTTTCTTGCAGCACAACAATTGGCTTTGGAAATGGTGTTTAGTAATTTCAGTGGAAGCCGATGTTTCTTTGGTAAGGTGAAGATGTAGACATGAAATCTAGTTGATTAGTCCACCCATATCTGATTCCACTCAAAAGTTTAACTTATGGATTTACTGACAAATATTTCACATTCTCCCTTTTAATTTTGGACAATGTCCATAGCTTGCTAAGGCGATGATCAATAGCTGGTCCAAGGGGATGATCAACCAGAGTGGGACTGAGAAGAGTCCAACTCAGAGTCCCAATAGCGAGTAGCAGCCCTTGTCATGTTCTCACTCACTGTCACGCAGATACCATCTTTCTTAGTAGATGATCTTGTTTTTCTTTTGGAAGCATCCATTGACCCCTCAAGTAAATTTTAACTGGTTTGTAGTAGCTGTGGATAGAACCAAAATAGTCATTATGAGATCTTGTCCCTATAGGCTGTGTTTGTGTGGATCATGTTAATCTCTTTAAAGTGTGGATGTAGTTACTGCACAGTTTCATCAAAAGAAAGTTCTCTGAGTCGCATTGGCATTTCAAATTTGGTCAAAGAAGAATATACACCTTCTTAGTTGCATTTACTTATAGTGTTCCCTTTGAATTTACTTAGCTGCTAGACCTTGCTTCATTTTGTACATTCTGATAAGCTATGGGCCTGTCTAGAATATGGCCATGAAGAAGTATGTTGTAATTTGTTGCATCTTTTTTGTAGGGCCATGCTTGCAACAAGCAGTTGGTGAGATCTGCCAGTGCCAGCACTGTTGCGACAAAATCCTCATCTTCAGGGGGCATCTTGAGCTGGCTGACTGGTGGGAGCTCCAGTGCTTCGACTCCCCTTGAATATCCACTTTCAGGTCTTGACCTTCTGCCACCATTGCCAGATTATGTTGAACCGGGTAAAACCAAGATTTCAGTTCTTCCAAATGGCGTCCAAATAGCCTCTGAAACATCCACAGTATGTAGGCTTTCTTCATTCTCATCGTGCATCTTTGTGCTCTGCAATGTCTCCATCCAAAGGGCACGGCCTTGTTCAAACTTATTTGACAAAGTTGTGTTTGCTTGTTTTGGTTACCAGAATCCTGCTGCTTCAATAGGTTTGTATGTAGATTGTGGCTCAATTTATGAGACCCCAATCTCTTCTGGAGCCACACATCTCTTAGAACGGATGGCCTTTAAGACCACAAAGAACCGTAGCCATTTACGTGTTGTCCGGGAAGTGGAGGCAATTGGTGGCAATGTGCAAGCTTCAGCTTCGAGAGAGCACATGGGATATACCTATGATGCCCTGAAGACTTATGTTCCTGAAATGGTTGAACTGCTTATTGATTCTGTGAGGAACCCTGCATTCCTTGATTGGGAGGTCAATGAACAGGTGTGTTTTATTACATCTTTGCTTTAACTGCTGATATATTTTCCTTTAAATTCGGTAAGTTGTTAAATGATAGTGCTTTTCTTCATATATCGATCATATCCAGCTTCAAAAGATCAAGGCAGAGATAGCTGAAGTCTCGAATAACCCACATGGCTTGCTTATAGAAGCACTTCATTCCGCTGGTTATTCGGGTGCATTGGCCAATCCTCTTCTAGCCCCAGAGTCTGCCATAAACAGATTGAACAGTGCAATTTTGGAGGAATTTGTTGCCGTAAGTCCTTGGGAATTCAGTCTGTATTTCATACTATGTGGCTCAAGAACTGAAGTTATCCCTTTTTGGTTAACTGCTTCTTCATGTGGATTTTGCGGTTAAAAGTGATGTGCATACAAAACTTACAGGAACATTATACTGCTTCTAGAATGGTGCTTGCTGCTTCAGGGGTAGAACACGAGGAACTATTATCAATTGCCGAACCGCTATTGTCTGATTTGCCAGGTGTACCCCATCTTGAGGAGCCGAAATCTGTGTATACGGGAGGTGATTATCGTTGTCAAGGTGAATCAGGGGTGCGTGTGATAATCTTTCTCCCATGATTTTCTTGTAGCTCTGCTGTACTTGCTTTAGATTTTTGAAACTATGATTAATTTTGCTTTGTATGTTAGAGAACCCACTTTGCCATTGCATTTGAACTACCTGGCGGATGGCATAAGGAGAAGGAAGCAATGACTTTGACTGTTCTTCAGGTCTCAATACTGGTTTTTGTAATTGCTGTGCGGGATTCAATTTTCTTTATCTTTCTAATATCTTCAGAGGAAGTTGGTGGGCTTTTGCTATTAGTATAGGAGCATAAATGAAGAAATAACAGGAAATCCTTTTATATGGGTTTTTGACAATTTTTGTTCATTTTGTGTTTTTGTAGATGCTTCTGGGGGGTGGTGGATCCTTCTCTGCGGGTGGTCCCGGGAAGGGAATGTATTCGCGGTTATGTGAGTCATCATTACTTTCTTGTCTTTTTCTTTATAAGAAGTGGAGCCTTGGCGCAACAGTGAAGTTGTCGCCGAGTGTGACCTAGAGAGGTCACAAGTTTGAGTTGTGGAAGCAGCCTCTTGCAAAAATTGCAAGGTAAGGCTGTGTACATTAGACCCAAAGTGTTCTGACACCTCCCTGGAGCCCGTGCATTGCAGGACTTTCGGGCACCGGGCTGCCATTATCTTGTATTATTCTGTAAATGTTATAACAGTACTTGGTACATTTAACTCGGTTTGGGAGCTGGTGCATATCCTTCTATGCCCTTGTCCTATTGAATTTATTAGTGACTACATTTTTTGCATTTTGGGTTGTTAATCATATCGACGTGATGTATATTGAGCAGATCTTCGTGTTTTAAACGAGTATTCCCAAGTTCAGTCCTTCTCAGCTTTCAGCAACGTCTACAATAACACTGGCATTTTTGGCATTCAAGCAACTACCGTAAGCCACTTCTCAGAAATCTTTTTCATTCTGTGTGACAGTGTGGATATTCTTTTCCCTCACTAGGCATGCCACTCTCTTCTCCTGCAAGGGGTGCTCTCTTATGTTATGAAGCAAAGAGGCCCCTCATGTGGAGAAACTCGTTCTATGCTCAGTAAGAATTGGAGAAAGGGTAAGCAGAGAAACAAGGACTGAATAGCTGCATAAGTCAGGGATTCTGTGTTTTACAAAATGGTCTTGAGAGGTGGAGGTACATTCCTTCTATAGGACTGAACGTTTTGTGCAGTCGATGAAGGTGAACAAATATTGAAATGGCATTTTACGGGTATCAGCAGCTATTGTTATGACCGACATGTATACAATGGTAGCTAGTTGGCTTTGGATAGGATGGTGTGAATTACGTAAAGTGAGCTGCAACAATGTTTAGAAGGTATACCATTACTAGGGTAGGAGACATTTCATAAAGTGACCATGCCATATTCCTTTTGAAATGGACTTGGGAGAGGGTGACATGTCAAGTTGTCGCTTAATGTCTATCTTCGTTGGACTATCCTGGTTGTATACTGCAACCTCGGTGGTAAGATGTGATACTTAATTCTTCTTTGAAATTGCTTTTTTTGTTTTTTTGAGTGGATAGGCACTTCAAGCATTGATGATTTAGCTTAGGTGTCGTCAAACTCTGCATGGAATTTTGAGAAATTTCAGAGAAGATAGCATATTGAACAAGGAAGGTCCTGCACAAGATGGATGACTTAGCATGAAGTCCTGTGCAACAATGGATGTCATATTTAGGAAAGGTTCTGACTAAGCCTATTTTGGAAGTACTAAAACAATATCTAGAGTTGACTTCCATATCATTCTAGATCCTAATCCTGAATATGAACTGTTGAATAGGGAACATTTTCATTATTGCTTTGATTAAAATTTTAGGTTGTACTTTGCCTTGACTTTCTCCTTCTCATCATATGCTCCCACACTCCATGGTCACCTGTTCTTCCTTTGATATTACCTACTTGAGGACTATTTTGTGTTGAATTTACCATTGAATAAGTTGATGCTATTAATAAATTTTCTTATCTCTGGGCTCTTTTTGTTGGTCAGAATATACTAGTAATAGGACATTACGATATACAGGGAAAAATGATCTTTGCCCTGTTTTTGTTTCTTTTTCAAAAAAAAATGCCTTGGCAATCTCATGGGAGTGGTTGCTGGTAGTGGTGAGCATAATATGGGTCAACCTGTTGAACCATACCGAACCGAACCGTTTTAGCAGTTTGGCATGAGTTCCAAAAATTTAAAACCAAACCAAATTGAAAACTGCAGGTTGCATATATGATATAGATCAAGAGTTATCAATGTTTGTTGTCATTTTTTTGTTGTTGATGTTTAATGTATCATCCTGAAAAAAATCATATTTTGTGTTCAATTTGGACTTTTGTTAGTCAATTTGGATCAAGGTGCTTAGATTGATAATATATTTCTCTGATGGTGATATTGCAAATATCATTGGTCGCAGTTTGGTTCGGTTGGCTTCCAATGAGTAAAATGGTTTGGCTTGAGTTTTTATCAAACCATATTTTTATGATTTCGTTTGGTTTTGGCCTTCAAAGCATACCAAACCGCACCATGCTCAGCCCTAGTTCCTTGACTTAATTATTACCTTTATCTTAAGAATTTGCAGCTCCTTTTTTTACTTGCAATTTTTATGTTTTGTGGTCTTTTTCCTTATTTACTAGTTATGTACTTAAGGAATTAAACTTTCTGGCTTTCAGGGTTCTGATTTTGCGGCCCAAGCCATTGATATTGCGGCGAGGGAGCTTATAGCAGTAGCAACACCAGGAGAAGGTTGAGTGCTGTGCCTTTATGTTGATAGTGCTTTTCCTATAGTGTTTGTTCTGAAATCTACTAATGAGTACTTCATTTTGCTTACAGTTGATCGGGTGCAGCTGGATCGTGCCAAAATGTCAACGAGGGCAGCCATTTTGATGAACTTAGAGTCTAGAGTATGTAAAAATTGCCTCTTATTTATTTCCTCTGCATTATAAACTTAGTCGTTGACTTAAGTTGATGTATAGCCTTCTCAAGGATCAGTTTTCGCATTGTTTATTAACAATCTTATTTTCCTTTAGATGGTTGCCTCAGAAGATATAGCCAGACAAATTTTGACGTATGGTGAGAGGTAAGACCTATGTACAGACTATGCTTCTATTTCCTGATGAATTATCTTTATGTCTTTGCATAAGAAACTCTGATCTTTGTTTGTTGCATTTGAAATTTACTTTATATATGTTTTCTACTGTTTCTCGTGGAAGATTTCAGGTCTTTTGCTGATGGGGTAGCAGGACAAAGACCCCTGCAAAAAGTTTCTACTTTTAGGATTAGTGTTGGAGGCTGGTTGAATTTGTAGTCTACCTGCCATTTATAGATGATTTTTTTTTGTGATTTTTGGGACCAGGGGATTCAGTTGCCTTCAAAGAATCAGATGGAATTTCCTAGATGATAGTTATTGGTTTTACTTTTTTGACTCGTAAGCGTCCTGGAAATATGCTTCTTTAAATTGGACTGAGAAAAGAAGTACACATTGGAGCTAACTGCCCTTTCAAGGTTAGGAGAAGGCTACGTGCATGTTGCAGAAACTTGCCTGTCCCTGTAGATTTTCTGGAGCTTTTGGGTTGGATCTAGGAACTTGTTCTGGAGATTTTGAGACTTGCATAGTGATCCCACATGTTGCTGGACCAATATTTTCTTTGGTGTCTGCATTTGAGAATTTGTTGAGATTTTTGTTAACTTCCTATTCTATGGTTCTGCCGACTTTTCAGTCCATATCAAGCTCTTCTGACATGGTATTAGTTTACATGATTTGCTGGTTAGATTGTTCCAAAATGCAGTCATCTCTTCTGACATGGTATTAGTTTTATGATGATTTGCTGGTTAGATTGTTCCAAAATGCAGTCTCCACTGCTGTGATCATTCTTTGACTCTTGGCGTGTAGCTCATGGTGCTTTCTTGCATATTGCGTATCTGACAATAAATACTCAACTTGTTTCTGAGAATTTCTTGGTCATCTTAAGGAGATTTCCTTCGCTCATTCCAGGAAACCTGTAGAGCATTTCCTAAAGGCTGTTGATGAAGTAACACCAAAGGATATCGCTTCTATTGCCCAAAAGCTCCTAAAATCTCCATTAACAATGGCATCATATGGGGACGGTAATTTCTGTGATTGTGATTTTCTTTCCTGGATTGTCAGCTTATGCGCCTCAGTCTATCCTAACATCAGAATCCCCTTGCTTTTGCAGTTATTTATCTTCCGACTTATGATTCGATCAGCAGGAAATTCCATGCAAAATGATGATTGACTATGCTGGCTTGTGACGTGATGGTCTTTACAGTTTATCCTTCTTTAACGGGGCATATCTTCGAGCGCTCTTTGCCACATTTCTGGTGAAAAATAAAGAGGACTCTGATTCTTTGTTGAACAATAATCAGTGAAACAGGGAAGCAGCAGCTCATGCGGGAGATTTTTGTTGGGGCCTAGTTTGCCTGTCAACTCTTTTGGTTTACTTATTAATTTTTAATGGCCATCTGATGTAAGCTACCTCATCTGGATATTTTCGTGATATTTTGTGCAATGTTTTAGATCTAATAATATATTTCTTAAAATAGTATCTTGGCTGAACTCTTGACTCGGATAGATTACATATGGCTTGCTGTCGGCTTTGGCTCGTTGCCATTTTTACCATTTATTAATATTTGAAGCAAGTGCTTGATACTCATGATTATTGATTCATGCTTGGAAAAGAGTGTGTACTTTGGGGTATGATAACTTGGTGTCATCCTCACCTTGTCAAAAGGCCCAAAGCCAATCCCTAGGAGTGGATTTCTCCCTTGTAATGTGTTAATGCAACTATGCTAATGGTTATCTTTCTTTGTAACTCTAGAACTGTTTTAGTTAGTTTAAATTATTTTAAACTACATTAAAGGCTGATTATTTTGGACAATTTATGCCACATAGCTAAGTGTCAAAAGGAAGTTCTTTCTTAGCTTACACTCACGTTCCCAAGGATCATACAAATGAAGGGAGAGAACACCTATGTATGTAAAGACTCTTGAGATTACAACTGTTGATCATTTTTCAATCTAACGGTGGAGATCGCATCTCCCTATCTATTAATATGAGTGCACAGCTATTGTCCCATCATATTACAAGAAATTCTCTAGAGTACAATACATTGGTATATTGCTCACCCCTAGGAATCTTCTATATAACCCGAGAGAGACGTCTGTTTTTCTTGCATGGTTCACGGTCCCTTGAGCTTGAAAGCCGTCGGACTGTGACACGAGCATTTCCGTATTAAATTTTGTGCTGTCCATGCTATTGATGGGCCAATTATACGAAACACAGGATGCCGTTATGCATATTATTCATTTCCATTATTTAGGTGTGTTTAACTAAAGAAGTTAAACATATTTTTTTCAACATGATGTACTTGCATATATCTAGATGCATCTTTATGTGTGACGTAAGTGGAACATTTACTAATGCATGCACTTCGTTTCGTCGATTCTAATGACTTCTAATTTGTGCAATTAACTCTTATAATCATGTCCTTTGTTCATCAACCCTTAAAATCACTGTGTTCATGCGGCTGCTGACATGTCTAAATTCTAATTTCATAATATCAAATATGTAGGCTAATCCCGACGACGCATAAAGGGAGGGGAGGAGAGAATGGCTGCCACGGACTGCACGGCCACCACCAACAGCACCGGCGGCAGCCAATCTCGCCTGCTGAGTGTCGAGATGCCTTACGAAGTGTCAGGACTCACCACTCGCCAACGCCTCTCGAAAATCCTATGTCATAACATACCATTGGTATCACAGCCAGAGTCAACTAGGAAGTTAATAAAAACCTGAAGATCAAAGCAATCAAAAAGCTGCCCGCCACGAGTATTTGGTAAACTAAGGACACCCGTAACCGCAGATATCACCGTCAAGTGAGCAAATCCATTTGCCAACAAGAAAAAGCGTCAGAATTCACTGAAAAGACTTAATTACAACAAGATGAAGCAGGATACACCTCACAACAATAGCTCTTTTGTTCGTATCTTTGTACTCACTTGACCTTTTCTCTCACTCTCTCTTAGACACAAGATACCGGGGACAATTCCTACTCAATACAACTTATTCCCAGAAGATTTCATGTACAAACGTCAAAAAGACTCGCCGTGACATGCAAATGCCTTAGCATGCCCGTGCCTCCGGTACTGGCAACCGCCTCGGCAGACTCCCAATACCACCAGATACTTTTAGCGAAGCAAAAAGACAAGACAACTTCGCAATCATGGGTCTTGACCTTGTCACCCTGGGGATGATGGCCAGCTCCTTACCATAATTATCTTCCAAGGTGCACTGGTACCCTTCGAGATCAGCCTTTGTTATAAAGACAGTGTCCCCCGATCCCGAAGGAGAACACACCGCCATCGATCTTTGGCCCTTGCTGTATTCTTGAACTGCCTGCTCAGAAAATAAATTGAGTGGCAAACAATAACTTAGAACCGTTAAGACAAGCATACAATTGCCTAAAACCCACCAGATAAGAATGCATACAGCTAAAACTAAAGCCTAAAAAACTCTAATAACATCTACCCATACATCTACAGCTAGAACAACCAAAATTCTCTCATAGCTTCTATAATCTACCATTCATCGAGTCACTAACATAGTACTAGACTCTGGTATCTATTTGTCCATGTCCCTAGATTAGAGTCACATGTCTCAGCTCGACTAGTATGATAATACAGGAATAGAGATCACGGGCTAGCTTAATATGCACAAATCCTCATCCAATAAGTGTTTAGTTACTTTTGTGGCACCAAAGGTCAAAATCCTATCTCTCCTTCGTGCAAATTGACACAAGGAAACAGAATTTTCAAGATCAATAAAAATCGTAAAATTTTAGTTGTGCAGTTTTGAGTCAAATTTGTGTATGAAAACTTAATGCTCATTCAAGCTCAAGCGTCGAGGTCTTCAAATATTCAACTTCGATATTCAATTGTGTTGACTCAATTTGACTTGATCACACGCATATTATCGCTTTCGAACCAAGGAAAGAAATAATTATAAACATGATCCAAAAACGAAAACCAGCAAGCTTGTCCTCACCTTCCACTGCGCGGGGCAAGGAGTACACGAGGCCTTCTAGACCTAACATATTCGAGAGCAGCAGCAGGAGTCATGTGTTTATACTTTACCTGCAAACAAAAAGGAGCTCAATCTTCTATCTGATAAAAAAGAGGAACAAACTTCCACGTCAGAAATAACAAGTTATGAGTCTATTCCTCTGTAAGAGATGAAACTTACCAAATAGCAGAGCACTATTGTCGTGCTCCTCCCACGACCAGCTTTACAATGGACATATGTTGTTTGGCCACATGATGAGTTTCCTAAACGAAGATAACGGAACAATATCAGATGATTGAAGATATCCTCATGGCAGAGATGACAACAAAGAGCCAGAGTCAAAAGGAACACGCAGAAAAACAAAAAGCCAGCTTCAAAGATGTCATACTGTAAATGAAGTCCACTGCACGGCCAATGTCAATGAAAGATGGAGCAAAGAGATAATCCCTGGTAGGTATTACAAGGTGGTCAATCCCATGGGCCTGAAGCAAACAAGTGAGTTAAGTAGTGAGTAAGATATCATAAGCAACCCATACATAGACCAGCTCGCAAAAGAAAGATATCTCTAGAATCTGTTGATAGGTAATCATGGATGGAAACTGTATCACAGACTATAGTATGAAATGAACCCTCTTGATAGTCTACCCTGTCGAGAGCAAGGGTCCCGAGGAAACGAACTGGTAGAGAAAATTCAGCACATGGCAAAAAATAAGCACATGACATGATCTCAAGGATATACGCACATGGTACAAAGATGACGGCACCAAAGTTTCATAAGGTTCATTTAAGGTGATGACACCACCAACACCAAGCTGCTTAAGTCTTGGAACGTCCTTGGGAAATGGCACTGCACCCAGCAAAAGAAACTGCAGAACATCAAAAGAAAACAACTCTGTGAGAATACCATAAAATCAATCTTAGTATGTATCTTTGCAAAGGTCAGGACAAACAATTTATTTCATAAACGATGAAAGGCACTTAGCTACTATCTTTTCAGTAGCAACAGTAGTATGTTTCTGGCCCAGCAGCTGCAAATTTAATCTCAGCAAACACCACCATAGATGAGCTTAACCTTCCCTCGATTTTCAAAATTGTAAACCTGAAGAGAAAATCCTTCCGCACCCAAGATTGTGTCAACGCTCCAGCTTCATGGTGTGTCCATTCATTTACTTCACATGCACTTCTCAGCCATCCAAACTAACAAATAACACACAGAACACACCAATACGAAAGACGCAGTTCTCGACTATCTGATCAACACCTCCCAGCACTCCCTCAAAGACCAATCAGCCGCACCAACCAACCAAACCTCATAACATGTATCAGTACATAGTCAACAGGATGCACATAAGGAGACCGCAGCAATTTCTTAAATTTCCACACACAAAAAAAAAAAAAAAAAAAGGAACAGAATGAAACCTGATCGATTTCATCCCACCATCTGAACTCAGCTTGGATCTTGTTTCGAAACACATTATACAAGAGCGTGGGGTAAAACAAGATCCTCGCTCCCGCACCCACCAAAACCATCTTCGTATCGTAGTTCACGACCATCTTCCCGTGAACCCCGTCGTCCCTCTCCCTCTCCCTCTCCACATCCTCCAAGTCCTCGATCTTCATCCCCCTTAACCCTAACTCCGCACCCAGAATCTCGACAAACCGGGAAAACCGAAGTCGAGAAGGAAGCGCCACCAATTCACAACCTCAAACCGGTGCACGTAGGGGTCTCAGGAAGCCGAGGAAAGGCAAATGAATCGGAGATGGGTATGTAAGGAATCGCGATTGGGGGGCCCTGATTCGGGAAGGCTTTTGAGCTGGAGAGAGTTCACTCTCAGATTCGTTGATGCGCAGAATAAGGAAAGGGAATCGGACAGTGCACGATTGGATTCGTTTCCTTCTCCAGATTCGGATTCAAGAACTCCATCAATTCCATGGAGATTTCTCTCTCTCTCTCTCTCGTTCTGGAAAGTGACGAAATCAAATTTGGAGAGTCAAAACGCATGGGGACTGAGGTGGTCCGAATTTGGGCTCCGTGTTGTAATTAAATTACCGAACTGCCATTTTCTCTTTCCCCTTTCTTTGGCTATCGTTGTTTCTGGAGCTCGGCCACTCAAAAAAATTCAAAAGCCTGATCAGGTCAGGTCTCTCGGGGTAAATTTCCTAAAACGCCCCTCTACTTCAGGTGTATTCTCAATTTTGACTTCGATTTTTTTTTTTTGGTCTAAAGGAAATTTCAAACTTTCGCTCCATTTCCCACACCCCATCATGCTTTCCGATGGATTGCACCGATTTCTTCATGATTATCAATATCAAGACGAAGTCGAGGGTGTTAAAGAAGCCGCGAATTTTGATTGCGAAATTCTACTTGCCCATGATGTTGATCATCCAAGGAAATCGGTGGCAAATCTTGGAGGTGTGGATAGATTTGAGATTAAGTTGAAATTTTTTTAAGATAAAAAAAGTGTTCGGAACAAGAGCTGCGATCGGACCTAAAATTGAGAATATTTTTCAAAGAAGGGATATGTCCATTAAAAGTCGTAAAACTTGTCGTGGAAATACAATTAAATCCTAAAATTTACAAAAAGTGCAATCGAATAATAAAATTTATCAAATTAGTGTAATCGAATCCTTCCGTTAACTCCATCCAATTTAGTTAACGGAATATTTTCTCTCCTACGTAGCGATGATATGACTAAAACGACATTGTGTTGGTCCAAATCCGATTTTTTATATTTTTATTTAAAATAATTTAAAAATAAAATAAAATAATTAATAAGAGAAGCAGAAAGGAACTACTAGCAAGGACTGGAGCCCTTGCTGCCATCACCCACCACTGCCGGAAAGGGCAGGCCTTGGTGGGGAAATGGTGGATGAGCCCCAACCGCAAGAGAGGGTTGGTTGGCCATCGTCCAAATCGGGTGAGGGTCATTGGCCCCTAGCCGTGGCTCGGCAACTCCTCCCGACCATTTCCCCACCATCATCGACTAGTTTCGAAAGTGGTGGGGTGGAAGCAGTGAGGGTTTATTGTTTTTTTTTAACCTTAAATTTTAAATATTTTTTTATAAAAATTATATTAAATCGAATTTGGACTAAAACGATGTCTTTTAGCCACATCATCACCATATATGAGAGAGAAAATAATTTTAAAAAAATTATGTAAGTATTTTTCATTATCCAAATTGGATAGAGTTAACGGAAGGATTGGTTTGCATCTTCTCGCAAGTTTTATAACTCAATTGTATTTTCGTGATAAATTTTACAACTTCCAGTGAACATATCTTTTTAAAGAATTATGCCCTCTCTCAAGCTTTTTCTCATTTCCTTTCTTCTACCTTTTCTACCCATTTTTGGCCCAAAGCTCTATTTTTCCGTAGACAATTTCGAGTTCTTCTTCTTCTTCTTCTTTTTTTTGTGGGTGGGGGGCAATTTAGACAATTTGATGGCCTAAAAATTACCTAATCCTGAATTTATTTACCACTGCAAATATCTTATTAAGTACGGGTTTAAGTGACCCGTGCCTTTTGAGACGTTACACTTTTGTCTTGTGACGTAGAATTTCCTTTCTATATAACCGTTATAATGTATAGTTTACAAATATGATAGGAATATCATTAATCACCGCGACATCATTCGACATTTTCTCGTATTCTAGGATCATTAGTTTCCTTGTTAGATCAGGATAGCCAAGTTCCCTTATTAGATTAAATTATTTCGTATCTTTTACACGTTGTTCAAGTCTACATATCCCTTAATTGCGACGCATTATAACGTCGAGTGATATGGTAATCTTTTTTTTTCTTATTTTTCAGTTCTAATGTGTCAAATTATTGTAACAATTCACATGAAAAATCACGTAGCAAGTATTTGTTCATAGTCTTATCATTTCTACAATATCGTGCCATAGGCCCATAGCTAAGAAATATTTTTAATGAACAAGGCAACATTTGCCGATAATTACTATTTTTAAGGATGTGTTTGTTTTACGGAAAATTCATGGTTCGAGAAACATTCTCTAAAAACGACTATCGGTTTCACTTACAAAAATGAAAAGAGAAAATGGAAAAAAAGAATTTTTTTTCCTCATCCAGCATAAATTATTGTCGACATTGGAAATATTTTTCGTCGACTAACTTTTCTAAGCAATGTGACCGATCAATTTTAAGGAAACAGTTTCAAAATCATCCGCTTTTTAGGACCGGTACGAGGAATTTCCCCGTGCTTAAGTTGAAGGAGAGCTTATCGAAAAAATAAAAGTAAAAACGAACGAGCTTTCAATGAGATGTCATTACTTAGATTCTCGGTCTCAATAACTGCCCTCTTTGACTCCAATATTCATGGAAAATTGAATGTGCTTTGATCGGTTTCGGGATCTCAATTATCAACGTCTGCGCATGTGATTAATCCCGGGAATCACGTTTGAAAATTAATTGCACCTTTATATCCACGTCTTGGTTTGACTGGTCAAGCTCATGCTTTCGACCAAAAAGAAGTTCATGCTGCCTTTGTTTTTTTTTTTTTTTTTTTGCCCTTTTGTTATTATGAGATTGATAAGAGTCGAATATTCACTTAATTAATTTTTGGAATTTTGATTAATGCTGCTATATACGGTGTCATTCCGTATGAACGTAACGAAAATAATCTCCCGTCGATATGGTTCGAAAGTTAAAACTCCACAATCCACGTTCATCTTCGTGCCTAGATGACGATAATCGCATGTGAAAGTTGATTTCCTGCACCTCTTATTAGCTCGCAATTTTTAAGAAGCTCATATTATGTATTCCATTGAAAGAATTATTTATAGTAAATGAATCCAGGCTAGTGAAAACATCGGATCTCATGCGTGTTCGAGTGATGAGATTTGACGGTGCGTATTTGTTTTATGCATACATTAAATTTGCTTAATCACGATAATCATGTGAAAAATGAATTGTGGCGTTATCATTTTGGTTTGACTAATAAAGCTCCTGACACATTTTTTTCTAGAACGATCGAATAAAAAATTTGCTTAATTATTTTTTGTAATTCGAGTTGACGCTAATATATAATGGAATACATTATATGAAAATAACGAAAATGATCATTCATCGGAACGGTTCGACCGGTTGAAACTCCGCAATTCACGTCCTTCTTTATGCTTAGATAATGAGAATCGTATTCGGAAATTGATTTCCCCTTGCCCCCTTTTCAGCTCACAATTCTAACAAGTTGTTGATAGAAGTTAGGGTCGCACATTTAATTTTTAGTTTGGGTCGGGAATAACGGTACAAACGACATAGTATTTATAGCAAAAGAATCCAGACTATTAAAAACAGCAGATCTCGTGCGGAATCCGTGAGGTCCGACGGTACATAAACAATCGATACATTTATTGAATTTACCAAACAATTATCCTTTGTGCACATAAGTTTTGGCTTCCATACCAATCACAATAAACTAACAAGAATTACAAAAAGGCCAAAGAAGTAAATGCACATCGTTTTTCATTACAAAAGAATCACATTACCAGGAAGAATGGTAGGTCATGGATTGTGAAAGAGCTGTATGATTGAGAATAGTCGAGCCAAAAAAGTAAATGCACATTGTTTTATTATCTTGGGACATGTTTAAGGATAATGCGCGAGTGTGTGAAGTCACAGGATGATTAGCATCGAGATTAGGCCCCTTTTCCTGTTCCTTTTTTTGTTTTTTTAATTACGTGATGTTGACTACTTCACTAGGTGACACGAGACTTTTATATTTCTCAACGCAAAAATTATTTTGTCTTTAGATATATAATTTTTTTTAATCTTGAAAGGGATTGCAATCTGTTCCCGATCTTAAAACTAAAGAGCAAAATTTATTAGGTGAATTGCTATTATGAGTAAATTGCTAATCATAAGATCATATGTCCGTCATAATTGCTCTATATTTTTTGTCGTTCATAATAAGTATGATTGATATTGTCTTAGTTGTATTGTTACACTTATCGAACCTTCCAAATCTCATCTCATTAATAAAAAAGGGTCAGGAGTATTTTAATCAATAATGGGTCCGCATGTCGATAGAAGAAGTCAAGAAGGTGACGTGATTTGAGGGCAACGGAACTTTTCAGGAGCGTTCTTGAAAAAAAAAACTCGTAAAAAATTATAATTAAAGATTAAAAAAAAGGAGAAACAGGTGCTAGACTTAAATATCAAGAGAGTTTACTCTTGGGTTCAAATCTTGTTAAGAGCACTCCAATAAAATCCAATCCATGCCCTTAAAATTGCACGGACAGGAGGTCTAATTGAGGTGTCTGTCCTACTAGAGGTGACAAGACAAACCGATCGAACCGGGAACAACCTCAACCGGACCGAACCGAACGGGCCGTCAGTTGGTCAGGTTCTCGGAGACGCCGATTCGGTTCCCAATTTCTAAAAATGGAACCAATGACCAAGCAGTTCGATTCCCGATTCTAAAAGATACGAGAGTTTTTTTTCAGAAAAACATAAACCTAATTAGTATTTTCACGAGACTCTCGATCTCTCGTGCGTCTGTAATATTTTCCACAGAGGAATTTCAAATATTAAGCATTAGTTTGTGAGATCTGTATGGTGCCAGAGGAATAATCGGTTTAGTGTCCATAATCCATATTCAGAGAAAAGAACATTTTGTCTGATCCAATAACAGTTCCACAGAGCGCCATTACCAACACTAGGACAGAAGCTAGGGGGAAACAAAAGTCAGTTCTTATTGGTTATTAGACCCGCGTGCAGAGGAATGCCGATAGCAGGAGCTACGCTTCTTAAAATTTAACATCGCATGCAACAATGAAGTCCTGTAATTCACGCATAGGCAGATATCAACTTCGAAATGAAGTCCTGCAATCCACGCAGCAATGAAAGTCCTGCAATCCATGCTGATAACAAGAGCTAGGCTTCTCAAAAATTAATTTCGACCGATTTCATTGGACCACTCGACCGGACCACTCGATCCGATCCACGATTTCAAAAATTGGGCACCGGTCCTTCCGATCGATTCGCGGTTCTTGTGCAGGCACGAACCGGATCAAGAACCAATCACTCCTACTCCCTACTACTTTGAAAGCCATGAAACACCATGCAAGCCTCATGAGTCATGAGTAAGTTAACTCCAGACCTTTGCCCTGAACAGATGGCTCTAGCCTAGAGTAGCCTCGCACGCAGTTGGTGGAGTTCATGTTGGAAAACATCAGCAGAAGGACACCTCAAATGCCAAAATTTGTGTACGATACTCACTTTGGTGCCAAAAATTTTTCCCGACTCACTTAAGTGCCAAATCGAATCACTTGAGTGCCAACAACTAGAGATTTTGGCCAAAAAATATGCATGGCTTTTATACTTTAAATATTTTGGTATCATGTCGTTTCTAAGTCCATGTGGCAACTTTTTTAGAAAAACCAGTCTAGATGGACTCCACGTGGAAATTTTATTTTAAGAAAAAATTCCACGTGGCAGTTTTTGTCAAAAAGTCCCCACCGACTGTTGGACTCCATGTGGAAATTTTATTTTAAAATAAGTCCACGTAGCAATTTTTTTAAAAAAGTCCACATCGACCACTAGCCCTCGCCAGCGGTCGGCGGGGGTTGTGCATTGCCGGCGGCGATGAGGGATTGCACAGCCCTCGCTGCTGCACCCTTTTTTTTTTTTTTTACTTTTTTTTTTAGTTATTTAGCTTATTTTTCTAATTTTTTTTTCTAGTACAAATAAGTGAGCAAATTTTGATGTTTTATAGATAAAAGCGCTGGAGCTTGCATTGTCATTTTGCATATTATAATGCTAAAGTCCTCATGCTTTTTAGCTATTTTTTTAACTATCTTTATTTTTTTAATTTATATATATGTGCTTAATTTTTTAATATTATGTGAAAAATTTTATTAATTTTTATCCTTTTTTTTTATTGCTTGCTTGGAATCCTCCGGCGAGCCACATAAGACTTCCGGCAAAGCTCCCAAATAACATTTTTAAAAAAATCCGACACTTGAGTGATAAAAAAAAAAATTGGCATACACAAACTTTGACACTTGAGTGTCCTTCTATCGAAAAATATCCCATAATATTTTGAAATCGACAAAACCATATATTTCTCATTATTTTTTGGTAGATACATACATTATCTTATTTCAAGTAATGCCAATAAAAATAACGCTCTAGAAGTGTTGTCATGCACGCCCAATGCCAGCGCACGCCGAAGGAGATATGACGGAAACTTGAGAAAGCTACAAAAGTTGATATGATGTCATGCTTATCGCGTTGCAAGCTTGATTTTATTGACTTGTGTTTCACTCCGTCGAGAATTGTTATTGCTCTTCGTAATCCCTATTTTAAGGAGTACACAAGTTTGTGGGCAGTGCTTGTCGATTGGTAGTGAGATGTACTAGCTTCGAGTAGAACCAGCGTGCGCTTTGTTGTAATTACTCACAAGATTATAAGTGGATTCCATCCTATTGATGATCCTTTAATCTGAGAGAGTTAACGTAAGCGTGATCTAAAGTGGCCACCGTAAAGATTCGCATACATTGTCTTCGGTCGCTTTGCTTGTTTTTTCTATTTATATGATAAAAACATGTTGTACATGATATTATCAAACTGTTTCTGTACCTAGGGGTTGCTGCCTTCCCTTGAGTTGGCTTTGTCACTACCCCATTGATATACCCAGTTGAGTATTAAATCGATTGAGCCCATGAACTTGTTACTGCTAGAAATCACACTTCAAATTAGGAGGTCATTTCGACAAAAAAAAAAAAGGAGGTCACAAATCGGATTTTTGATTAAAGTCGAACTTTGCCCTCGATCTTATCTCCAAAATGCGAATGCGTGCTCTATCGGTGAGCTCCTTTGATCCGACATCGTTTCTCACGGTTCATCGTTATTGATTTCTTTTTTTAATAACCGAAGATTTCTCACGTGCAATGGACTATTCCTCGGGATGATAAGGATATGCCAATGCCACCGAGTAAGTCCCTAAGACATGATCGTTGAGAGTAGAACCTTGGATCTCATCAATTTAACCGTATAAGGCTAGGAAGCTCAACCAACTTCGTCCAACGCCCTATTTGGTTCATCGTTATTTTTTGTAATGGAAAATCCACTAATCCGACAAAAGCAAGACTCTAAACAATTATGTGACTTTATCCGTAAGAGAAAGGAAAATTTACTCAAATGAATTTCATTCCGCACCCAATTGAAAGAATAGGAGTAATTGCTAGAGTAAGGCTCTATTTATTTTACGGAAAATGAATAATTCAAAAAATATTTTTCAATAAACAATTGCATGTATCATTTGAAATAACTAGTTAACGAATAATACTTTCACTATCAATGCCTAAACAATCTCACGGATAATGAAAATACTTTTCATTCATTCAGTTTTGTAAACGATATAAGCAATATTTTTTGAAAATATTTTCTAAATAATCTATTTCGTTGCTTGCAAATACTATCACTTGGAGGGGGTGAATAGGTGATTAATCAAACTAGATAAAATAGTGCGAAAATAAAAAAAAATCCAAATTTGATAGGAGCGGATAAAAAAAACGGAATTGTGCAATGCTTCTATCATATTGTAAATAGATGTGAGTAAAAGAATAGAAAGCAATGCAAAAAGGTTTATAGTGGTTTGTTTTTGGCCAAAGCCTACGCCAAATACTGGCTGGATTTTCCACTAAATAATCAAATAAGAGATTATAGAAAAATATGATGGCTAATGCTTAAGCACTCCAATAGAAGCGAGTATTGCCTCTACCCAAAGTTTCCTCACTCTACACACTTTTAAACTCTTTACAACACCTCTCAAAACATCTCAACGATAAGCTCGAACAAGATAATTTAGAATATGTGTAGCTCTCTCGAAAAATGGAGATGAACTCTTGATCTCTCTCTATAGTGCCTTGTGCTCCTTATAAACTCCTCAACATCCAAGTTTTCCATTGGACAGAATACTTCGAGGAAAGATCACGTAGCCGTTAAGATTGAAATACCATAGATTTGATAAGATTTGCTCGCACATACAATTAAATTCTTGAATTCACAAATCGAGTTCCCAAGAAAGGAAATTATTTACGGAGTGATTGCCAATCAATCAAGATCCATTGTATGGAAAGTTACGAAGATGATCTTTGATATTGGTTGACAATCAATATAACTTAGGAAAGCAATACAAGCTAGATCATGAGCCGTTAGTGAAGGATGTTTTACCATAAAAACAATTAATATTGAGTTTATAAAAATTCCAAGGATTTGCTTGAATATTCATAATATGGCTTGCCACAAATGAAGGAAGATGTCTTGGGAGAGCCTACTTCTCTCCACGTGACCTGCTTCTATCACTAAACAAACATCTACTCACAAAAGTGCCCTAAAAGTACTTCACAAAATATTTTCAAGATATTATAGCGGTTTTGTCAACTTCAAAGTCTAATAAAATTTCTCAATAATTTTCAGCCAAACTAACGCATCTTTAATTTTAATCTATCATGCTTTTAAACAAATTAGATTACATTTTGACATAGTTGCGTAAGTTGTAATTTCTATTGAAAATCGAGATGCATTCTTTATTCCCTTTTATCTATAAATGTTCCCATTCCACATCGATTTCAAGATGAGCGTTGAAAGAGAGAGAGAGTTGATCTAATTTATTACATTATCTAGGGGTGAGCATGGGTCGGGTGGATAGGGTCCAGACCTAGACCTTGAAACCAACCCTGTTATAATTGGTTTCCGAGTTTTAGAACCGAGAACCGTTGACGCCTAAATTTTGACTAATATATATTTTGCATAAAAATTAGAACTAATTTTAGTTCTAAACAAAAATCATCTCACATATTCATTTAGCATTGGCATACAATTTGAGCTTAATTTAACAGGGGTCCTGGACTAGGCATGCGGTGGAAAAATGCACCAAGAAGATTTGGGCTTGAAAGAAATATTTTCTCGGGACAGATTGCAAATACTCAACTTCAGGGATCAATTGCAAATACTCGGACTAGGGATATTGCAAATACTTGAAACTTCGGGACCGCATTGCAAATACCAAAAGAAGATGGGGAAAGGAAGATGGTGAAAGGAAGATGAAGAAGAGAAGATGAAAATGAAAGATGAAGAAAGGAAGATGAAGATGAAGAAGAGAAGATGAAAATGGAAGATGGGAAATGAAGATGAAGAAAAGAAGATGAAAATGAAGAAAGGAAGATGAAGATGAAGAAGAGAAGATGAAAATGGAAGATGGAAAATGAAGGTGAAGAAAAAGATGAAGATGAAGAAAAGAAGATGAAGATGAAGAAAGGAAGATGAAAATGGAAGGTGAGAAACGAAGACGAAGAATGAAGGATGAAGAATTTTGCCTTATAAAAGAAGAAGAGTTCTTAAGAGGGAAGAGAGTTTTTTTGGGAAGAATGGAAGAGAATTGAGAGAGTTTTTGGAGTGGAAGAGAGTTGAGAGAATTCTTTAGAGAGAAAAAGAGAATTCTTGAGAAAATTTTTTGAGAGAGTTTTGAGAGGGCTGAGTGTTTTGAAGCTCGGTCTACCATTGCCAATTTCGCACCCATCAACACAAGCCACAAGTTCATCACCATTGTTCAAGCTCGCAAAAAAAAGAAAGCTAAGTGATTTCCTAACTTCCTCTAAGTTCGGATACAAATTAGCCCAGATTTTCTACACCGATTTTCTTTCTACGTTTTTATGTTAAATAACAATGCATATCAACGTTGAGACATCAATGGTACAAGAATAGAAGGAGAGCAAAAAGGGGAAAATATCAACGTCCGATTGCGCTCATGAAATCCCAAAGAGAGAAAGAAGCGTGAATGAGAGATAGGACCAAGAGATTTCTGGTCTAACGAGTCACCAAGTCGGTCCAATGGTCAAGACAAGCCCGGAGACAAGTTTGGTGCACGAGTTCGGATTGGGAGTAATCTTGAACCTATTTCATCCTAATTTCATGTAACTTCTTTATTTTAGAAATACTCAAAAATTCAAAAAATGTAATGGGAAGAAAAACCCAAAAAAATTGATTATTTGATCTTCAAGTAGAATTCATCAAATTTGCCAAATCCATTATTTTTCATGAATTTTAAGGTACCGAAAGGGCATTAGTTGTAATTAATGTAACCAAGTCCCCGGACTCTTAATCTCCGTTCGCAAATAAGATAGTTTTCTCCCGCTATTTTATTTAGGTTTCTAATCGACCTACCGAAAATGATTAGTGGCGACTCCAAATTCAAATCACATTGCATGTTAATCATTCGAACCTTAAGTTGCGATTTGGTATGGACTTGGGAGAGTCCGAGTTAGGTTAATTAATTAATTAACCCGATAATCCATTAGCCCGAAAATGATGACTTGTTTATTTTTTTTTAGGTCGCGACACTGGCGACTCACTGGGGACCCAAAGAGGACTTAAGCCAATAAGTTCATGAAAAGGAAAAATTACTTGATTTGGCAATCTTGGTTGAATTTTAATCCCTAGGTGTTAAATGGTTTTGCGGAAAGGGAGTTATAAGGGGAGGAGTCCATGGCTAACCTCCGTTTTGCGAGCTTGGTGATGAGAATTTTATTTTTTGAACTATCGGAGTGCCGATTGCCTTTAAAATGTCGTGCATGCCGCTAATATAATTGCACTAACCACCTTGACTTGTGACCAACCCGGGTCACCCGATAGTTTCAGGATGGTATTTATGTGGTTCTTTAACCTTGGCGGTAAGGCTTCGCTAAAGGTTATCCCACTTGGATCCCGAGTTCTTCAAAAAATGGCTCAAGGGTTGTTCTCATGCGCGTGAGGCTATGATGCATGAGAGTTGCCCTTGTCGACCGAACCAAGCCGAGATGATTGGACCCGACTAGTCATGACTATGTATGCGAGGCGGCAACTAGTCATGATGAACGTGCGCGAGGTTGCGACATGTCGTTCGTCCTTCATTTCATTTTGCTAAAAGAACTAAAATTTGAATCCACGATTCATGCGCATGTCTTTGTGATTGACATTTTCTTCCTATGAGCGGTAATTCCCTGTCTCTCACGCCATGTTATCTCATTTTTATTTTGGGCTGGTCCATGGTTTAGGTTGATTGTTTATGAATCTCGTTGTCTTGTTTCCAATTTCACACTTTGCTTCCGTAGTTTTTACAATTTCATCGGTTGTCCTCAATTCCGATTTGGCTCGTTCCCGTTGTACGATTTTTACTAAATTCTACGATCGAGCTTTGAGTAAGTGTCAAACATGAAAGTTGTAGACCTATGTTTCAACTAATATCCTACAAACTTTCAGAATTAAATTCATAATTTAAGATGGCCTTTCGTTTTTTCAACTACCTGCAGTTATAACAGTTTTCTGAATGCGAATTTTCGGAAAGACACATTAAACTGATTTGATCCGCTCATTTCTAGTCCGATTGGTCAACATAAAAGTTGTTCATCATCTTCTCAACTATAAGCTCGTAAAATTTGGACGTATTTTGACTAACGTGCGAATTAATACGGATTTTTTCGTAAAAGCGGACAAACTGAAAATTACATGTTTCAATTCTTTGGTCATAATCACTTTGTTCGTTTGAGTCTAGAGGGATGCCATGGGCCGGCTCGCTATTCTCGCTCCCCGTACTCATTTTTGGTTTGTTACTGCGTACAGGTAATTGTTCACGGATCCTCCACATATTACTCGATCGACGCGAAGAGGATGGCCGACATTAACGCCACCGTCGGTCTTGCCCTAGACGAGAAACTTGGCTCTTTGACCAGCGCTTTGAAGAGATGATGTCTCGAAAGATGGAGGAAATGATGGCCGCCTTCTCCGCCAAACTTCAATCATCCACCTCCAACCCGCCACTAACCATTCCTCGCTCTAATTCCTCCTACGGACAACTCATGGGGGATATATGAGGAGGAAACCTAGTGGATTCAAGATACGACCTAGATGAGTTCAATCGATTATGAGGAAATTCGTCAGGGTTTCGAACAACATGAGGAGATCAAGCCCTCGACCGGTGAACAAACTATCTCGATCAACCTAGGCGATGCGGAAAACCCTAAAGAAGTTAAGATCGGGCAAGCCTTCCCTCGAAATGTCTAAGCGCCCGATCGACTCTTAAAGGGTTACCAGGACGTTGCCGGTCCTACGCAGATATGCTTGGTCTAGACCGCTCCATTGTCGAGCATTGTTTGCCGATCGATCCTTCGGCTAAGCCAGAGTGCAAAAGTCAAGAAGGGCCGACCGAATTAGTGCGGGGAGATCAAAGAGGAGGTCACGAAGCTTCTCGATGTAGGATTCATTGAGACTACGAATATTCCGATTGGATCGCTAACATAGTCCCCGTCATGAAGAAAGACGGCCGCATTCTGCATCGCAGGTTTGAATTGTTTTCATTCATGGATGATTTCTCCGGTACAATCGTATCCCGGTGAATGTCAATGACAAGTTGAAAACCTCTTTCACCACACCATGGGGAATGTTCCATTACCGGTAATGCCGTTCGGTCTCAAAAACGCCGGAGCCACTTACCAACGAGCCATGGTTGCCATTTTCCACGACATGATGCATAATGAGATTGAGGTTTACGTCGATGACATGATAGCAAAAACAAGGCATGGAGAAGATCACGTCGAAACGCTGAAAAAATTGTTCGACGGACCAGAAAGTACAAGGTACGCCTCAACCCCGCCAAGTGTGTCTTTGAGACCAGCTTGGGCAAGCTACTCGGATTCGTGGTAGCATAAGGGCATTGAAGTCGACCCTTCGAAAGTCAAGGCTATTCGTGAGCTTAAGCCGCCAACGACGCTTAAAGAAGTTCGAAGTTTGATGGGTAAGCAAACTATATTGCTCGATTCATCTCTCGCTTATCGAAACCGCTAAGCCATTCCTCAAGCTGTTAAAAAAGAATGCGCTAGTCCAATGGGATAGCGAATGCGAAGAGGCTTTTGGGAAACTCAAGCAAAGATCTCATGAATCCACCGTGCTTGTTCCTCCAACGCCGGGCAACCTTTAATCCTCTACCTCACAATCCTTAGTGAATCCTTGGGTGCTATGTTAGCCCAAGAGAAGCAAGGAGGATGGAAAAGAACAAGCCATTTATTATATGAGCAAGAAATTCACAACTTCGAAAATGAAATACTCCGAAGTAGAGAAAACATGGCGGCGTTACTGGTACCGCATGCAGCTTCGCAATATACCTTGCATCACCAAGTGCTTCGGTGACGAATGCAATCCCATCAAATACTTGCTTAATCAACCCGCCTTGATTGGTAGACTTGCCAAAATGGCAAATCCTCATCTCCGAGTTTGACGTTCAATATTTGTCCCAAAAGTCAATCAAGGACGAATCATAGCAGATGTCCTAGCTGAAAATCCGGGGCAAGATGATGATGCCTATCGTTCGAGGATCGAATCACGTCGGTAGAGGATTACATCCGGACTATGTATTTTGACGGAGCTGTCAATTTATCGGGATCGGCACGGGCGCGGTCTTATATCTTCAGTGGTCATCATTATCCCGTAGCAATAAATTGGTATTCCCTTGCACAAATAACATAGCAGAATATGAGGCATGCATCCTCGGTCCAGCTGCAATTGAAATGGGGATAGCCCGACTCAAGGTGTTCGGAGATTCCGCTTTGATTATCCTTCGAATGTTGGAAAGTGGAAGACGAGAGATGCCAAATTGCTACCCTACCATGAGTATCCGGATGAATTGGTAGAAGAATTTGAGGATATCTCATTTGAAGATCCGCCCAGGACTCATAATCGATTCGCCGATGCATTGGCTACCTTGTCTTCAATGTTACAAGTCGCCAATGGACTTGAGGTTGACCCACCGAAGATCGAGGTATTAAAAAAACCAGCATATTGTATGGCCGTGATCAATGAACCCGATGGTAAACCATGGTACCATATTCAAGGAGTTCCCCAAAAAAGTACCGTATCCACCAAAAGTACATAAGGAAAATGGCCTCAAGTTCTTCTTGAATGGAGAGAATTTGTACAAGCGATCATTCGATTCCGTCCTACTAAGATGTGTTGACTCGACCGAAGCGTTCGTCTAATAATGGAAGTACATGAAGGGATCCATGGTCCACACATGAACGGCCACTGTTAGCTAAGAAGATTATGAGGTTGGGTTATTATTGGCTCACGCCGAAAGAGATTGTATTCAAGATGTCCGGAGCCGCCACAAATGTCAAATTCATGGTGACAAGATCAATGTTCCTCCAAATGAATTGCATCACCGTCGAAACCATGGCCATTTTCTATGTGGGGCATTGATGTTATCGGTCCTATCAACCCTAAAAGCATCCAATGGGCATCGATTCATCTTGGTGGCGATTGACTATTTCTCCAAATGGATCGAAGCCGCATCCTATTTAGCGGTCACGGCACGAAATATCGCGAAATTTATCCGCCGGGATATCATTGCTCGATACGGTTCACCCGAACCATAATCACCGATAACGGCTCGAACTTAAACAACAAACTAATGGACGAATTGTTTAAGGAATTCAAGATCAAGCATCCGAACTCTTCCCCATATCGTCCTCGATGAATGGAGCAAAGAAGCCGCCAATAAGAACATTAAGAAAATTTTAGCGAAGACGGCTAAAAATTATCGCGATTGGCATGAGAGATTGCCATTTGCACTTATGGCGTATCGAACCTCGATCCGAACATCTACCGGGGCAACCCCGTATTCTCTCGTATATGGAATGGAGGCTGTTCTACCATGAAGTGGAAATTCCTTCCTTACGTATACCGTCTCAAGCTAAGACGGAAGCCGAATGGATCCAAGCAGAGCAAGCCAATTGAATCCGATCGACAAAAAAGACTTAAGGCCGTATGTCAGGCCGTGTTATCAAGAGAGTTACTAAATCATTCAACAAAAAAGTTCGGCCTCGATATTTTCATATCAATGACCGGTCTTGAGAAAAATTATTGCCAATAGTCCCACTCCCGAAGGGAAATTCGCTCCAAACTAGGTGGTCCATATATAGTAAAGAAGGTGCTCCCTGGTGGTGCTTTGATTCGCAGAGATGGATGGTCGTGTCTTTACCAATCCAGCAATTCGACCCGTAAAGAAATATTATGCTCGATTCACTGTGATGTTTTCATAATCGAGTTATAATATTATCAGATCACAAGTTGTTCACATTTGAGCATCCGTTTGTTTCCTCACTACTAATCTTTGTTGAGAGATTATTTCGAATGGGGGACCTCTCGGCCCAATTGGATTGACCATCGGGGCGTGAGATTTACATATTCACAGAGTAAAAGGGTTATCTTGCGAAAAAAATATGACGACCAAGATGAAATGAGTAAAAACTTGCATTCATTTCATTCATCGGAAAGCTTTACAAATAGATCAACGGGGTGGAAACGTAAAGCCAAAATGAGCCCTAATGAGCATCACAAAGGAGTTTAACCGACTCTCCATATAGTTGATGCTCCGCCTACACCGATCGCTCCGAGAATCGAGATCCGCCAACTTAAAAAGGAGGAGCTCACATTTCTCTTTGAGGTTGGCTACCTTCTCCTCGTGATGCTCAAAGCAATTCCAGGTCATGGATCAGGCATTCTCCCGCGGCTATATCCAGGGTCGATCGTCCAGCCTTTCTTCCACTGTGCATTGAAATTTTAAAACAATATTGAGCGGATCGCGCTCAAAGATGGTCCGGGACATGGCCAAACATCCCACCAAGTTTCCCCTCTCACGAATCAAGAGGGAGACTTGTTCATTACCGTAGTCGAGGGCCTTCTTATAATTGTCGCCTACAAGACGGCCAACACCAAGCCGTCCGACCGATCCCGGTAGCGTGCCTTCACAAGGTGGGCCAAAGTAACATCTCGATGAGCAACATGGTAAGCCTCCAGGAAGTTTGTGAAGAGGGTAGGAAGATCCCGTATTCCTCTTCTAACTTGGTACCTTGAATAGAAACGGTGTCCATACTCACAAATATGAGACGGATTTCGTTTCGGCCTCCGGATGGTTGGCTATATAAGAATAGCTCGCCCAGGAGATTATAAAGTTTCTCCCATTTGGCCAAAACTTCAAAGAAGGCATGCGCAGGAAGGGAAGCCATTGTTGTTGAAGGGCTAAAAAAGAGTGGATGCAAAAGAGTGCTTAGAAGGTCGGAGATGAAGATATGAAAGTGATAATTGTCTCGGCATTAAATCCCAATTTAAAGGGCAAAAAAATAGCAATTCTTGCGAGCCAATTAATTATCCGGGCAAAACTACAGACGTTTCGTCCGTGAATCACGGATCTACCATCTCGAGCCTCACAAATCCGAAAAAGTTACGAAAAGAAAATCGGTGAAATGGATTGGGTCCCATCACGTTGAAAAAATAAGACAAAGCGGAAACACGAAATCTTGAAAAAACGTCGGCTTAGTGATTTTCATCCGCGTTAAAAGGAGGCTTTGGAACATACCCGATTACTCGAAAGAATTTGGAGAGAGTAAGCATACATCGAAGAATAGAGTGAACAAAAGCGGTAAGGGGTATTTCAATCCAACATGTTTAGAGGCCATCGCACTTACCGGAGGCAACCAACCTAGACATCCCCGAAAGCGAACCGCTGGATTTCGAGACCGATCCAACGCCGGCCGTAAAACCCAACTCTCTTGGCAGTAAATTCAAGATTTCGACAAAGAACAACAATGGCAAGGCAAAATAACCCCAAAAGAAAATATCAAATCAAAGTGCTCGAAGCGCCTTCAAGGAGCGCTCTTACGTGAATAGGAGACGAAAAATGAATTAAGCCGGATGATAGGAATGGAGCCCTTGAAGGTCAAGTTTTGGTTTCAAAACAAGCGACCCGATTGAAGGTTAAAAATGAAAGTCATGAACTTACGTTTCGAGGAAGAAAGTGAAAAGCTTCGAGCGAGAACAAGAGGTATAGGGATGCTATCAACACCGCGTTTGCCATGTCCGTAGCGGCCCCATCTCCTTTGGTGACATGTCCTCGATGAGCCACATCCGAGCATTGATAATGCTCATTCACCAGCCCATCCCCCGAGCAAGTTCTCGTACAATCCGATTTCGTTCGAGATACATCCCGAAAGTCCTTGCAAGGGAACCGACGCCCTTCGAGGAAGAGACATGCATCACTACAATTGGAGTTTCTTTGATGTCACAACACCAATTCAACGCCGATGGAACTCGAATGTGTGGCCTACATGAAGCTTTAGTTTTTTATTATGGGCTCAAAACATCGCTTCTTTGAACATTACTAGCCAGCCCTTACGAATCCTCAAGAGAAGTAGGACACGTATGAATGAATGTACTATTTGTTACAAAATCCCCATGTGAGACATTCTTATTTTAATCAGGGCAAAAACAAATATCCACGAACATCATCATGTTTAAAGGCGTGAATTCCTCGCCGATTTGACTAAGCATTGAAAACCTTCACGTAAGTAAATGCAAAAGATTTGAGGAGGAAATAAGCCTCGTTAGCGGAGAAAGCAAAAGATTTGAGGAGGGCAAATAACCCCTGCTCGTAGGAGAAAGCAAAAAGATTTGAGGAGGGCAAATAACGCCTGTTCGTAGGAGGAAGCGAAAAGATTTGAGGAAGGAAATAACCGCCTGCTCGTAGAAAAAGTGAAAAGATTTGAGGGCTCCTCCATATCGAAAAGTAAAAAAAAAAGAACGACATTGAGCGAGAGGTAAGAGTTATTACGAAACGGATCCAAGGCACTAGGACCGAAAAGGAGAGAAAAGCACGCGAGACTAAGATCAGAAAAAGTTTATAAAGAACTTGAAGTCTCCATGCACCTCCGAACTCGCACAAAAGGCCATCGTCGCTTTTGTCTTTGCAAGTCCAAAGAACATCTAAAGCCCCCTCTAGTCCAAACACCCATTTTTCGGCCTACATATGGAAGGTTTTGAAAGGAAAATAAGTCCGTACATTCCAGGGAAGTATGGGAAGCCTCCTATCCCGAGGATCTCGAGTCACGGCCATCGATGGCAATCCCGCTTCCCTCTCGATCCTCGGCCAGCCGAGAAAGCGCATGTATAGGATTTCACTATATGAAAGCAACGGAAGCCTTAGAGGAGCCGAGACAAGACAAATATGATTTTGACATCGTCGCACACATGGTAGGGATCGATATGGACGCTTAGTCTCTTAAAGATCATTGATTCGAGTTGAATATACCGGTCATCGTCACATCGCAAGTGATGATCGCCAGCTCATAACGAGGCCACATTGCATGGTGCCGGCATCCTAAAGAAGCCGGTTTGCGTTCGAGTGCTCCAAAACATTTGGCAAATGTCGTAAGGAAGCAATTACTCGAACAAAAGAACTACGGCCAACCCGCCTACGACGATTTTGCGAAAAGAAAAGGCCCCTTTGGTCCGCCGAGCTTCATTCTATATTCATCGAGGCGGTTCGACAATAGAATCAATTCAAGACGACCAACGGCCGTACTCAAAATGATGAATATCGACGGACTCACCCTACGAAGTGCACAAATCACCTTCACATTAGAGATAAGTCAAGAAGACGATGTAGCTTGGAACCAAGGCACGAGCAAAGTTGACCGGAAGATCAATCCCGGAAAACCTACGGAGCAAAAAGTACCCGACCACTTCCCAATCAAGAATACCGGCCATACCGATCTTCCGCCGGTGGTTCTAGCAACACCGGATCATCCCTACGAGTTCCCGAGCGACGGCGAGGCTCAAGCTCAAGGAGTCGACCGTTCACGGCAAAAACAAAGTGGAAAATCTGTTAGCAAGTAAAATGCCCACCCGAGTATCAATTGCCCGAAAAATCAAAAGGTTACTTTGATGATGAGCTCACCGCCTGTCGCCCGGCCGGAGCGAAAGACCTCCGAGTTGTGATCCGAACAAGTGATCATGGATCCTCAAACAACGATCGTTGGTGTATGATCCAAGACAAAATCAGCCAATCATTGGAATACCAAAAAAGAGGGGAACCAATCTCGCATGAATACTCCTTTAATTCCATGTATAGTTCCCCGGGATACTTTTACTTTCTAGTTGTCTAGAATTTGTCTAGAGTTAAAGGGCGAATTTTCTCCTCTCTTATCAAATGCGTAAGTTCCTTATTAAGCTAGGCCGTAGCAAATCAATTTGTGGACGACACTCAACGCCCGTAAAGAGAGATTCGAATAACCTTACTGGGAGAATGCAAGTAAAAGACCAAACAGCTCAATGACGGGTAACTCAGACGTCCCAATTGACTCTCACATTTCAAACTCTAAGTTAAGCTTATTTTATTCTCGACAGGATTGCAACCGCTTGAGAACAATATAACAAAAGCGAACCACCCTGGACGCCAACAACACCGCAAAGATAGTGGTTGGGGGAATGACAAGGGTCCGAGGCATCCCGGGTCGATCCCGGATTTGGCATCAATGTACAAAGATTAATAAAAACTTTTGCTTCGCAGATCGAAGCTCAAACTACGGTTATAGAACCTAGAGAATGACATTCCGACATACAATCCGATCCGATGAATCGATCTTTTCAATTCAAAGTTCGCGAGGAATACGTACATGGGTAAAGTGGTATCGTTTCAATTCTTTTAGAACACGAGGACATACATTGATGCTTTCCTTTTGATTTTTACAGGTTCACTACTCGTCCAAACAGAGAAGTATCCCTTCTCCTTGAAAAATTAATGAAATGAGAAATTCTTGGAGCCTTTGACAATCTCATGTCTCGAAGCGACAATGAAGTTTTGCAACGCATTTGCATGAACAGGGCAACTCACGATCCATGCCCCTAAGAAATTTTTATGTACTTGCGAACTTTGTCCGCCAAGATAAAAAGTTGCTGCATTTTATATGCTCGAAAACACTCATACACTGCATAGTTTGCGCATGATTGTTCCTCATGTTTAATTTACCAACTCAATAAGGAACATGAACTACATAAGATACATCGAATGTACGAAGGGGGCATGACAGATGATGAAAGGCAATCCTTTCCCAAACACGTCCAATTTTTTCAAAGTAGATGAACGGTGGCAAAATTCCGCATTCCTCGAGGTAAAGAGTTTTCTCGCGAAAGGTACGATAACCGAAGTGATGGAGGCATTCATTTCTCTATCCTAAACACCGCAAGTTATCCGTTGATCAACCCATTTGAGCGGAGATTTCACTTCCACAACCCTCAAGAACCACCCCACATCGGGGCAAAACAGAGGTAATTCCATCAGCATCACGAGACAAATGGTTAGAAATCTTCTTGCTTGGACTAACATCAATCTTCGGGTGGTTCTTTGCATTGTACTTGCGCTTTTAATTCAAGTGCCTTAGGGTGACGAAGAGCATTTCTTTTCTATCCCACACATCCATATCCATTTGCACAACCCATTTGAGCCCGCAAATTCATTTCTAAAAGCCCTTATTGGTGATCATTGTCGTCTCAAAGCGAATATGGCCCATCTTTGAGTAGAAGGACACAAAAGTCGGATCAATAGAAAATCTCCCAATGAACTCATCAAGATGCAATAGTAAAAGAGAGTCGGGAGTAAAAAAAAAAAAAAAGAGAAGAAAGAGGAAAAGCTGATCCCACAAAAAATTCCCGGGCATTTAAAAAAGCAAAGTGCCTACCAAAAGCAAGGCCAATGCCCTTTCAATTCATTGTTCATTTGTAGAATATTTCGAACTTGAATGCACAATTTTCCCGTATATCCTAAAAGGGTTGAGAGAAAAATCTCCATGAAGTGCCGAATTGCAAATGCAATCTTCATTCATACCATCCTCGAGCAATGATGGTATCATAGAAGGCCACGATCGGTGACAAGATTGTAATGATCACCAACATCAAGCCCCTTCTCAAATATCTTCGAGCCAAAACGAACCCTTTCGTTTCTCGGTCCCCAAATCATTACCTCCATTACAACCCTTTAAAAGCCTTTTCCGACTAGGGCACTTGAATTAATGTGGAGTTCAATGATTTTAAGCATCACTCGAAGAAGTTCGAGCAAGATTACTTCTCTCTCATTTTTGTAGGGTTCTCGACTTGTAAACCCGGAGAGATGACGAAGGAATTCATTTCAAGCAGCTTTGACTCAACTAGAGTCTCCTTTGTAAACCTTTGACCTAGCCCTCATTACGGTCCTAATCAAGACCTCCGATCGGCTCGGTCGTATCAATTGCGAGATTACTCGGATCCTTATCGAATGCGATGATGGAAAGATTGAGTGATTTCTTTTGAATCCCCAGCACAGGATAAATAACTTTTCTTGAGTGTGAGAGAAAACCCTTTCGGATGAAGCCCCCATTCAGCTCACATTCGAGGTATTCATAATGTGAGAACATCCCCGGACAGAATTGGTAATGCAAACTTGATAGAATGGTTATGCATAAACCATGGTATGAGTGATTGCATTATACACATGTTATTTCTAATCATTGCAAGCTCGGTAGGAAAGTTTTGCATGAACTCATTGTTGAACATGTTTGCGCATGTTACCTCCGACATTCTATGATGGGTAATACATTCTCGATATTCGATGTCCCTCCCAAGGTCTCAAAATTAATCCAAGGATTATTGAATGAGCAAGTTCTCCCGGCAAATGCCTACCATGTATGATACGAGCAACGCTTTCGTTCTTTGATTAATCGTTCGGAGAACCCATGTAAGTTTTCTCGAACCCATTTTCAAATCAACAACTCCTCCGATGATAGTTGTTACGATTCAATCGGCAATATGCCTCTCCTAGTCGTGCGACATATGCACCGGCGATCTTGACATCTTATCATGACGACGTAGCTCTTATGATTTCGTCCCGATCACGAAGACATATGCACGGTGATCTTGACCTTTAGTCGGCTCATAATGACATAACTCTTATGATTCTCGGCTCCTTTATCAAATCACGAAGACATAAGCACTCGTGATTTTGATCCAAACCAAATCATAACGACGCAGCTCTTAAGATTTTGGTTCCCCTTTGTTAGATCACGAAGACATATGCACCGGTGATCTTGACCTTTAGTCGGCTCATAATGACACAACTCTTATGATTCTCGGCTCCTTTATCAAATCACGAAGACATAAGCACCCGTGATTTTGATCCAAACCAAATCATAACGACGTAGCTCTTACGATTTTGGTTCCCTTTGTCGAATCGTGAAGACATATGCACCGGCGATTTCGACATTTAATCAACTCACAACGACGTAGCTCTTGTGAACTTGATTCTACTTCTTTCTACTCACAACGACGTAGCTCTTATGATCCGGAAAGATACACATATCTTGCGCTGTCTCGCATTAGGAGAAGTCTCGATAACGATAAGGCCGAATACCTTAAGGTCCTCGTGTTTGCAAGAAACTTGGAAATTAAGGGAATCACCAGCTTATGAGGTATTTGGTAAAACAGGTATTCTCGTATGCGATCCATGCAGGTTTCTCTAACATGGAAAAGAGAAATTATGACACATGTTATTTACGGCTTGCATATCATGCATCACTTCATTACAAAAATGGGATTAAAACTCCCGCAAAAAAAAAAGTTCATCCATAATTTGCATCGTCAAAATTCAGGATTCAATTTTATCTTTGAGCGGAACCTCTACGAGCCTCCACTCAAAGAGGGGCATGTTGACGCCTAAATTTTGACTAATATATATTTTGCATAAAAATTAGAACTAATTTTAGTTCTAAACAAAAATCATCTCACATATTCATTTAGCATTGGCATACAATTTGAGCTTAATTTAACAGGGCCGGACTAGGCATGCGGTGGAAAAATGCACCAAGAAGATTTGGGCTTGAAAGAAATATTTTCTCGGGGACTATTGCAAATACTCGAACTTCAGGGATCAGATTGCAAATACTCGGAACTTCAGGGCGTATCGCAAATACTTGAAACTTCGGGAGCATTGCAAATACCAAAAGAAGATGGGGAAAGGAAGATGGTGAAAGGAAGATGAAGAAAAGATGAAAATGAAAGATGAAGAAAGGAAGATGAAGATGAAGAAGAGAAGATGAAAATGGAAGATGGGAAATGAAGATGAAGAAAAAAGATGAAAATGAAGAAAGGAAGATGAAGATGAAAAGAGAAGATGAAAATGGAAGATGGAGAAATGAAGGTGAAGAAAGAAGATGAAGATGAAGAAAAGAAGATGAAGATGAAGAAAGGAAGATGAAAATGGAAGGTGAGGAAATGAAGATGAAGAATGAAGGATGAAGAATTTTGCCTATAAAAGAAGAAGAGTTCTCAAGAGGGAAGAGAGTTTTTTTGGAAGAATGGAAGAGAATGAGAGAGTTTTGGAGTGAAGAGAGTTGAGAGGAATTCTTTAGAGAGAAAAAGAGAATTCTTGAGAAAATTTTTTTGAGAGAGTTTTGAGAGGGCTTGAGTGTTTGAAGCTCTCTACCATGCCAATTTCGCACCCATCAACACAAGCCACAAGTTCATCACCATTGTTCAAGCTCGCCGCAAAAAAAAAGCTAAGTGATTTCCTAACTTCCTCTAAGTTCGGATACAAATTAGCCGATTTTC
This sequence comes from Rhodamnia rubescens, assembly GCA_021437795.1. NCBI lineage: Eukaryota > Viridiplantae > Streptophyta > Magnoliopsida > Myrtales > Myrtaceae > Rhodamnia > Rhodamnia rubescens. The sequence goes on along the minus strand of JAILYA010000002.1, from coordinate 1,063,602 downwards.
TACACCGATTTTCTTTCTACGTTTTTATGTTAAATAACAATGCATATCAACGCTTGAGACATCAATGGTACAAGAATAGAAGGAGAGCAAAAAGGGAAAATATCAACGCCCGATTGCGTCTCATGAAATCCCAAGATGAGAAAGAAGCGTGAATGAGAGATAGGACCAAGAGATTTCTCGGTCTAACGAGTCACCAAGTCGGTCCAATGGTCAAGACAAGCCCGGAGCACAAGTTTGGTGCACGAGTTCAGATTGGGGAGTAATCTTGAACCTATTTCATCCTAATTTCATGTAACTTCTTTATTTTAGAAATACTCAAAAATTCAAAAAATGTAATGGGAAGAAAAACCCAAAAAAATTGATTATTTGATCTTCAAGTAGAATTCATCAAATTTGCCAAATCCATTATTTTTTCATGAATTTTAAGGTACCGAAAGGGCATTAGTTGTAATTAATGTAACCAAGTCCCCGGACTCTTAATCTCCGGTTCGCAAATAAGATAGTTTTCTCCCGCTATTTTATTTAGGTTTCTAATCGACCTACCGAAAATGATTAGTGGCGACTCCAAATTCAAATCACATTGCATGTTAATCATTCGAACCTTAAGTTGCGATTTGGTATGGACTTGGGAGAGTCCGAGTTAGGTTAATTAATTAATTAACCCGATAATCCATTAGCCCGAAAATGATGACTTGTTTATTTTTTTTTTTAGGTCGCGACAAGAACCTACCATGTTTGTCCTAGAGCCTGTTTGAAACCAATCCTGTTTTTCCGTCCCATTCCAAGGTCTACCCGAGAACCTATTTTCCTTTTGTTTTATTTTTTATTTCATTTTTTCCATCAAAGTAATTATGAATATCGATGAAATGATCCGATTGGAGCAACAACGAGAGAGAGAGCCGATCGTGGCGACAACGAGAGAGAGAGCTCGACGTGATGGCATTGGGAAACACGAAACAGAGGAAGTGAGCTAAGGTTGGCAAGCGAGATAAATTTTTTTTTTTCAAAATAGAAGCTACAAAGCGATTCTAAAACCGGTCCGAGTGGGTCTTCACCTAGAACCGAAAATCGAACTAGTTTCAACCGGTTCCCAAAAGTTAAAACCGGTTCCCGGATTGGTTTGAACATGAACCGATTCCCGATCCTATTTTTCGGGTGAGCCGATCCGGATACCGGGTAAACCCGATCCGGTTGCTCACCCCTAACATTATCTATGGCCATTTTTGGGCACATGCGGCAGGCAGAATCAGGTGAAAGAATACTAGGGAGCACAAAATGTCTTGGATTCTTTCACGGATAAGAAGTGAATGCAACCTTTTTTTTCCCCCAACAACGGCATTTCAACAGCAAAATTAGGGTTTAAAAAAAAGGTGTAAGTTTGCTATGGGCACATTTGCCTAAAAAATCCTAATCTATCGTACGGCGGCTAAATCCAAGAGAAGTCATCGCCCACAGCCGGCGAAAGCTTGCAGGCTCTTGCCTAGTGGCCGATGATCTGAGGCCCCAATGACCCCATCAGCCCTTCCGGGAAGATGCACAATGGAAGTGAAATTTAAAAAAGAAAAAAAAACTAATTATTTAGGTAATTGAATAAAAATGTAAAACTCATCCACGTCGGCATCAAATATGCTACGTAAGGAGGCCGGTGACCGCATCATCTATTGCAGGCCAAAATCGATTGAAATGATTATATTGAAAAAATGCCAATATCTTTAAGACTAAATCAGTCTTATTGAAAAATTTAAGATTGAATTGACCACTACACAATGAATTCATAACTATTGACGATTTGCCATGGGCACATAATTTGCGTCCTTGACATAACATCTGGATAAATTTATTCAACTTCCTATATTGACGGAGAACACGATGCATCAACGCATATTTAAAAGAGCGGGAAAAAAATTAGATTACAATGTCATAATAAGAATCTAATCTTGCGTGTTTTGTCGTGCCGGTTCTCTTTTAGATAGCCAGTTAATTACGATCAGATCCTTAATTATTCAAAAAAATCCCGGATGATTCACGTTTTTAGGGTTGATATATCCACGACAAAGTTAATTATAACTTAACTTTTGCATGAAACATTTACCTTTTGTGGGTCCCCTTTGAATCCATTGAATCATAAGATGAAGCTCGATCTCCTTAAATTTTGCAGGGTGAAGCTTTCGCAGGGCAAATAATCCACGCATCATTCTGTACATTAAATTTGTACATTAAATGCAAATTCATTTTTCGTCCTAGTCATAACAACATTGGCGCCAAACAAGTCAACGAGGCCATTTGACTTTGACCCAAAACAAATAAGAAAGAAATTCCTATTTCCGATTCGCATCTCTCTCGACTTTTCTTTCTCATAGAGCGAGTGCGGGAGTCGACATTTACGGCTTTACCAAGAGTAGGGCCACATGCCTATTAGTTAGAAATTACTTTTTCTTTGAATAATTCTATCCGACTCGATCGTGCAATTTACTCAATGGCTAATAATTAGCGTGGAAAATTAATCAAATACACAAAGAAATCCAAATATTCCAAATTCGATAAGATCCAAAACGATCGAGAGATCAACTTGAAATCTCATCACGAGGTTAATTCACGCGATTAATCATTCGATTAACATGTATCGATATTAATCATTCGACTTTCACGTGACTGAACAAAAGTAAAGAAAAAAAAATAAATTCCTGTTTGTCCGAACTACACGAAAGAGGAAAAGAAATTGAAAGCTCGTGGGCCTAAGTTTGGTTTGTGAATTATGAAGTGAAGGTGGCCATGGTAAGGACATTATTGTCGGCTACCATCGTCCATTACCTGGCAACCATTACGAAGAATATGTAATAACGACATATATGTGAATTAGGGCGGCCACTTTCTTTGGATAATGTGATCAAGGGTACGAAGGAATCACAACAAAGTTAATATCAAACAATCAATCTCAGCACCAAACCAGAACGAATGGCGTTCGATGACCAAATCTCACATCGTCGTCAGTGATGGGCGCACATCATAATCCCCTTCTCCAATAGCTATAAGGGGCGGTACGTGCCTAAATTCGGCGTCCTCAATTCCATTATCATGCAGAGATACAAAAAAAAAAAAAAAAAAGTTGAATCAACTCCTAGATCTAAATTTATAGAGGTTGGGTGAGTACATAAACACCTTTAAAAAAAACTCCCAGATCTAGACCTAGATCGGTAAAGAAAAGCTTCCGAATATGCAGACTCAACCTGATCACGTACCGACTCGAGCGATTACGTCACTTCTCATTGATTTGATTATAACCACGAAAGATGCATGAATGCTTCTTATTTTTCCGCCATAGTTGCTTGTTTCATCTTCAGTCCAAAACGCGAAAATCAGAAAAGAAAACGATGCAAAATTCAGAAAAATGTAGAAAAGAATGACATACGATTTTTCGTATTTATAAAAGAAATTCTTGATCAAACATGTTTTGGTCCAAACATCATCTTCTTCTGCAAATTTCCGAGAAGGTTGGTCACATCAGGAAATCGCCTGCAGATTCCCCGCTCGCTCTTCTGCTGTGAAAACAAAAAGGAAAGGACAAACTTGGCAAAAGGATGATGTTCTCAGCATCCCAACACACCCAGACCTGTTTTGTCCTCTAGCACCCAGAAACAAAAATCTTTAACTTTAAGCAAACCTGATGATGATTATTACATTAGTAAAGTTACTGCGATGAAAATCTAAGTGAAAACCAAGATCATCCGTACGGACTCTGCATGTTTTGCAGGCCCCAATTCAATCCAGGCCTTACCCTCTTGGCGAGCAATTAATCCCAAACTCACCTACCCTTTTCTTCTTCACCAGCAATGAATCAGCAGTGACCAGTCAAAAAGAAGACAATGCACATAAGAACCAAAAGCCTAGGAAGCTAGCTAGAGACTGGAAGTTCTGAATCATGGACGGAGAAGAGAGATATTTCATGGAAACCCCCAAAAGAATTTGAGATGAGAAGAGCTTGGAGGCACATTCAATACCCCGCCCCATAAACTGACAAACCACACAGCTATTCTCGCTCTCTTTCTCTCCCTCTCCCTTTCAGTGCATCAACCCCATTTCCGGGCGACATTCCAAGAAACACCCTCGAGCAGAAAGACGTACCTTTTGTCGACACCTCCACGTCGAGGAATGGAGAGAACCTGGCTCCTGGCTCTCTTCCTCCTCCAGATCATGCCCAAGGAGGAGGCTTTTGGCGTCGGAGCCGGTGTAGGCATCAGCGTCGGGGGCGGGGGCGGGGGCGGCGGCGGCGTCGTCTGGATTGGTGGAGGAATTAACAGCCCGCCAAACCCAAACCCGCCTGGGTCTTCTTCATCGCCCAACCTCGAAGTGGCCTACAATGCCCTCCAGGCGTGGAAGTCCTCAATCACGGAAGACCCCCAGGGGTTCTTGCAGTCCTGGGTCGGTCCCAACGTGTGCTCCTACAGGGGGATCTTCTGTGCAGATTCCCAGGAGAATTTCCTGGAAAACGATGGTCCTGTTCTCGCAGGCATAGACCTGAACCACGCGAATCTGCAGGGCACTCTAGCGGCAGAGCTGTCTTCCCTCACGGACCTGACCCTCCTACACCTCAATAGCAACAGGCTCTCAGGCTCGGTCCCTAGCTCCTTCACTGGCCTCACCTCTCTCCAGGAGCTCGACCTCAGCAACAATGGCTTCTCTGGCACATTCCCGAGCTCGGTCCTTTACATGCCCAGCTTGCTCTACCTTGATCTCAGGTACAACGGCTTCTCTGGGCCCATCCCACCCGAGCTCTTCACCAATGGCAAGCTTGATGCAATCTTGCTTAACAACAACCGCTTCGATGGTGATCTGCCTGAGACATTGGGAAGCTCTCAGGCCTCTGTGATCAATTTGGCCAACAACAGGCTCAGTGGAAGCATCCCGGCTACTCTCGGCCTCTTGAGCGGCAACAAGATCAGAGAGATCTTGCTCTTGAACAATCAGCTCACCGGGTGCATCCCCGAGGGGATCGGGCTGTTCTCGGACATGGAGGTGTTCGACGCGAGCTACAATTCGCTGATGGGTCACTTGCCGGACACCTTCTCGTGCCTCACCCAGATCGAGGTCATGAACCTGGGACACAACAAGCTGTCCGGGGTCTTGCCCGACGTGGTCTGCTCGTCCAAGAGCCTGGTGAACCTCACCGTGGCCTACAATTTCTTCTCTGGGTTCAGCGAAGAATGCACGACGCTGCCGTTCCGGAACGTCGGCTTCGATTTCGCGGCCAATTGCATACCGAACCGGCAGATGCAGAGGCCTCAGCCGGAATGCTCGGTGATCCCAGGAGGGGGTTTGAATTGCCTGAGGATCCCTGGCGCTGCTAAGCCTCTGGTTTGCGGGGCAATCGGGGGCTGTCGAGAACAGTTGGCGATCTCGTCGGGACTGTCGGTGACCTCATCCCAGCATCTCCATGACAGGAGATAGGGACAAAGAAAGAGTCCCATTTTTGTTTGGGCAAAGAGGAGGTTGGTGATGCCGGTGTCTCTGCATGAATTAGACTATTTCGTTCTTTCACTCATCCTCTGATGCATCAACTCATTAGTTCACGATACCAGTACATACAGTAGGTGAAGAGCAGTGTTTGTCTCTCTTCTATTTAGGTGAAGTATGAAGATAGTTACCACAAAACCCAGAGTAACTATCACAAAAATTTCCCTCTACTCTGCTCCAATTAATAGAATGTCTTATTACAATCTGCCCACTTAAATCTTCTTTGGAGTTGTCGCCGACTATCTCGAGACTAATTTTGCGATCTTCCCTCTTTATCTTTCGATATAAATCGCGACATCCCGATTGATTTGGACTCCGATTGATCGAACCGAAGGCTACTCGAGCACGCAGCGAAGCGGTTCTTGAAATTTGCTTGGCCTGATTCGGGCAATGAACTCCGATTGAGAATAACTGTGAATTACAATGTCTCCGTCTCGCTTTAAACATTCTCTTTTATCGGGATCCTAGCCCAATCACGGGTTCTAGGTAAAATTCATTCTTCCTCGTGACATTCCTTGTCTAGCGCCACGCAGGTCTTTCCTTCATCAAAGGAGCATGTAAGAAATCAGATAGAAGGACTTGGAATATTCTGGCTTGGTAAAAAATAGGAAAAATGACACAAATAGTCTAACTTTGACTCAATATGCAATGTGATCCATGAACTTTTAATTTGTTGAATATAGTCCTTAAACTTTAACCTAATATGCAATTTGGTCCTTAAACTTTGACTTGTTCAATGTAGTCCCCGAATTTTTAGTAAGCGTTCAATTTAGTTCATGAACTATATGAAAATATTCATTATTTTCCTTGATCTTAAATTAATGAAAGGACTACATTGAATATTTTCATATAGTTCGGGACTATAATGAACACGTAGAAAAGTCTCAAGGATCACATCAACAAACTAAAAGTTCGAGAGATTATATTGAACATTAGGCTAAAGTTCAAGGATCATATTGAACAAATTTAAAGTTCGGAGATTATAATGCACATTAGGTCAAAGTTCAAAACTATTTATGTCATTATCCCTAAAAAATAAGTCTACGTTAAGGTTTACTTGTTCTTTTCTCTTCGAGAGATGGAAACATCCTTTCCTTCACGGGTTGCCCACAACAGCACGGCCATTCAGCGGGCCTTCATTTCCTTAAAATCCTTCTGCTCCGATTTTTCCTTTTTGTCTGCAAAAGTTTCTGACTTTATGTCCAATCATAAATCTATCCCAAATTCTTTTTTTTTCTATCTAAAAATATCACAAAATTTAACTCAGATGCTAACTACAAAAATCATGATGTAAATTGAAAATAGAGTTAATATCATGAAAAATCGTAAACTAATACATCTGCGATAAATTTTTTCAAACTATTGTTTTTACCATGAAAAACCTCAAATTAATATAGTTGTGATAAATTTATCGTAAATTAATTTTTTTGATCACAAAAAATCCCAAAATAATATAGTTACAATAAAATTATTAGATTGAATTAATACCACGAAAATTTTAAAATCGATACGTGTAACACACACAGAGGATAAAAACCTCAAATTAATACACTCGTTAATTGTCACGCATCATACAACTTAACACTTTAATGAAGAACATATGTATCAATTCGAAATAAATTTATTATAAATGTACTAATTTAAAATTTTTCGTAGTATTAAAAATTTAAGTCAAAATTAAATTAATAAAAAAAGTGGTGGTCCAGTAGGACCCGGCCATTTGGGCCATAGCGGGCCTGAGCAGCGCCGACCCGTTGTCCTTCCACTGCCGAGAGCGGGAGGTTTTCGCTGCTCTGTGAAGCCAGCCTCACGCGGGCCCCTCCGCTCTATTACACACGAGAGCCCAAGCCTTCGCCCGGACCACATGGGCCAACTCCCGGCTTGGAACGGGCGGGCCAGGAAAGAGCAACTCAAAGCCCGGCCCAAATGATTGGAGCGAACGTTCCACCACTTTATTGCCCCCACATGGGTTACAAGCTCGCGTTGCTGAGCTCGGCGGTGGTCGTTCACGTGCATGATGCTTATTAAGCGCTTATTATGTCTGTTTCCATTCGATGTGGGACAAACCCAGCTTCTTCGCTCCTGAAAAAGCACGCTGTGGGACTCACCCGTTGTGGATTACTTCACAACTCACCTCCCATTCCTCTTGTTCTAAACTGGCCGAGCACCGGAACCGACGAGCGCAGCTTCACGATGAACTGAGGGAAAGGTAGAACCACTGGCGAGGCCCGGCAGAGCTTCCCTTCGCACGACATGCTCATGTAACAACGGATACAGCCATAAAAAACTGTCTTCGATATTGATTTGCACACGCTAAAGACATTATACCTTGTTACGAAATTTTCCTTTTGCCTCTTCAAAGATTTCAAACAGGAAAACATGCATCCTTTTTGCTCTGCAGATCAATTTGATCCAACAAAAGAAATCGTTTAGTTCTCTTTATGTTTCGGCAGAAGACACAATCATTCAAAGAATCAGTTAATATATTCATATGAACAACCAACTGCAGCAAACCCAGATCTCCCCGTCTGTACAATTACGATAAGTAAATTATACAAAAACAAGAAGAAAAAAGAAAAAAAAATTCTTCAGCAAAGTTAAGACCCCTCCGTAAGTGTTGGTATTGACAACACCAGTATCAAACTCCCCAACTCTACAAGTACCAAAATCATCAAAAATCCAATCCAAGAAGCAATCGTGATCACGGCAAGGGAAATTTGCGAAGCACGCAACGGTGTTTTTTCCGCTCAAATCCGAAGTCTTTTTCTCTCCGGGGCGAGGAAGTACTGATCAATCGTCACTGCGGAAAAATTGGTTAGCAGGGGCATATGATTCAAATTCAGATGTTTGCTTTCTCAGGCATAGCAATCTTGATCATCATGGCATAATTCTTTCCTCAGCTTATGCGAGAACAGGCGGCAGGCGTCCATGCTGAGGTCGATGGCGGCCGAGAGCGCGATGAAGAGGGCGGCGTCGGGCATGCAGGTCACGTGCTGCACGCCCACCTGCACCGCTGGCTTGCTCGTCTTCCCCTCTCCATCCACCGTGGACGCCATCACAAAGCCCTTCACGGGCGACTTCAGGCTCGACCCGACATCAATGCTGAACTGCCCGCCCTTCTTGACGCTCATTGTCGCCTCGGCTATGGGGATCCCACCTCGTGGGCCCGCCCTCCGTGACCAGCTCGAACTTGTACCCCAGTCCGTCCGTGGGGCCCCGCTCCCGCCACGCCTCGAGCCGGCCCCACGGCTTCCAGCTGCTGACCGAGTACCCGTTGGGGCGGAGGATGAGCCACGCGCCGGGGTTCGACCTAGAGACCCGGTCGGAGCCCGGGGAGGGCACGAATGGGGTCACCATCGAGGCGGCCGCCACGGGCGAGCCCGAGAGGTCGTGGATCGTGACCATCCACCCCTTCCGCTCCCGGCTCTGCCGTTCTCGCTCCCCGGACAAAGTCCTCATCCATCCTCTGGTGTTGGTGAAATCCGATGGCAATGATCTGGTTTTTTCCAGCACACAGATCAAGAATCAAAATTGTCAAAACCAAATGATGGAATCAATTGCTGTTAAACTAGAACGACGACATACATAACGACGCCGACCGGACCAGACTACCTAGTCATTCATTAGTCCTGGTACCAAACCCAAACTAAACAATCAAATGTTCTCCAATCAACACTAATTAATTAAATAATCGAGGGTCAATCCAGAACTTATTGAAAACATCAATTCCTAATGATCGGTTTTGCAAATTTTAATACAGTGTGAGAGCTAACTGCAAAGTAGTCGCACATGGGAAGAATCGAGGGTGGGTAGTTGCCGATGACAGTTGGGAGAAGATTTGGAGCTGTCCCTTTGACCAACTGGCCCCCTGTTAGCCAGAGACGCCCTGCTTTTTACTTAAAACTAATCGCCCCATGCTTGTCCTAAAGATTCGAAGCTAACTGCAAACTCTTTATCTAATCACGACAACGTAGAGCACAGATCGTGATTAGTGATGATTGAATCGATGCCATATTTGTGATGCGTCGCATATAACAAAAGCCAGCAGAGGATTAAACAAAGCTGGCGATGAAGTCGGAAACTCTTGTTGCTTGCAAACTCCTTCAAGAACATCCATCAAATTTTTGAATAAAAAAAAAAAAACGAAGACTAACACCACTTTCATTTATTGTTCGGGTTATATCGACCCTTTTGCTTGAAATTAAGTTTGCTCATCTAGAAAAATAGGAGATTAAAAAAAAAAGAAAGAAGCTTCGTGCCTATAAGAACGCAGATATTCATCTTAGTCGGATAAAAAACATGGGATGAGCGAGGTCTTACTACTACATCATATGTCACATGATCTGCCTGCACCTACTGAACGGCAATTTCTTTCGGAAAGTTTTGAACTTTGTTTTCCTTTCAGATTACAGACAACCCAGAAACAGGAAAACCATTGAAGACAACTCTTTTTATTTGTCAAGTTCCAATAGCGACATGCCTAAACTACCTTATTGGATCTTTTACAGTGGAATTTCTGTTCAAGGACATTTTAGTACAAATTAGAGAGAGAGAGAGAGGGGGTCAAGGGGTTACCCACCATGAAAGAAAGGGGAGATGACTGACGAGGACCAGATTGGTACAATCTCATGTGCTTTAATTTCCCTTTTTCCAGTTTAGGAAAAGAAAAATTGAAACTTCGACAACCCCACATGCGTAAGTTAGCAGAAACCAAAACCCCAAAAATCCTGAAAAATAATTCATAGCCTACTATAGCCCATAGCCCCCACCCCCCCTAATTAATACACAGAGCATAATGGTCCATCACTCCTTTCCCCGGAATGTTTCATGACCTGAAGCGCACGTTAGCACGGATACGTGGGGTTAAGCTAAAATGCGCCCGAGGACTCACCGGGATCTGCAGTTCCGGTCGGCGCTGAACTTGCAGCTGAAGACCGGCTGCCGAATGTTGCTCCCCTGGATTTGGTACACGACCGGGCTGAGCTCCGGCTCGCCGCCGAACTGGAACAGGAACCTCGGGTCGGGCTCCGACCGGACCACCAGGTGGAGCCTCGCGGGAGCGGGCTTGCCGGGCGCGGGCCCGAGCTTCAGCCACCCGCTCTGGAAGACGGCGGGCCGGGCCTGGGCCCCGTCGAGGCTGACGCTGACCTGGACCCGCCCCAGCAGCTTCTTCCCGCCGCTGACCCCGCAGGTCCGGCCCCCCATCCGGCCCGAGTAGACGGAGAGCCGGAGCGCGAAGGGCTTGCCGGAGAGCCGGCGGAGGGCGGCGGGGTCGACGTGGAATCCGGGGGCGGAGGTGGCGGTGTCCGGCGGGGGTCCGCCGCGGCGGAGGAGGAGGACAGCGGGAGGAGGGCGGTCTGTGGGGGAAAGTTCTTGACTCGGAGCTTGCAGAAGCAGGGGGTGGCGGAGGGGTGGATCCCCCGCCGGCGACGGCGGGCTTGGACGGGTCGACGGGGAGCTTGAGGGACAGAGACTCGACGATCAGGCGGACGAAGGGGCACGGATCCATTCTCGACGTCCCTCAGACGATGCGAATGCGAGAGTGGAGCTGGCGCTGGTCCGTGCGGCGGTCGTCGACGAGAAGTATTTTAGAGAGAGAAGCACAGTGACAGTAGAGCGAGAGAGAGAGAGAGAGAGAGAGAGCTCTTCGCGACCATCTAACTTCAGAGACTGCGATGAATCATCCGCTTAAAAGCTCGCCTGTTTTAACGTCTCTCTCTCTCTATCTCCCACGCTCGCATGGAGTGTAGCGCAGCTGTTTTCCTTGTTTGCTTCCTTCCTTCTCTCTTTTATCCATGCCTACTTCTCAATTTTTCTACCCATGCTGTAAACAGGTGTCTTTATATATATATATAAAATTATTACATTTTTTTCAAGAGAAATTCCATATTTTCCATTCGTCTAACGGTATTTTCAGTTGGACGAATTCTTACGGATAAATTTTCTTTCCTTTTTTCCCTTTTTTTTTGTCAGTTTATAAGTTTTCTAGGGAAGAATCCACCTGAGAGATGCTCTCTACTTCAGCCATGGCCAAAGGAGGTAGATTTGAAAATTGAAAGGTCATATGTCAATCCCACTTTTTTCAAGTGAAAAAAAAAAGTTGATTACGAAAGTGAAAAAATTATTCTTTTTACCGAGTTTCCAAACTCTCGACTATCGTCTTTGAAAACCACCCCCCCCGCTTTTTCCCCATTTTTTCTCGGCATTGACATGATCGGAAAAAAAAATTTGCAATATAAATGTTCTTCCAGACATACGGCTTCCGAAAAATGATTTCGCTGATGACTTGAGTCGTGCTTCTTCATTTCAAAATGACGAGCCAATGCGTTAATAGCCCGAAATTAGATTAACATCCGTTGTTCTGCTGAGTATTGATAATGCCAACTCGAGCATTGACCAAAAACATAGTCCAATCATTGACAACAAAAAATATTTAGTCCAATCATTTCTATAGTTGCCTTAACAATTTATTTATCTAGATAATTTTAATGTCCAGTCACAATTACCCAAAAAAATTCCAGCATTTATGCCTTTTTCCAAATGCTCAAGAGGCAAATTTGAGTAGTGTATTACAAGGCAAATGTCTTGCGCTGGCACGGCACCGGAAGATAATAGGGGGGCCCCAATGGAAGGTTAAGGAGATGGGAAAAAATTTCCTTTCGCGGGAAAAAAAAGTGAAAAAGGCAGATAAGCTGGCGAGAAAATATTTTCTCGGGAAAATCGGGACCCACTTTCTATGCTTGGGCGGGGTCCCAGCCCAGCTAAGTGCAGGCTGTCACCCACGTTGTGATGCGGGGGAAAGAAAGATTGCATGGAAGAAGATTGAAGAGAGAGTCTTGTTGAATTCTTGGTGTACACAGTTTCCCAATCATTTTCCTTCTTTTCAGGTAAAATTTTTCCCAATAATTCTTAGGGCTTTGTTACCACAAAATTCTCGAAAAAATGGATCTCATAAATTTCTTTAATTTTTTTTTACATAATAGGCTCTTAATCCAATAGTGGATTAAGAACAATCTCATAATCATTTCTCTAATTCTTAATATGCAAAAAAAAAAAAACATAATACTGCCACAATCAAGAATCAACATGGCATTCGCCCGCGAATTTGCTGATTGTACTTTGAATGACAGACATTTGGCTGGGGATTAACCACAAATTTTTGGTTTTTTATATCGAAGGATTAACCACATTAATAACATTAGTTAAGCAAATAAAACTCCAACCTTCTTAATTTGCCCCTGTATAATGAACTGGAATGTATGTAAGGACTTCTCTTGAGAGCTTATTGTATATATTTCTCATCAAGTATTGGAAGATAATAACTATAGTAAGCATTTTTCGTGGGCAAAAAGGAATATGCGAAATTTACTACAGCTAGTGTTTATCGTATCAACACAATGACTCTTGCCAAGTTTGGAAGAACAGCCAGCTAACATGAGGAATGGCTTCTATGGAAACGACCAAAACATCCAACCAAACTACTTTGGAGAGAGAGAGAGAGAGAAGTTGGGATAATCATGAAACAGCTAATCATGGAGATGGGTCATCCAATTTTGAAAGTCGCTACATATATTATTCACATGAGGGTCTTATTCAAGGGTGTGCATCGGTCTCAATCTAACTCGAAAATCAAATCGAATCGAACCGGTCAATTTTGGGCAATTCCTGTAGGTTGTTCGGTTCCCATTACAGTCTTTTGAAACTAGAAAGAACCAATCTAGTTCCTCATTCATGGGGAGGAATCGGATCGAACTGGCGAAACCAACCCGCAATATATTATTTTTTTTTCCATTCAACAAGGGCAATACTAAGTATTATTTGTGGAAGTAATTTCTTCTTTTACTATAGGTCCGGTCTGATTCCAGGGTGAACAAGGTCGATTCCCAATTCTACAAATGGGGAACAAACCTTGTCCCCACCCTAGCACCGATCCCCCTTGGTCTTGTTTGTTTTGTTATGTTTCCTTAATCGGGCAAGCCATATACCATAGTGGCTATTCTTTCCTTTCAATATATATATACTATTTGTTTCATGAAGAATGGAGATTTGAAAAATATTTTCAAAAATAATCATTTATGTCTCTTAAAATAATTAGTTAATGCAAAATATATTTTATTATCGACAACCCAACAACTATTTTGAAATGTTGTCGGAGACGACGAAAATGTTTTTCTATCACTCATTTTTATAAGCGATACAGGCCATCATTTTTAGGAAAATATTTTCCTAAATCACTCTTAATATTTCGTTATATGAATGTCTTTTCGACAAAAAAATAAAATCTCAAGGGCATATGATTTACCTTGTTTCAATTATTTGAAAACATAGATGGCATGTTGACATGCATTTTAGAGGTGACATGTCGTGCTCTCGAAGGACATAAGTTAAAGTTAAATCAAATTAAAGGAGGTGATGTGCTGTCGAATGTTTCACTCTAGTTAAGGTAGATGGCACTTTTTGTCCGGGCACTTTCGCTCCTTGTACTTCTTTGTTTTTTAAGCCTTTGATTCAAGTGTTCAAATTAGATATTTGAGGCCGCAATACAAAAGATAATTTTATCTACACAATCTCAAAGCAGACATGGTAAAAGTTGATCCCCAATGGTAATTTTAGCTTCTACTGGGTAGTTGACGAAAAAAGTGTGAAAGATATGGAATTTTATATGTAATTAAGGACGTTCTACTTTTCCATTTTAAATTTACCAACTAAGATAAGAAATACCAATCTTTATTACAGTGAGTTATCCATATTATTTTGGGGTTTAAATTGCCAATTATTATTTGAGTTAATTACTAATTGATCTCATTGTTTTAGTCATCAATTTTTGTTATCATTTACCATCTTTTATTTGTATTTCTTATAAAATGCTTTACATTTCCCTACTTATCGACCCATTAAATCTACGAACTCTTTTTGTAAAATTCCTAACTTTAATTAAAGTAATTACAATCTTTTCTCTAGTTGAATTACCAATTAGGTAGTTCTGCTTTATCAAATCTTATTTGAGTTAAAACCTTTTTTACTACCAACTTTTTTATATAGGCAAAAAAAAAAATTCTCTAATCTTGTACCAACCATAAATTTGCCTATCGAATTTTATGAAATCACCAATCTTTAATTGAAGTTTTCTCTGATCAAGTTCCCAATTGGTTTTATTTTACCAACTCTTGTTTGACGGATGAATTTCCAAAAAAATCCTAAATCTATTGCAATTGTGTCCTAATTTCTTTTTTTAAATTCAATTCTAATTTTTATTACATTTATATGAGTTCAGCCTTCTTTCGGCCAATTTTAATCGCCTAGCGCCGACGTGACATTGTCGGACCGATGTTGACGTTTTTAATAATAATTATTTTTTGAAAATTTTCTACTTTTTTATATTTTCTTTTCTTTTCTTTATTTTTTTTAATCTCTATTTAGGGCCGGCAAGGGTGTCGCGACCCTCACTTGGCCGGGCGAGGGTGGCCCTCGCTAGTCTCCTCGAGCGCACGAGGGCTGCAGCACCTCAACCGGCCAAATCGGGCGAGGGCCGTGACGCCCTCGCCACCCTAAGTGGAGGTGAAAAAACAAAATAAAAAAGAAAAAAATTACAAAAATATTCAAAAAATTATTAAAATATTATTTATAAAAGTATACGTCAGCACCGGTCGAGGGGCAGCGACTATCGGCTTTTCGTATCATTTATTTTACTTGCCTATATCGGTATAGGAGACGCATATTCAAAAAGATCAATTGAAACAATCTTCAATCATCTTAGCCCTAGTCAAGAATATGCTACCCAAGCTCTACACTTTGGAAGCTGCCACCCCATTTGACATTAAAGGCCATGATTATCGTAAAGTTGCAACCTTTTGCTGTTCACTTTTCTGACCTTACCCTTTATCTTTACGGCATCAAATTTACCATGAACACACTCTAGCCTCCAACCCTCTTTACTTATCAACTAATTTAATTCTTTATTTTCTTCCTATATTTACAAATCGTGGGGTCCGAATTCTCTATGATCCGAGCGTGTTCGATATCCACCCAGCCGTCTCGTACAAAAAGCATGCATCGATGACCTTTTGAGTCTTTTGTTGTATTGCTACGTTACGTGGGTCGGTATCATAGGGGGGGGACACTTCATGAATAGATGATCTTCATGAGAGAAACGAGCTGTGCGAACAACAATTTATTAAGGTTTTAAAACTTTCGAGAGATCTCGATTAATGGAGTTTCTAGTTTGGGCTTAATGAAAAAGTACAGGACACCCTCTTGAATATTAAGAGAGAACGCGACCCATCAATTGGAACCAAGTAAAATAAATTTCTGCCTTGGCCCTTGGAAACCCCAACGGGGATGTCGTCTTGTCTAAGGCTTTTCCAACTATTACAAGGATTTAATGCTGTCGGCTTCTAGTTTTCATGGGTGTACATGAGTAGATTCTCAGCAGATACGCCGAGGAAGGATTCGCGTAGTGATGGCTCTATACTCATTGTGCATCCATTGCTTTCACTAATTATTCATTTTAGGGGTAAATCCAAAAAGTAGGTTTCTACCTATTATCAAAATCAAGCATATTTAGCTCGAATAAGCCTACCGCTAGCGTGTTCGCAACGTTGCGGAATGAGCACAAAAAGAAATGAACAACACGGACTGCTAGTCATTGGAAACGATTGGTGAGCATTGTTTTTATTAGTTGTCGGCGACGGTGACCGTCAGCTTGGAGAGAACGAGAGAGAAACGGGGAGGCGACAAATTTCCCGCCTGAGCTCAATCTAGTTTAGTCAAGAACCAACGGATAAATTTTTTTGCTCAAGCTCTTTTTCACATTTGTCATCATGAAATATGCAAGTCGTGCTTTGTTTTCTCGGTTAAGTCCTAATTGCACATCGAGATAGCCTATTGATATTGTACTGTTCGAGCTACAGATAATCGAAGAGTCACATCAAATCCTCTTAAGACATAAACGATATAATTATTTGTGAGTTTGATCTTTCTAATTGAAGTAATCAAGTACCCTAAACCCTAAAAATTATATCTTTAACTTCTTCTCTTTTCTCTTAATTTTCCCTCCATTAGAAGATATACACTTACATAAAATCTTCCCATCCTCAGGTCGCATCTCCTTTTTAAGGTCAAATTGAATGGCACAAAACGTCGTATCAATGTGTAGTAGGCCCTCGCATTTATTATCATCCCATCCAAAGACAACGAGACGCTGTTCGTTGTTGGGTCGGGACCAACATGAACATCACATATTCTGCTGTCGTCTCTATAACGTTAGCAAGAGCAAACGTCAATCAAAGAACCCCAAGTACGTCCAAATGGAAAAAGAAATTTGGAGATCCGTTTCGATATCCGCTTGTGTCTCTGTGTGGACCCAAAATTTTAAATGTAATGTGTTTTCGTCGATTCAATTCTAAACTCGCCGACGCAGATACCGACTAACGTTAATATAAATAATTTTTTTAAATAATATTTCGATGTATTTTTCAAATTTTACCGTTATGTTTTTATCAATTTTGGCTCACCAAGCATGACATTCTACGTGGACCCAATTCAAGAGCCGATCGGGAACATCTCTCTCAGTTTCTCCCCGTGAAGCGAAAGTGTTTCTATTCGTGGCCTTTCTCTCTTCTGTTCTACAGGTGTTGTGACGTGATCTTTCTTTCTTCCCTTGCGAGGGTTTCCATGGAGATGACAGTTGACTCGTCCATGAACAGTTTGAAAAGAACCACATGAACCATCATGCTTTGCATCTTTGCCATAAGTATATGGTTGCTGGCTCATTTCTTAACCGCTTAAGTTTTTGGGATAAACAGTCCGTTTGGTATCGTTTCACTTTCGGAGCACATATAAGGATTTGAATCACAATACCCCCCTCAATTTTTTGCGATAATAATTTATTGATATTATGTGAAGACAAAATATACATACTCCACCAAAGAGCTGGGCCGAGTTAGTTGAAACCTTCACGACCTTAAACAGTTAAACCGATGATGCCTCATGTTCGACTCTCAAAGACCACGTCTTGAGGATTTACTCAATGGCATTCTCAAAGACCACGTCTTGGGAATTTATCCGATGGTATTGGAATACCCATCCACCACCCTTAGTTAGTTCGCACATGAAAAAACCTCGATTATCAAAAAAAAAAAAAAAATACCCATACTCCCTCTCTCAAAATAACCTAACTTTGGCGTAGATATTGATATGGCGCGGGCCCGTAAATGCTAACTCGAGCATGGATATCGCCCTTGCTTGCGCCATCTCTCACGGCCTCGACCGTGGATATATCCCCTACTTGCGTCGTCTCTCACGACGTCGAGTACAAAACAACACCTCGATGTATGTCGGGGCTATCGTCCGATCTACAATGGCCGACCATATAAATGTAATGTTAACATGATAAATGGGATTTATAGAATCACAAATTGGTCGCCCCCAACAAAAGCCATGCCTTTTTAGCAAACTTCATGGTCATGTCATGCTGGCGTTTGCTTGACTAAGCAGTCATTCCTGTCATCCAAATCATTAGAAAATGTGACATTTAGAACAAGACTACTCTCTCTCTCTCTCTCTCTCTCTCTTTTTTTTCTCTAAAATAACCTAACTTGAGCGTAGACATTGATATGGCACGGACCTTATCACGGATTATAATGATGGTGTAAATGCCGACTCGAGCGCGGATATCGCCTTTGCTTGCGCCTCTCTCTCACGGTGTCGTGTACAGAACAACGCCTCGATGTATGTCGGGATTATCGTCCGATCTACCATGGCCGATCACATAAATGTAATGTTAACATGATAAACGGGATTTATAGAATCAAAAATTGTTCCCCCAAAAAAGAAGAAGAATATAATCAAAGTTTTGTTCTAAATGTCACGTTTACTAATGATTTGGATGACAGGAATGACTGCTTAGTCAAGCAAACGCCAGCATGACATGACCATGAAGTTTGCTAAAAAGGCGTGGCTTTGGTGGTGGGGGCAACTTCACTCCTTTGTCGTGATTAAGATCTAACTACTTTGGTGCTCACAAGCCCCTCCCCGAACCTCATGAATGTGGATCCTCCAATTCCCCTAATTATGATGCTAATTATACCAAAGAGAAAACCTAGAATTGATGGTAGTTAAACCTGCTCGATTAATAATGGAGTAGGGAAGGACCCCCTCGCAAAAGCATGTCGATGTAATAATGATGATTTAGGTAAAAAGAATCATAGATGTCCTCATTGACTGTGCCCTCGCCCCCAAGTCGATGTTTTCTCCAGGAGCAAAGGCTTTTGGTTTGGTCCCTCTAGTGAATAATTAGGGCATGGCTAGCCCACATTCTCGAAATACCTACCGAGCAACTAAATAAGAAAACTTCACAATTTTAAATAGTGCTTTGCTAGCACATCAGTTTTTGAATGATTGAGGTTAACGACATATTGTAATCGAAAATTGATGATATTCAAAAACTTATATATTCAATGTTGCATTTAGTAAAGATTTATGATACATGTATAGAATGTACTCAATGTGTGCCAGCCTGCCCAGCAGATGCATTAGAAATGATATCATGGGATGGAAGCAAGTTCCTTTTCCTCCGAGAAAGATGTGAATCCACCTGTCCAATGGATTTTTTAGCGTTCAAATTTATTTATGGCATAAAACAACTCGAAGCATAATTATACATTCTTGAATGAGTGGACCCCGCAATAATTTCGATTGTTCGTTATTTATTTTATTGTGGCCTATAACAAGCTGGTAATCTCACGGTTGATTAAAGGCATCCACATAATCGTTTTTCTTTTCAATACATCGGCTGCTTTGTGTTATGCACGATCATGCTTTGAAAATCGAGTTATTTTGCACTTGATATGCTTAACAAGTATCTCGAAAACGCTCGTTAACAGGCCTATACGATTGTTCTCCTTTGGGGCCGATGTGTTATGCCGGTAGCAAAAGAAATGAATGGAGCTTTCTGGGGACCCTGGAGTCATTAGACTCGGCGCAAATCGGTCATTTCAGATGGGGTCTTGGGCAATGTATCCTGTGTACTTTTCATAGCCATAGTAGTGTTTTGAATAGTAAAATCGTGGCATCACGTACTAGTTTCTCGCGGTTCAAACTCATTTGTCCGTAGTAAGGCCACTTGCGGTTACTGCTGAAGTGCGAACGCATGGTCTATCTCGTACCCCCTCCCCCGGGCGAACGACACAAGCATCAAGGATGTCGAGGGTTGATAATTGCCAACAGGCATGGTTTGGTGGTCGGCATTATTTAGACTTGACGAAGGTTGCTGTACCGCACCTAGTTCCAGAAAAAACAAATTCTCCGGCTTAACTATTCGCATCAATAAAGAACAAAGATTTGACAGAAACGAAAAAGAAGAAATGTTGGATTATTTATGGTATTTCTTTTTCTTTTTTTTGAAGGATAGACTGAAAAAATTTCTATGTATCATAGCGAGTTTTGTTTTCTCTTGGTCTTTTACGATTACAAAAAATGCAAAAGGAGTAGGGTTAATATTACGAAAAATCCCAAACCGATACACTTAGTAGCAAAATTATCCCAAACTATTTTTTTTACCATAAAAAATCCTAAATTGACATGCCTTTGATAAATTTATTCAAATCACACTTGACAAATTTGTCCTATGTTAATTTTCGTTAACTTTTACCGTCAAGTCGGAGTACAAGTTTGAGATTTTTATCTTCCGTTGTATCAATTTGGGATTTTTCCTTGTATTAATCCAATTTAATGAAAATTAATAAAGGGTAAATTTATCACACATGTACCGGTTTGAGATTTTTTATCCTCAAAATAATTAGTTTAGGGTAAATTTATCACATATATACTCGGTTCGAGGTTTTTAGTGATTGAAAAAATAGTTTGAGGTAAATTTTTCACAGGATGTTACCGTTTGGAGTTTTTGTGGTAAAAAAAAAATCGTTTAGGATAAATTTGTTATAAGTGTATAAGTTTGAGATTTTTTATGGTATTAACCCCAAGAAGTACTCGATAAATATGAGTTGAATCTATTTGATCCTCGAGGTGAAAAAGAGATGCCCACAAGTTCGAATCGACCAGCCTTTTGTCTTTGGGCCAATTAGTGGGTGGGTTTGTTTCATGGGCTCATTCTTCTCCTTACAATGCCTGGAGGAGCAATCCAACATGAAATAAATCTTTTCAATTAATTGCTTAGAAAAATATAAGATAAAGGAGATTTCCCATTTCCCTTTTTTTGTAATCTAGGGGCACAGACGTGGAGACCCGACTATTTAGAGGCCCATAAAATGCCCCGCAAGCCCTATGAATCAGTTAAACTCGGACTTTAGCTTGTCGCGTGGCCTTAACCAAGCAGCTCGTATGTGGCCAGTGAAATTTAAACGGACAACCTCTAATTCCCGAGCTGAAAATCTTCCGATGCTATCGCATCAACCATTGAGGGTCAGATTCACCTTTCCTATTGTCTAGAGGAGAAACGGAGTTTGACCTAAGAAATTTGTACATGTAACTCTTTTTCACCGGTCAAGAAGACATTTATATCTGCCTATATTCTCCACAAAAAATTACTTTGAATTTAGATGCGTATGCGACACGTATCTAAAAGTAGTCGCTATAAATCGAACTTTACAAGCTGCTTATTTTGTTACTATACACAAAACAAGTTACCATTTTCCTTGTTCAATTTTCGTCATCTTATTTTGTGAAAAACACCCTTCTTCTAATTTTTTGCCGGTGCTTGTTTTGGGGGGCGGCATGTGACATTGGAGTGTATATAATTTACTAAGAGGTGATCTCATCAGGACACTTTGGAAATAGTTTCTAGGAAGATAATTGAAAACGACACTTGGAGTATAACGGGCGAGAATTCAATATCCGATATGAGCATTTAATGCGTATTCCTGAATAATCTCGTCATTCAGGTATCCATTATTCATGCGTAAATCATAATTAGAGGGAAATCATGTTCCATTAAAAGTGAATATATGTACAAATATTAACCTAAGTCTAGTGGAAAAAAAAGAAGAGAAGCCTAACTAAAAAAAAGTGATTGACCTAATTAAAGACAATTTGAAGAGGGGGGAGAGAGAGAGAGAAATGGAGGGTCCTCCCTCCAAGGTCCGAACATCAAGGGCGGGACGCGAGAAATCGCCGCCCGAACGGAGGGTGGAGAGAGCATCGATGCCACGCCACTCAGATCCCCTTCTCGCTCTCTCTTTCTATCTCTAGCTCTCTGCAAATTCAAAGCCCGAAGCTCTTCCTCTCCCACTTCCACCGAATCGAAGACGAGAGTGAAGCTGAAATCTGATTCTTTGGAGAGTGAGATTTGAGAGCGACGACGCACGCGCGCGCACACCATGTCGTGGCAAACCTACGTGGATGATCACCTCATGTGCGACATCGACGGCCAGGGCCAGCACCTCTCCGCCGCCGCCATCGTCGGCCACGACGGCAGCGTCTGGGCTCAGAGCTCCACTTTCCCCCAGGTCAACCTCTCTCTCTCTGTCTCTCTCTCTAGCTATCTATCCATCTGCATGCATTGGCTGGCGCTTTTGTGTGCTTGGTTTAAGTGGAGGGCTTTGATCGGATCGGATCGGATCTCTCGCGGCTTCTTTCCCGCGGTTTTTCTTGAAATTTTCTGTGTCTTCCGTCCCCGAGGGACCGATCCGATCGCCTCGCGACGATGTCACATCATCAGTCGCTCCATCGACGTTCGTGCGGATGAACGAACGATCTGCATTGTCGCGATTAGATCAATCTGCGTCGACTCGTTCTGAACGCTACGAAATCTGTCGCGTTGCGTCAACCTTTTGATGGTGAGGAACCGAAATGCGATTCCCGCCTTGCTCTCCGACAGAGCTAGCGTAAGGAGCTCGCGTGAGCTGGTTGATTGCTCGAAACGAGACGAGCAATGCCTGGATGTGGATCCATTACTAATTTCGATTCTGAAGGATCTTGGCCCCCAAGAACACGATCTTCTCTGTTACTCGGATGCCAGATCCTCGAAAAGTTGAAATTTTTATGCCATCGTGTGTTCGTCGTGGATTTCATAACGATGATTCATTCTCTGATGTCATTTAACCGTCGCTCTTTTCAAATTATTGTTAGTATTGTCGAACTGATCCAAGCATTTCTGGCATTTTGTTTCCCCTACCAGTTCAAGGCTCCAGAAATTGCTGGTATTCTGAAAGATTTTGAGGAACCAGGTCATCTTGCCCCGACAGGCTTGTATCTTGGTGGCAACAAGTACATGGTTATTCAGGGGGAGCCTGGTGTTGTCATTCGCGGAAAGAAGGTGAAGTAATATTGTTCGTCGTATGCATCTTTCAATCTTTTTTCCCCTTTGAGGAAGAGCGAGTAACATCGCGGATTGTTAACTTGATCGAGAGAGCTCGGATTTGAATCTTAGTAAGTGGGTTAGTTAATTTGACCTTCATTTGTCCAGACAAGTACGTCCTAGGATCTTGCATTTCTTCTCCTTAGGGTGCTCCAGAGGATTTCTCGAGCCTCTTTTGTTGGTGTTTGTCAAGCCTTCGCAAGGCCAATTCCTTCCTTCAGTTTATTCAGTGGATTAAGGATTAAACATGTCAAAACTGCGTTACTGGGCTAGCTTGTCCTGTGGGGTTGTACATATGGATCAGAAGGGTACATTTGTCCTTGCAGCACGCCCCAGATCTTTCAATTTTATCTCAAGGTGTTCATGTTTTTTCAGTCCTGAAACCGTTTTGGAGAGGTTGAAATGGCTTTCCCACATCTATTATGTTACTTAAGGGCATTCTGATACGCAGGGATCTGGAGGCATTACAATCAAGAAGACAGGGCAAGCTCTAGTATTCGGGGTCTACGAGGAACCGGTGACTCCAGGACAGTGCAATATGATTGTCGAGAGGCTCGGAGATTATCTGATCGATCAGGGCCTGTAGGCCTCTGCTCAACTCCATCTATCCAGTATCCCTGTCCGTGGTCCAGCTTTTCTTTTTTGGCTCATCTTCTGCATGCGAATTTGCGCATCCTGGATCGGTAAGTTGCGTGAAATAACCATGTGGCCGTAAGGTATTTCGTTCCCCGGGTGTTTTTGGCTTATTTACCTTGATTTTTTGCATATGATGATCTACATATAATGTATCGACCTTTTCCTCTTTGGGGTTTATGGTGCTGGCAGTAGATTTCAAGTTTTGACTATGTGTTGAATGTCTTTGATGCTCATGTTTGTTGAACTCGAGACATGAATCGCCTCTATTCGACTAACTCTGTCAGGTCTAGCAATTTCATTGGCAATTCGTTCCTCTCTCCGTCTCGGTAGGATTAGAACACTCCTCCCAAACAAAGTCATTGGCATGTTGATGCATAATGACCTTTGGTCCTAGGACTCTAGACTCCAAACAAAGGGAAGCAATCGCAATGACATGTAAAAATGATCATCCTCCTGATTTCTTCTATCAATTTGTACATGCCGGCCGTCTGACACTTTGGCAAAACGCAATTCAAATCAAGTACTCGCGTAACTATCAACCCTTCAGAATTCAGATTAAAGAACTTCATCATGTCAACAATCGAGCACAAATTATTTCCTCCCCACCGCAACTCAGCGCCATTTTGAGTAGGAATCCTCAGTCGTCTCTCTTTTTCTACTATGATTCTGCCATCTTTTTCAGATGAACTCAACATATCCTCATTATCATGTACTTCATTTTTCCCATTAAGAGAGTACATTGGGAAAACCAACATTTGGTCCACGTTGAAAATAGAATAATCAGCTAACCATAGAAGAAATCGACAAAACATGGAATTTTCAAATGGAACCAGGGCGGGGTGCATAGAATGGTCTTCTTTTAAGACGATCGTCCGATAACCCAAGAATGATCCATCGACAAACCGCTGTTTACCTATCGAGAGCCTCAACATAAGACAGGGAACAAATCTCCTCCAAACCTTTCAGTTCTCACATTTTGCAACTTGTTTCATTAAATCCAAGACATAGGACGAAATCCTTTAAACCTTCCTGAGTGTAAACATCTTGCGGCTAGCATCACTTGCATGGGTTGGCCACCGCAGCCCCTTTCACTTTTACAATTACAAATGACTACTAGACGGTCTACCAAAATCCTAACAAAGAAGATCCAGCTCGGGCCTGAACCTACCTCTATTAACATGATACTGCAAAACTAGGGCCCCTGATAATTTCGTTCAACAGACTACTGTCATTTGGACAGATGAATTACAAAAATGGTAATTCTTTTTCTCGCACAGATACATCCATTTAAATTTCCACATTCTTGTCACGGCCTCTTTTGTGGGGTTCCCCATGATTCTTTACACGGTGCCGATAATCAAAATAAATGACAGGAAAAATGGCATAATAGTGTAGCTTAATGCCGAGATATGGACTTCACCTGCCTGGGAGGAAGAATGTGAAGAAATGGCTGTAGCATTGCTTGTAGCGGTTTTGTTGCTCCTGCATTGAGTTTAACAAAGGACAAGGAAATCAAGCACTGGTGCAAGGATTATCAAGCTTAAAATGTCAGGGAATTGTAATTGCATACGGATATTTACCCGGCAGTCATATAAATGCACTTGTCATAACCTGATACACAAGAAACAACCGAAAGCTCCAATTAGCATTGCCAGAAACTCAGTTAGATAACCAGAGAAAACGTTTGAAATTAGAAGCTAAGTTGCACTAGCATCCTAATCAGGTATGATCATCGTCCAGAGAAAACTAACACACTTGTTAGGACGAAAAATGATAACTTCTCTTAATATCAGGTTTACAACATGGAAGTTCAACAACTGGTTGTGTTAAATGTTCTTGTGTTACTATCCCAGAACGCCTCTTTGGCCAACTCAAATCACATAGATGTCGCTTAAAGTTCAGCATATATGAACATAAAGAAGCAGGAATAGAGATTATGCTCTAATGGGTGACAAAGAAGAGATATACTTGGGTTCTTGTCGACTTTTAACCCTGCCCCTCCAAAGCTACAAGCAACATCTGTTGCGCCATTTTGCTGGTAGTAACTGTTGAAGGCAAACGAGGCATGAGAAACCAAGGTGTCCGGCTCATAACACGGTTGGCTGGGTTGAATAGCAGAACAGTCCACATTTCCTGGTCCACAGGCCCAGTCTAGGGCATTCTTCAAGTCCTTATCCGATGCATTAGATGAAGCGATGCACCATGTAGTTCCATTAGAACTGGTGATATTAGCTCCAGTTATCACATCCACAGAGCCTCGTCCAGTGAAGTCCAAATTGTACACACTCGTCTCATCAGGATAAAATAGCCCCCAGTTCCTCTCAGAATCCAAACCAGGCTTTCTGTTTTCATTGAAAAGCGAAAAGATATACACATCCAACTCTTCACCGGGCTTCGCAGGAGTGCCTGTGTTATTAATCACGTGACGGATCAAGTTTGTATTGTAAGTCTGAGCATTATCTGGAGTTGCAGCAGTTTCTTTAGCAGAACCTTTAGATGGCCATCCTGTTTCAGTGACCATGATTTTGATGGTCCGGAAGTTCAAAGCCATGAGGGCAAAGTAAAGAGCGTCGATCTGGGCATCGAACATGTTAGTGTAGAGCAACCCAGTGTTTGGATCAATCACTTCTGAGGACGATTCAAACAAGGCATAGTCTAGAGAGACATTGTTTGGCGAATCTCGATAGGCATAGTAAGGATAGATGTCGATCATGAAAGGAGATTGGTTCTCAGCAAGAAATATCAGAAGGGGTTTCAAGAAAGATGCGTAGTTACTACTAAAAGCACCTGCTGAAGGCGGAAAAGATCTCGATAGAACTCCGAGAGAATGGGTCGTGGAGACTTTGATTCTTTTGTGTAGACCGACTTTTCTCAAGGCTGTAAAGATGTTTTGCATCGCCGGTACCACGGAGGCAGTGACATTGCTGGAACTTTCTGTTGCCTCGGCACCGACAGTGATGTACGTGATCTTTGTTGTAGGATAATATGGGAGAATGCTGTTCTTCAGCCAAGTGTCGGCATTTGATTGGAACTGAGAGAACGGTAATAGGTCTGAGTTCGGAATACCAATGATGAGCTCAACTCCTGTGTTTGCAAAGGCCTTGAGAACCTGAATGTTAGAGTCGTAAATCCTGAGGTACTTGATGTTGTGAAGCTGAACCAATTGTGCGACTTTGTCAGGTGTCGGGAGGTCATCCGCATTTCTACCATAGCATATTCCGATAGTGCTTCCTCTGCACATGTCTGCCACGAGGAAAAAGGGTCTAAGTTACTCGCCCAAATTAAGTGTCAGGAATTGGCCAAAAGATATCAAGTGTTATAAACATCTGACGATGGTCAGACATGTCGTGCACTATAAATTTGACAAGGTATGAGGATCATGTTTGAGTATACTTGAGAAATGGTTGATCTGCTTGGACCAACCATTCAGAAGATCACGTTACCACAAGAACTTCAATGGAAATCAACTTAACTCTTGTCTAATGCCTAGTAGAGAAATCCTCTACTGACTAATCATTAGCTTGAATAAATGGGGAGACCAACTAGCTAATATGAGGTTGCGAGATACGTACACTACTATACTTTCTCTGTACCCTCTTTGGCACTTCTCTTACAGAAAACATTCCACAGACTATTCTGCAAGACTCATCTTGTAGCATTCCTCTCAAATAGAAAAACTTGAGGCTTTGTTTTTGGAGAAATGCTAAGTAAACGAAGATCGGTTTTAAAAATTGTTATACTAAGTGATGTAGCAAATTGTTGTTCCTTGTTGAATACAATAAGCTCCTTCAAATGCCCATTTCCAGTCTGCCACTTACTTAATATACCAATTTTATGGATCGGTCCCAGTGTAAGGTATACCCAGCATTGCTCTTATTCTAGGGGTTGGCGGCTATGTTCGAACAACACCAGACTACCATTTCCAGTCAAATATTTAGACCACTTTGTCCATCACATTATTAATCAGTGCCTTGCCAGAAGTACTCCTCAATGGCTTCTATATCTGTGAATCCCCAGTTTCTCCCAAAACACAGTGTGCGCATGAGCAGACAAAGTCTAGTTATCTGCAGATGCTACTAAATAATTTTTTCACCTTTCTTCCACAAAATTTGCCCATGCATGTCACATTCAAGAAATGCAGTTAGTCTATGAGCCAGTGCTTTTCTCTCTCAGAGGGAGGTAGGTTGGTCCACATGAGATTCTATGCAATCTATCATGTGGGTCAGCTAAGTTAATAATTGAATTTCTAGCTGTCCGCGAGAATGAGAGTCTGCCTACTTACCATAAACATTAATGCAGAGCATAGCATCAACACTGATTAGAGCAAGTAATCGAGGGCAAGAGAATAGATCAAGTGAATGTCCCAGAGCATACGTCACGATGAAGTGTGACGAAACCAAGCCATCATTTTGAGTGGTGAGAGAGACAGTGCACGCATCGCACGCCCCCAAACACAAAATGTATCAAGACGAGAGGGAAAAAAATGCAAACTTGAGCGACTCCAAGAGCAGAATGCAGACAAGCTAAAAGCTACCCACATGAGGTCCAAGATGGTGGTGACTCTCTTCACTTTTCAAGCCTTCAAATGGTTTAGAAAATGGCAGGAGATAGAAAGATCGATACTGCAGATAAGCAAAGCGAAGAAACTACAAAACAGTACATGTATCAATCACAAGGACAGCTGTAGAAAAAGCGAATCCGTTGAAGATTGAGGAAGAAGAAAAAGAATCAAGACTCAAAGAAGAAAGACAAACCCAGAAGCATAAGCAACAGCGAAGTGGCAAAGATGAGCCTGAACCCTCTTCCCATTTGAGCGCTCTCTCTCTATCTCTGTATCTGAGAGAATTCTTGAGAAGCCTTTCGCTTTATTCCTGAGACCCACTTCAGCAAAATGCTGTTCCAACGTTCGCCCCCTTCTTGAGAACCGCGTCTCTCTCTCTCTCTCTGTATCTGGGGGGAAGATAAAAGCATTGGTCTTTAGAAGCAGAGCTCGAGAGTGAAGACTAGTCTTGACTCAACACTGTGCTGCACTCGAGCGAGAGACGACGAGTGCGAGCCTGCGTAGCGTAAATCGTAAAAGCGAGCCGCGTTTTTCGGTCACTTGTTCGCGTCGCTTCGGATCGTTGGCGTGGCAGTTTCTGTAAATATGGAGGAAGGGATGCTGCGTATGTGTCAGAGAGTTGCAGACAGACAGTGGCGAGTGTGTATTGGCCGTACGGGATGGCCGAGAGGGACCGGACTTCAGATAGTTTTATTAATTGGATTTGAATCGGGACGGCCTCGGGTACGCCCCCTGCTTTTTGGCATGTCTGTCTTTTCGTCTGTTTTTTATGGAATTTGAAACTGGAAAAACGAAAAATAACACAAATAGCCTTTTAATTTCGATTTAACATGCGCTCTATTTTTAATTCGTTCAATATAATTTATAATTTATTAATAAATAATTAAATTTAATTCTTAATTTATATAAAAATATTCAATATCTTTTGTTCTGCTCGCTTGATGAACGGAATTGCCAATTCGTCTTTTTATCTTTTAACCTTGAATGGTAAATAACGATAAAATTATACATACATTATCCAAACAAGATATTCATTTCAAATCATGATATAATAACTTGCGTGGCATCTTAACTCTTGACTCTTCATTTTTTAAAATCCAACTTAACATATAATAATTCACGTCATCAAATAACGTTTAATTTGTCGTTTGAGCAAATAAAAGAAACCGCATTGAACATTTATCTATAATTCAGGGACAATAATATATAAGAATTCGGGAACCGTTTGCGTCGTTTTCGTCTTGAAAGCGAGCCTAACTTGTATTGAACAATTGATTTCGCGTAAATAAAAATCCAAGAAATGATATCCCAATCAACCCTTCATAAACTCATCATAGGAGAAAAATATACT
This sequence comes from Rhodamnia rubescens, assembly GCA_021437795.1. Classification (NCBI taxonomy): domain Eukaryota; kingdom Viridiplantae; phylum Streptophyta; class Magnoliopsida; order Myrtales; family Myrtaceae; genus Rhodamnia; species Rhodamnia rubescens. The sequence goes on along the minus strand of JAILYA010000002.1, from coordinate 1,034,229 downwards.
TTTTGATTTAAGAAAAAAGCGCTTATTTCACGTACAAAACTAAAATAAAAAACAAAGAGAGAGCCAAATATCAAAAGAGGTTGCACAAGACATTCTAATTTCTTTCCCCCTCGCGGGCTGCATTGCATTTGCACTCATTTTTTATTCCAAAAGAAAGTCTAATTTCTTAAAAAAAATCTGAATTTTAAATTTATTTTCAATTTTTCCCTTGTTTTACAAAAAAAAACTGAAATTTTTTTTAGACTCAGATCTAAATCTGGCCCCGACAACTTTTGTTGTTGTTGTTGGAGACAATCCATGTATTTTTCTTGTCGTTGTTTTGTTTTTTTAATTCCTCCCTCACCTCTCATCCTCAAAACACATGTTGGACTGTTCATAAAGAAATTTTCACATTTGTTGGGCCCATTCAAGTAACCATCTCCTTTCGAACAAAAAAAAAAAATCTCCCGACCATGGAAAAAAAAAGTGACCATCGACCTTTAGTGACAAAAAACAAAGTACAATCTTCAACGGTGGTGATTTGATCTCTAATCAATGGACGATCCAATACCCTTGTCGGTTGTTTTGGCAAATCTTGTCCGCGTGTAAAAGAGTCGTGTTTAGAGAAATTATCTGAACCAAACCCACATTTATTATACGAACGCCGATTTAACCCTAAATATTTTTGTAAATTTCTAATATGGGCCCTCCAACTGATATATGCTTAAATGTGTTGATATGGTGGTCAAATCATCACCGGTCGTTTTGATCCTCGGCACCATTGGAAGAACTATAAAAAAAAATCACGAGATTTTGAGATTTTTCTAAATTTTTTTATGATTAATATCACGAAAATATTTAAATTAGTATAATTATGATAAATTTAATAAAAATTATTATTTTTTACTAAAGATCTCAAACTAATACATAGATGATAAATTTATTCCAAATTATTTTTTATCATAAAAAATCATAAACCCAGTACAACCGCGACATATTTATCTCAAATTATTTTTTTACCAAAAAAAATTCAAACCGATACACATGTAGAAGCTTGTCTTGGATTCGATGCGTTGGAAGGTGATTCATCCATATGAGTTATTGGTATGCCTGTCTTGGACAGTAGGCTGTGAGCTCGGTGTTATTAGAAGATTCCACATGTAAATCAGCAATCGCGATTAAGTTTTCTTTGATTGAAGTTGGAATGCATTGGTCTTATTTCTTCATATGACTGGAATTTGTCAAGGGTTTTAGATTTTGGACTCCAATTTGATAGGCGCTCACTCTGAAAACGTGCCTTGATACGAAGCGTTAACGGCCTATTTTCCTTTCTAGATTTGTAGTTAATTTTGATTTGCTATGTGGAGATCAAATATAATGTGTTACTTCAGGTGGCATCTCGTGTGGAAGAACTTTAGCTCATCAAGAAATTAATGTGACTGTAAATGCTACTTGTTATTTTTAGTGCCCGTATAATCTTTGCTTTCAGCATTGCTCTATTCCAAATAAAATTCTCTGTTTTGGGGATAGGTGGAATATCCCGGAGATGTGTATATTGTGTTATTTGATCTGTTTGGTCACAATTTAAGGACATATGTGTCACTGGTTCACTTGTGGTTACTCTTGTTTCAGGCCATATTTGATGACATATGCCACATGTTGGATACGGGGAAGCCTTCCTTTACTCCTAAGAAAGGAAACAGAAGTGTCATTCTGTTTGTCGGTTTACAAGGTGATTAAATATCTCCTTTAACTTGAGTCTCTGCTCGTGAATTTAGTCACTTGGGATATGGATTAAGCTTTGTTGCATCCATGCATTCTCTTCAAGTGGTCACACTTTGTTTTGAGGCCTTGTACACAGCTTATGCTTTGATGTGTATATAGAATTTTCAAGTATGCATTATTATTACAGGATCGGGTAAGACCACGACGTGTACCGAGTATGCATATTTTCACCAAAAGAAAGGTTGGAAGCCAGCTCTTGTCTGTGCTGATACTTTTAGAGCTGGTGCCTTTGATCAGTTGAAGCAGAATGCCACTAAGCTGAAATTCCATTTTATGGAAGGTACTTCCTTTCGTGCATTGCATTTTGATCTGCTCCTGTATGCAGACACCTAGTTCCTCAATCAAAATGAGTAGGACTGTCAGATTCTGTAAAAGTTAAAGTTAAGGTCTCCAAGTGCACATTTTTTCATCATGCGTAAGATTATTTCGCATGTTTGATTAGTTTATCCTTCATTTACTCATGAGTGGGCTCGTAGAATTGAGCATTTAGGACCGTCATGTTTCGATACAATTTCTTGGCCATCAAATGATGCAAGTTTCGTGACAGTTACACGGAATCAAATCCTGTGAAAATTGCTGTTGAAGGTGTGGAAACATTTAAAAAGGAGAATCGTGATCTCATAATTGTTGACACAAGCAGGCTGCTCTTTTTGAAGAAATGCATTAAGCAACGGTAGCATATGATCCTTTTGGGCATTTTCAATTGGATCTCTGCTTCGTTAAGATTTTAACGTGTTGCGTGATATGCTGCAGAAACCGGATCTCATTTTATTTGTTATGGACAGTAGCATTGGTCAAGCTGCATGTTATCAAGCACAGGCATTCAAGCAAAGTGTTCCTGTTGGGGCTGTTATTGTGACTAAGATGGATGGCCATGCAAAGTGTGGTGGTGCTCGTAGTGCGTAAGTGTTATTTTGGTTAAGTCAAGAGACAAACCATTTCATTTTCCATATTTTCCCTCTTCACAGTCGCCACCATTAAAGAAGTTGTCTAGCATTTGAATGGGTAATGGAGTGGATTCATGTACAAAATGTTTGCAAACAGTTGCAATGTGAGTCTTTGGAGTAAATTGCTGCTAGCTTGCATGTATATGTTTTGTGTGTGTGTGTGTGTTTCTTTCAACTGCGGCGGCTATGCATGATCCTATTCTGAATTATAGCTCAGGATTGAGTATTACTGGTTATGTTCTTCATTGGATTCTAATTGTTAGAGCTACATACTTTATGGGTTATGTTAATATACATCAGAAACATTTATGCTTGTTGTAATTGAAAGTTTTCATGGGATGGAAGGTGAAATATTCTCTATAGAAAAAAATATATATATCTAGTTGGGAATCCAGCATGGATAAGTTTACCCGTCGAAGGTTACTTAAACTTGTGATACTTTTGGATGTTCCTTTGGTCTGAATTTATTTGTTTGCATGTGTAGGGTCGCAGCAACAAAAAGTCCTGTCATCTTCATAGGTACTGGAGAACATATGGATGAGTTTGAAGTGTTTGATGTTAAGCCTTTTGTTAGCCGGCTATTAGGTAGGTAATTTCATTTGGGTTCTTCATTTCAACGAGTCTTTTTGGTATGTATGAGTGTGAGATGCATTCTTTAGTGGGTACATATTTTGGTGGAAACTATTTTTCCACGTAGGTATGGGTGACTGGTCTGGGTTTATGGAAGAAACGAAGTGGTGACTGAAGATCAACAGCCTCAGCCTCTACAAATGCTTTCTGAAGGGAACTTAACCTTGAGATCTGTGTATGAAAATTGTCAGTACATTCTTAAAGTGGCTCCAACAGGCCAGGTTTGTATATCTTCCATCATTGGATATGATGCTTTATCTTATCAGCTCATGTTTTTATTTTTAGATTCATGCAAAGTGAATAGTCATGCATACATGCATGAGAATGCACAAGCATGTGGTATGTGAAGATCAACGCATGATCTAGGCTAATGGTTTGGTTCTTATTTTCATGCTACAGGGGTTCATGCCAAAGGGTCGAGAAGAAGAATGCCTGGCGAAGATGAAAAGATACTTGATCATGATGGACTCGATGACAAACGAAGGCAAGTCATGCTATAATACATAGTTTAGCTGTTTATTATTTTGTCCTATGGCTGCAGGAAGGTTTTTAATTGAAGTCCTCGCTTGATTAAACAAGTTCGATTTGCTCCAGAGCTAGACAGTGCAAATCCAGAGGTGATGAATGGACCGAGAATGATGCGGATAGCAAGGGATTCTGGTTTCCACTTGGAAGAAGTCAAGGAAATGTTGAAAATGCATAAGCGGCGTGCGAAGATTTGGAGGAAAATGAAGGGACGAGATCGAAACATGAATGCACAGCACAGCGCACTGATTGATTGACGAGATCGAAACATGAATGCAATGCACAGCACGTTGAATGATTGGCTGTAACTAGCCAAAATGCACGGGATTTTTGTTTTTGTTAGGATAACAGAAGAGCTGGTGTATGTTTTTTTTTTTCACTGAAGTTTCTTTTGCGTGTTTCCTTCCTTTGTTTTAATCCTACATCTTTTGACCGGATGATTACCCAGGCGCCGTCGTCTTTGCCTAACCGTTCGCTCTTAGATGCCTCATCGTTTTCAACATGTATCTTCCCTTTGCTAATTTGATCTTGAATAGTTTGTTTGAGTTGAGTGTTAGCGTCATGCCCGGATGATTATGAATTACTTCTCTATTTAATAGATGAATAGAATATTATAAAACCCGATAATAAGTAAGAGGAGAAAATCTCAAATAGGCTATTTCCATAAACTTACTGCTATTCTTTTCCGCTACAAGATCAACAATTCCATGAGCTTGGGCTTCTGTTGCTGACATGAAAACATCTCTTTCCATATCTTCGGATACAACCCATAAACTTTTGTGATGATCATTTTAATTTTTACAAAAATATTTAAATTAAAAAGAATTCATAAAATTTAAAAATCAACTTTGAAACTCTTGTCCAAACCTAAAGAATAAATTTTGACCAAAAAATATTTTTCAGTATTTTCGAAATTATTTAAATTTCATTTTTGGTCACTTTAAAAAAAAATCAATTAGCATCATAGTTTTCCCCAAAATCATAAGACTTGATGATATAATTGAGCCAAAAAAATCATGGCAATCCTAAATGACACATCATAGGTCATGGGCCAACCAAAATCCTTTATGGTTAGCAAAAGTGAATTTAAGCCATTAGATCGATCTTAGGGCCTCCATGAAAACCCTAGGGTGCCCTAATAAGCCTATAAAAGCCCTTAGGATAGCCCCACTAGCTCCCAAGAAGGACACCACTCCAAAAAATCCCTTCTCGGTTCAAGAAACGCAAATGAGAGAGAGGGAGAGGCCTGGTTCTCGAGAAAACAAAGAAAAAATCAAGTGAGAAAACCCATAAAAAGCTGGTCGCGAAGGAAAATGGGGAGTTCGTTTGGTGAGATGATTGAGTTTTAGAGCGAAAGAGAGCTTGAAAGACCTAAAGGACCATTTCCCACTGTCTTTCCTCGCTGTCTTTCATCCCCTGTAGGCTACTTCATGATGCGTTTGTGATGCGTGAGTTCATTTCCCCGAAACGTTGAATGTTTACGTACTTTCGTTTCGTTTGAGTGGTTTTTCTTGTATGGGTGTGCTTGTGTGAAGTATCGAGGCTTGAAACAGGGGCAGGCAACAAGTTTACCTAACCTGACTTCAAGCCTAATTCTTCAAAACAGCTCAGACCCGCGACTTTGAGGCTGATTTTCGTTGTGATTTTGTTGGTTTGAGTTGTTCTTTCTTAGTTAATGTTACTCCATGCATGTAGTGGTGACTAAAGATCAACAGCCTGAGTTTCTACAAATGCTTTCTGAAGGGAACCTTACCTCGAGAATTGTGGATGAACATTATGAGAACATTCTTATCATGGATCCAACAGGCCCGGTTCGTATTTCTTCCATCGTTGGATATGACGCTTTATCCTATCATCCCATGCTTTTATTTTGAGATTCGTGCGAAGTGAATACTCAGCATGCATGCATGACAATGTACAAGCAAGATCAGTCCATGATCTAGGCTAATGGTTCTCTTGAATCAAGTTTATTTCCAGGCGAAGATGAAAAGATAGATGACCGTGATGGACTCGATGACAGACGAAGGCAAGTCATGCTGTAATACGTAGTTTAGCTGTTTGTTATTCTGTCTTATGGCTGCGGGAAGGCTTTAAATTCAAATCCTTGCCTGATTAAACAAGTTCGATTTGCTCTAGGGCTAGACGGTTCAAGTCCAAAGATGATGATGAATGAATCGAGAATCATGCGGATAGCTACGGGATTTTGCGTGTTCGAATTTCTTGGTGACAATCCTTTTACCTTTGAAGTGTCTGGAATGGTATGTGTGACGAAGCTGATCAACTGCTGTCTCTTTTATGGCTTAATTAATCACACTCCTTTTCCCACGATCTTGCTAACTCAGCAGGTGCAGACACTTTTTGTTGGTAGCCCGGGGATTTCAAACAAATTTAACTATTTAATCCAAAGCTCGATTAAGCTAATTCCGTACTTGATAAATCGGGCGGACTGCACGAGTCGTAGGCATTGTTGATAAAATTTCAACTATTTTCGATAAAAAGATGTAAATACGGTGATTATATAATGACAGTTCTCGTTTCAAGAATAATTGGACAAAATTCGTCGAATTTCCCTTTTATTTTATTTCTTTTTTCACTTTTCAAATTTTCTGTGGAGATTTCGTGTGTTTCCTTATAATAGTCTTCTTCACGGACACCGCCCCGCGCACCGCCGCGAACTTCCTGCTGCTCCACACTGGTGAGAAGGGCGTCGGCCGCAATAGGAAGCCGCTCTACCTCAAGGGGTCGAAGTTCCACCACGTGATCTCGAGGTTCATGTGCTGAAGCGGCGGCCTCACCTCCGGCAAGGGGACCGGCGCAGGGGAGTCGATCTATAAGCCCAAGTTCAAGGACGGGAACCTCGTGAGCCGTGAGGAAACACACGAGGCCGGGGACGAACGGGAGTTTTTTTCACCTCGAGACGGTGGGCGATAACTGGAGCGCCGCTTCAGCATTTTCATATGCAAATTGACCGACAAAACTAGATAGGATTGTCAAAATTGAACAGTTGATTACTAAATTGGCATTCCCACATAGGTTCAGAACCGATCCTAGTTTTCCTGCTTGTTGCACACCAGGTCTGTTTGTTTCACGAAAATATTTTCCTAAAAACGGCGGCTTATCTATAATTAGATCAATAAAAAAAATTCCACTATAGATAACAATTTATGTCTTTATATTTTGCGAACATTGAAAGTAATTTACATTCATTCATTTTTTTGGGCGATATAATCGATTATGTCCTAGAAAAATATGCTCTAAATCATCCGGGAAAACAACGTGAATCTGAACTTATACAGCTGCCTGCGATAATAAAACAATCAGCGAACATCGAACACAATGAAAAAGAATCCGACTCCAAATTTCTTCGGAAGATGATGCTCGTGTCCCGAGCGATTAGGTCGAGATCGTAACAGAAGACCAATCTTAAACCGCGCACGGCTTCGGCGATCGAGCTTCGTTCGAGTCGAGCCTCGACTTGAGTAACGAATTGGTGTCGGTTCGACCCGGCTCGATCGACCGGACCTTGGGAACTTCTCCTGGGCCGAACGGGTGAAACCCGATATGGGACCAAACATCTCTTTATCATGGGGTACAGATTAGTTTGGGTACAAGATAAGCGCCAAAATGCAGCCCGGGATTCACGCAAGACTTACCCAAGCCCAGTCCACTCGGTGAACCTGTTCGATCCCATTCAGTGAACTTTTGAGCTTGCAAATCGTATTGTAGTGGTAGATTTTGTGCTTGGCCCGGTAAATCTTTTTCACTCGAAGCTAGGCCCGACCCGGCCGGGCTGGACGACTGAAGCTATAATTTCACCTCATCCTGAACCAATAAAATCGGCATTCCGAGATTAATTAGTTAATTGATTAATTAGCTCCGTATTAGCTCTGCAAAAGCTCGAAAAAGACCCACAATGAAACAGTCTCTTTTCGCATCCCCACCTCATCCGAAACAAATAAAATCAACTTTCATTACAATGATTGCACCATAATTAATAAAATATGCGCCAGCATTGTGGAGCTGTCTGGATGATTAATTAATCAATTTATCTATCAATTAGTGTCTTGAACAGCTATCTAGTAATCTAATCACACTTTTTCCATGCTGCCACGTGTCTTTTTCCCTTGCTTAGAAAAAAAGGGAAAAATAAATTCCACGCGACATATCTGGCACACGTGGGGAGGTCCGGCCGGTGACAACTGCCTTCGTGTCCGGTTAAAATAATAATTTCATAAATTTATGCGTGTTTTGGAACGACAGAACGAAGAACGTATGGAAGAAGATTTTGTGGTCACGTGCTCGATCACGTCCTCTACGTTTGAGCCGTCGGTTATATCCCGCCGACCAGACCGTCGCCGCCCTCCATATGCGCCGCTGTCCAAGCATCATGCACAAAGTATACACCACACGTCATGCCGATTATTTCTCAAAAAAACAAAAAATTTCAACATATTGAAACATATTATATATTAAATGTATATTTTTATATATTATGTATAAAAATATCAGTCACGATTAATTTTTTTCTTACTAGGTATATTAATTTTTGGGTAACAAGATATATGATTTAAGTATTTATATTTTTAATGAATTTACATTTTGACCTTTAATTTATTGAAAATGTTTAAAATTGACATCAGTGCGTGTCGACACCTGGACTTGCGTGTCGTTGGCGTGTTTAGAGTGCGATCACGTGTCGATCGCACGTCGTCGAAAGATCGGACACGACACCACACCTGGCGCCTCGGGAGAGTATCGGTGCTTCCTACATATGACTTTACTTTGGATAGTTATTTTCTGACCGAGAGAGAGAGAGAGAGAGATTGGTTGAATTTTTTTTGGGTATGAGTAAATTAAATAAAAGTCAATAAATTTAAGCGTAATTTGAAAAATACAAATTATTACATAATTCAGCCTATAGTGACTCCTATGGAGTTGGATTATTTGAGAACAAAATCAGGCAATCGACAAAGTTGGGACCGGTTGGGTTCCACGATGATCGTCCCTCCCTATAATCCTATCAATGTCACGTAGCTTTCAAGTCCGCCCCCAAACTCGACGAGAATAGGCAACGGGAGGATCGAAACCCCGTAAAAGGATAAAAAAATGAGCTTGCTGGTTTAGGGTACGGCATCGATGCTGTACAACCGGTGCTCTGTAAGGGTTTTCAATATTCGATCAAGTCGAGATCGATGTCGCGACTTTTATGCCGTGTCGGCATTTTTAGCCTGTAAGATTCTACCGACATCATGGGTCGGAGACTCGAAATGCCTCATTTGGCGATATTCGAGATGAAGACCTATGCATGCCGAAGAAGAGAGGGCGAAGAGATCCGATTTCATCTAATTCGATTCGATTTCAACTGAAACTCAAGACATTAAATTAACTAATCAGAGTACACATCGATCGGACCGCTCCTTTCGAATTTTACGTATGTCGAATGTGAATGCTCACATGTGCACACAGGAGATGAAGTATACTCATAAAGTATTCAATTAATTCCTTTAATGGTTCCCTTGGTTCCAAAGAGTTATGCTTGAACTAACTCGAAGACTCTCAAGGCTCAAAGCCCTGATTTTATATGTTCAACATAGCTGGCGCTTTATGCTTCTCTTATCATCTACACGTGGATTTTCTCTTGTGGAGAAAACGTTACATTCGGACACGACGTGACGAGGATCCAAACGGTCACGATGAACGGACGAATAGAGCAAGGTTGCAGCTCATCGGAGTTCCCAACATGGGCCCCACATTGTACTCAACGCTAAAGGGCAACTGACGACAAAATTTTTATTATCGTCTCGATAACAACGAAAATTATATTGTATAAATGTAATCTACATACTTTGTTCGGAGTGAGTAACAAATAATAATGAATGCGTATGCAAAGGGAAAAGGGAATACTATCGATTCGGTACGAAAAATGTTATATAGATATTCATTCCGTCCTATTGTTTTTTTTTTTTTTAATTTTATCAATATAATCCTAAGGATTTTTGCGAATTCCAATGAAGTCCTTCCGCCACAAGCTGCTGGAAATCATTGATATGGCGTTTCGCAAGTTGTTGGCGTTATTGTGTCACATAGGATGGTCGGCGATAGATTGGACATCACGTCGACAGTTTTCTTTGGAAGGCTTTTATTGGAGTTCTGCGCAAAGATTTTGGATCGTATTGACAAAATTTTAAAAAAATTATAACTAAATTAGCATCTTTATAATAGGATTATGACTGATTGAGTTATTCTCCCAAGGGGAATATATTAGAATAATGTCATATTGAGAGAATATGAATTATATAGGACATCAGACAATTATTAATTTTTTAAATAAAATGTAAGATGTGTGAGAGTGTGGAGGATACATGGCATGTTAGTTACTCGTCTTAAATGAGGATCTTGTTTATCATAGAACCTTAGTCATTCATACTTACTTCAATAGGAAGCATGTAATTTCATGAAATTGAGAGATTGAAAACTATTCGTGTCTAGTTCGCGAGTAAGGTCAGGTCTCTATTTTATTTTTCAAAAAATGCACTTGACAACTACTCTTAATGGCTGCTGTAAAAATAAACAATTTAACCAAAAAAAAAAAAAAACAAAGAAATAAACCAGACATTGAGTTTGCGTGCTTCGATCGGTGTGACTTGCTTCATGGGAGAGCAGCGCAGGATTGACCTAAACTAGCCAAACGTTCTCGGCACTTCCTAGCTTCTAATTCCGCTTAATAACTCACACAGTGTTCATCACTCACAATTTATCGCAAAAAGCGTTCTTTCAATCTCACAAAAAGATTCACGAGATCTCACCACAAGATTCATTGATTTCAAAAGACCTGTGATCTCCTCGTGATGTAACTCAAGAGCACACTGCATAATTGATTGTTGTCATTGCGAAACGAACCCTTTTCAAGTAATCTGCTCAAATTAAGAAACCTACTCACACTAAGAAACCTGATCAAATTAATAATAATAAAAAAATTGATCGGGTTTCCCTCTGAACTCGAATGAAGATAGTATGGGAACAAATCATGGGGATTACTATTTAATGAAAACATAAACACCATAATATCATCAGAACATACTTCTTTATTATTATTATTATAGCAAATCTGGAACGCGAAACCAAATCACATGATGTGGTCCAACCATGCACATGGGGGGATGGCCTAGGTTCACCACGGTCACATCTTTTCTTCATCACATTCATGATCCTGAGCTGTATATGATTCTTGGGCAAACCAAAAGCAAAAAATAAAAAATAAAAATAAAAACAAAAAAGTATTTCGAATCATTTAAAAAAGAAAAAAAAAGGCCGAAATTTTATCCATCCGAAGAATAAATTAATAAACGGACCCAAAAAAGCAGCAAAGCCCAAGAAAGGCCAACCCTAGCAGGCCGCCACGTGGCACCTCGGCCGCCTATAAGTTTGACCCTCGATCTCGTCTCGATTAGCCCACCCTCACTGGCGAAACATCCCTCGAATATCTCTCCTGCCCTCTTCGATTTTCTTCGCTCTGCCATTTCTTCCAAGCTCGTTCAATTAGGGTTTTTGCAGAGAGCAAATCGGCTCCTCCTTTCTTCGTTCGGTAAAGGGAGAGACAGCAGAGGAAGAAAGAAAGAGAGCAGAAATGGCGGACGAGAACACGATGAACTGCATCGACATTCTCCTAGCCATCATCTTGCCTCCTCTCGGCGTCTTCCTCAAGTTTGGCTGCAAGGTGATGATCCCCGCTTCTGATCTTATATTCCCCACATCTCCCTCACTTTATTTTGCTGTCGATTTAGAGGGGAAAGCATCTAGTCTGCCTCAAAGTTGAGAGCTCTGGGTTTTTAGCAGGGTTTCTTCAGTTTTATGTGGGTTGAAAGGAGGGTTTTTGAATTTGAATTTGGATTTGATTTTGAGTATGTATGTGCAGGTGGAGTTCTGGATCTGTCTGGTGCTCACGCTCTTTGGCTGGATTCCTGGCATCATCTATGCCGTCTATGCCATCACCAAGAACTGAACTTGATCGAGTAATCTCTCTCTTTAGTTTTATTTTTTTAAAACTAGATATTACATACCTCGACACGTGTCCGGATCGTGCTCGCCTTTCGAGACCAACTATCTCGACACGTGTCCAATTTTGGTTTTTTTGGCTGGCTTTTGAATGTACACATCGCTATTATATTAAAAAAAAAAAATGAAAAAAGCACCACGAAGGATCCGTAGGAGCTAAGGCATTTTCCAAACGGAAAAATATGATTTTTTCTAACTGTTATTTTTTTTATTTTTTTTTGTTTGACAGGTGGCGACACGTGGGGAGGCTAGCGAGTCCTCCATCCAACGGTCGCAGATTTTCGAATGCTCTTCGTATTTCTTGTTTGTCATTAGTTGTCCAGTAGCGTGGTGTTGTGAACGGTTTGTATTTGGTGGATTCAATTTCTTTGTGTAAAGTGACGTGGCACTGTTTGGTTGACGTGGTTGTATCCGATTGTCGGCAGTATCTTTTATTCTTTTCTTTTGGTTGTAACTTTTAATCTCATTTCTTTAATTAATTAATCGACTCCGGCTTTTTACTGTAGAAGATAAGGATGATAAGGGCATTTCTGAACATGAATGGCATTTCAAAATTTCCTTTTCTTTAATATGTTTTCAATCATAAAAATAAATTGGCATTTCAATAGATAGCAGAGATAAAAAAAAAAATGAAATTGCGTCCGTGATAAGCATAAGAACTCATTCATTGATTAGTTTCGATTTCTTGTAGATCACATCCAAACTGGTCCACATGCGATCAATGTTAGCATTGGAAATGAAGAAAGAACACATTATCCCCATTTCGACGTCGCACGGTCTAATACTCGCCATAACCTTCTCCTAGGTTGGAATGTTGGGCAATGAAATTTGATTAAAAAAGTTGCATTTGAGACCGTCACGATCCTAATTATAACAAACCTACAAATTAAAATATAGGACGGAAAGCATAGGAATTTCATTTCCAATCGCACTCTTGTTTCTTTTCATCTTCCTACTTTTTTCCAAGAAGACAAAACCGACACTCAAGAGTCTAAATTTCATTTGAATCCCCATCTTATATTTCTCTATCGTCTACCCCACATTGAAATATAGGAACAAAACCACAATACTCACAATAGGGTTAAAAGTGAGAGAGTTCTTGCTTTTTCCTAAAGCCAATGTGAAAACAAGAGAGGAAGATGCGGGGATTCTCTGGAAAAGTTGTTAATGGTACTACAATAGGCGTAGGACCTACGCACCTACTGAAGCATCAACATTTGGCATTTTGCCTCGAGCCCTTGTCCCACCATGTACCAACCCAGCTGAAATCTGGAGCTTAATGACGAAGCTAATTTCTACTCTTATGGTTTAAGAGAGAGAGAGAGAGAGAGAGAGAGAGAGAGAGAGAGAACCAAGGATGAAGGAAAGAGAGTCCATTAGTCTCTGTTCAAATTGAGGTGGCTGCGTACACGTCGGGCATTCTTTCCACGGCAGGGGAAAGAAAGAGAACCATTGGCTTGTGTTCAAATTGAGGCGGTTGCCTACACGTCGAGAGGTTTATTTCCCAACTTCAGGAGACGATTGAAGACAAATTGCAGAGCAGAAGAACGGACACAGACGTGAGGAGGTGACACATGAATAGCCAAAGTTTGTCAACTAATATAGTTACTTGAAGCCCACGTCAACTCTGGTCATTCACAATGAGTCCATGTCCCAACAAAACAAACTGTTCATCAGCAACGAGAAACATAAACTGAAAGCAAATTTGGTCCTTTAAGTGATTTGTGATACCGACAAAGGACACAGTTTCCATATCCGGACACCCACATTTGGTTCTCTATTGAACCGTTTGGACCCTCAGGCGAAAGCAACTAGGCCATATATTGTACGCCTATAGACACGCATCGTGTTCGATCGAAGATGATGATGTACGGGCCGAACCATTTTTGAGCAAATGGTCCGCGATCAAAATTGGGTACCATCAAGGCCTGCTTTGAATTGGACCGATACAGCCACCTCGTCTTTCCCCGGTTTTGAGAACACTTGAGATCCCAAGGAAGATGTCCGTGCAATAGGTTAGAACGTGCAGGGCTCAGCAAATTGCACAGGTCCTCACACCTTTAAAGAAAATGTCTAAGGCACGAAACGAGCTGACAGCAAAAGGTGATGGTAGAAAGGGTAAAACTCAGATTTACCAGAACAGTTATAGTTTATTGCAAGGCACAGATAACATGCACATCTGCAATCTTTAGACAGTACTTAAGGACTAGTTACCCCACTTATAAATCAGACATGCAATACAATAAGGCCATTACTGAGTGGGTAGGGCCAAACACCAACTAATGTTGGCCATCCATATGAACATTTCTCCAAAGTGACATCATTCCTCACAAATCAATGGCATATACCTGTCTGTGCATTAAAAAACACTCGAGCGCATAAAACGAGAAAGAGTTGGAAGATATCATACACTTTGGCTTGTAATCCTTTAAAATTGCCATTCCTCCTAACTCATGGGGCAACGTACTTGCAAAGTCTCTGGATTCACCCATTTCCAGATCCAATGAAGACGGGAGGATTCGTGAGTTCTAGCTCATCATTCTTTAAATTGCCATTCCCTCCGACACATGGGGCAATGTGCTTGAGAAGTCTGTGAGTTCACCCACTTCAAGATGCAATGAAGATGGAAAGCATGATTGCATGCACCCCATACTGCAGAACAATTACACAATATGAAATCATTATAACTATTCTTAGAAAGCATCTTTGTTTTCCTTTTTCCTCTTTTTTGTGGCTTTGAGGAGGGGGAGGGAAGGGGCAAATTGGGAAGAAAGGAGAAGTGACCATATGTTAAAAAAGAACTCTTTCTTATTTGCTTAAAGTGCTTCTAAAGCATAGGGCATTTAGCCCAGATTGAATCCTTGTTGACTATGTAGAAGTACTTCAGAGTCACGTGCAGACATCTCAGAGGAGAAATACAGGAAATCTCCATCTATATTCCGGAGGCGATATCAGCTACAACGTCATACCTTACTAAGAACAGAGTGAGGAACGGTAGAAACTTACTCAGTGGACAATCATCCCCAGGGAGTTTACAGTCGGGACAACAGCCATCAAAGGCCATCCTACAAATTCCACAGGTTTCATCCTGGGCATCCCAAGTCCATGAAGCGACAGCATGCCATCTGTGGTTCAAACAAATAAAAGTATTAGGGTTCCAGAGCCACTACATATGAACAAGTCCTTCCTTCTTTATTACAGATACGCAAATGCCTAATGCAGCTATCTGCTAAAAGTGAGTACTTACTCTGTTCAATAATACCAGCACGAATTCAGGAAGAAGTAGGTCAAGGAAAACTGTCTCCACAAAGTAGAACATTTGTAACAAAAGAATGGAACAGATACTTGCTACTAGATGATGTTAGTCTCCAAAACGCTTCTGTGAAAATGAATCTAAACATTGACTGTGGCAAGTTCTATGTGGGGACTATAAGCAGATATGTCCAAAATTCAGGCCTCCTTTTGTACCGGCATTTCTCTATGTATGTGTGTGTGCCTGCACAAGTGCATGAGTCTGTTCTTGTGTGTGAGCACGCGCGCAGGTGTTTCTTTTAGTTTGCACAACACATGCACATGAATTGTCCACACTGTGTTTGAGTAATGAATTTCTGCAAATTGAAGATAACCATTTTACAAATCCTCGTGTTGTCCTTAAAATGGATCATCACATGAAGAATATCAGCCATTCCTTTTTTATGAAAAGAATGAAAGCAAATAAGTGAAGACAGATAAACGGACTTAAAAAAAAGCAATGAGAAGAAAACAAATGGGTAATAGCAGGAGAACAAGGTAGTAGTAGAGAGAAAATCAGGATCATCGGACCTAATAAAGATTATATCTCTCGTCTATGTCATAAGTCTGATCCTATATAAGTTTGCTGTTTCATGGATAAGAAATGACAATAACTGATTTTGATACTTATGGGGCAAAGGAAAAGGAGATATTAAAAGGAATGATGAACATTAACCCATTAAAAGGGAGAGAATGAGAGATGTATTAGTAATCGGTAGTGGAAGGTTTAAAGAGTACACAAATACAATATCCAGGAAACAGCTACATATAGATCAAACATTAGTCAGACAGCACAGAGAATTGAATGACAGCTCAATGGCACAAAGAAACACTAACATAGCTTTCATTACTGGACTGTTTATTCATCTCATTATTAAAAAAAAACCTTAATTGGCCAGTCTATGAATATATTGGACAGCAAGAAGTGCAGCCAGGCATTATGCGAAGGATACTCAAGAGCTTGACTTTCATCCTCGTTTTCTGCAAAACCAACAAAAACAAAAACGACTGTGGTTTACTTGTGCAGCACACAACATGTAATAAAGATATGCAAAATCCTTGATAGTAGCACAACGAAGATGTAAACATTCACACTGGTTATCTCAAAGGAAACTTTACTGGGTTCCTGGAACATGCAAAGGAAGAGCATTTGATTTTTTTTCCCCTTTTTCACCCCACTTTGCCCTGGGAAAATCCCCCGTTTACATAAGAAATCCACTGGCAATAATCTCCCCTCTGGTGTAGTTAGGAAAGCTCTCTGCACAGTCACTAGTGCACCAGTGCCAAACCCGAAAACAATTCCATAGGAGCTTGCATTCGAGTCATTTTTCATTATATGTCACTTCTTTCCCCTGCTTTTAGTGAAGTTCCAATATACGCCATATTTGCAAGATGGAAGACCTGTTAATATCATGATGGACCGATTGATTCACAATGTTCTAAACACTATCTGTGGCTCATGTAGGTTGGTTTCATCCTATTCAAGCCGACCCTTCGTCACTTCGCGGGTGCATTCAGATTCCCTATGAATCACTCCCAAAACTCCAGCCGACCCATTACGTACAACTCGTAAACAAAAATCTCATTCAGCGGAAACGATACTTTCCACATTGCTATACACCAACAGCATTGCCAACCAAATCACGAACAGCATCAACAAAACCAAAGAGCACAATCAGCGGAACCCCAGTACGAATGCGCCGGTGTTCTCGCTCTGCGGTTTCACGCGCGAGGGCGACTGAACAGCGAACATCTCAAATCACTCAAACTATGAATAATGGGTCCAATTTGAAACTGTTTGAGCTAGAAGTGAGGAGAAAATCCAATCGTTAAAGCTTTGATTCAGCAGTAATTTCGCCAACAAAAAGGAAACGCGAAATCTAATCCATCAGCCCGGGGGGGTTTAAATTTGGAATTCATCGGTAGATGAAGACCCTTTGAGGAGCTTACCTGCGACGACGTGATCTCGAAGCCTTCAACTTGATTTCGACGAGGCAGAGACCGGAGCAGAGTCGCAAGAGAATTCCCAGAGAGAGAGAGAGAGAGAGGAGAGAGAGCGCTGTGATGTGTTATAACTTCGGAAAGAGAAAAAGCAATTTGTATTTATGAATCGAATTTTTCAAAGATATAAAATGAAATAAAATAAAATAAAATAAAATACTGGTTAACCAATTCCGCCACAACCTCCGACAAAAACAAAAAGAAAAGAAAAAGAATTTCCGTCACAACCCAAAATATTGCTCGATCTTTTTTAAAGAAAATAATTAAGTATGACACAAATAAAATTACGGGAAATTATCAATTGATTGAACCCGCAATATATTCTTTTTGTTAGGATATATGGAAATCGCTATAGACATTGTAGCGTGGAAAATTAAATATGTGTTGTTTTTAATTCGCAAGTTAAATTTCATTTCTTAATTACTATGCGCATATAAGAATAGCAATAAATTTTTCTTTATTATGATCTATTTGAATAAAGCCAGTACATATATTTTTCGGCCAATATATGTGAATAAAACCTAATTTGTTTATACATGACATTTTCTTTTTAGAATTACGGAATATCTTCAAGTGACAAATTATTGATCAAGCTAATTCCGTACTCGCTAAATTGGGCAGACAGGGCGAGGTAGGAACTAGTCGGTGTTGATATAATTTCAATTATTTGCAATAAAAAAATTGAAAGTACAGTGAATATAATGATATTTCCAGTTTCAAAAATGATTTTTTTGGTTGAAATTTCAAAAATAATTGGACAAAATATTCTCCCGCCTTTATCATATTCTGCGCGGCCATTCCGGTTTGAATTTTTGGTCGTCCAACGGACTTCTCGTCACCATCTCCTTCAAGAGAGAGACTAAACACTTCTCCCCTCCCCCCCCTCTCTCTCTCTCCGCCAGTAAAGCATCGCGAGCCATTCTGAGCTTCTGACGAACCCTAACAATCATGAAGACGATGAGGAGCACGAAGCCGCTGAAGCCACTCAAGCTCTCGGTCCCCGTCCAGGACGCCCCGATGGCCTCCTTCTTGTAAGCTCCACTCCCTGCTTAAGCATCGTTGCGCAGCGCGATTTGTCGGTTCAGCTCGTGAACTGTTCGTTTAGGCGTCGGATTGGACTTCGCCAGCTTCGATTGCCTCGAAATTGACCTCGATTTCGGTTTCTCCCTTGGCCGTTCAGTTCTCTGCGGCGGCTAATCAGGGGATCACTGAGAAAACGACGAGATTTGAGGTTTCCAACTGAGATTAGTTTTCCATGCAGCTGAAAATAAGAGGAGAAGATGAGACGTGGATCGAAATTCCGAATTTCCGTGCAGTAGTAGCCCGTAGGATTGGGTACTTTAGTTGTTGCTTGAAGAATATTCCACTCTGGTTTAGTGGAAATGCCAGAGAAACAAATAAGAACATGCAATTGAGGCATTGCGCAAATAAAGTTACATTTGGAGCCTTTTACTTGGTGATAAGTTGAGATTGAGGCAGCATCTTGATTCAACCACTTGATTTATTGTAGTTGATGTGCAACTTTGTATCCGTAGTTACCTTAGCAGCTGAAGTTTTCTTCAAAATGTACCGAGCTAGTCATATAAAGTTTGTTTGACTTGTGGCTAATCTAAAGAACGGAATGTAATGCAGGACTGCAAGTGGCACGTTCCATGATGGCGATTTGCTATTAAATCATAAAGGTTTGTGGCTCATATCTGAAGAGAAAGAGTCTCGTGTAAGTCTGCTTTAAGAGCATGTCGCTATAAGAGAGGTTATCATCTATATCCTCCTACAAATGATAGGATTGGTCACTCGGCAGGATTGTGGAGTTTTTGGGGGAAGCTGATTTCACCTAGTCGGCATAGTTGTTTGATGCTGCTCAAATGTATCGTGGATTGATGCTGCTCAATTTGTGTGCGATATGCTGTTAGATCTGGGTCTACGTGAGAGTAATTGGATAAGTGCACAGGAAAGAAGTCATGGATTGCCTAATTGTTTTGCTTTGAACTTTTGGATTCCAAGATGTCATCAAGTACTCTTATATGTTACATCAGATTTACCTGTTCCCACTGTTATTCTCTGCATACTTCACCACATATAGTTTCCTTTGTACCACTGTTCTCTGCGTGAAGTAACTTTTCGGATTACTTGACTTTTAGACATAGCATTTGAGCTCTATTAAGCAGTGTAAACTTCGCCATTGCCGGCAGAAGACATCGGCATAAATGTTTTATAGTGAGGATGGTGTTTCTCTATTAGAACTTCAGCAAATTAGAAGTCAGTTCCTTGTCCACTTGAACTTCCTATGATGTTGGTTTTGATTCTCGCATTTAATTCCCTTTGTCGTTGTTGCTATTGGCAATCATAGTTGCCACAACTGTCTGTTTGATTTCATAGCACTTCTGTCTTAATTTGGTCCAGTTTGAGCTTTGCTTTTCTTTTTCCACATGGACAGCCTTCCAATGGTAAGGAACTTGATCTTGACTTCTCATTGGAAGACCTTGAGACTATCAAAGTCATAGGAAAGGGAAATGGTGGCGTGGTACAACTTGTTCGCCATAAGTGGGTTGGAAAGTTATTTACTTCTTAAGGTAGTAATAATAACATGAAAGGCTTCTCTGTTGCCCAGCAGGATTTCTTATTTGATCTTATCCTACGTTGCATATGGTCTACAATTTATCTTCTATGCAATCTGCAAAGAAATCCCTTGTGCAAATAATTCTTTTCTGAGGATCGCTTTTCCATCAAACAAATTTCCGATTTGATAAAGGCAGGAGTAGCATTGGAAAGGAGGATATATTCCAGGGCCAACAAACAATAGGAGCATCCTTTCTGGATTTTGCACAACATAGCAAATAAAATCTATTTATCAGCTTTTTACATGATTATTGTCCAGTTTGAGACTCAAGCAACATCTCCCTCTCTCTCAAAGGAACAGAAATCTGTAGAACTGTGAATTGTATGCACATTTATCGATTTTGCATCTATACATCTCTAATACAAATGAATTTTTCTAAGAATCACAGTTTACTTGCTGAAATAATAATTTGATCCGTAGTCTATTATGTAAATCAAAACTTAGTTGTTCTACCACAATTAGGGCGAAGAGTTTGCTATCTAGCATCATGATATTCGTACGTCAATTGCTTTTATTACTGGCACAATTTTATTAGAAGAAGAACCTGATAGCAATACTTTTAACGTAGATGTCCGTATTGTCCATTTGAAGTTATTAGGGCATTTCAAACTAGTAACGAGACAACTTTTATCTCCCAAAACACCAAATTTTGCAATATAATTTGCTTATTATATACAATATTAGGGAACATGATATTAGGACTTCACTGGATCTTATGATTTAGTTCAATGCACATTTAGACCTAAGATTTCCGTTCATGATTTGTATATTGATCTCGCAACTATGTCACACCACCACCAAACCTCATAGGTTGATTGTTCGTGGTTAGAATAAGTTCAGTTTCTCAAACGGAAAGTGATCATTATCAACAAGCTCGAATAGCAGTGGTATTCCTGTATAAACTATCCATATACATGCGGCTTAGATGTTATTCTATTCTTTTCAAAATCAAAATCAAAATCACAGAATGTTTTGCTAAGTGAACCGTGTTTCTGCATTTGCTTCTATAATTTCTCTCTGTGTTGGGTAGAGTTTCATGCTGAATATACCTATGGCATCTGGTTACAATTTTTGTACTGAGTTTCTTGCACGGACGTGTCTAGTCTTTGATTGATCGGAGGTGTATTTCGGACTTGTAGGTCATCCAGATGAATATACAAGAAGAGATCCGTAAACAGATTGTACAAGAGCTAAAGATCAATCAAGCTTCTCAATGTCCACATGTAGTGATTTGCTACCACTCGTTCTACCACAATGGAGCTTCCTTGGTGTTAGAGTACATGGACTGCGGATCCTTGGCTGACGTGATAAGACAAGTTAAGACTGTCCTAGAACCATATTTAGCAGTGGACTGTAAGCAGGTATTGAGTTCTCAGATAAAAACCTTCAGTAAAACATGAAGAGTTTCAATGAAGCTTGTCGACACTAAAGGCTGATCATTTGTGTTCAGGTGTTACAAGGTCTGGTTTATTTGCACAATGAAAGACATGTAATACACAGGGATATAAAACCACCCAATCTGCTTGTGAACCACAGAGGTGAAGTGAAGATTACAGATTTTGGTGTCAGTGCAATGTTAGCAAGCTCAATGGGTCAATGAGATACATTTGTTGGAACTTACAATTATATGTCGGTATGTGGGTACCACTACTTTTGAACTACCTTCATGTGTTGGCACATAGAACAGGCATTTTGCATAGAACTGATATATATATATATCAATATTAATTTCGTTTTATATGTTTAGGCTTATTGATCCTAGTTCCCTTATGGTATCGGAGCCAAGGGAGAAGAGTAATTAGTTCTTCTTTTGAGTGAAATTTTATATAAATCTTGTGGAAAGGTCACTTGAAAAGGGTAACCTCCGGTATATCGCCGTGGTCCCTAAAGAGGTGCGTAAGACCGTTGGTCAACAGGGATTTTGAGGAACTCGATCAAGTGATTTGGAAACATTATTTATATAAGATGAATCTTTTAAGACGTACTAATTCTTCTTCTTCAGGTTCGATATCCGAGGTTTCTCGGATCGAAAGGCCTCTTCATAGAGAAGAAATTACTATTGAAGATTTTAATAAATCAATTAGGAATTGGAAAATTCCAAAGGTCCGTTATGACCAGATTTATGAGCAATCTTCTTTCGAAAAGATTTTTAAATCTTCCGATTATGTTATCACTATCGAGGAACATGACATTCCTCTTAATTCTTCTTATTCTTTGATTCCACTTTTGAATAAGGATTACGTCAAGAAACACGCCCAAAGTATAATTATCTTCATTTTGGTATGGTTCAAATTGGAATTAAACCACTTTTAAAAGAAGGATTGAATACTTTTATTCGATTGTTTTGCGTGATTCTAGATTTTTTACGTTATGAGGATTCTATTTTGGCCACGATTGAAACTTCTTTGTGTAATGGTCCTATCCATTTTGATTGTTATCCGAATTTCTCTGTATCCTTAAGAGACAAAAAATATTTTGAAGTCCTTAGTTTTGCGATTAAGACCCATAATTATGCAATAGATGACGGTTCAATCCCACTTTCTCTCATCTATAAAATTCATTATAAAGCAATGAGTTCCGCTTTTGACGTTCACTCTTTAAATTCGGCTCCTAAAAGGAGAAACCCTTCTTTTGACAAAGACATTAAAAAATCAAATTGTATAGTCCCTAAGGCGATAAATTGGAATGACGTTATTTTGCCGTAACAATGGGAAATCGAAAATCCTGTTCCTCGTCCCATAGTTCAAAACGTTTGTCCAACCAATATCGTCCAACATCCCGAAGGTAAAGTAACTATCCAATTCCTCGGCGATCTTTTGAAGTTTCTTCTCATATTTCTTCGAGACCTTTTTTTTTCTTCTTCTTCTAGAAGATTTGTAGATTTACGACCAAACTTACCTTCGTTATAACTATTCCAGTTATTAACCAAGGTAATCCCCGCTTCTCAAGCACAAGGACAACCAACTCCTAGTGCCCCCCCTTTAAATTCGATTTAAATCTCAGTGGTCTCGACATGAGCTCGGGAATATCCGGACTGTTTATCGCCAACGGGATCCAGGATCTCCCGAACCCACTCCTTCACAGGATGGAGCATGACGAAGATCCCGAAGTCCTCGTTTTAGAAAAAGATTTTGTACCCGATCGCATTCTTTTAAATAAAGAATTTAATTCGACTATAATACTGAGATCGGGAGAATGGTTTTTTAAAAATTTTAAAGGGCAAACCAAGCAAATCAAAGACCTATACTATGAGTTCCTAGGACAATTGTGACAAAGATATGTATTTCTTTGATTGGTTTGAGAACCATTTTCTACAACAAAGAGAAATTTTTAACTTAAATAAAATTTTTAAATGGAAATTGGATGATGGTCAAGAGATTGAATCTAATCATCCACCTTTGAGAAAAATTAATATTGATTTTAGAACTCAATCAATTCCCGCAAAGACCTTTTAAAAAACCTTGTGAAGAAGACAAGGATTTTAGGGTAGAAAAGGAATTCAAAAAGATTATTGAACAAAATAATTTTGCTAATCAACATATTTTTACGATAGGTGAACAGTTAAACAGGATTTTCGATTTCCCATTGTTCGGCAAAATAACGTCATTCCAATTTATCGCCTTAGGGACTATACAATTTGATTTTTTAATGTCACGTTGTCAAAAGAAGGGTTTCTCCTTTAGGAGCCGAATTTAAAGAGTGAACGTCAAAAGCGTAACTCATTGCTTTATAATGAATTTTATAGATGAGAGAAAGTGGGATTGAACCGTCATCTATTGCATAATTATGGGTCTTAATCTGCAAAACTAAGGACTTCAAAATATTTTTGTCTCTTAAGGATACAGAGAAATTCGGATAACAATCAAAATGGATAGGACCATTACACAAAGAAGTTTCAATCGTGGCCAAAATAGAATCCTCATAACGTAAAAGTCTAGAATCACGCAGAACAATCGAATAGAAGTATTCAATCCTTCTTTTAAAAGTGGTTTAATTCCAATTTGAACCATACCAAAATGAAGATAATTATACTTACGGCGTGTTTCTTGACAGAATCCTTATTCAAAAGTGGAATCAAAGAATAAGAAGAATTAAGAGGAATGTCATGTTCCTCAAGAGTGATAACATAATCGAAAGATTTAAAAATCTTTCCGAAAGAAGATTGCTCATAAATCGGTCATAACGGATGTTGCGACCTAAAAATTAAGTTAACGGACTATCGGAGTTAATTAAATTAACTAACCTAATTCGGACCTCCCAAGTCCTACCGAATCGCAACTTAGGTTCGATTCATGAAGAATTATTCAATTGGAGCCGCCACTAATCATTTATGGAATGTTGATTAGAAAACCTTAATAAAATAGCGAGAGAACCATTTTATTTCTGCGAACCGGAGAAAATGAGTCAGGGGACTTGGTTACATTAATTTGGAAAATTAATGCCCTTTCGGTACCAATTTCATGAAAAATCTCTTTTAATTGATCGATGTGAATTTGATAATTAAAAAGATGGAACGGACCATATGATACTCGAAAAATGAGAATTTTTGTGATTTTCGGATTTAATGATGGTTATGGTGAAAACATATCACAAAATGTGGTAACATCCAATTTTAATTAAGAAAATGATATTTCAATGTCTTAACTTATGTTAGATGTTATTTTTGATATAAAAACAAGGGTCCGACATGTTTGACCATATGATATTCAGATAATGATTTTTTGTATTTTTTGAAAAAATGAAAAGCACTCAAAAGCAATCAAAAATTTGAACAAGAATAAACAAAAATGCCCATAATATACCTTTTAATTTTCGATTTTTCCGAAAAAAATTCATTCATCCCCAAAGATTTGGGTTAGAAAAGAATTTTTATCCACTACATCCTCGAAGATTCGAGCCAAGATATGCGGATAGGGGTATAAAACAACAACGTCCCTTTTACCAAAGGGAAAGAACACGAAGTTTTATACTAAATCACCATCCCATTTCGTGAGATCACGGCTAAGGCGTGTGATTTAATTTTTCCGAAGAGTCTAGGCACATGGGAGCGTATATTATGAGCATGTTCGTTTAAAAATGTGCAAATTTTATAACAAACAATCAAGACAAAAATAAAATAAACTGAAAAGCCAATTAAATATGAATTTCGAAAATTCCATGGGGGTGGCCGAAAATATGAGATTGGGGATCCACCTTTCCCCATCCATATTTTATCCAATTTTAATTTGAGAAAATTATCCTTAAGATTTGTAAATTTAATTCCAGATAATTCTAAAAAATTAGATAAGCATTCAATTGAATTCAAATCTCATCTCTAATCAAATAAATTCAGAAAAATCACATGAGATGAGATGAGATAACAACTAGACAAACATTCTAACCAACTCACATGTTAAAGATAATCTTTGAGATCGAAAATTTATCCGCAACAAATCAAACATTATCCACAACATGAGATAGCATTAAACAATCAATGGATGGGTTCAATTCAACCAATTCGAGATAAAATCAAAGCAAGGACTATCCACCATAGACAAATTCCGGCCAACAAAGAGGGAGTGCCAAAATCAAACCCCAACTTACCCAAAGTTCTTTTTAGCTTATCCAATTTGACCTTAGGAAGCGGAACAATTTAATCTTTGAGAAAAGGCGCGGTTCTAATTAAATTTTGTTGATTCTCAAGAAAAACTCATTCGAGCCCATTGATCGAATTGAATTTACGAAAAAATCAGAATTCCATATGCAAAAAGATCAATTCGGTTTTAGCCATAAGTTGATAAAAAGGCTTGAACTTTCCCAATTTTAATTGCAAAACAAAACACATTCATCAAGATCTAAGAACATATATGTAAGTTACTAATCCAACAAGCATGAATTGCAATCCACAGTTTGGGAACTTTTACCTTAACAAAGTTTAATTTCAGCACGCGCGCAAGCTGTAAATTCGCCCAAAGTTGCACCTTTTGAGCTTGATTCACGCTCCGAATTGCAAGAGATTCTAGCACCAAGTAACATACAAGTTAGTCAACAAATATTAATCGAAAACCAGGCTGAATCAACCTCAAATGACGTTGAACAATGGCGCAAAAAGCTGCTTGATGGTGGGATGGATAACGGATGTTCCGGCGGAGTTTCGGGCTAGCAGTCTCGCAGCCACAGCGTTAGGATCAACAACGGCTCAGTAAGGTGCTGATCATGACTGGATACTCCCAATTTGTATGAGGTGCACGCATGATCCCTTTGGGAGGTAAAGGGAGGCTGAGAGATGGACGCCAATTGTCAATTCCAATTGTATTCATGTGATAAGCAAATAATAAATAATCTAACATTAAAGGATACTGGGGATCAGATCAGGATGATCATGGTGGACTTCCCTTTTGTCCTTCTGCACGTATTTTCTTCCTTTCTCAGTCCTTTGCTTCTTCTTTTTGACTTTCTTTTTGCATGGGAAACCCAAATTGAAGTTCTGGTCCTTTTTTTATTTCTTTGACCACCGCTTGGACTCCGATCTTCAAGTCCAAGTAGGTTGATCTAATCAATTGCGGGAACTTTTGCTCTGGACATATTCGGTGTAGAGTTCGATTCAGGTTCGTCCAGAATTGATGCAAAAGCAAAGGCGCGGCTGGTTTGATTGGGAATTGCTCATTCCATGGTGCAGAGATCACGTCAAGGATGGTCGTTCATCGGGGCAGTCGCTCGAGTTGGTCCTCACTTGGTGGCTGGCAACCTACAAAATAGAGAGAACCCAGATATCAAGAAATTGAAGCGTAAGGAGCTTGACCTCATTGTGGGTTCGCTGGAAGTTGCTTGGAGACCACCGAAGTTTGACGTTGAAGTTTGCAAAGCCGCTCGATACATGAGTGGAAGCTCAGAGGGGTAACATTGGTGCTTCCTTCATGTGCACAGCTCTTCTTCGGCCAAGTATCAGAATTCGTGTGGCCCTCTATGCTCTGGCCGTCTGTGACAATTGGTTGGCCTCTCAAACTTCTACCGTATATTCAGTAAAAGTGGCCTCTCCCAACCCTAGAGCTAAGAGTTGTATATATAGAGCTCGGTCTGCGAATCCTAGTAGGAGTAGGACTTAATCTTAGCCGTAGGATTAGTAATCCTAGCTTTGATAGGACTAAATGTGAGCCGTTAAATCCTTAGAGTCCACATCTGTCAAAACACTAGCTAAGATAGGAGTCCTAAACCAATTAAACTCTTAATTAATTTGAACCCGGAAGAGTCCAAATCCCCTAGGACTCTATGAATCTCGGCCAAAGGAGGTAATGGTGAAAGAGATGGCTGAAAATTGTCTCCTTTGTGGGTTTGGAATGCAATTTTGGACCTAATTGGGTTCTAGTTAATTAAACGGGTAATTAACTACTGGCTTCACTCAATTAAATGATTAGGATGGGCCAATCAAGGTCTATATCATATAAGAATTTCGGCACTCTCATATCCATGATCCATTCGAACGCTACAGTCCAAATTATGGGCTCGTCTCGCATTCTCGGGCTTAATTAAGGCTTGTTCTAATTGACGGACATTTAACCGAAAGCCTTAATTAAGTAATTAAGTCCAAATGGTCTGAAACAAGCTTGAAAATTATGTTCACTTGGCCCACACAAAATTCGGTACACCCCATTGTCCTAGTTGAAATTTTTAAACCGAGTTCGGTCCAACCACTTGTCAAAATAAGCTCAATTAACTCACCTCCGATTTTAAATGTAATGACATGACCGATGTAAAATAAATATACGATGCATGAGAATTTATTTTTGGTGAGAATCATGACTAACTCTCATTTTATGCTTAAATGAATGGTTTTCTAAAAAATCAAAATTTAGGTGTCAACAACGGACCTTTGGAATTTTCCAATTCCTAATTGATTTATTAAAATCTTCAATAGTAATTTCTTCTCTATGAAGAGGCCTTTCACCGAGAAACCTCGATATCTTGAACCCGAAGAAGAAGAATTAGTACGTCTTAAAAGATTCATCTTATATAAATAATGTTTCCAAATCACTTGATCGGTTCCAAAATCCCGCCGACCAATGGTCTTACGCACCTCTGCCGGGACCACGCGATATACCGAGGTTACCCTTTTCAAGTGACCTTTCCACAAAATTTATATAAAATTTCACTCAAAAGAAGAACTAATTACTCTTCTCCCTTGGCTTTGATACCATAAGGGAACTAGGATCGATAAGCCTAAACATATAAAACGAAATTAATGTTGATGATTAAAATTAATCGTAAGGATGAAAATGTAAGTCATAAAGAACTTGAACAGGTGTATCCAGAGCAAAATAATCACCAAAGTCACAAATAAATAATAATCACCAAAGTCACAAATAAATTTTATCCGGAGTTGTATACAATGTATCAAAAGGAGAATGATGAATGTATGAAGACAGATATAGTAAAAATAAACAGAATTAAAAGATATAAAGTGCGGAGAATCATAAAATGCGATATGCGGACCACCGCAGAGGAGGCACGGCCTTACCGATTCCGGGGTTTGAATTCTTTTAAAGAATATACAAAATAAGCGATAATCACGGTATTGTGTTTTACATGAGACAATCATCTGCGAAGTTAATCAAGCAAGGGAGAGGGGCCCCACGGACTCGCACTTGTCTATGCACAATACGCAGATCTACTGCTATATTTTGGATAGTCTTAAAAGATATATGCAAAATGCATTACGAGAATAGTAAAGTTTTTGGGGCTCTTTCCAAGATATCCCTTTGATTCGAGGAGTATCTTCATAGTCCAAAATAGAAATTTTTGGTGTTTCGAAATTTCGAATTCGATCATAATCTAAAGCCGCAAGTCTTGGTGTCTCGAAATCGTTAAAGGCTTTTCAACCTTGGGTGTGTTTAAAACAGGTCTTTGAGTAGGAGAGTCCACAACCTTTTTGTTTTCTTTCCTTTTCTCTTAAAAAGAAATTTCTTTTTTCTTGGAGTGCCTCATAGAATTCTTTGCTGAATTTCTTGGGCATTTCAAAATTCTTAAAAAGTGGTTGTTTTAAAACGAAGAGGACGAAGTAGAAGTTGGTTTGATAGGAGTAGGATACGAATTCGTTGTTGGGTCGAGATGCGTTTCGATCCCGTTTAACCTGTTCACCTATCGTAAAAATATGTTGATTAGCAAAATTATTTTGTTCAATAATCTTTTGAATTCCTTTTCTACCCTAAAATCCTTGTCTTCTTCACAAGGTTTTTTAAAAGGTGCTTGCAGAATTGATTGAGTTCTAAAATCAATATTAATTTTTCTCAAAGGTGGATGAAAAGGGAGAAGAGTAATTAGTTAAGATTCAAAACAAATACTCCTCCGACGCGATTTATGAATGGAATATCAATGGCGTCTCTGAAGCTAACTTAATCCAAATTTTGAATCAAATGGTTATGTTAGCAACGACTTTTCCAAATTTGTTTGTTACAACCGTGGGAAAAAAGGCCATACCCGCAGATTTTGCAAAATGGCTAAAAGATTAATGAGTTGGATTTGGACGAGGAAACCCTTGACCAATTATACCAACTTATGCTTGATTCCGAAAGTGAGACATCCGATTTTTCCGAACAAGAAAAAGAGGAAGATGGACTCCAAATCAATGATTTAGAAGATCTTCTTAATTCTTCACACGAAACCGAGGACTCCGAAAAAGAGCCCAAGGAAGTTTGTGTCTTGACAAAAGATGAAGAAGAAATTCTTGACCAAATTGATAATCTTTCCGATTCGAATTTGTTATGAGTCGATTTCAAAAAATTAACATTTCTACTTCAAAACCTTTTGATAAACCGTATAACTTAACCGAAATTTTGAATAAAGGCAAGAAACAACTTTCTAGACCAACAAATTCCGATGATCTGCGTTTTGAGATTAATGAATTAAAAAAGGAAATCCGTTTTCTCAAAATAAATCAAATTGAACAGCATCAAGAATTCTTAGAATTCAAGAAACAAATTTTGACAAAAGAGAACCAAACCGATGACGATGATCAAACTAATGATCAATCTAACTCGTCATCCTTTCTTCATTTACTTTCCGAGATTACATCCAGGAAATGGATCATTAATATTTCTATTCGGATTAATGATTTTTTTCTTGGATACAACTCGCTCTTTTTGACATGGAGCAGATTTAAATTGTATTCGTGAAGGATTGATTCCTACAAAATATTTTGATAAGACAAGCTGAAGCATTGAAAACGCTCGGGTAGTCGTTTAAATATTCGTTACAAATTACCCGAGGTTTCGGTTGTTAAGAACAATATTTCTTTAAAGACATCTTTCCTACTTGCTAAAGATTTAAAACAGAATGTTATTCTCGGAACCCCTTTCATTTCCCTGATTCAACCATTTATGGTCACTCGGGAAGGAATCGAGACAAACATTTTGGGAAACAAAATTGTGTTCCATTTTATTTCTAAACCTCGAGACAAGAAATTTGAATATTTTGCAAGAACAATCTATCAAAGAGATTAATTGTCTCATACGAGATAAAGAGTCTCACCTTTTATTTTTAAAAGAAGAACTAGAGTATAAAAGGATTGAACAGAGGGATAGTTTATCCCGATATACAAAAGAAAATTCTTCTTTTAGAAAATAAATTGAGAAAAGAAGTCCTGTTCTACACTTCCTAATGCATTTTGGAAAAGGAAGAAACATATTGTTGATTTACCTTATGAACCAGAATTTTCCGAAAAAAATATTCCCACTAAGGCTAGACCCACTCGGATGAATTCCGAACTTTTAAATTTATGCAAAAAAGAAATTGATGACCTTTTAAAGAAAAATTTAATTCGCAAAAGTAAATCTCCATGGAGTTGCTCGCTTTTTACGTCAATAAAAATGCGAGAACTAGAACGTGGAGTTCCCGGACTTGTGGTAAATTATAAACCTTTAAATTCGCTTTAAAATGGATTCGTTATCCGATCCCAAATAAAAAGGATCTTTTGAACAGATTGTGCCGTTCCAAGGTTTTTTCTAAATTTGATATGAAATCTGGATTTTGGCAAATCCAAATTGATGAGAAAGACCGTTATAAAACGGCATTTACTGTACCTTTTGATCAATTTGAGTGGAACGTTATGCCTTTTGGTTTGAAAAATGCCCCCTCCGAATTTCAGAGAATTATGAATGATATTTTCAATCCTTATTCTGATTATATCATTGTTTATATTGACGATATTTTAGTTTTCTCTTCGATATTGATTCCCATTTTAAGCATGTTAATCAACTTTTGAAGATTACAAAATTAAATGGATTAGCTTTGTCTCCGACAAAGATTTTGATGTTCCAAACCAAGATAAGATTTCTTGGTCATTATATTGAACATGGTACCATTGTACCAATTGAGCGATCTATTCAATTTGCGGAAAAATTTCCGATGAATTGAAAGATAAAACTCAATTACAAAGATTTCTTGGATCTTTAAATTACATTATTGATTTCATCCCCAATATTAATATCATTTGCAAACCTTTGCATCAAAGGTTGAAAAAGAATCCTGTTCGTGGACTTCTTTGCATTCGAGATACGGTTCGCAAAATCAAAATTCTTGTAAAAGAAATTCCTTGTTTACATCTTGCGAACCCTTCCGCTTTTAAAATTGTGGAAACAGACGCCTCCGACATCGGGTATGGAGGTATTTTGAAACAAAAGAATGACCTTGGCAAAGAACAAGTAGTCCAATTTATTTCTAAACATTGGAATGATACACAGAAAAATTATTCCACTGTGAAAAAGAAATTCTTGCCATGGTTCTCTCCATTTCTAAATTTCAAAGTGACCTTTCCACAAGATTTATATAAAATTTCACTCAAAAGAAGAACTAATTACTCTTCTCCCTTGGCTCTGGTATATATATATGTATGTATGTATGTATGTATGTTAAACTAACTGACATTACTTCTAGCTTGAGAGGATTAGCGGAAGCACATATGACTACAGCAGTGATATCCGGAGTTTGGGTATGGTAGTACTTCAATGTGCTATAGGACGCTTTCCTCACATGCAATCCGAAGATCAGCAAGGCTGGCCAAGCTTTTATGAGCTTTTGGAGGCAATTGTCGAAAGTCCACTGCCTTCTGCTCCGCCAGATCAGTTTTCCCCATAGTTCTGCTCATTTGTATCTTCCTGGTAAGGACTGAAGACTCTCATTACTTGTTTGCCGTATTTGCCTTGTATCCTCACATGTAGCCAAACTTGTGCGTTACCTTTCTGGGATTTTCATAATTCATGCTCTTTGGATTTTAATATTGGAATTAGTCCCCCGCAATATAAACTCTATCTAGCACATTCTTTGCCTCTGACTGGATTGACAGCAAGCTATCTGCAACCCTAAAAAATGGTTGTTTGATCTCACCAAATTTGTGATCTTTATGGGTTGAGACACTGTTTGGTTTTGGTTCATTGTCTGTTTATCCGTGCGAAAAAAAAATCAGAAGTAAAAAAAAAGCATCTGGAAAGCATTTGGTGCTTCTCTGAGACAATTGCATGATCCTCTTTGAAGTGGAGTGGCATAATGATTTACCTTAACCCTAAGGAAACAAGTTAGCTTCAACTCAATAAAAAGATCGAGCTATTGTTTCAACTCTCCACTCTTTTTCTGTGTAAATCGGATCTATCCAACCGATAGTGCTTGTTGGGGCCGGGCATGAGCCAAAATGAATGCAAAAGATGAATCACGATACTTTCCTCGACTTTCTCCTCATCTTCTCCTTGCAGAATCAGAACTCAATATTGTTTTTTGACATGCACTTTCCTATGCGGTTCTCAGCATACAAAAGGAGCCTCAACAAAGATCTTCATCTTTGGACCTTTTGGTAAGTGATATGCGATTGTAAACTGTTTGAGATCTAACATTCTGCCTGATGGTTATTTGACAATGAATTCCATCTGTCATTTCAGAGTCATCCTTTCATAAAAAGT
Source organism: Rhodamnia rubescens (assembly GCA_021437795.1). NCBI lineage: Eukaryota > Viridiplantae > Streptophyta > Magnoliopsida > Myrtales > Myrtaceae > Rhodamnia > Rhodamnia rubescens. The sequence continues at coordinate 1,001,473 of JAILYA010000002.1, read as the reverse complement.
TTGAAGACAAAGATGTCGATCTCGGGATTCTTGTAGGTAGCTTGGAACCTCTGGTGAGTTTTCCGAGAAATCAAGGGCCTGTTTGGTAACGTTTCCGTTTTTCTGTTTCGTTTTCCGGAATAAAAAAGAATCGAAACATGTTTGGTAACGCAAATGATTGTGATTCGATTCTGCTCTCGAGAACACTCCCGGGAACACTTTTGGACCAAAAATAAGAAAAAAAAGTTGTTTCTAAAAGAAAAAAAAACATTTTTTAGAATCAAATAGGTAACCATAGTCTTCTTTCACTTTTGTCGGGTGCTCATGAGTCGTGGGCCAGGTCAACCGACCCGGTCTGGATAATTTTTTTAATAAAAATTTCGGGAATTAATAAAAAATAAAAAATAGAAAATGATTAAAAAATCCAAAAAATGGAAAATTCATAAAAAAATCTAAAAAAATTGGAAAAAATCAGAAAAATTTCTAAAAAATCTCAAAAAATAGGAGATAGGTTATTTAAACTGGCCAATCCTATTTTTGACAATTTTGCCTTTCGATTTCTCTCAAATGATGATTTTGCCCTTCATGGGCAAATCATTCAAAAAAATCCCGAAAATTCCAAAAAAAAAAAAAAATCAACTGGCCAATCCTATTTTTGGTGATTTTTTCTTTCAATTTTTCCTATGCTTTACTTGATTTGTTGTCGGACTGCCATGTTGCATTAGTGACCATCCGTATGGTATCAATTGCTTAGGTCGTCCACCATCCGCATGGTATCAAATGTGATTATGTAATTATTTAATTTATCCGACAAATTGGGAGGAGAAATTATTTTTTTGAACAGAAATTTTGTGCGCTTAACAAACGCGTTTCGTTTCGGGAAGAAAAATTTTATGCGATTACCAAACGCGTTTTGATTCTCTAAAACTCATCCAGGGAACCGAATAAAAAAATTGATTCTAATCATAATCACTTTTTTGGAATAGAATCGTTACCAAATAGGCCCTAAGTGCAGGTGTTTACGGAGTGAATATCCTCCCCGCTCATATGTATCCATCATCATGTGCGTGGTTGAGAATTCAAACAAATTACATTTCAGCGTGAGCAAATGATGATATAAGTCTCTTACATACGTAAAGAGCAAGCCAAGGTTCCGTACTCAAGATTTTGCCTTGTACTTAATCCTACCAGCATAAGTAAGCTTACCCGGGATGTATTTGTTTTGGCTCGTAACCTTAAAGAGCTAATTCCGAAAGAAGAAGAAGAAGAAGAAGAAGAAGAAGACTTCCTTCTTCTTCTTTTTCTCATATGTGCGAGAAGACAAAGATGCACCAAGCTTTTGATGATATTACCTATTGAACATAGCGTAATGTTAGACTATTCCACATTGCTCGTCTTCAAGGTTTATATGTTTTTTCACCTGCATGTGGCTTCTATCCACCTTTTTGCGGTCGAATGTTCTAACATGATATTAGAGCAAAATTTGCCCGAGTTTATTTTGAATGTGCAGCCCCTCATGTGTTGTCTTGACCTGGCAAAAAAAAAAAAAAGAGAGAGAGAGAGAGAGAGAGGTTGTCTTGTTGGAGGTTAGGGTTTTAGAGAGAAGAGAATGTTACTTGAAGTATTACACCAAGAGACGTCAAGTTTGGAACGTTCATTAGTGTTACCTCCAGGTGTAGGGCGAACCCTAGAATTATATGCAAGCTATTGGGCTCCCCGCCCATATGGGCCCAATTAACCATGCATTCACCTATTGGGCTTGTATGTGAACATATTATTTATGGATTATATTCACAATATATCCAACAATCTCCTCCTATGTTCACCATACAAAGACAATCCAATACGGTGGTCATGTAATGTTCAAACAAACATGAATCATCCACATTCAATCCAAATAGTGAACCAATGTTATCATGAATCCGTTTCGAGATCGAATATCAAAAATAAATATTAAAAGTTTCATATTCAGTCTAAACTCATCCAAAATAAATCTCGAAATCGATCTACAATCAACATATGCATAAAAGTCAAGTATAAGTAGGCTAGTCAAAATAGTTTAAGGCCTTACAAATACAAGAAATGAGCAGAAAATGTTCACAAAATAGAGATAACAAAACGTAAGTCTCAAGTAAATGGACTCAACCAAAATGGGCAATAGCGGTGAAATGTCAAGTCCCCCACATTCTTTAAATGATCCGTAACCATTCATTCGTCAAGTAGATCATCCTGGTCGGACTCCACTCAATAAGCTCTCCTCCATTTCTACCATCCCCTATAGAATATCAAATATGAATTTCATATTAACATGAATTCAATCATTTGAACAATCTACTAAAGTGTCTAGTTCTACTAAAAGAACTTAGCACCACAACATCAAGGCTAAGAAGAACATATATTGATGTCCATAAGGCATCATAACATCATGTTCATAAGCATCAAGCCGGTTTCATAAAAGATGAACAAGGCCTAAACAGCTTTAAATTACAAAGAGCCATCATCATGAAATGTCAAGTTTCAATTAAGAACAAGACCAACAAGCTTCTTATGCAAACAACTATTTCTATGTTTCAATTTGGAATGTCACAATCATCGATTCCTTAAAGTCAAATAATCTCGCATCAAGTTTGGAATGAGATCATTTAACCAAAGGATAGTCCAACCTAGTTAGATTGTATCATCAAGTTTGGAATGACACAAGCTTTCCAGGAAGAACCTTTGAATTAGGTAGAAATCGTCTTCATCAAGTTTGGAATGAGACAACTCACCCTTTTCAAATTAGTCAGCAACCATGAACATCGATGAAACACATAAATTGTGTTTATCGGTTTGGCCAATAAAGGAAGATTCGATAATTCAAAACACACAATTAGAAGGTAAGTAAATGATAATTAAGACTTGTCTACACAGCCTTTAACCCCATTTCCCCCTTTTTTTGAATAATCGATCTTTAGGCAACCCTTTTGTGAGAGCATCGGCCATGTTATCCTTTGATCTCACATCGATCAAGGTGATAACTCCTTGTTCTCGTAGATAATTCAACAATGCATGTCTCAATCTCACATGTCTTCTCTTTGAATTAAAGAGAGCATTCTTGACGACTTGGACAAATGCTTGATTATCACGTAACGTGCTTAAAGAATTAATCTTTAACCGAGTCAAAGGAATATCCATAATCGATTCTTTATCCACTCGCCTCTTCACCGGCTGAGGCTAAAGCAAAAAGTTCTGATTCCATAGACGACAATGCAATACAAGTCCGTCGTTTGGATTTCCAAGTAATAGCAGCTCCACCCAAAGTGAATATATATCCACCGGTGGATTTACTATTTCTAATTTCGAGCACCACGAGGCATCGAATATCCATCCACAATGGAGGAAAACTAGAGTAACATAGAACATAATGTTTGGTACCTTGAAGGTATCTCATCGGCCTACTAAGGGCATCCCAATGCTCTTTACTAGGATTACTAGTGAAACGACTTAGCATGCCAACCGCAAAGGCGATGTCCGGTCTAGTGCAACTCATAGCATACATGAGACTACCAATCGCTTTCGAGTACTTTAACCGATCCACGCTGGTCCCTTCATTATGACTCGGTCTTTTATTATAATCATATGGTGTCTCACACGGTTTGCACTCACTATATCCCCAGGTAGAAAGTAGCTGCTCAATATAATGAGTCGGCTAAGGGAGATAACTTGCCTTTCAAAGCTTACTTTCATACCAAGAATGGTATTAGCAATACCAAGATCTTTCATGTCAAACTTTTTAGCTAAAGTAGCTTTCACGTCACTCACTACGAATGATCGGAGCCAAGAATTAACATGTCATCAACATACAAGCAAATGATGACTATCTTATTTGACATAAAACGATGGTAAAGGCATTTATCCGAATAAGCTGGATTGAAAGCCATAACTCTTTACCACTTTGTCAAATTTGAGATGCCACATCTTAGGAGCTTGTTTAAGACCGTACAAGGATTTGTTCAATTTACAAACCTTGTCCTCAAGACCTTTCATGACATACCCTTCCGGTTGTTCCATGTAGATCTCCTCATTTAACTCTCCATTTAGGAAAGCAGTTCTTTACATCCATTTGATGCACTACAAAGTGTTCAATAGATGCCAAAGCAAGAAGAATTCTTATAGTTGATAGATGACACACAGGTGAATAGACATCAAAAAAGTCTATTCCACTCGTTGTTTATAGCCTTTAGCTACTAAACGTGCTTTGTATCTAGCTATTGATCCATCATTATTCAGTTTCTTCTTCAATACCCACTTACACACCTATAGCCTTCGCCCCTTTTGGCAAATTGACTAGCCGCCAAGTGTGGTTCTGTAATAGAGAACTCATTTCATCATCAATGGCTTCGCCCACAGTAGAGATTCCCTAGATCTCATTGCTTCCCGATAGGAAAACGGATCATTCTCTAGATGGTAAGTGACAAAGTCCTCACCAAAATTTTTGGGAACTCTTTCTCGTATAGATACTCTAACTCGGACCCGATTCAACAACCATCTCGTGTGGGATTAATGTCGAATGGCCTGCTTGATTCTACAGGAGATTCTAAAATTATATCCGTAGATCCGGAAACATTCAAGCCACGATCTCCGAGAAACTTATTCTCGAAAAATTCTGCATCTCTAGATTTTATTATCGTGTTAGTAGATAGATCCAAAAACCTATCTCGCAACTATCTTCCTGCACCGCCTAGATATACACAAGTAATGGTTCTAGGTCCCACCTTAGGTCTCTTAGGATCTTATAGCCTTACATAAGCAATACAACCCCATGTCTTAAGAGTATCATATCTACAAGGACGCTTATGCCATATCTCGTAAGGTGTCGGAGACAACTTAGAGTGTGGCAACCTGTTCGGAATGTGATTAGCGATTAGAACTGCTTCTCCCCAAAGAGGAGGAAGGCATGCCACCTGTAAGTAACATGGAATTTAACATTTCGATCAACGTTCTATTCTTACGCTCGGCAACACCATTTGACCGGGGTGAGTAAGGAGCAATGGTTTTAAGTATTATGCCCTCTGAAACACAAAATTCCTTGAACCCCGTCATTGTATATTCTCCTCCTCTATCATTCCTAAACTTCTTAATTTTCAAGTTGAGTTGATTTTCTACTCTAGACTTGAAAATCTTAAACTTTTCAAAAGCCTCATCATTCGATTTCAACAAATAGACATGACAATATCTAGAAAAATCGTCTATGAATGTTATTAGATACTTCCGACCACCTTTTGTAACATAATTTCTAAAGTCACAAAGGTCGAATGTATTAGCTCAAGAAGTTGTGTGCTTTTAGAAACCGACTTAAAAGGTTTTCTAGTGATTTTGGCTTCGTGCACAAACTTCACATTTGTCAAATCGAATAGAAGTGTCCAATGGAATATTGTGAGTCTTAGCTAGATGTTGCATTTTCCCGTAGTTCACATGTCCAAGTCTATTGTGTAACAACTTTGGATCAATCGAGTAGAACTCACATGGTTTATGCTATCGTATCTAAACTCAACCTATACATACCATTAACCATGAATGCACAACCGAAATAACATGAGTTAACGTATAAAGTTACTCTACCATTCATAGTCGAAAAGGACATACCAGCTTTATCAAGTAAACTCATAGATATCAAATTCTTTTTAAGTAAAGGTACTACTCTAACATGTTTCGAGTTAGTAATTTACCCGAGGAAAGCACCAGAATTTGCGGTTCCAAAGATGAGTTACCTTTGCCTCACCACCATTGCAATTTTCCACGGTGTCTTTCACTTCGTAACCTCAATGAGTAAGTTCTTGTCGTTTGTAGCATGACAAGTAGCGCCACTATCCAACCACCACTCGGAAGAGACACCGGCTTTTCCATTCTTTATCATTCCGATAAAGGCCCGAGGCTCGATTCTCTAATTAGCATATTAGCCTCATTATGTGGTGTGTCATTCTTTGGCTTCTTTGGTAGCTTACACTCTGCTGCCCTTGACCCCACTTTCCACAGTTATGGCACTTGCCCTTCTTCTTTCTTTTGGAGATAGTCTTTTTGGCCTCTAACCGTGAAGAGGATTCACCTTTTGGTGACTTGAACTTTTTCTCGAGGTTTATAGGAATGTGAAACTAAGTTGGCAAATCGACTTTTGTTGTCTTACTTGTTCCAAATTCTTTCTAGAAATATTTTGATCCTCAATGTGAATATACCTCTTTAATTCATCCGGTCCCATCCCGTTCTTTCTGTCTGTGCATCTCGCTCTTGAAAGAACTCCATTCAACAGGTAGCTTACTCAACACAAGACCGACAAAGAGACTATCGGACATATCGATTTATCCTCTTTTAACTTGTTCCTCATGTTCTCAAGTTCAACTAATCGAGAGGTAATGCTCAAATTCATATTGAATTTAAAATCAAAGAACTTCTCTGCTAAGAGAGTTTTAGAGAGCCCCTCTTGTTTTTGGAACCGAGCGTTCAAGTGATCCCATATCTCTTTCGCCGTCTTATACTCACTATAAGTCATCGCTAGACGAGGATTTAGAGAAGTCAACAAGTAATCTCTACAGAAATCTTCATCTTTGTTCCATTGATATTCATCCACATCCTCGGTGGTAGATGCAAAATCACTCAATACAAGATAGAATATTTCACGTTCTTTCATGCCAAATTGAACGTGTAATTTCCAACCATGAAATTCAGTAACATCAAAAGATTTCAGCTTTATAATATCATAGGAACTATGCGTCACCATTTTAATTAGAGCATAAAAATAGAGAGAGTGCACCTTAGAGTCTTCCGAGCTCCCAAAGTCGAATAAAACCTCTAACCTTGGTCAAACTACCGTAAAAGTGAAATTTGCCAAAATAGACCCCAAAAACGTGTCCGAGCGCCCAAAAACCTTAAGATAGGTGCCTTCGTTGCTGAAAATTCACCGGAAAAATTCAATGCTATAGTACCCCGGTCTGCTTAAGACTCCTCCGGCCTGATACAACTCCTGGCCTGCTTGCCCCCGGCCCACTAATGCCCCGGTCTGATACACCGATTGCTACTGATGCGGTACTACAAAGGCCCAATCGCTACAAGCATCGTGAAATTTCCAAAATTTTTCCGACGGCCGTAACTCCGCCGTCCGACCTCCGATTGACGCGAGTGACCACTCAAAACATTCGTATTGACGAGTAGAACAAAACCCAAGTGGTTTTACCTTCTAAAAATAGCTATATTTCCTGATTTTCTGAATCAAAGATTTCATCCACCGAATCTTCAAACTCGATCCCAACCGGTTCCGCCGTTGAAAATCGAAGTAAATTATACTCGTGAGTTCGTCTCGACGAGATCTTCAAGTAGACACCTTGCTCCCTCAAATCCGATACACGAAGATAATACTTCAAGATTGTTGGAGGTTAGGGTTTTAAAGAGAAGAGAATGTTACTTGAAGTATTACACCAAGAGACGTCAAGTTTGGAATGTTCATTAGTGTTACTCTCCAAGGAGGCGAACCCTAGAATTATATGCAAGCTATTGGGCTCCAATTATATGGGCCAATTAACCATGCATTCACCTATTGGGCTTGATGTGAACATATTATTTATGGATTATATTCACAATATATCCAACATGTCTTGCACGGGAGAAGGGTTTTGAAAGTATCCTCTCCTTGTTTATGTGATTAATATGCTCTTTATATACATAGAATTTCTCTCGTATCTATTAGCTTAAGATTGAACTTTTCACATATTCTTTCACATTATTCAAGTTGTCCTTTCCTTTTATTTTCAGTATTTTTTTGGTCGCTTTTAACACGCATAAACTCAACGTGAATGGCATACGTAAAGATCCGTGAACTAGAGGGACCTTTGAATCAAATTCATTCAAACCAAGACATTTAGTACATCCTTGCCATCCTTAGGGGTTTTGCCCTACTTTGTGGTGTCGCGACCTAAAAATTATAGTTAAGCTCATGGATTACTAATTTAATTAAAGTACCTAATCTAGTTTGAGTTCTCCCAAACTCTATCAAATCGCAACTTATGTTCAATTTCGTAAAGAATATTCAATTGGAGTCACTACTAATCATTGCGGGTAAGTTGATTGGAAACCTAAATAAAATAGCAAGAGAAAACTATTTTATTTTCACGAATCGAATATTATGAGTCCGAGGATTTGGTTATGCTAGATTATTTTAATTCCCTTTCGGTATCATTTTATTTCGTCAAAACATTTCATCTAAAATCTTTAGTTGATTTTAACCTAAGTCACTAACATAGATTATTATGCGGGTGCGCAATCAATTAAATGAACATCCGTAATTCAAGGTAAGTAAGAGCATGCGCCAAGCAATATTCTCTCTTTTTGGATTTTCACTTTTTAAATGAAATCTAATCTACATGCAATGCATGAATTTTAATCTAAATGCAATTATATAAATGAAGGCCATCTAACCTAAGAATGCATGTAAAAACTAATGCCGCGCAAATGTTTGCTAACCTAACATGGGATGAATTCAATTAACTATATGACTAACTCTATATGACATGCAATTAAATTAATCCTAACATGCAATCTACATGATGAATTAATTAACTTAACATGCGACTCTAAATGACATACTTAAATGACGTGGCAAATACGACATGTATACATGATGACATTTTTTTGTTATTTTCGAAATTAATTATGATCCTAAATGAAACTATACCTAAAGATAATTATCTTGCATATTTTAGGGTTTGAATTTTGTCAAAAATTTATTTTTAGACATAAAAATCTATTTGATCATGCAAATTCTATCCTAGAATGCAATCTAATTTAAATGATTCTAAGATTTAATTTAACATGCAAATATTATCTAGAATGCTCTAATCCAGGAATGTAAACTGAATATGCAATCTATCCTATATGGCATGCAATCTAAACCTATATGGAAATTTATCTACATGAAATATCTTTTAAAATTTTCAATCCTGCGATCAAATATTCTAAAGATAAAATGCTTCAAAATTGGAAAGTGGATAACTAAAGATATCGCAATATTTAAATCCCATTTTTAATTTGTAATCTTACATATCAACCTGTCCGATTTAAATCCTTGCCTGTTTAAATGTTCTATCTATGAGCTTAGAGATGATGCAATATGCCCAAAGTAGGCATGTAAATATTCTAATTCTAAAAAAAAGTCAGAATTTTACCATATCTTGCGAAATTCACTTTCCTAATTCGAATTGAGTCTGCGAACCAATGGACTGGCTCGGGAGGGTCTTGTACGCACGGCCGGACGGATGCGGGGTAGCTCGGAAACGGCTCAGGTTGTAATTGCATGGCCTATTTCTTCCTTCAGAATCTGCGGTCATCACCTGTTCAAGCTTTCCCTGTCAAACTATTCTTTGATTTGCATAAAAACAAAATCAAAAGCTCACAACGTTAGTGTCATGTCTGGACAACAGCTAAAAGAAGACGAATTCATGATTTAGGCTCAATTAATCAAAAAACTCTAATAGCCTTTCCTTGACCATGGACTTCGGGGCAACAAAAGACGCTGCTTAGACTGGATAGATGATTATCACCCGTAGTACAGCAGGAACACGTTTGAGGATCCACGACGGGGATTACGACAAGGCCTAGACACGGTGGCAGCTGTGGCGTCGGTTACAGCTCGACTTCAACGGGTTGCGGCGGGACTCATGGCTCGACTCGACCGGCTCGACGGAGATGACCGTGGGAGCGCAACAACGGCTCGGCAACTCGTGGGATGACTCATAAGCTGAATTCATGAGGAGGAACTCGGACGACTTTGACTAAACCAGTGAATAATCCAATAATCACCGCTTGGTATCTCTTCAATTGTGCATGAGATTGTGGTCACTTATGGTGTCACTCACAGATTGGAAGCAATGGATGACCCACAGAAGAAAATACCGGCACGTAGGACACGACCATAAACTGGGCCGGATGAAACCATCTGCGAAAGACACCTAAAGCAGCAAAGTATAATTGATGGCATGTTGGTGTCCGGCAAAAAGACAAGCGTGATCTGCACTCGCTGACTTTGGCAAACTGTCTTGAAGCGCTCGTAAATCACTAGAGTCCGCCTCCCTTGGTCAATGTCAGAGCCTAAAGCCTCTCCTCTTCTGATTGTACACTCCATGGCCGTGTATTCTCTCTATTGTGGCTCTCTCTCTCTCTCTCTCTCTCTCTCTCTCCTGATTAGCATTAATATCGACACGCGACAAACCACACGACTTGATATGTCGATACACGATACGTCAACATGACATTTCTAAAATGTAGAAGTTTTCGACACATTATATATTAAGGCTGCATTAGGGATGCAATGACTTTTTAATGGATTTTTTTTGGTCGAAACTATCTAATGGATCACAAGCAATAAATAAAACCCTTTTGGATCCATTCTAACTTTAAAAAACGTAGACATAGGGTTAAATGATTTTTCCTAAAATTTTTGGGAATTAATACAAATCTTGTATTATCATCGAGTTATAAGCATACATCGAGAAATCTATCTCAACTAACTACGAATTTGCTAAAAGGCGGTGCGTCTTTGCTTATAAGTCACTCCAGAGGGCGAGGGCACATGCAAGAATTCCTTGCATCAATCTTTGCTTTCTTTGTCGATTCGTTCCATCGCTTGAAGTTCAAAAGTTGGAAAGCGCTAGTCTTTTATGAATTTGCAATTTGAGGGTTTGAGCCAAACATTCTCGTTAAAAGAACGTCCAAGTTTCTGATTACTTGCACTTGATATAGGCTAATGATAAATTTCTCGCCCGAATGAAGACTTCATTCGAACCAAACCCAAGGGATAGGAATTTGAATCCATTGTTGATTTTGCTTTCTTCGCTCACGCAAGTTTGCTTTGGTCCGCGAATACGATATGCCCAAATTATATATCGAGCCTTCGATTCATTCCAACTTGAGCCCAAAACGCAGCCCTTAGAGAAGATATTCTCCGAATCCCCTCTATCTTATTTTCCAATAATTATTATCTTATTATAAAATAAGATAACAATTATCTTAATTTCGTCTTCCTCCTCATCCTCTAGCCCTAGAAAGAAATATGTGAAAGATCACAAACTCTCGACCACTATTCAGGGCACGGTGATCCCGACCGACCCTCGTTGTACCCTCACCGCCTGGTTTACGCTCCTCCTCTTTTGTCTTTAATTTTAAATTCTTTAAATTAATTTAAATAGTTGATTAAAAAAACTTAATTTAAATACTAACTAAATTTAAAAAAAAAATTAGATTCTAATCAAAACGTAAATTTTTTGACTCGTTTTTTTCACGTTTTATCTACGTCCATGTTACGTAGTATGGAGAAAAACTAATAAGAAAAAAAGTCAGATTAGTCAAGTGAAATGAATTTAAATGGAAAGATTTGATTGTTAATGATACGTCGGTTGCACTATCCAAAAAAACAGTTTAGGATTCAAATTACACTCCCGTTTTAAATCTGGAAAGGAATACGTGAAAGACCAGAAACTCTCGATCGCCGTTCCTCTGTCGAATCCTCGGCCCTGGAGTCTCAGATTCTTCATCGCCGTCGGCTTCGTGTTCGCCTCCTTCGTCGGCTGCGCGAGCGAAGATGGTGTTGGCACAGTTAGGCGGGACCATAACCCGCGCGATGCAGCGGATGCGCAATGCGACGATCATAGACGAGAAGGTTCTGAACGAGTGCCTCAGCGAGATCTACCGGGCCCTCCTCATCGCCGACGTCCAGTTCCAGCTCGTCCGCAACGTGCAGAACAACGTCAGGCGCATCATCAGCTTCGGCGATCTCGACGCCGGGCACTACAAGCGCAGGGTCATCCAACAGGTACTTTTTTTTTTTTTTTTTGGGAACTCATTTTTTTTGGATTGATTTATCTATAAGCTGTCCGTGCATTTGACTGGGCTTTTTGATGAAATTTTGCTGAATAATTGCATATAATTTGATGAAGTTTATACAGAAGTTGTCTTGGATTGAATTAGGAAAATGCTCAACCACGATGCGTATGAAGGTGCTTCATCCATATAGAGTTATTGGTATGCCTGTGTTGGACAGTAGGCTGGGAGCTCAGTGTTATTAGAAGATTCGACATGTTTCACTGTGTGAATCAGCAAATCGCGATTAAGTTTTCTTTGATTGAAGTTGGAATATATTAATCTTATTTCTTCATATGATTGGAATTTGTCAATTTGGATGGTGTGTTAGACTTTGGACTTCAATTTGGTAGGCGCTCATTCTGAAAAAGTGCCTTGATAGGAAGCGTTAATTAGGAAATGTCCTATTTTCCTTTCTAGATTTGTAGTTAATTTTGATTTGCTATGTGGAGATCAAATATAATGTGTTACTTCGGCTGGCATCTCTTGTGGAAGAGCTTTAGCTCATTAAGACATTAATGCGACTGTAAATGCTTGTTCTTTTTTGTGGTGTTGATATAGTCTTTGCTTTCAGCATAGCTCTATTCCAAATAAAATTCTGTGTTTTGGGGATAAGTGGAATATCCCGGATATGTGCATATTGTGTTATTTGATCTGTTTGGGCATAATTTAAGGACATGTGTGTCACTGGCATTGTTTGTCAGGCTTTTGTCTCTCATGCGACTGGCTGTGATCAAGAAGTACTCGTGTGGTTCACTTGTGGCTACTTTTGTTTCAGGCCATATTTGATGAGCTATGCAACATGTTGGATCCGGGGAAGCCTTTCTTTACTCCTAAGAAAGGAAAGACAAGTGTCATTATGTTTGTCGGTTTACAAGGTGATTAAAGGTTTCTTTAGCTTGAGTTTATGCTTGTGAATTTAGTTACTTGGGATATGGATTATGCTTTGTTGCATCCATGCATTCTCTTCAAGTGGTTACAATTTGTTTGGAGGCTTTATACACTGCTTATGCTTTGATGTGTATTTAGAATTTTCAAGTATGCATTATTATGGCAGGATCGGGTAAGACCACGACATGTACCAAGTATGCATATTATCATCGAAAGAAAGGTTGGAAGCCAGCTCTTGTTTGTGCTGATACTTTTAGAGCTGGTGCCTTTGATCAGTTGAAGCAGAATGCCGCTGAAGCTAAAATTCCATTTTATGGAAGGTACTTTCTTTCGTGCATTTTATTTTGCTCTGCTCCTGTATGCAGACACCTAGTTCCTCAACCAAAATGAGTAGGACTGTCAGATTTCGTAAAAGTTAAGGTCTCCAAGTGCACATTTTTTCATCATGCGTGAATTCTTTCGCATGTTGATTGGTCTATCCTTCATTTACTCATGAGTGGGCTCACAGAATTGAACATTTAGGACTGTCATGTTTCGATGCAATTTCTTGGCCATCAATGATACAAGTTCCGTGACAGTTATACGGAATCGGATCCTGTGAAAATTGCTGTTGAAGGTGTGGAAACATTTAAAAAGGAGAATTGTGATCTCATACTTGTTGACACAAGTGGGCGTCACAAGCAGGAGGCTGTTCTTTTTGAAGAAATGCGTCAAGTTTCTGAAGCGACGGTAGCATATGATGCTTTTGGGCATTTTCAATTGGATCTCTGCTTCTCTAAGATTTTAACATGTTGGTTGATATGCTGCAGAAACCAGATCTCGTTGTACTTGTTATGGACAGTAGCATTGGTCAAGCTGCATTTGATCAAGCACAGGCATTCAAGCAAAGTGTTCCTGTCGGGGCTGTTATTTTGACTAAGATGGATGGTCATGCAAAGGGTGGTGGTGCTCTTAGTGCGTAAGTGTTATTTTTTCATTTTCCATATTTTCCCTCTTCATAGTCGCCACCATTGAAGTGGTTTTGCAGTATTTGAATGGGTTACTATAGTGGATTCATGCACAAAATGTTTGCAAACGGTTGCTAAATGAGTCTTTGGAGTAGATTGCTGCTAGCTTGCAGTCGCATATATATGTTGTGTGTGTATGTGTGTGTTTCTTTAAATCGTGGCGGCTGTGATCCTATTCTGAATTATAGCTCAGGAATGAGTATCACTGGTTATATTCTTTGCTGGATTCTAATTGTTGGAGCTTCATACTTTAGGAGTTATGTTAATGTACGTCAGTTTAGGTGAAAGATCACCAAAGAAAAATTTCTACTTGTTGTAATAGAAAGTGATTATTATTTTCATGGGACCGAAGGTGAAATATTCTCTATAGGAAAAAAAAAAAATAGTTGGGAATGCAACGTGGATAAGTTTTACCCGTGAAAGGTTACTCAAACTTATGATCCTTTAGGAATATAAAAATGCTTATGTATGTACCTTTGGTCTGAGTTTATTTGTTCACATATGCAGCGTTGCAGCAACGAAAAGTCATGTGATCTTTATTGGAACTGGAGAACATATGGATGAGTTTGGAGTGTTTGATGTTAAGCCTTTTGTTAGCCGGCTGTTAGGTAGGTAATTTCATGTGGGTTCTGCCTTTCAATGTGTCTTTTTGATATGTATGAGCAGGAGATGCATTCTTTAGTGGTTTGATATTTTGGTGGACACACATAGGTATGGGTAGGTTTACGGAAGAAATTCACGAAGTGGTGACTAAAGATCAACAGCCCGAGCTTCTACAAAAGCTTTCTGAACCGAAGCTTACCTTGAGAAATATGTATGGACTTGTTCAGAACACTCTTAAAATGGGTCCCATAGGCCAGGTTTGTATTTTTTCCATCATTGGATATGATGCTTTATCTTATCATCCGATGCTTGTATTTTGAGATTCATGCAAGGTGAATGCATGAGAATGCACTAGCACGTGCCATGTCAAGATCAGTCGATGATCTAGGCTAATGGTTTGGTTCTCTTGAATCAAGGTTTCTCCCATGGAACCGGGGCTCAATGCGAAGATGAAAAGTTACATGACCATGATGGACTCAATGACAGACGAAGGCAAGTCATGCTGTAATTCATAGTTTAGCTGTTTATTATTTTGTCTTATGGCTGCAGCAAGGTGTTAAATTCAAATCCTGAGCCTGATTAAACAAGTTCGGTTTGTTCCAGAGCTAGACAGTTCAAATCCAAAGATTATGAACGAAGGGAGGATCATGCGGATAGCAAGGGGTTCTGGTCACCAAGACGGAGAAGTTAGGGAAATGTTGGCAGGGTATAAGCAGATTGCTAAGATGTGGAGCCAAATGAAGGGAATTAAAATCCCAAGGAGGGGTGATATGGATATGCATCGTCGAAACAATGCACGACACGTGATCATTTAATCGGAAGCTTCAATATTGGTGTGTCAATTTGGAATGGCTCCTGACTCGACTGGCCAGACCAAGTCTTTTGGCTTTGTATCAAACTACAAATTTGGCTTGTATTCAGGCAAAACAGCTTTACACAGATGTTTGGCGAGGAATGGTAGTTGTGCGTTACTTGTAATATAAGAAACCGTTCTTGGTAACATCAAAACTGAAGAAGACTCGGACATTCCTAGAGACAGAAACACACGACTGGGGAAGCTTCCACATTGCGCGTAACTAGTGCTAACTTGCTATTCTGTAACGTTGAGAGAGTGCCGTCAAAGCAATCCACTTTTATTACTACGGAGCAGGGCTAATTATACTCATCCTCAAAACACATTCATCAAATTGCAACCCGGAGATATTGACGAAGCAGGCAAGTTTAATATGTACGAAGAATTTGGCAGGTCCAGAGTCGAGCGACTGACACTCTCTTCGGCCGATTCCGTTGTTAATATCATCTCCATGACAGCATGTGTGCCTAACTGCAGACTCCCACGCGACATGCTGCCTTTCTGTGGAAGATCGCACGATAGTCGGAGACACCGAGGGATATTGTTGTCAACAGATCTCGAATTAGCTAAAATGCCTAAGCAAGAATTTTTTAACAGAGCAACTCCTCACTATATCCAAAAATTTCCATTAATGAAAGATGTAAACCCATCGGAAAATCAAAAGTACGAATGTTAGATGAATTGATTGCTGCTATCTTCTCCAACAACGAATCATTAGTTTAAGTTTTACTGAATAACTAAATAAAATAGATAGATTTTTCTTTTCATCTCGGGTCGATGGATCGTCTCGATTGGAAAATCCCTTATATGGAAAATACATTTTCCTCTTGTCCGAGCCTAACTCTAATTGTTTGTCGGTCCTTCTCATAGGCAGGGTGATTTTGATCTTCACCAATTATAGTTAATAAAATTGCTGTCATTGTTAGCCGCCTAAACGACATCCTAGGGTTATCATTGTTATAATCTAGAAACACAATAATGCTTTATTTGATGCGGAATAGCGACGATCCAAAGCTCAAACACCGATCATGCCCCGCTCACAAAGTAGCCCGTTTTGGCCAAGTAGGCGAGCCGTAACGGAGCTCACTGGCGCAAGATCCCAAGCAGATTGTTCGGATCATTGATGCAAGAGCGGTCATGTGGCCCCAATCCGATGATTGCCACGATTCCCGACGGGAAAATCAAGAGGTGAGTACTCTTCTCCGTACTTGACTAACTTCAGTGACACCCTCTCTTTTTCCCTATAGGTCTAGTCAAATAGTCCAGTTGAATTAGAGAGAGGCCTCAACCAGAGTCTCCTAGCAACATGGTTGCTGCCATATTCATTCGAGGCCCGCCATCTTTCACTGCCACTCGATGACCCCATCACTTACTGCCTGCAACCGTGTCACCCAATCCGCGCAAGGCTATAGTCGCTTCATGTGACCCATTCTGATAGAAAGTGGGGCAAGCCAAGGCCACCTGATCTAAAAAAGGAGTATCTCTACTTAAGCTTAATCAATTTTGAAAATAACACTCTGCTTTCCTTCTTGCAGGTACCAAATTCCAGCGTATGACTGACTCTAATGAAAGTCATCACCGATGAACAACCAGAACATCTCGAGTCATCACTCGATTTATTTTAAGATCCTATTCAAACGCATTTTTCTTTAGCAATGCATTTATATGTCAATTGGTGGGGAGCAATGAAGACAACCGTGTTCTCTACTGGTACAGAGGTAACTAGGGATAGGTTTATGGAAGCGTTTAATGAAAAATGTTTCTCAGACCGTGCACGACAACAGAAAATGGAAGAGTTTATAAGACTAACACAAGGAAGCATGTTCGTGGATGACTACGAAGCCAAGTTCTCGGAATTGTCTATGTATGGGCCTAGATTGGTAGAAATTGGGGAGGACAAGGAAAAACGATTTATAAACAATTAGTGCCTGTCGATATAAGAGACTATATTACCCTCTATGCACGAGCTCAACTAGTTGAGCAGGCGCTA
Source organism: Rhodamnia rubescens (assembly GCA_021437795.1). NCBI lineage: Eukaryota > Viridiplantae > Streptophyta > Magnoliopsida > Myrtales > Myrtaceae > Rhodamnia > Rhodamnia rubescens. The sequence goes on along the minus strand of JAILYA010000002.1, from coordinate 984,270 downwards.
ATAAAGGAAAGGAAAGAAATAGGATCACAGGGTAAGTCAAGTCGCCAGAACTCCCAGGATACTTTTCGACCTTATAGAAGGGCAATAGTAGACCTAGTGGTCTTAGTTATGTATGACTTTGATATCATCTTAGGGATGGACTGGCTCCATAGGTGAAGAGCCAAGGTGGACTGTTACAGGAGAGTAATACAGTTTAATCCACTGGATCAGTCTAGTTTTGAATTTGTTGGGAAACATTTGAGTTGCACGAAAGCACTCAACATTGGCACTGGAGATACATCAATTACTTGCGGATGGATGTTCGGGTTACTTGGTAGTCATGAAGGACGAAGGAAAAGAAAGTGCCAAATTTTAAGCTATACCCGTGGTAAAAGAGTTTCCTGATATTTTTCCGGAGGGATTACCGGGTTTACCTCCATAACGTGAGATTGAGTTCATGATTGAGTTGGTCTCCGGAACTTAACCAATCTCAAAAGCTCCGTATAGAATGGCGTTGGCGGAGCGAAAAGAATAAAAGTACAATTGCGGGAGTTGTTGGATAGAGGGTTTATCCGACCAAGTGTGTCGCCATAGGGTGTACCAAGATTGTTTGTGAGGATAAAGGAAGGATCCTTACGAATGTGTATTGATTATAAACAATTGAATAGAGTGATGATTAAGAATAAATATTTTCTCCCTAGGATCGACGACTTGTTCGATCAATTGCAAGGACTGCATCTGTGTTCTCGAAGATTGATTTAAGGTCAAGTATACCATCAATTAAGGATTAAAAATGAGGACATAACTAAGATGGTATTTCGAACTCGTTATGGACACTACGAATTCTTAGTCATGTCATTTGAGTTGACTAATACTCCCGTGGCATTCATGGACTTAATGAACAGGGTGTTCAAGCCGTTTTTAGATCAATTCCTAATAGTATTTATTGATAATATCCTGATCTATTCAAAGGCAACTATGGAACACGAAGAACATTTGAGGATAGTATTGCAAACATTAAGAGAGCACGAATCATACGGCAAGCTCAATAAATGTGAATTTTCGCTGAAGGAAGTCACATTCTTAGGTCATGTTGTGTCCGGCAAAGGGATATCAATAGACCCAGCCAAGGTCAAAACGTGGGTCGAATGGCCGAGGCCGACAACGGTGACAAAGTCCGAAGTTTCTTAGGAATGGCAGGTTACTATAAGGGATTCGTGAAGGGATTCTCTCACCTCTCAAGGACAAAAATAACAAGGAAGAACTCTAAGTTCATGTGGGACCAAGAATGCGAAAAAAGCTTTCAACAGCTCAAGAGAAAGTTAACATTAGCGCTGGTGTTAACTATACCGTTAGGATTTGAAGGATATGAAGGATACAGTGATGCTTCCTAGAGAGGATTTGGTTGTCCCTTAATGTAACACGGGAAGGTTGTTGCATACGTCTCTAGACAATTAAAGCCATACGAACCGAACTATCCAACGCATGACTTAGAGTCGGCTGCGATCGTCTTTGTGTTGAAAATATGGAGACATTACCTCTATGTAGGAAAATTCGAGGTGTATACAGACCATAAAATCCTCATATATTTGTTTTTGCAAAAAGGGTTAAACATGAGGCAAAAACGATGGATGGAATTATTGAAGGATTACGATTGCGAGATACTATATCACTCAGGAAAGGCAAACAGAGTTGCGGATGCCTTTAGTGGGAAATCCGCAATAATGGCAAACATGATGATCCAAGAGTGGAATCTGTTGAAACGAGCATCATGTTTAGAATTTAAATTAGAAATAGGAAGCCTCACAAGTATTTTAGTAACTCTGAGGATTGAACTGGATATTATCCAAAGGATCAAAGCATCACAACAAAAGGACCTTGAAATTTTAGAAGGGACTATTTTTTTATTTTTTTTTGCGTCGGAAGAAGGGACTATATGTTGCATATTACATTATAACGTTTCATTTCGCTTCTAGCCCTTTTGCTTTATTCATCGCTTCTTCTTGTGGGATATTTAGATTTGTGAATTGTACAATGGCACTTGATTTTTTAAAATAGTGAAATTCTTTCTATCATTTGATTTTTCTCATTTTAAGTTTTCCACGTGTATCGTATCTCGTGCGATTCGATTTTTCTTTCACCTCTCGCTATTTTACTGTTCGACTTCTGTATCTTTTGGCGTTCTTCCGCAACAACAGAAGCTTTACTGGGTTCCTTGAACATGCAAAGGAAGAGAATTTGATTTTTCTTTACTTTTTTAGCCCCACTTTGCCCCGGGAAACTCCCCCATTCGCATAGAAATTCACTGGCCATAATCTCCTGTGGCGAGGAAAGCCCTCCGTATTGTCACTCGTGCACCTGCACCGAACCCGAAAACAATTCCATAGGAGCTTGCGTTCGAGTCCTTTTCTTTATGTACATGAACACTTCTTTCCCCTGCTTTTAGCGAAGTTCCAAGATATGCCTCGTTCGCAAGATGGAAGACCCGTTAACGTTAATATCACGGTGGACCGATTGATATGTTCCCACGCAGGATAGTTTCATTCTACTCGAGCAGACCCTTCATCACTTCGCGGTTGTTGCTTTCACATTCCCTATGAATCACTCCCAAAACTCCAGCCGACCCTTTACGCACAACTCGTAAACGAAAGTCTCATTCAGCGGAAACGATACTTTCCACATTGCTATACACCAACAGCATCGCCAACCAAATCACGAGCAGCATCAACATAACCAAAGAGCACAATCAGCGGAACCCCAGGTAAGAATGCGCCGGTGCTCTCGCCCGGCGGTTTCACGCGCGAGGGCGACTGAACGGCGAACATCTCAAATCACTCAAAACATGACTAATGGGTCGAATTTCAAACTGTACGAGCTGGAAGCGAGGAGAAAAATCCAACCGCTAAAGCTTTGAGGAGCTTACCTGCGACGACGTGATCTTGGAGCCTTCAAGGTGATTTCGACAAGGCAGAGACCGGAGCAGAGCCGCAAGAGAGTTCCCAGAGAGAGATGATGGAGAGCGCTGAGATGTTATTTATAACTTGGGAAAAAGCAATTTGTATTTATGTCTCGAATTTTTCAAAGAAATAAAATAAAATAAAATAAAAACATAAAATACTGGTTAACCACTACACGCATATAAAAATACCAATAAAAAAATGAATTTCCTCCCACCACCTAAAATATTACTCGATCTTTTAAAAGAAAATAGTTAAGCATGATACGAATAAAATTACAAGAAGTCATCAATTGAATGAGCCCGTTATATATTATTTTTTATTGAGATGTATGGACATCGATAAACATTGCAGCGTGGAGAATTAAAGATGTATTTGTGCCTTTAATTGGCAAGTTATATTTCATTTCTTAACTATTGCGTGCATGTAAAAATAGCAATAAAATTTTCTTTATTATGGCCAATTTCATATACATATATTTTTTGGCCGATATATGTGAATTAAGCCTAATTTATTTATACACGAAGCTTTCTTTTTAGGAATTACGAAATATTTTCAGTCGCTAAATTGGACCGACGGGGCGAGGCAGGAACTAGCCGGTGTTGATATAATTTCGATAATTTCCAATAAGAAGATGAAAATACGGTGAATATGATGATATTTCTCGTTTCAAAATAATATTTTTCGGTCGAAAATTTAAGAAATAATTGGACAAAATATTCTCTCGTCTTTACTGTATTCTGCGCGGCCATTCCGGTTTGAATTTTTGGTCCTCCAACGGACTTCTCGTCACCATCTCCTTCCAGACAGAGACTAAATAAAACTACTCTCTCTCTCTCTCTCTCTCTCTCTCTCCCGCCACTACAGCATCGCGAGCTATTCCGAGCTTCTGACGAACCCTAACATGAAGACGATGAGGAGCACGAAGCCGCTGAAGCCACTCAAGCTCTCGGTCCCCGTCCAGGACGCCCCGATAGCCTCCTTCTTGTAAGCTCCGCTCCCTGCTTAAACATCGTTTGCGCAGCGCGATTTGTCCGTTCAGTTCGTGAACTGTTCGTTTAGGCGTCGGATTCAGCTTCGATTGCTTCGAAATCGACCTGGATTTCGGCTTCTCCGCTGGCCGTTTCTGTTCTCTGCGGAAGCTAAGCAGGGGATCACTGAGAAAACTGACGAGATTTGAGGTTTCCGACTGAGATTAGTTTGCCGTGCTGCCGAAAACAGGAGGAGAAAATGAGATGTGGATCGAAATTCCAATTGCCGTGTAGTAGTCGCCCGTGGGATTGGGTTATGTATCCGTTGCTTGAACAATGTTCAACTTTGGTTTAGTGGAAATGCCAGATGTACAAATAAGGACATGCGATTGAGGCATTGCGTAAATAAAGTTACCTTGGGAACCGTTCACTTGGTGTTGAGTTGAGATTGAGGCAGCATCTTGATTCAACCACTTGATTTGTTTCAGTTGATGTGCAACTTTATATCCATGGATACCTTACCAGCTAAAGTTTTCTTCAAAATCTACTGATCTAGTCTTATAAAGTCTGTTTAACTTGGGGCTAATCCAAACGACACAACTAATGCAGGACTGCAAGTGGCACGTTCCATGATGGCGATTTGCTGTTAAATCACAAAGGTTTGCGGCTCGTATCTGAAGAAAAAGATTCTCATGTAAGTCTTCTTTAAGATCGGGTTGCTATAAGAGAGGTGATCATCTATATCCTCCTACAAATGACAGGATTGGTCACTCGGCAGGATTGTGGAATTTTTGGGGGAAGCTGATTTCACCTAGTCGGCATAGTTGTTTGAAGCTGCTAAAATGTACTGTGGACTGATGCTGCTCAATTTGCGTGCCATACACTGTCAGATCTGTGTCTAGGCGAGAGTAATTAGATAAGTGCACAGGAAAGAAGTCATGGATGGCCTAATTGTTTTGCTCTGAATTTTTGGATTCCAAGATGTCATCAAGTACTCTTATATGTTACATCAGATTTAGCTGTTCCCACTGTTATTCTCTGCATACTTCACCGCATATAGTTTCCTTTGTACCACTGTTCTCCGCGTGAAGTAACTTTTCGGATTACTTGACTTTTAGATATAGCATTGGAGCTCTATTAAGTAGTGTATTCGCCAATGCTGGTAGAAGACATCAGCATAAATGTTCTATATTGAGGATTGTGTTTCTCTATTAGAACTTCTGTGAATTAGAATTCAGTTCCTTGTCCACTTGAACTTCCTATGATGTTGGATTTGATTCTCACTTTTTTCCATTTGACATAGCAGTTTGTTTGATTTCATAGCACTTCTGTCTTAATCCAGTTTGAGCTCATGAGATTTGCTTTTCTTTTTCCACGTGGACAGCCTTCCAATGGTAAGGAATTTGACCTTGACTTCTCGTTGGAAGACCTTGAGACTATCAAAGTCATAGGAAAGGGAAGTGGTGGTGTGGTACAACTTGTTCGCCATAAATGGGTTGGAAACCTATTTGCCCTGAAGGTAATAGTAGTAACATGAAAGGCTTCTCTGTTGCTCAGCAGGATTTCTTATTTATTCTCTTTTTCTACGTTGCCTACGGTCTACAAAGAAATCCCTTGTACGAGTAAGTCTGGAGTATTTCTTTTCCATCAAACAAATTTCTGATGTGATATAGGCAGGAGTAGCATTGCATAGGAAGATATATCCCAGGGTCAACAAATGATAGGGACATCCTTTCTGCATTTTGCACAACATGTCAATTAAAATCTATTTATCACCTTTTTACTTCGTTAGGATATAGTTCAGTTTGAGACTCAAGCAACATATCTCTCTCAAAGGCACAGAAATCTGTAAAACACGGAATTGTATGAGGATTTATCGATTTTGCATATAGATATGTCTCATACAAAACAAATGAATGTTCCTAGTAATCATGATTTATCATATCTTGCTGAAATAATAATCTGATCCTTAGTCTATTATGTAAATCAAAACTTAGTTGTTCTACTACGATATAAGCGACAATTTTGCTAGGGAAGTCTTTCCTTCAGCCATCAAGCCTTCATCCATCATTGGCTAAACAATCATTTGGTTATGCCATTTTGGGCTTTGCACTCACCGAAGCTATTGCATTGTTGGCAAAACAAGACAGAAAAGTTATCCTTATAAACCCACCGGCTGGTGGCCTAGTTGGTAAGAACATGAGACCTGTCCGGTCACATGTTCGAACCGTGGCGTTCGCGCGCACTAAGTGGCGTTCGCGCTAACACCGGTGTCTTACTCGGAGCGCCGTGGTGGTGGGGTCTTGCGGCCTCCCGAGGATTAGTCGTGCTTCACAGCTGGTTCGAGCGTAAGCTCGACTGGAACCTCGGTCATAAAAAAAAAAAAAAAGTTATCCTTATAAGAGATCCTAGCAATCCTTTGCCTTTGATCATTCTAGCATCATGCCATTCAAATGTCAATTGTTTTTATTATCGGCACAACTTTGTTAGAGAAAGGAATTGTTAGCTATACTTTTTAAAGTCGATGTCAATAGTGTCCATTTGGAGTCATTAGAGAATTTCTAACTGGTAACGAGACAACTTCCATCACCCAAAACACCATATTTTACAATATAATTTGCTTAATATATACATGTCAATATTAAGGAGCGTGGTATTAGGACTTCACTGGATTTTATGATTTAGTTCAATTCATGTTTAAACCTAAGATTTCCGTTCATAATTTGTATATTGATCTCGCAACTATGTCACACCACCACCAAACCTCAGGGGTTGGATGTTCATGGTTAGATTAAGTTCAGTTACTTAAATGGAAAGTGACTATTATCAACAAGCTCGAATAGCAGTGCGGTTCCTGAATGAACTATCTGTATACATGCGGCTTAGATGTTAGTCTATTATCTTCAAAATCAAAGTCACAGAATATTTTGCTAAGTGACCTGTGTTTCTGCATTAGCTTCTACAGTTTCTATCTATGTTGGTTAGAGTATCATGCTGAATATACCTATGGCCATCTGCTTACAATTTGTCAACGACAGCTACTGCATAGAGCTAGAATATTCTTCTATTACTACTGAGTCTGTTTCACGGGCGTGTCTGGTCTTTGCTTGATCGGAGTTGTATTTCGGATTTGTAGGTCATCCAGATGAATATACAAGAAGAGATCCGTAAACAGATTGTACAAGAGCTAAAGATAAATCAAGCTTCTCAATGTCCACATGTAGTGATTTGCTACCACTCGTTCTACCACAATGGAGCTTTCTCCTTGGTGTTAGAGTACATGGACCGTGGATCCTTGGTTGATGTGGTTAGACAAGTTAAGACTATCCTAGAACCGTATTTAGCAGTGGTCTGTAAGCAGGTATTGAGTTCTCAGATAAAAATCTCCAGTAAAATATGAAGTGTTTCAATGAAACTTGTCAACACTAAAGGCTGATTATTTGTGTTCAGGTGTTACAAGGTCTTGTTTATTTGCACAATGAGAGACATGTAATACACAGGGATATAAAACCATCCAATCTGCTTGTGAACCACAGAGGTGAAGTGAAGATTACAGACTTCGGCGTCAGTGCAATGCTAGCAAGCTCAATGGGTCAACGAGATACATTTGTTGGAACGTACAATTATATGTCGGTATGTGGGCACCACTGCTTTTGAACTACCTTCATGAAACTGAAACTCATTTCGTATCTGAGTCAAGAAATCTAGCTGTGTTAGCACATAGAACAGAAATTTTGCGTAGAACTGATATATAGAAGTTGAATTGACTGACATTATTACTTCTAGCCCGAGAGGATTAGCGGAAGTACATATGACTACAGCAGTGATATCTGGAGTTTGGGTATGGTAGTACTTGAATGTGCTATAGGACGCTTTCCTTACATGCAATCCGAAGATCATCAAGGCTGGCCAAGTTTTTATGAGCTTTTAGAGGCAATTGTTGAAAGTCCACCACCTTCTGCTCCGCCAGATCAGTTTTCCCCAGAGTTCTGCTCATTTGTATCTTCCTGGTAAGGATTAAATACTCACGTCACTTGTTTGCTGTATCCTCATTTTTTACCTCACGTGAAGCCAAGCTTGTGCCTTACCTTTCTGGGATTTTCATAATTCATGCTTTTAGGATTTTAATATTGGGATAAGTCCTCCGCAAAATATAAACTCTGTCTAGCACATTCTTTGCCTCCGACTGGATTGACAGCAAGCTATCTGCATCCCTCATAACTAGTGTTTGATCTCACCATAATTGTGATGTTTATGGGTTGAGACATTAATTGGTTTTGGTTGATTGTCTATATACATCCGTCATATGTCACTTCTGTGATCAATTAGCAGCATTTGGTATTGAATATCTCCGTTGGAGAATGAGAGAGATGTGCGAATCGGATCTATAAATTAGGAAGTGACCACTAGTGCTTGTTGGGGCTGGGCATGAGCCAATATGAATGCAAAGATAAATCACGATACTTACCTCAACTTTCTCCTCATATCAGAACTCAATATAGTATTTTGATGTGCACCTTCCTCTGTGGTTCTCAGCATACAAAAGGACCCTCAACAAAGGTCTTCATCTCTGGACCTTTTGGTAAGTGATATGTGATTGTAAGCTGTGTCTACTTCACATCTAACATTCTGCCTGATGTTTTTTTTTTTTTTTGCCTCATGGTTATTTGACAATGAATTCTGTCGTCGTTTCAGAGTCATCCTTTCATAAAAAAGTTTGAAGACAAAGATATCGATCTCGGGATTCTCGTAGGTAGCTTGGAACCTCCCGTGAGTTTTCCGAGGTATTAAGCTGTGGGTGTTTACGGAATGAACATCCTCTTGCTCATATGTATCCATCATCATCTGCGTGGTTGAGAATTCGATCAGCGTTACTTCGCTTGAGCAATTGAGCAGATGATGATATAACTCTCTTACATATAGAAAGAGCATACCGAGGTTCTGTACTCAAGATTCTACCTTGTACTTAATCCTACCAGCATAAGTAAGCTTACCCGGGACGTATTTGTTTTGGCTCCTAACCTTAAAGAGCTGATTCCGAAAGAAGAAGAAGCAAAGCAAGAAGACAGGCATCTGTAATCCATGCTTAGCCCTTCTAATCCATCTTCATTACCATTTTCTGTTCATGAACGCGAGAAGACAGGCAGATGCCTCAAGCTTTGCTGATATTACCCATTGAACAAATCGTTCGGTTACACTAGTCCACATTGCTTTTCTTCAAGGTTTATATGTTTTTTCGCCTATATATGGCTTCTATCCATTTTTTGCGGTCCACTGTTCTAACATGGTGTTAAAGCTAATTCGCCTGATTTTATTTTGAATGTGCGGCCACTCATGCGTTGTCTTGTACAGGAAAAGGGTTTTGAAAGTATCATCTGCTTGTTTACGTGATTAATATGCTCTTTACATTTATGCAATTTCTTTCTATCTATTAGCTTAAGCTTGCACTTTTGACATATTTTTTCACATTATTCAAATTGTCCTTTCTTTTTATTTTCAATATTTTTTTGTCGCTTTCAACACACGTAAACTCAACGTGAACGACATACGTAAAGGTCTGTGAACTAGAGAGAAATTTGAATCAAAGTAATTTAAACCAAGACATTTAGCACATCCTTGCCATCTTTAGGATTTTTGCCCTTCCTTGTGGTGAGATAATTATGAAGTTACAACCTCCTCAACTCCCTCTCCAAAATCTCCCGACCAATTGGTTTCTTGAGACCGTCCCGACTTTCTGCACATACCTCGCGTTTCAAGTCAATGAAGACAAGTAACATTCGTGAAATTTGGATGTCTCCGGGTTCATAATTGGATGAGGCGGTTGCAAGACGCTCTAAGGGAGTCCGCGCGGCTTGTGCCATTATCGAAGATGCGTCTCTTGACATATTTGATAGTCGAAACTTAGGTGTTGTGCATGAATTGCGTAGGGGTTGCACAAGCCGAAACTTGTCGGTGCGAGCAGGTTGTAGTCGAACTATCCAGGGAACAAAGGGCTTTACTTGGATTGCAAGAAATGGCAGCCATGTGATTCATGTATCGGCTGGGAAAATTGTCCAAAAATTCTTAAATCAATTGGAATTTTGCCAATTTAGTCCTAAACGTTTTAATTTTCTCAATTCAGCCCTAAATCTTTTTATCTTTTGCCAATTAAATCCACACAATCAATTTTAACGGAAAACCGCCGACTTGGATGCCGACCGTTTTACATGACATGTCTTCCGATTTTGGATCATTCTAGGGAATGGTTCAAACCAACTAGATGTTTCGTTCTTGGCGACAATGTTGCTTTATACATTATATAAAGACTTGAATTAGATAGTGTCTTCCTATCTATGAAAATAGATAAAAGGAGAAGGGTGCCGACATCAAATGAACAGAACATCCCGCTTTTTTTTGGTCCTCTCGAATGCAATTTATTCAAGTTCATCCAGAAAACATTTTTGAAAAATGATTGGTTATATTGCTCACAAAAATGAATAATTGCAAGAAATTTTTATTATCTCGTAAAAAGTTAGATACAAAATAATATCGACAATGAAAATATTTTTCATAGGTTGCTTTTTTTTTTAAGAGATACAATTCATTATTTTTTAAAAATGTTTCCAAGACCTGGAGTTTTCCATGGAACAAAGACACTCATTAGGTTATAATGCGAAGCCATCAATTACCCATCGAGTTATAGAATTGATTTCGCCGATGTGGTTATTGTGAGTTCAACATATGGTTTTGACTTCGATTTGGACGGATGTATTATTCACCTTAGACTTGATTTATGGGATGGATCTAATCCGGTGTGTACCATACATTAAATTGATTGTTTGTCTATGAGTCACTTACTTGCAAGAATTCTTTGCATCATCTTTTGCCTCCTCCGTTCTTCCGTTCCCGTCGCTCAAAGTTCATAAGTTGGAAAAGCACTCGTGGTCATTTTTGAATTTGCAATTTGAGGGTTTGAGCGAACATTCTCGTTGTGCAAGTTTCGATCACGTTGCATTCGATATCTGTTAATGATAAAAATTTCTTAAGCAAATGAGGACTTCATTCGAACCGAATCAAACGGATGGCAATTTGAATCCCATTGTTTGTTCTTCTTTCATCGCGCTCCGCTCACGTACGTTTGCTTCGGCCCACGAATACGACAGCGACAGGCCCAAATTACATATCAAGCCTCCGATTCAATTCGACTTGAGCCCAAAACGCACACCGTTTGAGGCCCATCAACCGAAATCCTCGCGAGGGGAAAATTCCCCAAATTCCTGATTGGTTGATGCGTCTTCTTAGGATTAATTAAGACACTTGAAAAAAAGATTGTCTTCATAGAAAACAAATCGAGACTCCACTCTATCCTTTCTTTATTTTTATTTTTTTCGGGAACAGAAATTGCTCCCGGAATATGTCCACTCGAACAAGGGAAGGGAAATGCCAATGGGTGATTCTTATGCTAATTACTATTTACGGTAAGTGACGTGGCACTCTTGTGGTTGACGTGATAGGTTTTTTTTTTCAATTTAATTTTTTAAAAGAAATATTTAAGAAATTATTTTTAAATTTTTTTTATGATTTTGGGCCTCGCTAGGCAATTGGGCTGCCGAGAGGGTAGGGCCCCTTCTTTTTAAAATTTTATTTTTTTAAAGTGTTTTAATTATTTATACTTATAATATTTGGTTTCTTTCATATATTTTTAACATGGTTATATTTATTTTATTTATAATTTTTTTCTTTGTGAAGTTTATATTTATAACATAATTATGCTATAAAGATAAGCTTCACAAGAAAAAAATTATAAATAAAATAAATATTATAAGTACCAATAATTAAAAAAATATGAAATTAAAAAAAAGAGCCCACTCGGCACTTCAAGTGCCGAGCGAGATCCAAATAGGTAAATAGCTTTTTTTTAAAAAAAAATTGTAAATATTTTTTAAAAAAATTAAATTGAAAAAAAACCCCAAGAATCTCAGGTAAGGTCAGAATGGACTCTTTGGAAAAAATTCAAAAACATAGGTTTTTCGGGAATAAAAAAAAAAAAAAAAAACTTTGTCCGTATTTTGCATTTTTCTGAATTTTTTTACACATTTTTCTTGATGTCAGATCAAGCCTCAGTCGATTTTAATTGATATGATCATAATTGAACATTGTAGTGTGTGGTCTCGAATGAACTTTACATGTATGTACTTGGCATGCTTAAACCATAGTAATTGAACCTGTTGGTTTCGAGGTGTTGAATGAATAAGTGATGGCTCAATTCCTTTGGTGTGGTTGATTGTGAAACTAAGACCTAAATGCTTACCCGTGTGAATCAAGGTTGTACGATGTGTGTCATGTGTATTTTAGTGCTTACGATTTTTAGATGTATGCTAGGGCGGTGTGGTACTGGACCTTGTGGTTGGGCAGTTGATGAGGTTGATAAGATATTGATATTGATATTGATCACAACGGCAGCGATGGTGATGACCAATGACTTTTTTTAATCAATTGTGTTTTAATTAAAGCACGGAAACTAACCAGGATCTTACAATAAGTCAATGCGAAATTATCAGAAAAATAAATGAGGAAATATATAGGACACCGGAGATTTACTTGATTCGGTCCGAATGTCGATATCTACATCTACTTGAGATCCAACAATAATAATCCACTATAATAGAAGAATCGTAGTTACAATTGCTCAATACGCTTTAGTGTTTTCCACACCTAAATTATACTCAAACCCAAAATATTTACAATTAAAACAACTTGACCGAATATAAAAAAGGGTTAATACCATGGAAAATCCTATACCAAGACACTTGTGACAAATTTACCCAAAATTATTTTTTTGACCATAAAAAATTCAAATTAGTACACTTGTGACAAATTTACCCCAAACCGATACACTCGCGACAAATTTACTTTCGCTAGTTTTCGTTAAATCTAACCGTTAAATTACACGAGTTAGATGGCACGTGGCATTTCATTGGTGTATCAATTTAGGATTTTTGCTCTCTATTTGTCACATGTATATCAATTTAAAATTTTTTGTGGTACTAACCCAATTTAACTAAGAGTAAATTTATCACAGATGTACTAGTTTGGGATTTTTCATGGTCAAAAAAATTATTTTAGGGTAAATTGATCATATGTGTACCAGTTTATGATTTTTTACGATCAAAAAAATAGTTTAGGGTAAATTTATCACATGTATACTAGTTTGAGATTTTTTGTGGTCAAAAAAATAATTTATGGTAAATTTTTCATAGGTGTATCAGTTTGTGATTTTTCGTGGTATTAATTTAAAAAAAAACTCATAGCAAAAATCAATGGTGTTCAAGCCCTGGTGAAGCTCGACGTACGGCTTCTTCTCGAAAATGTCCTATACGTTTTCTCTTCGTAGGGCTTCTGCTCTTTGCTATGCGGCAATTTAGAACAACAGAGTAGGGGCCCACAAGTCTTCTATTTCTTTTATATTAGGCGGGTACGTTTCGTAGTCCGAATAAAAGTCGCGATAGGATAAAATTTATCCTATCCCGTATTTGGTTCCTGCCTTGGACAGGAAAAAATGGGATATAAATGGAGTATAGCCTAGATAAAATTATCCCATGAGGAGGTGGGATAAAGGTAGATAGGATTTCTTTTATTCATGATATAAAAATTATTTTTCTGAATAAGAAACTTCTTAAAATAAAATAAAATATTTTTAAATTATATTTAAGTTCTAATGCTAAAAATTAACTCAAAATAACAAAAAATTAATAATGTTTGTTCTTATTTATTCTAATTTTTAGGTATGTGTAACTGGTCCTGGGTTTATGAAAGAAATTGACGAAGTGGTGACTAAAGATGAATAGCCCGAGCTTCCACAGATGCTTTCCGAGAGGAAATTTACCTTGGGAGTTATGTATGAACATTATCAGAACATTCTTACAATTGATCCAACAGGCCAGGGTTGTATTTCTTCCATCATTGGATATGATGTTTTATCTTATCGTCCCATGCTTTTATTTGGGATTCGTGCAAAGTGAATACTCATGCATGCATGCATGAGAATGCACAAGCATGTGGCATGTCAATCTCTTGAATCAAGTTTATTTCCATGCTACGGGGGTTCAGCTCTGCATTGATGCCAAAAGGTCGAGAGAAAGAAAGAAAGGCGAAGATGAAAAAACACATGGCCATGATGGACTCGATGACAAACGAAGGCAAGTCATGTTGTAATACATAGATCAAATGTTTATCATTTTGTCTTATGGTTGCGGGAAGGTTTTTAATTCAAATCCTTGCCTGATTAAACAAGTTCGATTTGCTTAAGAGCTACAATTCAAATCCAAAGATCATGAATGAATCGAGAATCATGCGGATAGCAAGGAATTAGGCCTTGTTGATATAATTTCAATAGGGTACTTCAGGTTATTTAATTTTCCACCAAAATAACCCCCGAACTCAGACTCTGTTGAAAAATAATGGCTAGCGCACGAACACGTGCTCTTCACGTGCATGATTTGTACCTTTTACAAGTTCATTTTTGTTCGAAAACCACCATAAGCCTAACCTGAATTGAATTACAAAAACTCTAAACCTGATCCTACCGCCATGCTTCTCGCAAGTAAAGTGACAATGTGCCTAGCTGGGTTCCTGGAGTTCACGACATTGTCAAAACAGTTTCTCTCCCACAATTACAGAAATTATCCATCTTCAATTTTCTGATTATGCTCAAGAAGTTCTAACCATTTTTTTTATCACTGAAGTTCAGGCACATACGAAGCTTTCCAACATTTTTAACGTGCACATGAGAGAAATGAGTGTTCATATCAACTAAAAATGCCCCAGAAAAAGGAATGAAATGTGCAAATATTCATTGTAGGTCATTATTTTGAGCGGCACTAAATTCATATGGATGTCAAAATGATCAAGCTTATGGGTATTTTAGAAGAAAAATCAAAGGTAGAAGGAATTTTAGAGGAAAAATGCATCGGTTCGAGAGATTATTGAGTCAAATCAATCAAATGGAGGGGGTATCTTAGGTTTTGATTCTGTTTGTTTTGTAAAAAAAAAAAAAGATATTTTTCAGAAAAATAAATGATTTAAAAAGGAATGATAAATAATTTAAAAAATATTTTTCTAAAGATGATCATTTATATTACTTGAAATAATTAGTCAGTAAAATATATTTTCTTTATCGACAACAACTTATATCTCAAAAACAAAATATTTTTTAATTTTTTTTCAAAATAAACGAAGATTTAGAATAATATTGCTTTCGGAGAAAAGTTTGAGAAATAAATGTCATTTTATTTCAGGGGGTTTTCGGAATTTTCTGTTGACGCAACGAGCAAAGATGATTAGGACTTAAATCACGACGAAAAACAAATTAGTCTAGTCGGGCGAGCACCAAGGTCTTCGGGCTTAGGGTTTTCCGTGTAAGAGTCCGTATGAAAAGAAGAGAAATGATTCTTCTTTTCATTTGCTGATGTCAAACTTGGGGGTCTTGGAGAGCCAAGACAACACAAAATCAAAATTAAATTTTGACTTTTGCTAAGTTTCTAGTCGCTAATATTCATCTTGTCCATGATATCTTTCTCCATTTTCTTAATGGGAATGGGAGGGAGGGAAAAGAACGGTTAAGATTAAGTTAGAAATTAGATTTATAACTTTAAAGTTTGAATATGTATCGACTAATCTCCCCAAACATATACATAAAGTTCATGAAGACCTTGCATGTTTTTTTGTCAAAATTGAAACCAAATTATAGTTTTCCGATACTTGGTGATCAATACGAATAGTCCATTTACCATTTTCAAGTTGTTTTGCTAGGCAAGCAGGGTTGTTGGGCCAAAGGCCTGACTTGGCCATTGTCCCCGTCCTAATTTTGGTCACAATGTTCAATTTTTTGGGGGAATTCAAAATAATCAGCCCTTATTATTTTCTCGTTCTGCCATTTACTTTCTTTTGATTTTTTTTCTTCGTATTTTCATTTTCATTTTGTTTTTAGGGTCGCCTCGTGCCAAGATCTATAGTAAAAACCAGATAAGACAATGTGTAAATAAATCTTTTGCATTATTACTTTAAAAACTTTGGAGATATTGGCTAGAAAACCTGAAAACATGATAGATGAGGGCGTTTTTAGGCCACTTTCCCTTCTCCTCTCTTGACAAGGGAAAAGCTCGACACCTTCGATACTATACTTTTCGTTTGGTGTTAACTACTTCGGCAAAATCTATATATCATAATTCAAGGCATGCTTTTCATTCTTTGATTTCCGTGACGATGTGGCAAAGGCCCAATGCCCCGCTACCCTCGGTTCTTAGTTAATCGGTTCGCAAAGCTGATACAACAAAGACACCAAGTGAAAATTGTTCCGCTACACACTTAGCAGTGTTTCTTTACTGGGGGATTCATGCCAACAGATTGCCATCCATCATACGATGCCACCGGTCTTGTCACATAGGTGGCTCGCCCTTGGTCCCAGCTTGCATATTAGCTCTTTTAGGCTTTTCCGGGTTTTGAATGGATAAATAGAATTATTTATATGCCAATAGGGTGCTAGACGAGTTGGTCCGCAAAAATTTGATAAATTAATGAAAATTAATCGAGTTAAAAGGGTCACTCATTTCGTAGTAATACCAATGCGGACTAAACATTCCATTATTTTGTGTGGGCTTCACTGGATTCAATTCACGTTTAAAGTCACCACCACCAAACCTCAAAGGGTGCCATTAGTTTATCTGTGTTGTTACGACATCCTATTTTTTAATATTGTTGGCTTACTTTTTGATGGTTTCGATGATATTGAAGTTAGGAAAAGGTCTTGATCTTGATGATATCAGCGAGTTTGTAGAGGTTTTCTTGAAGATGAAGATGAAGGAGGAGGTCTTGATGAGGAAGCTTATACTGATTTTTGTTTTTTGGTTCAAGGAAGCAGGTTAGTTTTTTCTCTAGTTTTTTTAGATTTCATGGTTAAATGTTGGAGAGAGAAGCTCCCGGAGAGAATGCTTTTTATTATTCAAGTGTTGGATGGATACAAATGAGGGGAGTACACCACTATTTATACTAGAGGACATTTCATTACAACCGTTAATCAAGTCTAGATCTAATGGCTTAGAATGCATCTCCCATCTAACCAACTAACCACACTAAAGATGGCTCTAGAAAATGAGACAATTACCGTATTGCCCACCCCTAAGAATACTCTAGAAGACTCAAGAAAACCTTAGAGAAACCCTAGAGACCCTTCAACTCTTGTGGTTCATCGAGGCCATGTGTTCAGGTCATAGGACAATTACCATGTCGCTTGGTCCGTGACATACGCACAGTAAAGAAGGGTCTATCGAGGTGCCTCACCCGGTCAATGAGGGTCCAAGATTGCGTAGTGGATATATTACAAGTCAATGAGGGCCTAAGATCGCGTAGTAGATAAATGAAGTTTTTCTTTTTTCCTTTTAAGAAGATATAAGGTAAGGACTTTAGAGAAACTAAAATCCTGGTTTACCCATAAGAGTTTAATTTTCAAGATTTACTTGAGTAAATAAGAGATTATCAACAAAAGTTATTTTGTAAGATAAATCACAAATTTGTTCGTAACTGGATGCTTCAGCATATCCAAGTTAGCTACTCAAAAAAAAAATTATCCATTTAGAGGAAAATCTATATGAGGACTAGCCATCATTGACTTGATTACCTAAACCTAATACAATTAGGCGCAGTCCCTTTTACCAATAAAAGAAAATTTAATTTAAACACCCAATAGAAAAGAAAAACCACTAGTCTTAATCTCCATCCGCCTCACTTATCTCATTCACTCAAAGACACAATCAACTCCCTCAAATGAGAGGCTTTGGTTCACATACATTTGTCCACCCAAGTGCACTAATTGACTAAGCCAATTGATTAAAAATAAGCATTGTTCGAAAAGATCTAGATTTCTCCTAAGGGCCCATTCTGACCTTACCCAATTTTTTTAGAGAAAATGAGACTTTTAGTGCCAAAAGTTGTGTTCGAAGATTACTTTAGTGCTAAAAGTTTCGATCGGATCACTTTAGTAAGAAGTTTTTTGAAAAATGATCATTTCAATGCCAAGTCCGATTTGTTCCGTCGAAAATCCGACGTGACATTATTTTATTATTATTTGAAGCAGGCGTGGCTTCGGCGAGGTCCAATCTGTAATTGAAAAAGGTAAAAATTTAAAAAAACTAAAAATAAAAATACAAACTTATTTTTTTAAAAAATAAAAATAAAAAATATAATTTTTTCCAAAATGAATTGAAAAACTAGGTTAAAAATAACAAAAAAGTTCAAAACTCAAAAAAGAAAAATCTGAAAGCTTGTAAAACAGGCAGCAAGGGCTTCACCGCCTTCACCGCCTGGTTCTCTATCGAGAATTTTTTTCCCTTTTTTTAAGTTTGAGGTTTTTTGTTAAATTTTTTAGCTTACATTTAATTTTATTCAAAATAAAGTTTGTATTTTAAATGAATTTAATTTTTAACTAATTTTTCAATTTGAATTTGATTTATTTTAATTTATTTTACAATGTAGAAGTCCACGTGGCAGCCCACGTGGACTTATTTTATTTTTTTAATGTCATTATACAGTAAAAATTAATTATTAATGACATGTCGCAATTTTGGCCAGAAATTTTCATCGAAGGCACCAAAGTGATCTTTTTATCTTCAATTTGGCACTAAAGTGATCCGATTAAAATTTTTACAGCAATGTGATCTCTGTACATAATTTTTTGCATTAAAAGTGTCCTTTTGCCAATTTTTTAGGTCATGTGCCTAAGATTGCTATTTAGGCCTTGAAATTCTCCAGTTTTATACAATCAAACTTTCCAGTTTTGACATTTTGCTTGAACCATGTGAAAACTGTGTTCTGACTCCAAAATTTGACACTTGGTCCAATAGGTAAAAATAGCAAATGGCGTCCAAGTCATCGCAAGATCTAGATCCACCTTTAACTTAGTTTTGTCAGAAAATGTTGGCTCGGAACAGAACAGAAGAAGGTCAATCTAGTAAACACGACCATTTCCAACAAAGTCTATTTTCTGCGTGCTACCTAAGATTTGATAATTTATTCGATAATTTCAAAATCTTCACTTCTGGATCCATATAACAATGCTTAGCAATTGCGTTTTTTCTCCTCAGAGCAAAAGATAACGAAGAAGAGTGATTCACAATGACAAATATCTTAGATTCGTAGGCATATATCTGTGCAAAATGTCCTCCACAAAACTAATGGAAATTAGAACCATTGACTAGCTAAAACTAAGCTTGAATTTGTGTGCGTGAGAGAGATGACACACACTTCTGCTTGGTATCAAGAGGATCTGCAAGGGAGATGGCATGCCTTCAATCCTCAAGTCAAGTGGTAAAATTTTTCTTAGCATTCTGCAGCAGAACCACACCTTGTTCAGACATTACATTACACAGATATTCAGAAGCGGCATGGAAATAGTCCAATGGGCAGTCAATTTAATTATCAAAGAAAAATTTGAATAATACAATTTCAAATCCAGTGATTTGATATTCTCAAGGTAAACTAACTCACAAAAAGAGAAAAAAAAAACAACTTTTGTTACATAAAAGTCATGAGAACATGTTTTCATGGGGAAGAGTCTCAATACTAAAACTCCGAAAAGAGATTTTGTTTCGTTATTTCAAATCTTAGGCCTTAAAGAGTTTAGTTTTTGTGAGAGAGAATTGGGTTGGACAAGACCACTCCTCTCATCCTTTATAAATTCTAACACAAAATGCAAGCTCAGGTAGTAACAAACCTTGTACCAAGAATCAATGGCGATTTTAGCCAACCTAATTGTTGAAAGAACTCTCTAATAGATTAGGAGGCCTACCTTGCGTTACTGTCCGGCAACTAATAGCCACCACACCTCCAAGTTCGGCAACAAAAATAAAGCCCCCATGCCAGTAAAATGTGTACAAGTAATCATCTGTCGAAGCTATTGCCTTTGCAACCTCAAAACCTGGAGACATCTGTTACAAAACAACCACGCAAGGAAAGCTTAAGCAAAAGAATTGCGCTAAACTGAAAATGCGAGATACTCTCCTACAATGCAAACTTGTTCCTGCTTCCTAGGGCGTTGGCATAGCAAGAGAGGGCAACCAGAAACACTTGTGTCAGTAGCAGCAGAAGAGAAGACCCATTGCTTTCAAGAAACCATTTTCAGCAAGCCTGGTGTGACCGAGACCTTGATCCAGTTTTCGCAACAGATCAGATCTGTATGGGAGTTCAACCAAATCGATTAAACTAAGCCAATAAAAAGTGCGACAACATTCCACTGAAAACTACTATAATAGATATTTCTATTAAATTGAAAATTTAAAGGTTTGTCATTTGTTGTTTATGTCGAATAACTAAATTCGATCTTTTCAACGATGCAAGAAAGTAATGAAAATTCGCACAAAGACAAGAATTTACGTGGTTCAAAGGGAGATGTTCCGCCTAACTACGTCCACAGGGAGATGAGATCCGTTTCACTAATAACGTACAAAAATTTTACAGCCACTCTTTCTCACACCCTCTCTATTTAGAGACATGTTTCGCCCCTAAATATATATAGAGAAACCCTATATGGCACGAATTACAAAATTGCCCACATAGCCTAAAATATTTAACTTTCCCCGTATAAATCCTTCTATGACTGAACGCCTCTGTCCGTCCGGTCGTCGGGGGCCTTTCTGAATCGCTCTCATAATCTCTTGGATAATGTAATACAAGACATCAACCTCAACAGCTTTATACAAATATTAATACCGTGTTATAAAATTCCCGAAAATTTATTGTTAGTGTCTTGAAACTTGGTAACGTGTACAATAAATCGAAAAGATAAGTTTCGGGTCGTATAATTAGATTTGAGAAGAAGATTTAGATATAAAAGTACATATATTTATTTTTCCCAATTAAATAAACTATACCATTTATTTCACGTTCATTTAACTAAAAATTCGCTGAATTTGCTAAATTATATTATTTATTGAATCATGAAGTAACCTAAATCACATTTAAGATATTTTTCATTTATCCTTCTTGAAAATATAGATGCAATTTGTAGACTACAAATCAATAACAAATATTGTTAACTTCGACTTTAAATGGAAAAAAAAAAAATCGAATCGAATAAAAAATACATTATTTTCAGAGTGGTTTATGGGGCTTGGGTTCACTTGGCTCTGTCATGTGCCTTGGTTACAAACAATATCTTGAAAGCTATGATATGTAATGTACAGTCTTCTTTGAATAATGCGATATGTGATTGCTTTGATTCTCATTATGAGAACAAGTTTGACAAGTTGATGATACATAAAACAGGTCAGGCTGCAAACTTGTCAAACAATCTGATATAACTTAATCAATCTTCAAAGCTATGATATGTATGGCCTTCTTTGACGAGTCTCTCAATACAGTGTTGATACTTTTTTGTCTCTGTACATGTTCTTTTATATTTGATCCTTTTCTTCTTTAGTTTTATTTTTACAAGAGGAAGTCCAATGGTGGAATTTGTGTGTGGTGTTGCTCTTCTCGTTCAAGTTCTAATGAATTTTACTGACCAAAAAAGAAAGTTCTAATGAATTTCAATATGTTTTTGGCATATTAGCATTTCACTCCTGCTAAAACACAATCATCAAAGGAATATCAGCAGGATTCGTTGCAGAAGATCCTTGTAGACCTCATTATACGAGTATTGTATTGTGCTTTGATGCTCAGGTCTCTGAAGGCCAGCCTGGTGTCAAACTCAAGCCATTTTATTCCAAAGGTAGGATTAGCTTTGGTATGTTTATATTCCTTTAATTTTGAATATCCATATGAGGATCTGATGCATGAGTGGTCACTGCCAATATCTAAGAAATACACAGGGTTTTTGCGCAATTAAGTTGGGAGTTCCGTTAGTTAGTAACCTAGTATGGGAGATCCTTCGACAATTTCATTGGATCAATGAGTCTTTTACAAAAAACAACCTGTATGGAGCGATCAGAGGCATTGCCGGTGATCTTGTTGAGGAGGTTTCCATTCTAGCATCATTCTTTTCTACATGTATTCTTTAAGAGTTGCTTCTTTTAGATACCATTGCACGTCTCGGAGAAATCTCAGAGAGTCCACTCGAATTTATCTTCGTGATAAACGGCCTTTGGAGCTTGAACTTGGACTGTCGAAGCTTCATGCTAGCACTTTTACCTTGCTGCTGTTGGGTCGAGTACGTCTAGTATCCTGGAATCTGTAAAAGCTTCTATTTATAGGGCTAGACTTATGAAAGAGTAATGATATTCTGAGAAATACATGATAAAGGTGCAGTTAGCTTTGCCTAGGTCAATCTGTAAAAAGCCGCTATTTAAATGTAAGGATCAAGAAGAGAACTCGCTTCCCCCAAATCATTCTTCGTTTTTCATAAGCAGTGGGTATATCAAAACAAGCCCCTGAGCTTTTGGTGAGATATTTTCAATTTATAATACAGTCTAAGGGCGAGGAATTTCTGATTGGCTTGTATAAAAATTAAGTTGTTTAATAGTTGAGTTGGCATCTTGAATCATATACATAACGATAATGGACTGCAGATCTAGTTGCTTTGATTGCTACTGGAGCGCTTAGAGAGGGTACAGTGACAAAACTAGAGGTGAGGTTGGATTAGTTGGAGCAAGGGCGACCATAAGGCCGATTGCTAGGTCGGGGAAAGCAAGAGATCCTGCAGCAGTTAAGCCGATAACAAGAGTAGCTGTCATTGCTATGGAAGGAGGTAAGGGAGAGGCATTTTCATAGTTTCCGTTAGATGCTTCAGAAAGTGATATCTCTATTGTCTGCACCATAGCATTACTGTTGTCACTGTCTATATGCAAGTTCATTGAAAAATGTCGGTGCAACTTACCACTTGATTTCCCGGTTACACAACAGTCATCATCCTGAATAGAGTTGACCCAACAGCAGTTTGCCAGTAGCAAAATGTAGACACAAATAGAAAACAAGGTATTCAAGTGTTCTAACCAATCATAAACATATCGAACCGACAAAAATGTAACAAAAAATGTGGCCGAAAAGCAGTAACAGACAGATGGTAAAATAATTGAATACTATGTAGAATAAAAGAGTGAATTACCCTGACTACTCTAGGGAAGTAGGAGAACACTCGAAACCATCAAAAAGCAAACATGGATGGACAAAAACGGCTGCTTTAAGAATATAGAATCCTTGGCCATCGACAAACAAATGCCAATATCAGTTGCACCTCCATTATGCCACGGAGGGCAGGTCCTTGAGCCAGGGATCCAGCGGCTTGCCGATGGAATAGACAATGAATCCGATCTCACGCAGCTTATCCACATCGGCGACGTTCCTGCCATCAAAGACGAAAGCTGGCTTCTGCATGTTGTCGTATACCTGCTTGTAATCGAGAGTCTTGAACTCATCCCACTCGGTGAGGATGCAGAGGGCGTGGGCATCCTTGACCGCGCTGTAGGCATCCCAGACTACGGAAACCTGCTTCACAGTGGTGGGACTCATGGGCTGGAGGTGGACTGGATGGTCCCAATCAAACTTTTTCATGGTGAGGTCCCTCTGGATCTGCTCCTCAGTGACCTGAGGATCATAAATGCTTAGCCTGGCCTTGTCTCCCAAGAGACCCTTGCAGACATCGATGGCAGGGGTCTCCCGCGTGTCCCCTGTATCTTTCTTGAAGGCAAACCCAAGAATGGCAATCTTCTTGTTCGAAACGGTGTTGAACATGGAGGAAACTAGGCGGTTCACGAAGCGGGTCTTCTGGTAGTCGTTGATCTTAATCACTTGTTTCCAGTACTCAGCCACTTCAGGAAGGCCATTGCACTCGCAGATGTACACCAGGTTGAGAATATCCTTTTGGAAGCAGGATCCACCAAAGCCGACACTAGCATTAAGGAACTTGGGACCAATTCTCGAGTCCTTGCCCACAGCATAAGACACTTGAGTAACATCAGCCCCGGTCGCCTCGCAAAGCGAGGACATGGCATTCACAGAAGAGATCCTCTGGGCCAAGAAAGCATTGGCAGCCAATTTAGAGAGCTCTGCAGACCAAAGGTTGGTCGTCAAGATCCGGTCATCGGGAACCCAATGAGAATAGACGTCCTTCAAGGCTTGGATGGCTTTCTGGCCTTCCGGAGTTTCCCTGCCACCGATGAGGACACGATCCGGAGCAAACAAATCCTCGATCGCCGTCCCCTCGGCGAGGAACTCCGGGTTCGACAGAATCTGGAATTTAATTCCCTTGCTGTTATGGGTCAGGATCTTCTCTATCGCCTCGGCTGTCTTAACGGGGACGGTCGATTTCTCCACGACGATTTTATCCGATTTCGAGACGTCGGCAATCATGCGGGCCGCACTTTCCCAGTAGGTCAGATCCGCCGCTCTGCCGGCGCCGAGACCTCGAGTCTTGGTCGGGGTGTTGACAGACACGAAGACAATGTCGGCCTCGGAAACATGTTTATCCACATCGGTGCTGAAGAAGAGGTTCTTCCCTCGGCACTGCTGCACCACCGCATCAAGGCCTGGCTCGTATATCGGGAGCTGGTCGCTGTTCCAGGCTTGTATACGAGAGGCGGAGATATCAACGACCGCAACTTGTATCGACGGGCATTTGAGAGCAATCACGGCCATAGTAGGCCCACCGACGTAGCCAGCGCCAATGCAGCAGATCTTCACCATCTCTCCGCACTGATTCAGAACAACGCAGCGCACATCAGATCTCAAAACGATTTTGGAAAAACACGCCCGGCACAATCAGTGGCAGAACACACAGGATCACGCAATCAATCGAGCAATTCGAGGATGAAGACGAAGATTTACCTTCGACGAGGAGAGCCTGCTTCTGCGTCCCGAGCTGGAAGATCGCCGGATCGATCGGGAGAGAGATGACGCGGTTAATGGGGTTGCAGTAAAGGTTCTCGCGGTTAATGGGAGGATACAGTCTGTGAAGGAGAGCACCCGCATGCTATGCGATCGCTCGTCGTGTCGAGATAAAATTCCGAAAATACCCCCGAAATAAAATGACATTTATTTATCAAACTCTTCCCCCAACTTCATATTATTCCAAGTCTCCGTTTATTTTTAACCCAAAAAAAAAAGTCTCCATTTATTTCGAAAAATAAATATTTAAAAATTATTTCTTAAAATTGACCATTTGTTATTGAGATATAAGATTTTGTCGATAAAACAACATCGTAGACATAGACGTGTTGTCTTAAGTGAAAACGGTGACGTTGATGTGGACATTTTTAAATATTTTATATTTAAAATATTTTAAAAAAATTTTAAAAAATTATTTCTTTTTTATTTCTTTTTTTCTCTTTAGCTTTAGCTGAGCATACGGCGATGGTCCTAGGCGAGGCCATTACGGCCTCAAAGGCCCTCGCCTAGGGCCACGACCCTCGTAGCGGTTGGCGAGGGCTACCGACGACCCTTGCCTCGCCAATGTGAAAAAAAAAAAGAATTAAAAAATAGATGCACGTGGTTCAAAGTTAATTTTAGATAAAAAGGATTCCGATTATAATTTTCCTTCGATGGTCGGAGACGAGGCTACCTATGATATTTTCGCTAGAGACACATTTTATTTGGTAGTTTTCTATATGTTAAATACCATTGGTTGGGTTGCTTTTTCCAATGAACGTTGGTTACGTTTACTAATGTTACATGTATCAGTAACCAGTTTATCAATGAGTGTTGTTAGAGTAATCGGTCTAGCTTTGAACCCACATGCCTAATGCCTACGACTTCGTTTTCCAAGAGATCCGTGCAAGGGAGATCTTGAATTCGAACCAAAGGCCGGTTTCCACGTCGTAATTCCGGTCAAAATTGATCGTATGGATTGAAATTGATACCAATGAAAAAGGGTTTGTTACTAAATTGATCTAATTGAAAAGATTAAGATTGAATTTGTACCATTGAGATATGTTTAGAACCAATTTTTTTTTTAAATACTTTTCCCCACTGTTTTCTATTGCCGACACCAAAACCACTCCTGGAACCATTAGCATGGGAAAACTACCTCATTATTTCATTTTTTTTTCTGTTACAACCGTGTTTAATCAACGACTCTACCTAATAAGGGAACAAAACATTTATTACATTATAACTGATAGACAAGCCCCTTTCAAAATCGAGAAGTATAGATCGGTACTTGTGGATTAAACCTTCACACATCATCTTATATCTACAGAAGTTTACAGAGAGAACCCAATTTTCAATAGAAGCTACAGAAATCCTTGTACCCAAAGAAGGCATGGGTAAATGACAACGACAATGGGTTTTATTACCCAGGTTTTACCAGGTTTTACTTTTCACTTTGTAACTTGCCAAGTGTTGTTTGCATCCATTGAAGTTCTGATTTGACCACAATTACAACCGTTGATCATTCCTCAATCTCGTGGTGGGAATCGCACCTCCCTATTTACCAATGAGAGTGCACCTCCGTGTCAACCAATCGCATTATAAGGAATTTTCTAGAATATGGTACATTTAATATATTGCCTGCCCCTAGGAATATTCTAGAGAATCTAAGAGAGACGTATGTTCTTCTTGCGTGGTTCACCATCATTCGAGCTTGAAAATCTCCTGACCGTGACATAAGCATGTCTTTACTAAAATTTATCTTGTCCATGCTATAGATGGGCCAATTTAAAAAACACAACATGCTCTTATACTTATTGTTCATTTCTATTATCTTACAATTGTTTAGTTGGGTTTAACTAAACAAGTTAACATATTCTTCTCAAGATGATATACTTGGATATATTAAGATACTTTTTTTAATCTATGACATAAGTGCAACACTTACTAATTTAAGAACTTCATTTCGTCGATTCTAATAACTTTTGATTTGTGCAATTAACTCTCATAATCATGTCCTTTGTTCGTCAACCCATAAAATCACTGTGTTCATGCTGCTACTGACATGTCTAAATTTTAAGTGTCACGACTCGCCACTCGCCAAAGCCTCTCGATAAACCTCTGTGATAACATACCACTGGTATCAAAGCCCAGAGTCAACTAGGAAGTTAATCAAAACCTGAAGATCAAAGCAATCAAACGAATTGCCCGCCACGAGTATTTGGTAATCCAGGGATACCCGCAACCGCAGATATCACAGATGAGTGGAGAAATCCATTTTTTTGCCAATGAGAAAAGGTGTCAGAATTCACTGCAAAGACTTTATGTACGACAAGAGCTTCAAAGATGTCATACTGATACTGTAAATGAAGTCCACTGCATGGCCAATGTCAATGAAAGATTGTAAATTCAAGATGGATACCGAAATTCGACATCTTTATACATAGAACACACTGAAGAAAAATAATAATGAACCGGTCAACACTGTACTAAGCACCTTGCTGCAAGAACCGGTCTCGCCTAATCATTCGAATACAATTAATGAAATTATTATACTAATTACTAGATTATCATCACTAATCGTTAGTAAACGAGTGAACTAGTAGCCTAGTTCCGTTGATGATACTAAGTGTTTTAGGGCTAAATTGGCCGAGAGGACTACATTGATAAATAAACAAAAGATTTAAGATTAAATTATAAATCATAATTAGATTGAAAGGTTTAGGATTGAACAGGCCACCGTACATGCCAGCTTGTAGAACTCTTTTGACCAATCATCCACGTATTATTATACTCTACCATCGGCACCAAGTTATTCGAATACAATTAATGAAATTATTATACTAATTATTTGATTGTCATCGTGGAAGGGACAGTAGGAAAGGGCAATTGTAGAGTCTGACCAGATCCACGATCAATTTTAAGTTAGTGAAGTGGTCAAAAGGGTCTAATTACATCTACGGCGCATTGCCTCTAGTTATAGTTAAATGTTGCAGGTCTAACTCTTTCCCAATCACGTCACTTCAATTGTAGTGTCTGACCATATGAGATGGAAATAGTTTCCGATCCCGAATCAACCATTAGCATTGGAAAGTTTCACTTTTTTTCTATTATAATTAACTAACCTTCCTGCTTCTTCTTTCACATAAGTTCAAAGGGAAAAAGCCACAAAAAATCCTAAACTATATCTATTATGACGCATTTACCATAAACTTTTCTTTGTGTCACAAAAAATCCCAAATTTTTATTCATATGACACATTTACCCCAAACTTATATTAGTATGACACATTTACCCTAATTTTTTTGTTGTGACACTAAACATCTTAAACTTGAATCCATGTGACGCATTAACCTCAAAATCTAGGATAAATGTGTCATAAGCCTATAAGTTTGGGGTTTTTTTCGTCATAAAAAGATAATTCGGGGTAAATATATCATGTTGATATAAGTTTGGGATTTTTTGTGTCATAAAAAAATGTTTAGGGTAAATATGTCACACGGGTACAAGTTTAGGGTTTTTGGTGTCATAAGAAAAGGTTTAAGGTAAATATGCCACGGTAGGTATAGTTTAGGATTTTTGGTGGTGTTTTCCCTAAGTTCAAAGAGAGAGAACTAGTTTCTACAGAAGTTCTTGTACCACCGGAGAAGCTAAAGCTATGGGTAATGACAATGAGCACCAAAGGGGCAAGAGGGAAACTGAGAAGGTTGATGTTGGTAGAGAGAGATATCGACATTGAGCTGGCGATGGGACTAGTGTGGGCTTTAATAGTGGTAAATCCGTGTGCTCATTTCCTGATGCTTCTGATGCTTCAGATGGCCTTCCTTCTCCTGCCTGAATACCGACGGCAGTTCGAGGGTTTTGATGAGGAGCAACAGGAGGAGGAAGAAACTGGTTCGTCTTTGCGAGTTCTTGTCTTGAATACTAAAGGCAGTTTTATGTTTCGGATAACAGTCTCCAGTTGCATCCATTGGAGTTCTGATTTAACCACAACTTGCTTGCTCTATTTTCTAATCACATTTGTATTGGAGGTCAAGAATCGGGGGAGGGACCGAGTGAAAGGGAAAGTGATGATGTTGTCATGAGTGGAGGCAGTGATAACGGCACCGATTCTTCGGATAATTGATCGAGAGAACTACATTGGCAAATCATAAACAAAAAAATTAGGACTAAATTACAAATCATCAAAATATGTAGGACAAGATTGAAAAGTTTAGGATTGAAATGGCCACCGTACAATTTGAACAATCATCCCCTTATGGTCAAACTTTATGGTTGACCTGATCGAGACAAAGTTAGACCCGGTACAGTTAAATACGCATGCCAATATGATTGGAATTTTGTACTTGTAGATGCGATCGTATCCCTTGAATATTTTTTATTTTGGTTGATCGAGTACACGTAGACTACTTAACTAGCTTAGAATTAATCGTCGACGTGAGGGTGCGATTGTAAAATTAGGGTGGACACCGAAATTCGAAATATAATACAGACTAAAGAAAATAATAACGAACCATTTAAGACACACACTAAGCGCCTTGTTGCAGGAGCTTGTCTCACCTAATTATTATACTAATTATTGGATTGGCATCACTGATCGTCACCA
Source organism: Rhodamnia rubescens (assembly GCA_021437795.1). Lineage (NCBI taxonomy): Eukaryota > Viridiplantae > Streptophyta > Magnoliopsida > Myrtales > Myrtaceae > Rhodamnia > Rhodamnia rubescens. The sequence continues at coordinate 954,928 of JAILYA010000002.1, read as the reverse complement.
GACGAATGAACTAGTAGCCTAGTCCCATCGATCACACTAAGTGTTGTAAGACTAAATTGGCCAAGAGGACTACATTGGCAAATTGGTAAAAGATATGAGACTAAATTACAAATCATCAAAATATTTAGGACTATATTGGATTGAAAGGCTTAGGATAGAATTAGCTGTAATACGAAAGTTTTTGAAGTTTTTTGGACAATCATCCCCAAATGATCAGCCTCTACGATTTACCTGGTTGGGACAAAGTGATACTTTATACAATTAACTATAACTAGAGGCAATGCGCGCATGAATATATAATCAAAATTTCTTATTTGTAGATGTAATCAAATCCCTTGGCTATTCTCTTTTCTTTTCTTTTGGTTGGTCGAGTGCCGCTTGACTACCTCGCTAGCTTAGAATTAATCGTGGATGTGAGGGTGCGATTGTAAATTCCTGGTCGACACCGAATTCAAAATCTTCATACATAGTATAGACCAAAGAAAAATGATAACTAACCAATTAACACATATACTAAGCACCTTGTTGCAAGAGTGGGTCTCACCTAACTATTCAAATACAATTGATGTAAGTTTTTATTCTAATTATTGGATAATCATCACCGCTAAGACGATTGAACTAGTAGCCTAGTTCCATCGATGACACTAGGTGTTTTAGGGCTAAATTAGCTAGCCGAGAGGACTACATTGGCAAATCGTCAAAAGATTTAGGACTAAATTACAAATTATCAAAACATTAAGGACTAAAATAGATTAAAAGGTTTAGGATTGAATTGTCTCTACGATTGACATGGTTGGGACAAACTTAGATCCAATACATTTAACTATACTGGAGGCAATGTGCGCGTAAATGCATTTGAAACGTCTCGATTGTAGATGTAATCGTATTCCTTGACTACTATTTTTTTGGTTCGTCAAGTACCCCTTGACTACTTCACTAATTTAGAATTAATCGTGGATGGGAGGTTGTGATTGTAAATTCGGGGTGGAGACCGAAATTTGAAATCTCATACGTAGTACATACCGAAGAAAATAACGAATCAATTAACATCTATACTGAGCACCTTGTGGCAAGAACTAGTCTCACCTAATTAAATTATTGGGAGAAGAACTCCTAGAGTGCCTAATTATTCGAATACAATTACTGATATTATTAAAGTAACTATTGGGTTATCATCACCTATCCTTAGTAGATGAGTGAACTAGTAGCCTAGTTCCATCAATGATGCTAGGGTGCATGAAAACCATCCAGAAATAGAATTTGTGTCCCAAATCTATTTCCGAACGTAAAACTCGTTTGGTAACGTAATTTATTTTTCTATTTCGAAACAAAAAGTTGTTCCGAAATAGATTCGAAGGAAATGAGAAACAATAATTTTCTACTTTTCCGAGAAACAGTAAATAGAAATCTCACTTTTTCTCAAATACCCGTTGTCGCGACCACCCCCTCCGCCGCGGCCGCCGCCCCTGTCGCCGCCGCCGTCCCCCATCGCCACCATCGCCCCCCCGTCCCCCGGTCGACCGGCCGACGCATTTTCTAAAAGTAGAAATTAATTGTGGATGTAAGGGTGACATTGTAAATTCGGTGTGGACACCGAAATCCGAAATCTTTATACATATTATAGCCGGACAAAAATAATAATGAACCAGTTAACACGTTTCGCTAAGCACCTTGTTGCAAGAACTAGTCTCACCTAATTATTCTAATGCATTTGATGAAATTATTATACAAATTATTAGATAATCATCAGTTATCATTAACAGACGAGTGAACTAGGAGCCTGGTTCCCGATGATACTAAGTGTTTTAGGAATAAATTGGCCGAGAGGACTACATTGGCAAATCGTCAAAATATTTAAGACTAAATTGCATTGAGCTGGCCGCCTTACAATAGTTTTTAGGACATTTTTGGACAATCATCCCGATATGTTCGGACTCTACGACCGGCACCTAATTATGCGAATACAAAAAAATGAAATGATTATACTAATTATTGGATTGTCATCACTGATCATTAGCACACGAGTGAACTAGTAGCATGGTTCCGGCGATGAAACTAAGTGTTTTAGGAATAAATTGGTCGAGAGGACTACATTGACAAATCATTAAAATATTTAGGACAAAATTGCAAATCATAAAAATATTTGGGACTAAATTGGATTGAATTGGCCGCCGTACTATAGTTTTTAGAACTTTTTTGGACAATCATCCCCATATGGTCGGACTCTACAATTGGCACCTAATTATTAGAATTCAAAAAATTGAAATTATTATACTGATTATTGGATTATCATCACTGATCCTTAGCAAACGAGTGAACTAGGAGCCCATTTCCATTGATGATACTAAGTACTTTAGGAATAAATTGGCAAATCGTCAATTCGGAGCTAAATTAGTACAACTTAAATGTTTAGTAGAAAAAAGTCGGGGGCTTCTAGAGGGCAAAGATCCCCCGTGGTCCACGCTCGGACTATTGACGGAAGCCTAGGGACTGTGTTGGGAGGTATGAGTCGCGTACAACTACGGAACATCACAAGTTTCTGTCGTGTGGACAAGATGTGGTCGACAAGATTGCATTAAAAAAGGTCAGCAACCTTCTTCCGGATCAATCCGGGAAGATTCGAGGGGACAATGGCATTATTAGCTGATGGGCAACATAAAACCCAAATCCGACTAATTACATCATTTGAATAATGGATTATGTTGCCCTTAAATACTCCTCATTATATTTGGGATAATTACAAAAAAAAAATGTCTGATCATATTGTACATATATCAATTCAATGCTAAATTTTTTAATATGATCAATTTAGTCTTAAATCGTTAGATGATTTGCCGATATAGTCCTACTAATCAATTTTGATTAAAAATCGCCGATATCGACGCCGACTATTCAAATGTGAATAATTTTGCATTTTTTTCATTTTGTGTTTTTTTTTCTCTTCTTTCTCTTCGCTGGTGTGCAGCCGACAAAGGTCCCCGGAACACAAGCGAGGGCCAGGACACGCTCGTTGGCTCTCGTCGGATCTGGGCGTTGCTCCCTCCCCTAGATCCGGCGAGGGGCCATGAGCCCTTGCCTAGTGCTGGAGAGGGCCACCAACATCGGTTGTGGCCGATGAGGTTCGGAAGTTAAAAATTTATAATAAAAAATTAGAAAAGCCAAAAAAAAATTGTTAAAACTATTCAGGTGAGCATCCATCGCGCCACGAAAGACGATCCACATCCATATCAATGATTTTTGATAAAAATTAGATCGAAACGACTATCTTCGCAAATCGTTAAAAAGTTTAAGATTAAATTTGTCAAATTAAAAAGTTTAGGATCGAATTGGTAGATGTATAATAGGTTCATAACTTGCACAATTTCAAGTTTTTAAAACGAAAAAATCCTATATTTGTAGGGCTTTAAGCAAGCTTTCGTAAATTTTATCGGGATGTCTTCAAGACTCCGTTGAAAAACCCGTCTTGAGCTCGAGATGAGCCCACATTTTACTCGAGGACCGACTAGGACTAGGGTTCGGAACAGGATCGATCATATCCCGAAACCGTCCCATCCCTTCCCCGTCGTCTTCCTTTTGGTCCGTGCTTCTTCGAAAGGAAGGATAAAGATGAGAAGAGGAGGTTGCCAAAAAGGAGAAGGGACTGAGAGAGAAATGAACGGAAGGCATCAAAGGAAGATAAGTGGGGCTGGCCATTGCCATTCCTATCCAATTTCCAATCCGTGGGTGTAAAATGGAAATTCAATTAGGTGGGAGGCACGATCAGGCGCCCCCCGGGGCCAAAGCCGTGGGCGAGGAGGAGGGCGGGGTGGGGGCAAAAGTGTGGATAAGATCCTGAGAATCAAAAAAGGGTGGGGAGAGAGCTGCCCAAGAAACAAACACGTGGTGGGCATCAGATGGGAAAGGAAGGAAGGCAAGGGAAGATCCTCTCTTCCCCAACTCAATCATGATGACTCCTGTACCCAAGTCAACCTTCTTATCCTCTCCCTCTCCCTCCCCCAACCCCCATGGAGAATCGGTGATAATCTCTTATTTAATTCATGGGGTCATGTGGGACTGGTCATTCTCGATTCTATTACTTTAATGATGGAGTCTCGGCTGGCAAGAAGAGAACGGTGCGACAAGGCAAAAAGGACAGGAGACTGTTCTTGTCTAGGCGATTTGGGTCTTAATGACTCGGGATTGGCGTAGAAGTCAAAAGAGGAAAATGGACAGAGAGAATAATAAAATATTTCCAGAGACACTTGGTCTCCGTGTTGCCATCTGTGGATTAGTTAGTGAACTCTAATAATAGCCTTGAGACGGTTTACGTGGGGCTTAATTGATGTTTTGACCATGTAAAGGCGTTGGATAAGCAGCTTCTTTTGAAAGCTGGTTCACGACTTCATGTCAAGAAAAACAACACAAAACAGAGAATTAAGTGTCCAAGCTTCTTCTTTTTTTCTTTTTGAAGAGAAAAAAAAAAGAACGAAAGGATTGAAACGGGCGATTCACGCCAACGATTCCGTTCATCGTGAGGATTCCATGCCCTCGACGAGCAGTTCCGTTCAAGCCACGTTTCGCTGCTTTTATCTTGATGAGTTTACAGGAGCTGACCTGAGGAGTGTAGAGTCGTGATTATGTTAGGACCGCGACGCAAGCGATTCTACAACGCAAGCGAACCGAGGCTTCTTGAGGCCGAGGAGCGACTTGGGGATTCGGGTATATGATTAGTGGATAATTACCGGCAATCGGCAATAGGTAATGACTAATTACCTTAACCCTCGATCTATATATATATCAAAAAGCGAGGTCAAAATCAGAACACGGGGTGTTATTGCTTTATGAGGCAAAGATGGCCAAGAGATAAGGAGGGGTTTTGATCCGTTACCCCATCAATAGAGAAAGGGATGGCTACGTCCCATGTTGGTGACTCGGACATATGATATGCATGGATGTCTTCAAACCCAAAAAAAAAAAAAAAAAAAGAGGATAGTCATGCCTTATCCTCTTTCCTAGAAAAAGGGGCATTTTCCAATAATGAATTCAGACCATTTATTGGAATGAGAATCCGATTGCCAACATAGAAAGCTGATGAGCTGAGCCGACGATGATGATGATGATGATGACTCCTCGATTATAAAAGTCCATCTCCTACCAAGAAAAGATTAAAAAAAAAATTTACTTACGTAATAATTTTTTTTATAACCGTGAAAATAATAACATAACATCATACATAAATTTTTTACAAAAAAAGAACTCGACACTAATTTTTAATTATTTATTATTTATTTTTTACGACTTATAATATGCTGTCAATCTCACATTAGATAAAAAGAAATTTTCACGTGAGCGTGTTCCAAAAATAAATAGATGATTAATTAATTAAATGACCTGTAAATTTCCCAAAAAAAGAAAAGGAGAGAAAAAGAAACGGTCCATTTTTATCCTATCCATGTGCCGCCTCCCTTCCGCTTTGGTATGGTTTACGATAAACATTCAAGCACATCTCGTTACGTTACCTTATCTTTTTCTCGTTGGGTGCGTACGTTATGTTTACGTGCGTGTGTATTTATACCCACCACATAATGCTTCCTTAAGAGCGACTTGTGAAGGATCACTTCACAATCCATCCTGCGCAAAGTCTTCAGAGATAAGACCACCTCTCTCTCTCTCTCTCTCCTCTCGAGATCTCTATCTCTATCTCTCCATCTTGTTCATGACATCAATGGTTGAAGAAAACCAGAGCTTTGGCGATCTGGGTTTGAAGTTTCTTGATGATCGTCCGAGGGAAGAGGAGTGGACGATCATGGACGGTGGCGGCGGCGGCGATAATGTCTGTGATGATTCGGAATCGGTAGGGACGTCCTCTGTGGAAGATCGAGACTCGAGAGAATGGCCGTCGTGTTCGTCCGATCTCCTAGAGGACGCTTCTTCTTCTCCCTCACCTCCTTTTCCGAAATGGTGGTCGTCGTCGCCTTCGTCGTCCTCCTCGTCTCTCGCGGGCAAACACGGACCTCTGTACGAGTTATCGGACCTCATGGCTCAGCTTCCTATTAAGTAAGTTACGAGTATTTATCTTCCCATGGTATACGAACATGATCTAGGATCGAAAGATGCTAGTCGATCGGATATTGCTTGAATGAAATGTCGTTCTTTGTAAATCATAACTTGATCATTTTATCCATCAAGAGTAGAACACGGAATTATCGTAGTATGGTAATTCTTCAAGCATTCGGATTGAATGAGAAAGAAAATTTCCGAATTGCCTAGACAAAAATGAAGAAAAGGGTTGATCTCAAGCCACTAAATTAGTTGAACTAAGATCATGCCGAAAACTATAGGTGTTACTCATTTCTATAAGTCGATTTTTGGAAGGACGGTCGGTCAGTCGAACAGGAAGTGGCGGTAATCAAATTCGTCCGTTTTCGTGGCGGTGCAGGAGAGGGCTCTCGAGGTGTTACGACGGGAAATCGCAGTCGTTCACGTCGCTGGCGAGCGCGAAGAGCGTGGAGGATCTGGCGAAGAAGGAGAGGCCCTACGCGAAGAGATTGAAGCTGTGCAAGAGCTATGGAGGAGGCTTGGACAGCACCAGCAAGTCGATGAGTCCCAAGGCAATCATAACGAAGAAGGGTTCGTCATCAAGATCTGCTTTTTCATCTTCTTCATCATCATCTTCTTCTTCTTCTTCTTCGCATCTAGGCAAGAGGTGTACTTCGCTCAGCAATAGACCGCCGATTCCGGTACTCAAGACGTTTTGAGTTCTGATCGATGTGCATATACACTCTGAATACGTCTTTCAATCCATGGAACATTTTTTTTTTTTTTTTGCGGTTGCTTTGTATGATTTAGGGAGAGTTTAGGGTTAAATATAATCAGGAGCCGGTGATTTTGGAGGATTACGTGATGTGTATCTTTGTTTATTGTTATTAGTCCTAGCCTATGCATTTACAAAAGAATAACATGTTCTGGTTTGAAAAACCAAGCGTAAAAAGAAGTACGTGATATGAATTCAAAAACAACTAGTGCGATGCAATCAAACAACGTTAAACAAGTTAGTTTTGAAATTAAATTTTGCGAAATTTGCTCATTTCTATTCGAGAATAGCCTCGCGTGAATGGGGGCATGATGGTCGCTTATGCCGGTGGAGAGCGCAGTCACAAGGTGCATCAAAGAGACTTTTTCTATTTCCGACATGTAGGACTTGGATAAAAGCCTTGTCAAGTGACTCGCATACGCCGATTGGATTAGGATTATGTTTTTTTATAAACAAAGCAGCGTTTCATTTTTCTTTGGATTAATATCATGAAAAATTTCAAATTGATATATCAGTGATAAATTTATCTCAACTTATTTTTTTTATCGCGAAAAATTTCAAACTGGATATACGTGTAACAAATTTACTCCAAATTATTTTTTCACCATCAAAAATTTTAAAACTGTTATATCCGTAATAAATTTACCTTAAATTAATTTTTTTAACCACGAAAAACCTTAAATTGATACGTCTATGATAAATTTAGCTTCCATAAAATTGAATTAATACCACAAAAATTTAAATTGATACACACGTGACAAACAAATGGGTAAAAACTCTTAAAATGGTATACTCATCAACTATCATGCCATCATTCAACTCAGTAATTTGACGAAAGATATTTAACTATAATTAACGAGGATAAATTTGTCATAATGTATCGATTTAGGATAAATTTATCGCGAGTGTATTAATTTAGGGTTTTTCGTGGTATTAACCTTTTTTTTCTTTTCAAGAGTGAAGCTCTTGAGGCTTTTTGTCGGGGCAAATAATGATCTCCAGGAAGCAAAGCATTGTCATTGTTTGGCGTTCCCCCAATACATCGAAACTCATTGACCATGTATGATAAATCAATTTAAATGAGAAAATGACATCTATAGCCTCCAAGGAAAACCAATCTGATCTCCAATTGAAAAAAAAACACCAACATTTCTTCTTTCTAATATCTTTAATGTCTGCAGAGCACGTTTTTTATTGATGCTTTCACTTGAAATTGAGTAGCTGGTTCCCTCCATTTCCCCCTTTCTTGCTAGGATTGACAATCCTGTATTTTGCTTAAATTGGAAATGGTCATCCACTTAAATCGGGGTCGATTAGGGTCAGTTTCTTACTTTGATCTGCATTTACTGGCTTCGACTTGATCTTGACAATATCAAATTCGCCAAAAATCAAAAACTGCAGATTTAAAACTCATCGCGCACGTTGTAATACGAAGCATGTAATTGCACTTTTTAAAGCAAAAGGATGAGATTTGATGCGCACTAATAGATCTATGTCCAACCGTGGTAGCGTGCCGGTATTCTCTAGTATACGCAAAATGCAATGCGACAGCAATACAATACGTGTAAGAGAAGATTAGGCCATTGCGAAATCCTCTTGCCCCGGCATGCATACAAATCTAACCACGAAAAATTTCTGCTTTCATATATTGTGTCCCATGACTAACCCAATCATCAGGTGAATCCGTGAAGTAAACCCACACAACTTGGAAAGTATCCTTTGCTAATGTATTTATAGCTTGTGGGAGCTTGGAAAGTATCCTCTTCTAATGTATTTATAACTTGTGGACGGGCACAATCCCAAGGAGATGGAAGCATTTCCTCATAACAACCGCGGTCGCTTCACACAGTAGCAACCTGCTCGTCTCCTCTGCTGATCCAACCACCTGTGCATAATTTCAACATCTTTAAGAAACTGTTTCGAACTATTTTCAGTAACATCTAAGCTAAACTGCATGAAGATTAATGGGGTGTAGCTTAAGCCCAGCGTAAGTACAGAGTAAGCACAGTGTAAGCATCCATATGCATTCTGATGAAAGCCACTTCCCTTAATTTGAATAGGGCCGATACCGAAACGAAGCATTCTAGTGCCAGCTATTGCAAGGAAGTAACATCTCACCTCATACCACTAAGAATGTGCAGAGGCAAAGCTGAGACCTTACGAATATTATCCAGAAATAACAGTGTTTCTCAAAAACAGTAGTTCAATGGCCACTTGAGAGATGCAATTCAAACCTCAAATTTTGAAATTTTAGCACTTCAAAGGAGGCAGTTGCATATCTGCTCTCAAGACTTTATTCGCGAGAGCCAGAAATTACACAATTTTATTTCAAAAGCACTACACACTAAAATCCTACCACTTTCCAGTAATGGACTGAGATTATCGGCAAACTCAACAATCAGACAGTGAAGAGACGCAACCAACACATGGCATTAATCCTTGAAACAAGTAGCAATTCATGTCCTGCTGTCGTGAAGCATAACAAAGGCAAAGCATGTAATAGTACCTGGCAGTTCGAATAGAATTTGGTAAAATTCTCTGACAAATTGTACAGGTATTCACACAACACGTTAGGCAACAAATTAGTGCAAGCCTCCTCTACAGTCTGCGAAGTGACAATCAAGAAAGTAATATTAAGACACTCCACTTTGCAAAAGAGAATATTCTGACATTGTCAAAATCATGCTTAATTCATGTCCTACCTCAGCAAATTGGAGCAGATGGAGTCCCAATGCTCGTTCATCTGGATGATTCAATGCTATGCTTCCAGTCTACAGCCAAAGAGCATGACTTAAAAAACAAAAGACAGAAATGATGAATTTGTAGCGCTGTCGAATTTTAGCTTCAAGTCCCAAATAAATCACCAGGAAGTCATTTAATTAGCATTCAAAAGAGGACATCATTGGTTGAGTTGTCGTAAAGTGCCATAAACATTAATTACAATGATAATTGAACATAAAAAACAGACTACTTACTTTCTTAAGTTCCTCTATATCTTTACCAGATTTTCTGATTATTGAGCAGATCCTAGCATGGGCATACAACAGATAGACAGCAGTATTCCCCTGTCATCATAAATAACAACTAAGCCAAAAAGGAATGAAGAAGGGACAGATAAAGAAACAAGGAGAAGAACATGTGCATGTGTGCGTGCTGGTAAAAATGGGATATAAAGCTCATGGACGGAGTGAACATAATAAAAAATCCAATAACCAAATCCACTCAACACAACCAAGAGCTTTTGATGAATCTTCACCTTATCATTAAGCATTTGATCAAAGTTGAAGGTGTAGTTTGTGGTCCTATTGTTCTTCAAGTCGGCGTACCTACAAAGAGAAGTTGAGGATATCAATTCTTTCTACTCCTAAATCCCTATACAGGACTGAACAGACTACTACTTAGTAAGGCATGCAAAAACAATTCACAAAAATATGCTCAACCGTTTCTCTTAATAGTCAGGAAAATGCTCTAAGTAATTCTAGACAAAGAGCATATAATAATATCTTATCAAAAACAAAAGCATAGAAGAATAATCACAGGATCTTTTTAACCCATCGCAGTTTATAGATTAGCATATCACTCCTGAAAATTTTCTTGTTTGTCAGTTGCTAGAGTCTAGGTTTAGTTCAGCTTGTGCTTCCTGAAGCTTTACTGAGGCAGTGAGGCCTTCTTCAATGCACTAATGTCTAACTTGCATTTTGGTAATAGACCCACTTAATGACATGGACCGTCTCATCAGAGCTGTTTCTGAGCATGGAACCCGCATCACAAAAACCATGGCTGGCTTACTAGAGGGACAGTGGACTTACTTCACAGCTCCATAACCCACTGCCTTTGCAATTTTGTCAAGCTCCTCCTCGCTCCATTCCTTATCCTTGCCTGATGAAAGTTCCACCATAAATTTGAAAGGCTTCTAAATGAAATGCTGATAACCCAACAATATTTATGTAGTCAAAAGGTGCAAATCGACCAATTAGTTTCAACTAGGAAAGAGTGGTATCAATTCAACGTATACATCCAAATTGAGTCAATGAGTTCCATATAACCCAAATAAAGAACAGTGACATACCACGTTCAACAAGTGCCGCTTTACTGCGAGCTTTGGCTTCATCCAGTAAATCCGCAAGTCTAACGACTTCAGTACTGCGAGTTCGAAAACGCTTACCATCTTCACCAAGAACAAGACCAAAGCCAACATGGCTAGTCCTAGGGTATGCTTTATCATCATCAGGAAGCCAACCTGCACGCTTAGCAGCCTGAAAAGACAGAAACAAGGGTATTAGTAAGCTTAGTTCCATGTCACTAACAGATCATATGGACTTGTAAAAAAGACCAACAATGTATAAGCCAATGCATGCATGTATCCTCAAGTCGACAAGTTCATAAAGATTGAATGCAGAAATTATATCGACACAAATGAATCACAACACTCCATTGTACAGTAAACAAGCAAAGAAATTAAACAGAAAGGCGTACGGCTCTGAATATTCACCTTGAAAAACATTTGAAAGTGCTCCGACTGACCAACATCAGTGACATAAATAATCCACTCAGCCTTTTCTATGTTCAGGCGATACCTGCACAATTGTCAGGTGAGACCTTATTGCTAACAGTCACAATAGTAGAACACCAATAAATAACATAAAATGAATTTGGAATAACGACAATGCTTCTGAATGACCATTAACGCCCCTCCTCAAATAGAGGAAAATATTGTAACATTGAGCAACCTTGGGTAAACTAGAAGAATGTCTGTGAACAAGAGTTCTTGATGCAGGATGTATTACAGGAATTTCCCCATTTTCTGATTAATATTTAGTTGTCTATCTGGCTCAGATTCAAGTGTTGTTTTGAGAGAATTATAAATAGTCCAAAACCTATCCGTAACTCGTAAGCCATCCTCTTTTTAATGTTCTTTACCGCAGATTATACTTTTAGGAGTTCTTGGTTTTCTTAATCCTAGACATTTTGTTATCACTTCTACAGCTTATAATATATTTGCTGTGTTTCGTTATTCTTGTGAAAACCTTGATTCCCTGCATCATTTCTAATAGCAAAGATCATTAAGATTTGTTCACTAAAATACTTAAGATGATGCCTCAAAATAGACTGTCAAATCAAAGAGATGGACTGCATTACAGGTTAGAATGTGAACACTTGAAGTGGATGTGTTAAGCAGAAGGGTAAATCAATTTTAAAGAAACTAACCTAAATGATGGTCACATAAAATAAGAAAAGACAATGTCCTTCCAAGTTTAAAGAAATCTAACCAAAGAGCAGCGAGATCAGTTGATGCATAGTTGTAACCGCCGTCTTTCTTCACTACAATCACAGGTCTCTCATACCCTTCAACAAATATCACACGAGCTCCTTCACTTTCTTCAACTAACCCTAAGTTGCTCAGCTTCTCCAATACACCAGGAATATACGGGTTGTAGAAGCTTTCTCCCTGAAAAACGGCAATGCATAAAAAACCATTAAGATTTGCCAGTTAAAATGCTCAGTTGTGGAAACGCACTGTTCCTAGCATGTCAAAAAACATCTCACACTAAAGTCAAATGGAAATTCATAGCTCCAACACTATGTCACAGAAAACTGAATTAGAGAAAATTAGGACACAAAGTTCATATAGCAATGCTCTTAAAATCCTCAACACCACGAAAAATAACCATCTTTCTCACCACTACAATGTTGAATAGGATAAGTACGAGCATTCAAAAGAAGAAGATTTTCCATGGAGCTCATGTTATGGATAATATAGAAATACTCCATCGCCATGACTTCCTCATATTGACTACTTAGTCAAAATGCACCTTGTAGATTAAATATATCTCAACCTAGTTATCAATGATCACTCATGTAAAGGAAAGAGCATCTTATAAGTCAAAATAGGTCTTAAATCATGAGATGTCTCGACAAAATATAAACCACATGCTGACTAACAGCAGGAATACCACAGTTTACTGTACCTTCTCCTCCAATGAAACTTCAAGGCGCTGATAAACCCCGTCAAACTCCCTTCGGCTAATATCACAGATTTGCGCCCATGCACTGCGATACCTCGGTTCCCCACCCTAAAGACAAGCTCAACAGTCACCTCACAAAAGACTACATGTCCTAATGGCAGTTAAAAAAATAAAACATGGAAATTGCAGGTGTCCTTAGTACACAACACTAACCTGAAGGCGAACCACAGCTTTCTGTGCCCTCTCCTTAAAAACGGGATCTTCATCAAATTTCTGCTTTGATGCCTTATAAAATGCCTGGCATACACCAATTGAACTGAGTAAAGCAACTCTGTAAGCCCAATCATTTCTGTTTCAAAGAAAATTTTGAATATCCCATGTAAATTTCGTAAGCCATCGCGCTTAATGTGAAAGTTCTAATGCGTTGCTTGTATTTTGGACCCTTGAAAAATGAAAATCAAAGAAAGACAAGCAACTGGGAGAAGAAGACATTAAGCATAGAGAATCTGACTACACAGAGAGGGCCACTGAGCATAGAAATTAGTGAGATTTCACCCAACAAATGTTACAAAATCTTTCCGAAACAACAATTACCTCCATCACAAATGAATGGAACTGCAACCCTTCAAAATTTATGCAATAATCGTGCGAAACACAATAAATAACTAGCAACAGAAGACAATAAAGTTTCTTTATATCGGAGAACGAGTTGTCAAATAGAGAAGAAATGTTGCTGATAATAAGCCATAAAAAGCCTGCACTAACAGCAACATCAAGGAGAAAGAATAAGAAATTGAGAAAAGAACAATATCAACAAGGAAAAAAGGCAATCAGGAGCGGGAAAAAGTTTCCTCTCGTATCTTTTCTCATTCGTACATATGAGAAATTCCCAGCTGTTGTAACTTCATTTTCAACGAAAAAGAAAATCGGTGAAGAGATAAAATGGAAATAATATGAACAGCACTATACAGAATACTTACAATTTCATGTCTACAAAGAGAATCCATCATAAAAGGTTCCATTTCTTTTTTTGTTATCACTACAAACAAATAAGCAAGTCCAATCACTGTCTTATAAGAACCAAAGCAGTTAAACATAACATTCATCAAAACGCATGCTTGCCACTGGCATGGCCTATGCCCCTTCTGCGAGCTAGAGAACAAGGAAATAAAATCAAAGATAACTAATTAAGGCCTTGGCACATATCCTCACTCCAATTCAAACTAAATTGCACAGGGACCACACAACCAATCAAGTAGTAAGCCTATTGAACCTAACATTTACTTCTCTTTCACCAACTCCATTATTTCCCTCTCCGTGCTATATAAGCAAGGCCAGAGAGACTGGATTGGCAACAAATGGTTAGAGATTCAAAATCCTTTTGGCAATACAAACACGGCAGTTGACGGGATGACATCATACATGCGCTAAAAATGGAGAATGTTAGATTCAAGTGTCAGTTAACATATGAATGACCAATTTTGATAAAATAAAGAAAGTAGTATACATAAAAAATAAAAAGCAGCACACATCAAGACATAATTGTGCCCTTATAAATGGTAGTATACACAGCATATTCCCCATATAAACAGTGCTCAGAAATATATGAGAAAAGAATCCTGTAACCTGCAGGTCTCCCATGGAAGTTTCACTAACATCTTCGCAATCTAGGCACTTTGCAAAAGAACTTCATCAACATGCCAAAACAGCCTTCAAAAGTGGATGCAATAGAAATGCCTAAACCTTTTCGCGATGAATGCTAAGAAAACTCAAGAATTAGTTGTAGGAAAAGAAAACTTCTTTAGGAAAATAAGTTGTCAAATAGACAAGGAAAGCTGATATAATCAAATAATGGAGCCCTAAAAAAGGCATGCACTTATAACAAGGGAAAGATTACAAGAAAATACCAAATGAATAAGAAAACAATCAATCAAGAGTTAGCAGAAAACCAAACTGGCTATTTCGTCATTTTTCAACTTTCTCATTCCTAAATAGTTGTCAAATCGATCCAGAGTTGAAACAAATTTCCTGAATCAGTTTAAAATTAATTTTTTAACAAAAAAGTCACCTAATATTACAAGGGAATACAACCCCTATACGGAATCATTTAGAAGAGCGAAAATCAAATACCCCAGAAAAGAGAATTTGCCACAATAGGTCCACTGTCACTTGTGATAACTAGAAAAAGATAAAACATGCATCGGAACATACGACATGCCATAGGTGGCAATATGTCCCTTCAGCAAGCTAGAGGAAAAGGAAATAAAACCAAAGAAAAAGAAATGATTAAAGCAAGCATTTACACATAACCTCACCCCATTTACATAAAAACAACAGTCAGTCACATCAAAAGCCTATTATAGAATAATTAGTTCTTCTTACCAACTCCATTTTCCTGCCATGCTTGATAAGCAAGCACAATAAGTTCGAGTGGGGAAGAACATCAGGGGTTGAAAATCTTTCACTGCAAAGCCTTACCCCAGGCAGATGGAGAGGGGTTAGTGGAGTAACTATCTAAATGATGGGGAATGGCTAGATTCATCGCATGCTAATGTCTGAATCCGAAAGGAAGAAAGATACTACTGCCCGTAGGAAATAAACAAGCATTCCCCAGATCAAAGGCGGACAAGAAAGCATTTTATGCTATTTTATACAAGGTCTTAAACAGCGTGTCATCAATCGAAGCGCCAGCAGTCAGAAATATAAAACATCTCTAACCTGCAGGTCTCCAATGGCAGTTTCACTAGCACTTTCCCAATCAGGGAACTTCTCAAAAAGGAACTCAATCAACATGCCAAACTGCAAAACCCATACAGCAGGGAAGTTACTTATGGCATGACATTATAACCAATTTTGAATTGCTCAAAAGAGCAAATTGCATCATCAATAGTCATCAGCAGTATAGTGAAAAAAGTAGGCGCATGTTCCCTCAAAGCGGCAAAGGCAGCTAGCACTTGATTTTTAGGATGTATAATCTGATGAGGGGGATGAAATTTCAGATAGTAAATGATTCAATTTCCCAGTGAAGCACAAGCAGGGAGCTTTATGGCCCTTATAGATTTAAGACAAATCAATCTCCAACTTATGAAAATAGTCAACACAACAAGCAAATTTTCAGGAATCACCTGTGTCCCCCAATCACCAACATGGTTTCTACGAAGAACTTCAACGTTTGAAAACTCCAGCATGCGAGCCAATGTATCTCCAATAATAGTAGATCTTAAATGTCCGACATGCATTTCTTTCGCAATGTTTGGAGAAGAAAAATCAACCACCACCCGTTTAACTGAGAGCCTTGGCGCCCATGTTTCAATTCCATCAATCAGCATCTTCTGAATTTTCTGGAGTACCAATTAAAAAAATCACCACTGTGTGAGTCATGGTGCTTGATCTGGCCTCCTACATAAGATCTATTTCAACTGCCACAACGATATCAATGGCATCCAATTGGAAGCAGAATTTTAAGAGACGTAATCACCTTGGCAATCCAATTCTTAGATAACGTGACGTTCACAAATCCAGGTCCAGCAACAGAGCATGCCTCTACCATTTCAGATGAAGGAAGGTTCTTCATAAGTGCCTAGAGAGAATAAATATGACAAGTTAGAAGATGCTAAGCCAGAAAACTCATGGACTAGAGAACTCGTCGGTCCATAGTTTGCTACCTGTCCTACTGCCGGGGGACCCCTGAATTCGGTCTTTTTCCCTTTGATCCTTGGCCATAGGCTCATAGCATTGTTGCTACCACACATGATCATCGCAAATTATTATTAGGAAATCAAAAGTGGGAAAACAAGATGAGGCCACAAAACCTTCATATTTGGAAAATGCAAAGCAACAAATTCATACAATTCCAGCAAACTTATTGATTTCCAAATGACCAGAAGGTGGGTCAAAAAACTACCACTGGTAATCGCCAAACTTTGCGGTGCAAGCAGCAACCAAGGGCTCAACATCTAATTCCTCGGGGACTGTTGCCCTAAGAGATGTCTCAAATAGTTTTGCCAGCTGTTTCTTTACATGGCCAATGTTTTCTTGATCCTGGGAAATGCCAAGCGAGACCATCACAAAAATAATTTCAACAGAACAGTTATTGGCGCCGGCCATGGTGGCAAAAGCCAAAACAGAAGGAAATTGACAATAATGCGTTACTTACACTCGCCATTGTTGTTACTGCTCGTGTCCTCACGGTCCAAACTGACTTTCTAGATTTCACTTTCAGGATATCTGTCTAGTTTCACAAGGATTGCAAGAAATTACCAGAAGAGCTTGGCCTAGACACAAACACAGAATTGACTACCAAATATCGTCCCGCACTGCACACATTTATGTACACGGAACATGCATAGAAGGATCGGTCACAAAACATATCCCCAAAAATACAAACAGCAAGGAGCACGCATCATCACAATCCAAGTAACTTTTACATACCACCGCAGTTCCCATAGAATCTCCACCAAAACCCGGCGATAAAGCACAGCCAAACTGAAAACCCCAACTTCCGAACCTCACACTCTCCGACTACCAACAAACGAACCAAAACAAGAAAAACGCTCAACGAGCTCAGTCACAGGTGCACTACACTAGTTCGGCAATCGAGAAGCAAAACGGACAATGCATCCACCAATGCACGCACGCGGAGGCGGAGGGCACTCCGATTATCGCAAAAAAAAAAATCAGCACAAACAGCGAAAGTAGAAAGAATAAGCGGCCGAGCGCGCACGGAAGCTGAAGAATCCGAAACCAACCCAAACCTAGAGAGAGAGAGAGAGAGAGGCTCACCGGAGCAGAAGAGAGAGTGGAGGCGGAGGCGGCTGAAGCAGAGAAGAGGAGGCGGAGGCGGAGGGGGCGAAACCGTGGAGAGCAGTCCGAGACCTCCTCTCATTTCCCCCTCTCCCTCTATTTATTCGAGCTTTTTTGGCGTCCTTGCGCACCCCACGCTTTTTTGCCCGGTGGTGGATTCCGCGCCGTTGCTCGTCGCGGCTTAGGGCAATTTTGAGGAGATTGTGGCTTCTCTCCCCCTCTTCAATTGTACACAGCTGTCCAACGAAATGATGACACGTCAGCGAATGCGGTCCAGGTGGATATTTTGGTTGGTCCATGCTAAGAATTTTGTTGTGGCAGTTAGATAAATATGAGTAAATTTTACTTATGGCAGCAAAGGGCATCGCCACCGTTTATGACTGTCGCGGATGGTGGCCTTGGCTCGAGATGACATGATCATGTGCGACCGTTGCGGTTGTAGCAGGCCACGCCATCCTGTGCGAAGGCGAGGGAGTGTTATGGATCCTCTACCATCGTTGCTATGAGAGTGTCGGCCGACCCTATTATCATTTGTCACCGACCATGCAAAGGCGGGGCAGGCTCTAAATCCTCTATTTGTCGTTTGGAGAGGGCCGACAACCCTCCTTCTTAGAGTGCGTTTGTTTACAAAAATAAATAATTTAAAAAATGTATTCGTAAAAATGATCTCTTACGTTGCTCATCGAAACGAACGAATTTCATCGCTTATGAAAATATTTAGACATAGTTGTTGCCGGTAATGAAATATTTTCCATGGACATTATTTCAAGAGGTATAAGCGATTATTTTTAAGAAAATACTTTCCGTATTATTTATTATTTGCTAAACATATGGACGACATCGTTTTCTTTCCCGTTTTCCTTACCATTTTGTCCGAAAAGAGGCTAGAGTAGGCGGTGAAAGGATGGGGAAAAAGATGATAGAGAATAGAATTTTGGAAAAGCATAAAGATGGTGGAGAATAGAATTCGGAAAAGCATAGGTAAAGTCGGGTGAAAAAAATATACCATAAATTGTTCTATCTTTGTCTGTAATGGTTGTTTATTATTCCTCGACTTTGAATCGGATTCTTCAAACTATGTTGCTGCTTGTTTGTTTTTTCTCTGGAGGACTATTTGAGCGGTTTTCCATTCATTTTCCAAAAGTATGTTCTTGGGAAATTGCTTCTTACAATTGATTCTCTTGTATGAAGTTGGAATGTGATGCACGTTAGGATGGTTGACCACGACACTTAAGGCCCGTTTGATGATCCAGCTAAGTGCTGTCAATTGAAAATTCAGTACTATCCGCATTTAATGTGATTAAGCCTGTTTAATAATGTTAAACAGAACCGATTGAAATGATTCAGTTAAGTAAAGATTACACTTAAATAGGAAAGTAAGGGAAGATTTGCTCAATTCATTCAATAAAAAAATAATCTATGGTAATTCGAGTCTTGCAAAATATATTGAGAAAAAGCTACCAATAATGGCATTTTTTTTTCTATTTTAGTGAGATATTAGTAGTGTCCGGTGATTAAATTTTGATCATTATCAAGCCACGTCTTAATGCTATTTGTAACACTTTTTGAAAATTCGTTGCTTATATTTTCAACATTTAACTTGCAATTTTACCATAGCACGATGCGCGAGTTCGTGCCTCCGGATGGCCACTCTTCTAGATTGATGACAATACCTCTAAATCTACGGCTCCTCCAGGGTAGAAGCCCGGGGAAAAGTAGGTGGCGACAATTATTAGACAACATCTTAATTTTATTTCTAAAGCTTTTTGAAAATCCGCTACTTAAATTTTCAACATTCAACTTGCAATTTTACCATGCACGCCTTTACGCCATAAAAGATTAAAAACCACACAAATTATAAGAATGTTATATATGCATGAGTTATTTGTGTAGCACAATCCGTGCGTTCATGACTAGTATAAAGCCATTGAAGTGGCAAGACTTCATTTTTTTTGGGAAAAAATTCCAAAAAGGGCCCCAAGTGCCATCGTTTAATCAAATAAAGGGCAAGTGAACTTTATTTCAAATAAGGGTCTAAAAGTGCCATCATTGTCTCAAAAAGGGTCTAAAGTGGCTATAATTATTTCAAATAAAGGCATAACATCGCCGGCCTATTAAGGGCATTTTGTCAAAATGTAAATGTAATCTAATTTTTTGTTAAATTAAATTAAAAAACAAAAGGAAAAAATCGGACGTGAGGTCGGACCTCTCCCTTTGGGCCACCGCTCCACAACCGATGGGGCAGCGGCGATGGCCATCGGAGTTGCTAGCGCCTCAACGGGGGCCGTTGAAGTTGCCGGCACCTCGGTGAGGGCCGGTGATCCTGTGGACCGCAGGCGAGGCCCCGCTAGCCCTCTCCCAAGTCTACCCCAGTCCCAGACAGCAGGCCCTCATCAAGGCATCGGTGACCCCGATGGTCATAATTGTCGCCCCCACATGTGGTGGGGCGGTGGCCACAATCCTCTCACTTGTGTTTCTTTATTTTTTTTTATTTTATTTTTTTTCAAACTCTTAAAAAATAGAAAAAGGAAAACATAAAACACAATAGTAAATGATTAAAATGCCCCTAACTAAGTGACTCGTGCTCTTTTTTTAGACCAATATAGTCACCTCACGCCTTTATTTGAAATTATGTGCACTTTAGGCCTTGTTTTTACACAATGAAGACACTTCATACCCTTATTTAAAATTACGTTCACTTCAGGCTCTTATTTAAGGAAATGATGCCACTTAGGGCCCTTATTTGAAATATATCTATTTTTTGCTAGTCACATTACTTCTATGTAATATATTGAGTCGAGTAAACTTTTTGTCCTTTATTTCAAGGGGTGGAATTCCAAATCCAAAACCAAACATTATCACATCATCGCAATCCAATCTTAACCCAACTATTTAGCATACATGATCCATTGAAGTCCTTAATTAATAGAAAATTTCCAATACATAATTAAATCGTCGAAAAAACAAGGGATAACAAGTATAAATAATCTCTCGAACTTTTGCCTAACATGCAAAGTTGTCTCGAAAATTTTAATATATTTAATATGGTTCATAAAATATTAGCATATGTGCAATAGTAGACTTTAGACCCTGTGATAAATGTTTAAAAAAAACAGTAATATTTGTGTAATTTTGCTGAGAAACTACAACAATAACAGTAATGATAATAATAACAATGACAATAATAACAAAGTGTATTCGTTCTTATCCGCTTCTCCATGTTCCTCGATCGAATCGCATGCCCACACATTCACATCACCCAGAGTCTCTCTCTCTCTCTCTCTCTCTCTCTCTCTCCATGATATGATATCTCTTTGGCCCGCTGCTTTGTCCTCTCTCGCGTCTCTGTCCAAGTATAAAATCCCCACCCCATTTCACGCTGCTTACCCCCCAACACATTTCACCATTTTCTTCCGTGGATCGCAGATGAAGAACGCAGGCAAGAGCAGCAACAGCCCGAGGGCCAACCCGAAGCCCGACGTGAGGAAGGACCGGAAGTCGGCGGCGGGGGTTAGCGGGTCGCCGAAGAAGGGCGGCCACGGGGGCAAGTTCACGTGGTCCGGCGACGGGTACTCCCGGGCCGAGATGGGGCTCGCGAGTGAGGAGGCCGTGGACCCCAAGGACCCCAACTTCGAAGATCCCAAGGAGGACGACAAGGCCCGGGCTCAGGCCGCTTGAATCCGCGATCTCAACTGCGAGGTCGCCTGGATCGGATTGTACATATTTTGCTGGTGTTTGCTGAACGGGGATCAAATAAACAAAATGTGATTTATACGAGATGAATTGGGGGATACTGTCCTATCTTACTGCAATCGATCGATCTCGCTGCACGTTGTCTTTTTCTTCTTCTTTTTGTATTGGTTCTCTCTTTGCGGATCATGTTGGCTGAGCGTCAAAGGCGACGATCATACCTATCGAGATCGAAATCGCTGCTTCGTGAGGCTGTCCGATTCGTTTTCCGAGCTCACTGCTCGGGGAGACCGTCGCGTCTGAACTTCATCGCGCACGACACAGCTATTTTCTCCTCGTACAAGATCGCAATCCACTGTTCAGGATTGGACAAGAGATGCGTCGCCGGAGAAAGAGATTTGAGAGTCTTGGTTTTTGGGAAATTCTAAATAAGGGCTGAGGTGTCTTCGCGACGTTGTTTTAGAGAAGACATGAACTAACGCGTTAAGGATATTTTTGTTATTTGTTTTTTCTTTTTTTCTTTTTTCATTCCTTTTTTTTCTTTATTGCGGCGAGGATGCGGCCAACCTTACCTGCGATTGGGCAAGGGCTCGCCGACCGTGGGTGATGCGGCTCTCGCCTGGATCTGGCCTTTGCCCAAGCGAGGCCATCCCTTGAAGACCACCTTGGTCAGCCCTAGTCCGCGGTTAGCCAAGCCTGAGACCAGCCATTGATGAAAAGTAAAAAATAAAAAATAAAAAAAATAAGGAAGACAAAAATAAAAAATAAATGACAAAAATGTCTTTGGGCATGTCCTTTTTTGAAATAAAGAGAAAACTTTGGATTCTTATTTGATACGATATTTGATTTAGATCTTTATTTGATAAAATAATAAGACTTCAGGTTTTTATTTGAAACAATGTTCATTTTATATCTTTACTTGATAAAATGATGGCGACTTTATGTTGTTATTTGAAATTCTCTTATTTTTCCTTTTTTTGCCCTTATTTTCCTTCTCCTCTTTTCTTTCTCTATTTTCCCTGCGTTGTGCCAGATCATACCAAAGCTCACTCACTGACCCCAAACGCACCTAGCGAAGCATTTGCTGCCAATCTTGGTCGTTCCTCGGGATGACCCTGTCTCTCGCCACCGCCGTCTCTCGCCTTATGCGACCCTCTCTCCTCGCCCCCTATGCATCGCGAGTTGGGTATGGACTCGCAACGCCATATTTGATATCACCGGGGACCCAGGCCCAATGTCGCCCAAGGCTAGCCACAACACGGTGGTGGTCGCGAGGTAGGGATCGGTGGGGAAGATAGGCGGACCACGATGGTCGACGGCAAGACAATCGACGGCGATGAGACAAGGTGTGATAGTAGCGGGAGTGGCATGTTGCAAATGTGGCGGCATCGGTGTATTGGGATGGAGGAGCTGGGAGAGAGAGGTGTTGGGTAAATTGGCATTTGGTGTAAATTTTTCAATACAAAGATTTTAATACAAGGTCCGTTTGTTTCGCGAAAATGAATAATTGGAAAAAAAAAATATTTCTTTTTAAAAATAACCATTTTTGTCACATAAAATAATTAATTAATCAAAAAAGTTGTCGTCATTAGCAATAATTATGCTTAAATATTATCAATGACAATAATATTATATTCCATTAATTCATTTATGTAAGCAAAACAAGTCATCTTTATTAGGAAATTTTTTTTAAAATTATTTATTTTTCTCTAAACAAACGGAGCAAAAAATTACTTCTTCATTTTGAGGATCTTCTCGGTAGGTCCAATCCATTATGGATCATATCAACCCCACTTCATACGTCAATTGGAAAATTCTCCATTGCATGCGGGATGTTTGAGTCAATTGAATTAGTACATACAATAAATTAAGATGCGTTTGGGGAACGCATTCCAAAATCTCTTGGGCCTCTAAAGGCGCTTATTCGAATGCAATGCTTTTCAAAGGCCACTTTCTTAATGCCACCGGAGACCAGAATTGGGCATCGCAGCCGTCTCTTTTCCGTAGATCTAAGGTTCTCGGAGGTGGCTGAAAGGGAGCTGTCTGTACGCCGACCTCGCGTCGCTTGGGTCGCACAACCGCGGCGGCTCGTCACTTGCTCGTGCTGGCATTGGAGTTTAGATTTGGTTTGCATGAGGCCGCGTGACCCCAGCGACTCGTCGATTGTGGTTGCGTGACTCCGGTGTCGCTTTGCCTAGGGTCATGCAATCCGTTGCTTGGGGTGCACGACGTGGGAGGTTTTTTGGTCCGGCTCGCTCGAGACATGCAACCTCGATGACCAATCGTGTGGGACGCATGACTCCCGCGATGCTTCGACTTGGGCTGTGTGACCCCGGTGACGGCCATTGTCGAGTTGCCAGCTCCGTTTGAGTTATCGAGGAGGGTCACCGTTGCAATTTTTTGTTTTTTTGTTTTTCTTGTTTTTTGAAAAATCAAAGTCCTTTATGTATTTCGTGAAAAACTCATTGCCCTAAAGTAAATTTAATAATTATCTACAAGTCCTAAACTTATTCTATAACGACTAATTCAATCTTAAATCTTTCGATTGCGCTAATTTAATAATAATTAACTTTTAATTTAGTCCAAAATCTTTTTAGATGATTTGTCGATTTAGTTATAAATCTAACGATTACATTAGCAAATCATTAAGGGATTTATGAACGACGTAATTGAAATATTTAATATTTAATTAATAAATTATTTAAAAAAATTTAGATTAAATTAACGTAATTAAAAAATTTATAATTGAATTGGCTATCATATAATAAATTCATGACTTTTTTTAGAAAATTTCTTTTCCAATAAATGCAAAGGCTTTGGTCAAACGCTCTTCCAAACGCACACGATCCTGTTGCTTTAGCATTTTCACCGGGGCCTCGATGTCCCCCCGAGCCCGAACGATCACATTTGCAAAGCAAACTGCACTTACCGTACCGTTGGCCGTTTCGAAACGCCACCGCTCCGTCGAGACAACCTCAGCACGAAACCTGCGAAGCAAAAGCAGAATCTCTCTCTCTCTCTCTCTCTCTCTCTCCAATCGAAGCTCAAAAAACTGCCGAAGCCCATCATCCATGGCGTCTCAGTAAGACTTGCGGCTCACGAAACGCCGATTGGGGCCGTCGCCCTGGGATGAGAATCGCCACCCATGGGCAACAAGATCGCGCGCACGAAGCAAGGCTCCGCATCGGAGTACTACCTTCACGACCTGCCCTCCTCCTACAACCTGGTCCTCAAGGAGGTCCTCGGCAAGGGGCGCTTCTTCAAGACGATCCAGTGCAAGCACGACGAGGGATTGGTCCTCGTGAAGGTCTACTTCAAGCGCGACGACAGCATCGACCTCCGGGAGTACGAGCGCCGGCTGCTCCACATCAAGGACACCTTCCGCACCATCGATCACCCCCACGTTTGGTCCTTCCAGGTTGGTCCCGGTCCAATTTGTGGTTTGATTGGAGTTTTCAGAGCTCGCTTTAGCTGTCAGAGAGAAAGAGGGGCGCGTTATTTGAGTGGAAGTTGCGATTGGTGCCCGCTAGTTTGTCTTGAAGGAATTGAAAGTGCTTTTTCTCTTCGCTTCGGTCAATTATAGTTTATTAGTGAGTTCATCCTCTACCGAGTGATTTTCTTTTTTCCTATTTCCTGGGTGGATCTTAAGCTTTTTCTGGAGGTAGTGGTTGCGTTGTAGCTTAGCTTCATCCATTTTTCTAGTATTCTTGGGGTCAAAAAGTGAAAATGTGGATTTTGATTATCCTCCTCTTGAGAATATGGGAATTACTGGGAGATTTCGCGAAGTAGAGGGAAATGATAATGGTTTTGGCACTGGTAATGCATGCGCTTTCACTTTTGGATGGAAAAGGGCATTATTCTGCAGCATTTTCTAGTTTCAAAGATGTGGGTTAAACTACTACACGTGGATGGCAGTGTAGGTTGAGGAAAACAGATATAGGTGCCTGAGATCATGTGCACATGAGTTATAAGCCGATCAGCATGTTATGACGTTATGGTTCTTCTGAGTTCGAATTTGGTTCATTTTTAACTATTCTCTTTTCTGGTTTACAAGACAGATTGATGCTAAACATTAAAAGTTTCACTCGGGCTGAACTTGGTGCTAGTGTTTGGCACTCAAAGAATTTTTAAAATAACTGAGAAGGTGGATCTTAATCATGATAACCAATTAGATTCAAGTTTTCTTTTGTGATAGAGTATAGTTGCAGTTTTGACTTAGAGTACTTTGCTTAGTTGAACTCAATGTGGACAAAGATGAGAGATGTGCTTCTAAATTTACTATTGGCTTTTTTTTTTTTTTTTGGGTCCTAAAACCAACTGTTTTTTTAAAAATAATGAGGGGAGTGTTTGTTTAATACCTTATGCGGATATGTCTTCTTGCAGTCTTGGCAGGAAACTGACAAAGCAGCCTATCTGTTACGGCAGTACTTCTTCAATAATCTGCATGATCGATTGAGTACTCGGCCTTTCCTTAATATCATCGAGAAAAAATGGTTGGCATTTCAGGTTTTTCTCTCACCCTCTTGATTTGATATGTCAAGTATGCATTTCAATCTCAGCTCTTATGATCTGGTGGTTCTGCAGTTACTCCTTGCGCTGAAGCAGTGCCATGAAAAGGGAATTTGCCATGGTGGGTTCAGTTGGTTGGGCCTACCACTGATGCTTCTTTTTCCTTTAACATTACCACTGTTTTTCCCCCTTTTTGACACTTTGCTTTATTTAGGGGACATTAAGTGCGAGAATGTGCTTGTAACCTCATGGAATTGGCTTTACCTTGCTGATTTCGCCTCCTTCAAGCCAACCTATATCCCCTATGATGACCCTTCCGATTTTTCATTTTTCTTTGACACTGGAGGTAGAAGACTATGCTATCTTGCTCCTGAGGTTGGTTTTTCCTCTAACTTTGGTTCTTTTCCAGCTCTACCATATATTGTTCCTTTTATATCATTGTGATTTATGAGACAAAGACCTTGAGGATGGGCATTGAGCGAACAACCATATACTGAAGGAAGCAATGTGTTGTTCAACAGTCTTAAAACTAAAAGGCCAAGGGTTCTACCCATTCTTCCATAGGAAATGCCACATTCATCTTAAACTGAGGATGTTACAAAGAAGTAGCACTGTTGAAGACATTTTTCCTCTTCTGACAACAAGTCTGAGGCAATTTCCAATTGCTTTGTTTTGTAAAATTAGTCAAGAAAGTGATGTAACTTAATAGGAGCAGTCAATATTCTATTTCCTACCAAAGAGCAATTTCTTTGTTTCTTGATAATACCTATCTAAAGACATCCTTGCTATGCCTTCTTGTTTAGAAAATGAAGAGCGGGCTAACTTAATTTTGATCCTTACAAGATTCTGTCTTAGATGTTTGGATATGCATTCAGAATTGTGATTACTGTAATTAGTATGGCTTCATGGCAAGTTTCCTTGAATCAATACAATCTGGGGTACAGATCAATACAACCTATCTAGAGGTCGGTACTTTTCTTTCACACTGAAAGGTTAGTTGCATGAATAGCTTTCTGCACCAATAGCCTCTCCCATGCCTGATCATGGTAACACCTTTATATGCGTACAATTCCAATTTTAAGACAGCAGGTGACTCTTTGAAAATCATCTGATGTACGATTTGGCCATGTTTGCAAAACTCATTAGGTGCACATGCTTTTCCTTCGTCTTTATCGCACTTCCTTAATCCTTGTTTAGAAGTCATGAGATGTATATCTGAGAATTTCCTGTTCAAATCTTGTGAGCCTGCTCCAAGAATGTACATATGTTGCCGGCAAGTATTGGAGATTGTTCTTTGCAGTTAGTCTTCCGTGTAGTTTAAGAATTTGTCACTTGGGTAATGGCCAACCCGTTCTTCCTAACTTTCAGAGATTTTATGAGCATGGAGGTGAGATGCAAGTTGCCCAAGATGCACCTTTAAGACCATCTATGGATATCTTTGCTGTAGGGTAAGCATTTTTACCATGAGAAGCAGCAGTTTACGGATTGTCACTCCCCGAGGACAGCAGAATCTGTCTCAAATTCCAATTTTGTATTGCTGGAAGTTTTTATTATACATCATCTGTATTTTCCATGAGTTAAATTGTTTTGATTGGCTTTACAGTTTTGGAAAAGTTGACGGTTGGTGGGGTAGTGGTAAGGTTCTGATTATGCAGCTTATAGAAGGTTGTTCTAAAAAGAAGAATTAGATTGATGCTGAGCAACATACTATCTTATAAAAAATGCACAGCCTATCTCTATGTCGTCAATAATGTGCTTCTAGGAAAGTCTGGCTAGGTGTTTCAAGAACAGCATTTCATGTACATATTGCCCATTTATACTACACCGTAGCCTAGTATTGAACATATTTTTACTTCATGCTGGACAGCATGTCTGTATATTTAGTATTGGACATTTGGTTATAATGGAGCAAGTAGTGGTTAACTCATTACTTCCTAGGATTTTGTTTTGCCTTATTGGATATATGGCATCTGAAAGAAAACCTGTCCCAGACACTCTCTGCATCTCTCTCTCATCCCGTTCACTGAGGTGTTTATATCATTTGGCTGTTGGTTGATTCCAATTGATATGGTGATGAGGTGGTCCAAGTGATTGGTATTTTTTTTTTTTTTCACTTACTGTATTTAAGTGATTTGGTTGTATCTGTTGAAATATTGTTTGCCTTGAATCTAGTTTGTCTAGCTTTGCAGCACAACTATCTTAGCTTGTTACCATATTGTTGTTTTAGGTGTGTAATTGCAGAGCTTTTTCTTGAGGGTCAGCCACTTTTTGAGCTCTCCCAGCTTCTTGCTTATCGGAGGGGGCAGTATGATCCTAGCCAGCATCTTGAAAAGGTTCTCTCTCTCTCTCTCTCTCTCTCTCTCTCTCTCTCTCTATACACACGCATATTTCAGCTCCTCTGTTTGTTGGACTCTCATTGGTGTGCTTTGTGATCATAGATCCCAGATTCTGGAATTCGGAAGATGATCCTACATATGATTCAATTGGAGCCAGAATGTCGCCTTTCTGCGGAAAGTTACCTACAGACCTTTGCTGGCATCGTGTTTCCAGGCTACTTCTCACCTTTTCTGCACAATCTTTACTGCTGTTGCAATCCTCTTCCACCTGACGCAAGGGTAACGCCTTATCATTTCAAACCGAAAAGTGACTGCTGCTTTCATTTCATATTATACTCTTGATTCTATTAAAATATCTGTTATAGGTTGCAATGTGTCAGAGTGTTTTCAACGAGATACTTAAGCACATGATGACCAATAGGTCCTCCGAGAAAACTTATCCTGGAGCTGGAATACCTGGAAATCGATCAGTGAAGATGATTGCAAAACTAGAAGACAAGTTGGAAAATGACTCGGTGAGAAAAAGAGGGGATATTGTGAAAGACCCATCAAAGGATCATGGCGGTGGTTTTGGTTACAACAGTGATCTGTTTGGGGATGATGCAAAGACCTCGGTGAAGGATGAGTCCAATTGTTCAATTCAGCAGAATTTCAAAATAAGTCGGATACAAGATCCTAAAGAACCAAGTAAACACGTTTCCCATGTGTTTAGGGGAATTGACCATCACTTTATGAAACAGATCTCAATTGAGAAGCTGAATGATCTGATGTCTGCACATGATGGCAACTTGGATACTTTTGGCATGCCTTTTTAGAAGTACCTGAAAATAGTATGAAGTGTGAAGGTATGGTACTTATTGCCTCCTTACTTTGTGCGTGTATACGCAATGTCAAGCTGCCTCATTTGAGGAGAGGAGCCCTAGTTCTTCTTACTGCATGTTCCCTATATATTGATGATGAAGACCGCTTGCAGCGCGTGATTCCTTATGTGATCGCTATGCTTTCCGATCCAGCAGCAATTGTGCGTTCTGCTGCCTTAGAGACTTTATGCTATATTCTTCCTTTAGTCCGAGATTTTCCTCCCAGTGATGCTAAAATTTTTCCAGAATATATTCTTCCCATGCTATCAACGCTACCTGATGATCCTGAGGAAAGTGTGAGAATATGCTACGCCAGTAATATAGCGAAATTGGCTCTCACTGCCTATCGTTTCTTGCTTCATTCAATAAGCTTGAGTGAGGCAGGGGTACTGGATGAATTGAGTTTACAACAGAAATCACCTTTGGTTTCTAGTGAAACAACTAAAAAGCTTCAAGCAGCAAGTACAGAATGCACAGCTTGCCCAGCTGAGGAAGTCTATTGCTGAAGTTGTTCAAGAACTTGTGATGGGTCTCAAGCAAACTCCAAGCATCAGGAGAGCACTCCTCCTGGATGTTGGTATCTTATGTTGTTTTTTCGGACAGAGACAGAGTAATGACTTTCTGCTACCTATTCTGCCAGCTTTCCTGAATGATAGAGATGAGCAGCTGAGGGCAGTATTCTATGGGCGGATCATATATGTATGCTTTTTTGTTGGCCAAAGAAGTGTGGAGGAATATCTTTTACCTTACATCGAGCAAGCTTTGAGTGATCCAACTGAGGCTGTTGTCGTCAATGCATTGGATTGTTTGACCATCTTGTGTAAAGGTGGCTTATTGAGGAAGAGGACTCTGCTTGAAATGATAGAACGGGCATTCCCGTTGCTATGTTATCCCAGCCAGTGGGTGAGAAGACTGGTTGTCACCTTCATCTCTGCTAGCAGTGAGAGTTTAGGTGCTGTCGATTCCTATGTTTTTCTTGCACCACTTATACGCCCTTTCCTCCGGAGGCAACCGGCATCTTTAGCTTCTGAAAAGGTTCTTCTTTCGTGTCTAAAACCTCCGGTATCAAAACAAGTATTCTACGAAGTCTTGGAAAGTGCAAGGAGTTCAGATATGTTGGAGAGACAGAGAAAAATATGGTACAAATCACCAGCAGAAGTGAAACAATGGGAAACTGTCGAATCCTTGAAGAGGGGTTCAGGAGAAATAAACTCAATGAAAAGCTGGCTAGATAAGCCACTAAATCTTGATACGCAACGCTCAATTGACAGTACCCTAAACCAGCCTGGCCAAACTGAGTCTGATGAAAATGTGGCAAAACTAAGGTCTACAGGGAGCTATATGCCAAAGACTACTAGCTCTATAGAAGCTACATGCTCAGAAAAAGTGCAGTTTTCAGGTATTATGGCTTCACAAGTTGGTGGTTTGAATAGCTTCATGTGTGACAAATCATCAGAAGGGATTCCTTTATATTCCTTCAGTGTAGATAAGCGATCAAGTGGAAATCCTTCTGCACCATCTGCTTCTTCATTGCAAGTGAATTCCTTGGGTTTTGATTCGTCATCCATGCCTTGGATGGACACTGTAAGCAAATCGTTTTCCTTGGCAAGTTCAGTTCCAGCTCCAAAGCTTGTTTCTGGTTCATTCAGCATCAGCGGTGGTTCTAAACAATTTTATAGGGTGGTACATGAACCAGATAGCAGAGAGAATGATCAAACAACTTATGGTAATAGCAAATTCCAAGAGATGGGATTATCTGGCATGGTGAAAGGGAGCACGGTCAATATAGAAGATGCTTCTACGTTGTCTGATATAATGGGACTGCCTTCATTTCAACGTGCATCGACCATCCCAGATTTAGGTTGGAGGCCACGTGGAGTGTTAGTTGCGCACCTCCAGGAACACCGCTCTGCTGTCAATGATATTGCAGTTTCAACTGATCATAGCTTTTTTGTTAGTGCTTCAGATGATTCGACTGTCAAGGTTTGGGATTCAAGAAAATTGGAAAAAGACATATCATTTAGGTCAAGGCTAACATATCACCTGGAAGGAAGCCGTGCACTTTGTACTGCAATTCTTCGGGGTTCTGCTCAAGTGATTGTTGGAGCTTGTGATGGCAAAATA
Source organism: Rhodamnia rubescens (assembly GCA_021437795.1). Classification (NCBI taxonomy): domain Eukaryota; kingdom Viridiplantae; phylum Streptophyta; class Magnoliopsida; order Myrtales; family Myrtaceae; genus Rhodamnia; species Rhodamnia rubescens. The sequence continues at coordinate 923,847 of JAILYA010000002.1, read as the reverse complement.
CATATGTTTTCTGTGGATTACATCTCCAGAGGTCTCGGCAATGTCGTTGAGAAGTATTCAGGTATTGCTGATATTAAAAAGAAAGATGCTAAGGAAGGTGCTGTGCTCAGCCTAATGAATTATAGTGCTGATATTACTTCCAGCCAGATGGTTATGTACAGCACCCAAAATGGTGGGATTCATCTGTTTGATGCAAGAAGTAATTTGAATGCATGGAGCTTGGCAACTACACCTGAGGAGGGTTATATTTCTTCTATAGTTGCAGGTCCTTGTGGAAATTGGTTTGTCTCAGGGTCTTCAAGGGGTGTGCTTACTCTCTGGGACCTGAGGTTCCTTGTACCTGTCAATTCATGGCAGTATTCTCTTGTTTGCCCTATAGAGAAGATGTGCCTTTTTGTTCCTCCTTCAAATGCTTCCACATCTGCCATGACAAGACCACTTGTTTATGTTGCTGCTGGCTCTAATGAGATTTCTCTCTGGAATGCAGAGAATGGGAGCTGCCATCAGGTATAAGGGCTTCTTATTCTAAATTATAGCATTAAGAATCTGCCACAGTAACATCGGTATAATTTCGTAGTGAGGAGTCAATTCCAAGATCTAAACAGGAATGAAAGAACATAAAATCAAAAACATCCTGCATATGTTGCATGCGCTGTGTTTTCCCGTGCTGACCCATAAGAAGGAACAGACAAGAGAAATAATTCGTGAGGCAATTGAGCTGGACAAAGACAATAGAGAAAACATACTAGGTACAACTTTATGAAGAACCAATCGTCTAGATACCCTAGTGCTTTTGAGACTTCTACACTTGTGAGATAATGCACATACTGTCGCTCCTTATTGAAACTGGATTACACCCCAATTATACACCATGCAAGTGGGACCTATGCCTCTTTTGTGGAGTTCTACTTGTAAATGGAGATGTAGAATAAATAGCCTTTGCGCTATGTTTGGAAGCACCAATGTGATGCAAAATTTAAGTTTCCCTCCATTTTATCTCACAAAATTTGTCAAACTCTTCCCAACTTTCCACCCCAAAATCAATCTCCTCTATTATAGCCTTGGACATGATATTTTATAAGTTCTCTTACACGATATTTTAAAGGATTGAAATTATTTCGTGAAGAAATCTCAGAGAGATCTCAGTTATTTGGAAGATTTGAGACAGATATGTCAATGACAACCTGGCTAGTACGTTGCTGGCTGGGCGTGGTTGCTAATGATGCAAAATCGAGAAGTTAGAAACAACTGATCCTTCCTGATATGTCGTTGCTCCTGAGAGTAAGATTATCCTCATTAACTTGTTTAACATCAGGAAGAGCTTTTACTTTTTGCATTTAAACTGCCAACATACTGTCATGGGCCGTAACAGGCTTTAGCATCAAAGTGTTCCCATGAACTAAAGCGAGACCGAGTCAGGAAATGCTAGCATTGCCTTTCCGACAGCCTGCTTAGGTCATTGCCTGACAGTGAATTTTGACTTATCCAAGATATGAACCTTAGGCTGATCAAAAGTACAGGAGGAATGTTCAGCTTTCTTCAAATGTGAAAAGTGAACTATTCGTTCTCTTTTTCAAATTGTTTGGTGCCCTTTGATATGACTTCTTTTTTACCTTCATTCTCTAATACGCCCATATTTCCAGGTGATGAGGGTTGCAAATTATGAGGGTGATGGCGAAGTGTCTGATGTGCCTTGGGCACTGGCTAGACCATCAAACAAAACAAGTTACAAAGCTGATCTGAGACGTAATGTGAACCCAAAGTACAGAGTCAATGAGTTGAATGAGCCTCCTCCTCGACTTCCCGGCATTCGTTCATTGCTTCCCTTACCTGGGGGTGATTTGTTAACAGGGGGTACCGATTTGAAAATTCGTCGTTGGGACCATTGCAGGTTTGACTTGACTCTGTACTTTTTGGCTGTTATATATCAAACTAGTTCGTTTTGTGATTAATGAACTTTAATGGGTTTGCAGCCCTGATCGAACATACTGTGTATGTGGACCAAACATAAAGGGCATAGGAACTGACGACTTCTATGAATCGAGATCATCTTTTGGGGTGCAAATTGTGCAGGTAGGCATTCTGATTTACTAGGCCACATGCTTCTGTTCTACATAAAGGAGTAGAGAGCATATTGGCACTTCTTGAACCCAGGGCAATCTTCTGTGAATACCATCACGACAAACTCAGACAGAAAGTTTTTTCTTGCCTTCACTGGCATTTATTCTCTCGAAATAGCGGGCAAAACTTCAGTATGGATTTCCATCACCTTTACTGTCTTTTCATTTGACAGTTTCTCAAGATACATAAACTTTATGTACTATAATATCGATTCTTCTGCATTTAAAAATCTTTTATGCTTATGCGAACCATGATTGAATTACAGGTGATAATGAAGATTAATTTCCTATCCTTAAACTTGTTTGCTCTTGGATGCTGGCAGTTGGACCATACCTTAGTACTTTTAGCTGGAAACTGCTATTTGAAGAAGAAACTATTAGCTAATGCACTCCATAGCTTGTATTATATCATTTTTCTTATTCTATTGCATTGGAACTTTTCACTGCCTCTTTGTTGTCACCTCATCTAAGGAAACCAAACTTCTCTGCGACTTGCTGCCGTCCAGTTTTCTCTTTGATTAAACATCCTTGAAATGAAATTTGTTAAATGATGGTGCTCTTTTTCTCCTTGGTGTGCTGGGATTTATTTGTAGTTATCTGAAACCAAGGGTAACTTTCAGTGGAAAGAATTCCAAAGAAAAATTCGATTATAATTCTGTCAGACTGGTCAGTCAGCTGATATTTCAGCCTTTCTTCATGGTGAACAGGAGACTCGGAGACGACCTTTAACAACTAAGCTGACAGCAAAAGCTGTCCTTACTGCTGCGGCCACCGATTCTGCTGGTTGTCATCGTGACTCTATCATCTCTTTAGCCTCAGTCAAGTTGAACCAGAGAGTCTTGATTTCAAGCAGTAGGGATGGAGCTATTAAGGTTTGGAAGTAAATAAGCTATCCATAACCTTATTAATTGTACATATGTAGAGTCAACTTAGTTGTACTTTATCCTCCATGAAATTTTTCTTCTAGTCCAGCTGATACAGTTTGTACAGAATAGTAACATATTTTGTCAGTCAGGGATTCGCCTTGTTTACTATTCTACATTATTTTCTCAACCTCATATGTATGAAAGCTAATTATATAAGATCTGATAAAGGAGTGCGTCCTCATATATTCACTTGAGCTTGTTCCAATGCCAGAGTTTGTAATGCCAAAGGGTTTTAAGGAGCCAACTCTTGGTCAGGATAAAGGAGGCCAGAGAAACTATCCTAATGTCATGTAACTGCTTTCTCAAAAGCTACGGTGACAAAACTGATTAATAATTTTTGGCATAAATGATGTCTTTAAGGCAACTGACGGGTGGAGTTGACAGTGGTTCAACGGTTAAAAAGCGCAATTTGGAGGATGGGGATGTGTCTTTGAAGCATGTGTCAATCAATAAGAGCTACAGAATTGGCAGATGCAGAAGAAAAAGAAATAATTACTTCTGGTCATGAGCTATACTGGTTGCCTATGTGATCTTTCCAGTGTTAATTACCCATGACCATTGCTAGTAAAGGTAGCATACTTGTAATCACTTGTAATCAGTCCGTGCAAAAGCAAGTGCCTGATTTAAGGATGTGTAGGTTTGTAATCGGCAGATTAGTGCAGAGCAAACTTATCGTTCTGCTTGATATCTGAATGGCTGATGTAAGGAACTTTTTGATTCTCCACGTAGTGTGAATTCTGGAAAAGAGGAAATAAATAGTTTGCAGCATATATCAGGGGTCTGTAGTGCATAATTATGAATTTATTAAACGATACTGGAACAACGATTTAGAGGCTCTTCGCTCTGCATCACGCATTAAAGGTAACGGAATTAGTGTGTTACTCAGCCGAGAGTAAGTCATTGCAATATCAACGGTTTCTTTTGATTAGGAGGTCTACCGGTGGACATTGGACAAAGGCCCCATCATAGTTTGGACTCCCCTAAAACTGCATATCCTATTCATGAAAAGTTCATGGAGTACATGAAGAGATTTTGCATTATCATGTGAGTTCGCCATTGAGCACTTGTGAGGCATGCTTGACAGCCCTCGAGACTCTCCATATCTCATGTTGTACAGAATGCCATGAGTCTGATGTGCTGACTTTCTTTGCTTCCTCGATAGCATCATCTATTCCTGGGAAGGATTTACTTCCGTAATCGTTATGCTTTGAAGGGCCATAAATCTGCAATATGCAAATTCACAAGTCACTTTATTGGTGAATATCTGGATAATAGTGTTCACCCCTTTTGGAAACAACCAAATCTCTTAAAACAGCTAGAATTAGTAGAGGAAGAATGAGCATACCAAATGCTTATACCACGACCTTCCAAAAAGTCCATTAGGGTCTGCGAACGCTCTTTCTGCCATCATTAATCTGTCATTCAGCTCCCTTACTCTCATATGGTCCTCTTTCCATATTGATGACCAGCTTTTGCTTTCTTTTATTGCCTGGGATTATTTTCTGCTATCAGTGATCACTGTGAGAATGAAAATTCGACTGTTGCTATCTCTAAGTCCTACCTTTACATCGATGTTTATTTTGGTGGATGCTTCTCTGAAATCCTCGATGGCCTTAAACAACGGGTTGAGGTTCAGCCCCTTATCTGAGAGCTCATCTTCTAAATCGTTTGCGCTTTTCTGTAATTTTTGAACTTTGTACTGTCATCTATCTATGTTTCCAACAACTTGCTGCATACTACTGTATTTCTCAATAGTCAAAATAACTACATCCAACTCAGCATTGATATATACCTGGAGTTCAGATGCATAGGAGAGGTAATCGAAAGGTAGAAATTCCTCATCCGCTAGACGGAGAGCTACGAGACCCCAAATGCTTGCCACTGTATACAGAAAAAGAGTAATCAGATGTCCCTGGATTCCGTTTTAACCAGTACTTTGGAGGAGAAATGATATGGCAATAAATTGATAAAAGTTCCAGTTGACACACTGGAACTGGAGGTGCAATCTTTCAGTTATAGTATGTGACGGATTATAAGCTAATGAGGCATTACTGATCCAACTGATGTCTCTTCTTCATGCACATGTATTTTTTCTTCTCCTGGTTATGTGAAGTCTATGTGGTACCTGCAAGATGTCTGTGGAACATTGGATCACCATACTTTTCCATCCAAACAAAATCATCGTACATAGAGTGGTATACTGGGTATCCTGCAATACAGAAGAAGTTTACTTCACCAACATGCTATTGGTGAACTATCCTTTAGATGCTTTTGAAAGCAATGTCTAGAACTGGAGATGTTACGAGGAACCAGAAGGTACTAGTTCTGAAATATCTTAAAGCTTAGGTAACTAGGAGGTAGCATTAGAAGAGCTGTTATTTGACAAGTATGGATAATGTCATGCGTACATTAGTCATACGTAAGTACAAAATGATGGACCCAAATGATTAAAAGTGAAAACTCGAAAGTAGAAAGTCAAAATTGGCTAGTGAGAGATAGAGTTTTGTTTCCTTTCTCTCCTAACCCCTTTCCTCGGTGCTCCTGGCTAGTTTGCTTGCTTGATTTGGAAAAATAGGTACATGTTGACAAATGACTTCCTGAAGAATGTACAAAACAGTGCAAATTTGTCGACTTTTCATGCTATTTGCTTTCATCCTCAAGAATGACACACTAAGGCTTCAGAGATACTCCTTGCACGGTGAAAGAACCTCTTGTACTAATTTCTTCTGGGTGTATCCTTTTGTAGTTAGGGATGCCAGTGATGTTGCTAAAACCTCCACATCAGATCAGACTATGTATCTTATCAGTTGAGACACATCAGCAGTCTTGTGTACAGAATGATAGTATGTTAAGTAGTTAATTGCATTTATTTTGAACAGAATTTTACGAACTGCACTAACTCATTGTCCTCTTTCCAGAGGAATGATTTGAAGCTTTCAGTTCTTCTAGATCGATCTTAGTTAGGGCCTAAATGTATGCAAAATTGTTGCAGTCATGAATTTCATCAGCCTCTCTAGTCAAAATAGCTGCTTACATGTTGCAGTCTTTTTAAACTCCAAGAAAATCATAGACACAGGAGTGGATAAATGAATGCTACAATGGTCTTGTTTGCGTGACCTTCTGAACTAGTATTTCCATGTCAAGTACCAAGTCATCATAGCAAAAACTTTTGCCAACGTTACCTCCTCCAAAAAATAAGTCTGCTGCCGGCACACCAACATGCTGAACAAAAGCTGCATAGTCTGATCCACCACCTCCCAACCGATCAACCTCCATAATCATGGGCTCAGAATTAGTGAGGATGGACGAGACAGGATTTTAATTTAGATTTTGGTTTACGGAAGTAATATTCACTCAACAGAAGCCAATGCAAAATAAACATGATTGCTTGTAGCTGGAGGCCAGGTAATATCAGACTGTAGCTCATGTGCTTTTATCTTTGGAACGATATCTTGCTATGGAACAATTTATGCTTACCATCGGAGAAGATTTGCTTTGAGTAGCCCAAGATTCGTAGAGGGTTTGGGATGAGTTATCTGGATCTTGAACCTTAGAAAAGAATTGAACGAGTGATCAAATCAGTTACAGATGTAGAATGCAGCATTGCAAAGATTGAAATCCAGAGTTCTGTAGTAAAGTCCCACTCAAGTAAAAACATATAAGTAGAGTCTGCTTCTGCAAATACTTGTTAACATCAAAGAATTGATGTCTCCATTGCCTATACGTCTGATTTAATTTCAAGCCACGGTTGTTAGTGACAAGGTACCTGCTGAGCAGCTTGCCTGAGCAGTTGATCAAGCTGTGGAGTTGAAGCGGCATGGAATCCTGCACCCGATACTGCGCTATCAACGTTCAGGTAAGCAACAGCCCTTGATGCTAACAGTTCTCTGTTTTCTTCTACCCATTCAGTTGACCCTACCTGAATTGGTAGATTTTCTTTAGCTGAATTAAGCATGGCACTCAATACATGCGTGAGAGAGAGAGAGAGAGAGAGAGAGAGAGAAGAGAGAGAAAGAGACCAAGCCATATTCCTCGGCATCCCAATTGCAGAAGATGATCGTTCTTCTAGGTTTCCACCCTTTATTTAGTAGCTTTCCTAGCCTTTGTGCGACCTACATCTCGCAAGGAATTAGGTCAAGCCAGCATGGAGGCGTGATGGATTTACTTGCTTGAGTTTTCGTGTTCTACATTACTTGTAGTGACTCTGATTCATTTCACTCTCACAATCTTACCTTGCACTATAGTTTATTGCACAATGCAGACATAATTACCTCTAACAGTGCTGCAGTACCACTATTAGGATCAACTGCTCCAAATGTCCATGCATCCCGGTGATTGCCTAGCAGTACATACCTGAAAAAGGCAGAATCTGAGTGATCAGTCCATTACGAGGCAAGGTAGTCAAACGTTACTATTCTCATGATGCAAGCCTATTTGGTATCACCAATACTTCCATAAATGCATCTGCACTCTTGCTCCAGAAAGTAAAATACTTACCTATCGGGTTCTTCTGCTCCTTCGATAACTCCAATAACATTCTCTATTGTTGCTACGGTTTGATTTCCCTGACAACAATGAAACGCCTCTTTCGGTAAATTTTAGCCACTGTATGGTCAAGTTTCAAGTGGATATGTTGATGGATAGGAACTAATGATGCATGTCTGTCCTTACAGAATAAGTGAGATTCAGAATTCCAGGCCCGGGTCCAACCCTATACGGAGGAGCATCTTTGCTCCCTTGCCAATCATCTTTTGCCAACTGTCCACCAAGCGACCTCATTATAGTCTCACCATCAGCTCCTGACACTGGTAGTGAAGGTATCAGAGGAACATCCCCTTCCTTCTCTATTTCTTCATTTGATAGCCTCTCACTTCCCTTCGTGCTTGGCCATCCCGGTGTGGCGGGGTCACCGGTCCCCATGTAGACCGACCCTACTTGAACCCCACTCGGCGGCATCCACCTGTCATCTGGGAACCACTTTACATCGCCCCCTCCGCCACCGTAATCCTTCCTATCAGTGTATATGATCGCCCCTGTTGCCCCTGCCTCATATGCATTATGCACAATATCTCCTCTATATATCTGCCCATATTTTGCCAATACTACTGTACCCGTAACATTCACTCCCATCTCTTTTAATGTCTCGTAATCCTCAACTCGCCCGTAATTGACGTAAACCACGGGTCCCGTGGCAGTGCCGGACTTGGCGTAGCCATGAAAGGTAGGGAGTACTTCGTTGGCCACATCGGCATAGGGATCACCATCATAAATCTCTTGGCGGAGGATGAACTTTACCGCCGGCTCGGGCGGTGGACGTGCGAGCGTCAAGGACCGGGAGATCGGGTAAGTGAGGAGGACGTCGTAGGAGGCGATGTGGGCTCGGACGTTGTAGGACGTGAGGGTGGACAGGACGTAGGACGCGGCTTCCGCGTTGGCGGGCGTTCCCGCCACGTGGGGGCGGCGGGTGAGGGTGTAGAGGTGGTGGGCGACGGAGGCATTGTCGGAGATGGACGTCGATAGGAAGAGGGAGTGATAGAACGACTTGGGAGGGGAAGGGAAGGAGAAGAAGACAGTGAGGGTGGCGGTAACCGCAAGGAAGGTCGATGTGGCTGGTCTGAACATCGTAAGTTTCTAGCTTTGGGTCTGTAAAAGAGGTGGGCACTACTCGATGGAGTGGTACAAACGGAAGCTCTGAAATTTATATTGCAGAGAGAGAGAGAGAGAGATTGGGGGGGTTTTGGATGTTGAGGTTAAACCAGATCAAGAAAAACTCTGAAAAGCCATTTGAGAGAGAGGGAGAGAGAGGGATATTTTCAACCTTAAAGATGGTGGTCATTGTCTGATCAACAGCCATTGGAGTTGGAGAGGCAAAAATAAGAGGTCATCGGTTACCCTTTTGGCTGTAAAATGCTTAAAGTCTATCTGATGACTCTGATGATGATGGAGACAAATTCCAACCGACGATTCTTTAATAATTCAGGGGCCTATCTCTTCCCGGGGGCACGCCGTTCCGTGTCATCCAAAGCAGAGATACTACAGGAACAAGACAACCAGAAATCAGAAAAAAAAAGAAGAAAATATTAAAAGTGCTAAAAATTATATACGACACTTATTTTATTATCAAAATTTCCCGTTAGATCACTTACGTGATCGATTTCTTTTAAAAAAATTAGCGCTAAAGTGTCCGACGGAAATTTTTGATATCAAAATGAGGGTTATATATAACTTTTAACACTTCTAATATACTTCTTTCATCGTTTTTCTTCATATGGGTAGTCGCGATCTTTAGTGTGAACTTAGATCCTCCGTGGAAATTGTTGTTTTAATGGTAAGTCCAAGGAGAGATTCAAGTTTGCTTGTCAATACCTTGGCGGTTATGGTTGTTTGCTTTTTTCCAGAAACAAATCTCGTAGGACCGAAGTTTGTTGTTAAGGGGTTAATTTGCTAGATTCTTCCTCTGACCCTTGATTTTGCCATTCGCGTTGAGGAAATGATTTCTGCAGTTTCTACGCCAGCTAGTCGATTGATACTTTTTAAGTGCAATTTCGCTGGTTTGCTGATCTACGCATTCGACGATGAATTTTGTTCTGTCTTCCCATGGCCGATCGTGTCGCGTCGTTATCACCGCAAGTTTCTTTCTCACCTTGAGATCTTCCTCCCGGAACCAGACTCGGGTGTTGGACCGGGAAGATTTACCAAATTGGCCTTCTTGAGCATCAAGTCCAATTAGAGATTTGGACGGACTTGTTCACGGGCCAGAGAAAAATCGCCGAGTCATTCACCTTCTTCCGCTCTGCTTTCATGAATTCCACGAAAGGTTCTGAAAACAGGTGTAGGCCTTCGGTGCAAAAGATGCTGTTCCTCATCGGACTCCAGAGCCACTTTGGCCCCGTGAGTTTCCACGTGCTTCTCTGTGCCCCCTTGTGATGTTACAGTCTTCAAAATCTTGGTTGAGGATCGTCTTGTTTCCCCCGCCATGGCTGCGTTTGTTTGACTGGGAAGATTTTTCGCGAATTAATTTCTCGGACTTTCATGCGTTTGGTTCGCTGAAAATAATCAGTCAACGGAAAATCATTTACGATAAAATAAAACATGCACGTTTAAAGTTGGGAAAATGAATTATTTCCAATCAAGTTTTCCCCGAAACAAACACATCCTTTGGACAGAGCAAGGCCTTAAAAAAAAAAAAAAAACCTAACTCAATCTCATGTTGGTATCCCTAAAAGAGGTGTTGGCAACGAGTGGGCTTGGATGTTCTTGAATCCTCCATGAACTTTTCTGAGCTACAGGCCCAAATGAGTAGTTTCTCTCCTTCGCCAATCGGCCCAAGGATTAGTTTAATTAGTTTAAGCTAATACGCATTCACAATAATCATCCGCGATGTTAGCTGACATCGCCGTCTCCTAAGCCGGTCCGGTCAGAAGGATCGAGCGGCAACCGGCCCGGATAACGCCCCCTCAAGTGGTCGGGCACCAGGTCGAGCTTCTATCGATCCCATCTATTTCTTAGTACAAAGTTAGGAAAGACCCAAAAAAAAAATGCAGGGAAAATCAAACCTCGGAATTGGTTGGGGCCAGCTGGTCGAGGCGCAAGGAAATTTCCAATTTGGGGTCCGAAAGTCACTTGCTCGAATCTTATCGGCGGCGTGCAAGCTACTATGAGCCAGTATCACTCGCACAAGATCTAAATATATAATTGATTTCAGCTCGCCTTCGAATGGCGACGATAACGACCCTCGGGGTCGATCCGATCCGAGGACTGCACACACAGACGCTGAGCAGCACAAAGCTAACTGCTGAAATGAAATCCCGTAAAGATGTTCAATGACAGTTAGCTACACGAGCTCAATGTTAAATACACTAAGATCCAGAAACAGAGTAATCAATTGGTGGATGAGCTTGGATCCATTCCCAATTCCAGAACGCACCTAACCCCCCGTCGAATCAAACGCGAGGGAAGACGCTCACGGGGGGTTCTTAGAGCAGAAACAACGACACTTGGCAAAAAGTTAATTTGTTCATCCCTCCGGACTTCTTTCTTCTTCCTTCATTTAATCATTCGTGAGCAAAATAAAAAAGTGCACCCGCTCGAGTCCAGTCGTGTGGCCAGTATTGCTCTCCTGTGACCCCTGTCTCTCTACATTGATGTCAGTACTAGAAGCACCCGTGACCTTATAACCCTCTATCGGTCAATGGATTCTTCAATTCAACAACAGTTTCCACCTAGGACCAAAATGCTACATGAGAGAGAAAGAAAGAAAAGAAAAGGTCCTCAAATTAATACACTTTACAGTTGAGGTTGATGTACCTTAAACTAATTTTTTTATCATCATAAATCTCAAACTGATACACATATGATAAATTTACACTCTGTTAGTTTCCCATTAAATTTTATGGCAAATTCTTTGAGTTATATGACACGTGACGGTTGTGGGTTTAACGGATTTGGGGTTTAATACCGTCCGTTCGTCGATTGGAGCTTTTGGTGATATTGATTCAATTTTGCAAAAATTAACGTAGGATAAATTTGTCACAAGTGTTTTATGCAAAATACGATAAATTCACTATTGAGATTGTTGACAGTACTGTTGAGGAATCAATCTTCTTTGCGGAAAAGAAAGATGAGGATGAACGTATATAAAAACCAATCACCGAGCCATTCCTCTCCGCCCCTTCAAACTCCCACGTCAAAACATTCCCTCCACTTATCATTCTCTCCCCATCCTTCTCCTCCTCCTCTCGTCACCAATGCCAGGAAAGAAACTTTTCCCCACATCCCACGTCCTTGTTCTTGTTCTCTTCCTCCTCCTCAACTCGAGAACCTCGCTATGCCACACCAAGGGTTTGAGGCCCGGGAACTCGGCCGGGAAGCAGCTGCCGCAGAACGTGACGCGGACCCAGTACTCCGAGCAGCAATTCATGAGGTGGGTCAAATTCGTGGGCAGCCTCAAGCACTCGGTCTTCAGGACCGCCAAGAACAAGCTCTTCCCTTCCTACACCCTCGCCGTGGACAAGAACCCCGCCGCCGGCGACTTCACGTCGATCCAGGGCGCGATCGACTCGCTCCCCTTCATCAATCTTTTGAGGGTCGTGATCAAGGTTCATGCAGGAGTTTACACGTGAGTAAAATATTTTTCCTCTCTTCTTCTTCTTGCTCTGTGCACACGTTTATGGACTTCCAAGCTCTGTTTTGCAACACATCTTGTCTTGTTTGACTAATGTCCTTTGGCTTTTTGGTACTTGGCCAAAAAAAAAGTTGGTCACGGAGGAGAATCTCTCCCTCCGTGACCAGTGATTCTAGAGTTCCTCTTGTCCACACTCACTTGTTTTGATATCTTTCGTTGGCATTTGGTTTGAGATAGTGGCAAACTAATCTCTCTCTCTCTCTCTCTCTCCTCATATTTTGATGTACTCTGAAAATGTTGGCTCTTTTGACCAAACAACTCTTGCAGGAAGCAAAACTGTCCTTGCTTTGTCCTCCTCTCTAGCTTTCTTTCCTATTGTTCTGTCCAATTTACTTAGCACACGAAGGATAACCATTTTGTTTGTCTGTTTTTCTGTTCCCACTTATAGGTTTGAAATAAAAATCCGTTTAGTAAAACAATTTTATTTTTCTTATTTTCCGGAGCAAATAGCCCAGAAATAGATTTGAAATAGAAATAAGAAGTATAAATTATTTCTGGAACAGAAATAGAAATAAAAATTCTTTTCGTCGTAATTAGAAATTTTATTCCGTTATCAAACTCGTGTAGTTATCAAATGCGTTTCTCTGCTCCTCATCCGAGGCGATAAAACTAAAAAAACTATTTATAGCTAGAAATAGGCTTTCGAAAATAGAATGGTTATCATTTGAGCCCTTGGTAATCATCGTTGCCATCAGATTGCACAAAGGGGGTCTGATCTGCATTTCCTTGTTTTGAACTTTTTTCTTTTTGCAGGGAAAAAGTGATTATTCCTCCATTAAAGTCCTTCATCACAATTGAAGGCGCGGGGGCAGATAAGACAATAGTCCAATGGGGAGACACAGCACAAACACCAGGGCCAAGAGGCCAGCCCATGGGGACTTATAATTCTGCTACTTTTGCTGTCAACTCACCTTATTTCATAGCCAAGAACATCACCTTCAAGGTCATTGTCTCTTTCCAATTCCATCACCGATTTCTCTTCACAACTTATGATTTTGAGGTGGTTCTGAGATCACACGGTCCTCTAAAATGTATACATTTCAGTGGCACTTTGTGTCCTAGTAAAAGACTCAGTGTGAAACCTCCACTTCTTCTTTTTTCAAATAATTTGGAGCTAACTATATCAAACACGACAATTCGCTAAGCGATGATGTACGTTCACAAGCACGAAAGAAACAAAAGTCTACAAGTCGACTTGAACCGATGTTACGGCGACAGTCTTCGTTGATATGTTTTAGGCTTTTCATTTAAAGATGCAGAAACTCTCACCTATTCATGATTTGTGACATCATTATCTAACAATGACATGTATTAAAAGCTTGTCCTTTTTGGGGATTGATGCAGAACACCACGCCGGTGCCGAAACCGGGCGCAATAGGGAAGCAGGCGGTGGCGTTCCGGATATCGGCGGACACAGCAGCTTTCTTGGGGTGCAGATTCTTGGGAGCTCAGGACACGCTCTATGACCATTTGGGCAGGCATTATTACAAGGATTGCTACATTGAAGGCTCTGTGGATTTCGTCTTTGGCAATGCTCTCTCACTCTTTGAGGTTACAACCCTCTTCGCCTCTCATCTTCATTTTCTCCATTTCAATTTAGGGAAAGAACAATTCTAACATGGTGACTGTATTGTGAATTCTGGTCCTCTGTCTTCCTTCCATTCCTGCTTGATAAATAAAAGACTTACCTAAGCTCAATTGTAATAAACCAAACTGATCAAATTCCAGAATTAAACACCGTTATCATGGCTTCTTCTTCTTCTTTTCCTATAATATGATTGACTCTACATATCACCTCAAAGATAGAGTAAGAGAACATGATAAACTTCTTCCAATTCATGTCACCTGTTGAGGTGATTTGGTAAGAACAGGGGATTTTCCTGTTTTCCTTAGCCTTTTCATTTCTTTTTCTTTATTTATATGTTTTTTTTTTAAACATAACTTAATGGCCAAAAAAATTTAGCATTTAGAAGTTCATTTTTGAGGGAGTATATAGTGGTCCAATTCCTCTCAAGCCAGAAGTCAGCACCACCATTTTCAGGCCTATGAAGCCAGCTTTAACTTTTGAAGTATGGCTAATAGAGTGGGCACTTTGGTTAGGAAAACCTCTTCTAAAACCTAAAGCATTGAATGAAATGCTCACGTCATGAATGATGGCATTACATATCTAGGAGGCTGCCCTCTTAAATCTTCATCTGAGACTCGTTTATGAAATGGCACTTTGGCATGCTGGCGATTTGACCTGAAGTTATCATTTTTCTAACACGAGACTGTTGGACCAGATTGCTTGGTGCACTCCAATGTAAGGATTGTCCTAAAGGGTACTTATGCCACGGCATTTTTACAAATGACATGTTTTGTCATTTTCACTAAACTTGGTATGCATATAAATGATGCTACGATTCGTAAGGCAATCCGGTGATGGTCACGTGGGATGCAGAGTTGTCACGTGCACGCGATAGCACGGTACACGGGCGCGCTGACGGCTCGGGGGAGGAGCAGCATGTTGGACGACACGGGGTTCTCTTTCCTCAACTGTAAGGTCACTGGGTCAGGCGCGCTCTACCTCGGGAGGGCGTGGGGTCCCTTTTCGAGGGTCGTCTTCGCCTACACCTGGATGGACAACATCATCATCCCCAAGGGTTGGTATAACTGGGGAGACCCCAGTCGCGAAATGTAAGTACATGCCCACACACATGATCATCCTCCTATCTTCCGCATTGATTAGTTCTCTTCCATCAAATTGGTACTAATTCAAGACTATCCAATAATTTTTCGGGATAAGTTCAAAAATAGGAGGTCTCTTGATCGGGAATTGTTTAGTGGTCCAGCCAGAGATGCGGTTCCAATTGTGCAATTTTAGCCTTCTCCTAGGTGCAAAATATAGTAGGCCTTCTTTTACTAAGTAGTTACTAAAATGCCAAGATGCTTCCTTTGCACTTTGGCCGAATTCATTGAATGCATGTTCACTTTTGTTATCAAGTTCTTGTGTTCCTCCCTTTCTAGAAACTAGGCAATCTCCCCCACTTCTTGAAGATGGTTGATCTTCCCTTCCTTGTACCGACATGTTCAAATGAAAATCACCATATTGACATAGTCATCAGCTTACTCGAACCCCGAATTTCATAAAATTTTGAAGTGACTTTCTCGGAATAATTTTTGGAAAAAATTTAGGTCTATGTTCCAACTATTCCAAATACCTTTTCGTATGATCCTAGGTCATGAAGCACCACCACTATCACAATGTCCTCACTGAACCTAGTGCTATGGACGGTGCCACCACTTTTTTTTTCCAATCAAGCCATGCTTATGGGTCTACGTCTTTGTCATCTTACTCTTTTTCCCCTTATGCTCAGGTCTCTGCAAATATCATATTATATTGCCAATTCTAACTGCCGAAATGACGTAACTGCCCTCCCCGAATGCTCATGCACCGGTCACCTATTCCCTTTGCGAGCACGGGGGCAGCTTCGGAATTTCATAAATGGAAAGAGCTAGGACTTAAGAGGAATAAGTGACCTAAGTGCCATGTCCTTTTCTCTTTTTCCCTATGTAACATCTACGTGTAATGCACCTCACTAGGGCATACCCAGAAACGTTAAAAACCCTAGACCACCTTACCTAATCCATACAATCCCACCAAGGCAAATCTCTCTAGGGTCTGCAAATTTTTGGCACTTCTACAAAAGTTGGCCTTACACTTGCAAGCATGCACATAGGATATGCTTTTTGTATAGGCATGCTTATCTCATTCTATTCGTATATACTTCTACACATTCTCTACAAGCAAGATTAGGGAAGGACACATTTATAACGATTTAATTTTGGTAAGTGGGTTCATTTTATTGAGGGTTAAGTATTTTCACTCTAAAAAGTATTTTAATACTAATGATGTTTTTAATTGGTACCCTAATTGTTGGGAGTGTGGGGGAATGCAGGACTGTGTTCTATGGGCAGTACAAGTGCATTGGACCAGGGGCAAGCTTTGCAGGGAGAGTGTCATGGTCAAGAGAGCTCACTGATGAGGAAGCTAAGCCTTTTCTCTCTCTTAGCTTCATCGATGGATCTGAATGGATCAAGATGTAATATCGCCATTGGGATCAAGATGTAGAAATCTACCATTAATTGCGTCCTAAATAATGTTAGATACATGTTGATTCGCTAAAGTGGTATACGAAATGATGCTGTCGATTTTTACTAAACGTTGCTCGTTTAAAATACCCATTTGCATTGTCGGAAAATTCCAGGGCTATATGCATTAGAACGAAGCCGAGCTTCTTGATGAAAATCATTGTTGTAAAATCTACTATTCATTCCCTCTAGGTGAGTAATATTACATTGTCCTTAAGCATAATAAGTGGGAAAAAGCAGCAACAAGAAGAAAAATTCTTATCCTCCCCACACAAATCTTCACCACATCCTCTTGTCCACCTCTTTGCCACCTTCACTGGGCCTCTCAAGCTTACTCATTATGGCATTCTTGAAATTGATCACCTCCTGGGCTCTTGAGCAAGCCCTCTGCATCCTCGCCCCGCTCAAGCTGCCCCTCGAGCCCATCGCTTCGTGGAGCGAGAGCCGCCTCTTAGACCCCGGCTCGGGCCTCTGCTTTGGAGCGCTCTGCGACCTCAGCTTCGCCACGGACGACTCTGTGCTCGCCATGTAATTCAGGGACTTCCCACTTATTTGCCCTAAGGAGGAGTCGTCTCCGCAGGCGCTCCTGTTGGACGGGGTGGCGGGCCCACTGGGCCCGCATCTGCGGGAGCTCGCAAGTCGGGGCGTGCTGTGCGCGGTGGAGAACTGGCACTCATCGCCGTTCAGGGCCCACTCGGGGTCGTGGAGGTTCCGGCGCTCAGGGACCGACAGGCGGGACGGGGCCCGGAGCGGGAGCGGAGAGGAGAATGTGGGGTGGGGATGAGGTGGTGGGGGCCCAACGTAGGGATCGGGATCAGAGAGGTGTGGCCTCATGGGCCATGAATGGGGCCCGCCAGTGTCAACTTCCACGATCTTTGGGCTTCCTTCGGCGGTGGTGACAACGGTTGCGGTGTCGAGAGAAGAGGAGAGCCTCATGCTATGAAGAGATGCTGTGGATTCACTTCCTGCCTCATCCAATCTCTCCTGAAATGTTGAGAAGAATGAACAGGTGAATTCTGGTGCAACAAAAACGTGCCTTTATCTGCTGGATTCAATGGAATGTTGCTGATTGACATTGCTAATCAGCATTCCTAATCGAGAGACACGGCATTAGACATCCGGCCCGAATTCAGCTTTCATGGCACAGTTATTCACGGGTCTCGCGGTTAAGATCGGCCTGTTATATCTAGAGTAACTTTTATCATGCCCCTTAAATTTCAAGAATTCCTATGATTATTCCTATAGAAATGATTATGACACAGCCCAAAGAAATCGAGAAGTAGCAGATGCCGGCGTGTTTCTACGGCTAAATGGTACCGTGGATTGTCGCGCCAGGGGATCGGCGGCTGTGGAAACTTTGGGGACGGAGAGTGGAGTGCGAGCTCGGCGGGAACGGACGGTGGCCTGAGCTCGGAAGAGAGATTGCATGCAGTGGAATGCAGCAGTGGCTTGCTTCCTTACCAAATAGCCCCTCACCACCGCCTGTAGCTTCACAAGCCCTCGCAGCGCTCTCAGCGCCTTTCTTGCCTGTTCCACATCCAAAAACAATCACATACAGAACAAAACAAAGAAGGGAAATCTTCAAATTGCTCACCAAATATCCCCTGAAATTAGCCTGAATCTTCACAGCGGCCCACCTCTCGCCACCGCTGAGCAAGGAGCTCCTGCCACGGCTAGTGAGCCTCACGACGGCCGCTGCCGCCTGAGCCGCCGCCACAGCCGCGTCCGCCGCCGCCGCTGTGGCTGCGGCCACCGCGATCGCGTGCTTGCTCTGCTCCTCCCGGCGCTCCTCTTCACAGAACAACCTCAGCCAGGCGGCTTCGGCCGCCGATATGTTCGGCGGTATCGTCGCCGGGTTGCCGCACAGGCCCGGGACGCGGCGGTCGGCAGCGTCCTTGACTTCTTTGCCCTTCTTGATCCCGAACAAGCCCTTGAGCCACCTGACTGCTCTGCCCATTTTGAGAAAAACCACCAGCAACTTTTGAAAAGACGCGAACGGATCAGAAAACAAACGAAAAACAAAAGCTTTGGCAGGTTAATCGACGCAGTTGGGTCAGCTTGTTCTTCCCTTTTCCTCTCTCTCTTTTCCGGTTTCGTGCAAAGCGGATGTTGGATTCGTTAAGAACAGAGCTGCGATCGTTTGTGAAAAGAAGACAAGATCTTTTTTTTTTTTTTTAGACGAGAAGGCAGAGAAAAGGAACAAAAGGGAAGCGAAGGGGCGGGAAACTTTGATGTTTTCTATACTGTCGTTTTTGCTTTCGTGTTGAGGAGGAGCTGTCGTCGACCTCGAGCAAAACAGCATTACGAGACGAAAAACAGGACTGAAACATGCAGAGGTTGTACGCTTGAGAGGATGACTTGTCGAACTGCACGGGAGGGTTTCCCCATAAAAAAAAAAAAAAGGATAAACTTTTTTCGTTTAATACAAATAAATATTGGAATTTTCATTTACGAGTGTTCACAAAAAGTTACAAATCACGTAAATTCGGCTAAATCAAGAAGCAGATCGTGTGTTTGCATTTAGGATCGCCGATATATTTCATCTGATCGAGTTTCGATTTGGAAAGAGTCACCATGCAAATTCCTACTTAATATCATTGAAGTTTTCTTTTCGTCAAATTATTGAATGAGTCTACTCCCGACTATCGTATGCCTCCTCATGTTATGTGGGAACTGGCCCTATTTTTTGTTTGGCGTAAAAAATGAAATTAATAAGTGGTGTCATTTTGTTACAACAACATATGTTGATTAAGTGCTAGTATTGTTATTTCTTTATGTTAAAGACATGATTTCAAGTTAATCGGTTCTTACATAGAATCGGCATTTTTTCATCTCGGAATCGGGAAACGGGTCTAGGGTCTCCCTTGACCCAAGAATCGGTCCCGATCCACATCTTTTCGGGCCGATCCTATGATCGACCCGGACCAGATGAACACCCCCTCACTTAATTCCCACGGCAAACAGGCACACGAAATGAACCGGAACTTGTTTCCAAGGGTTAGCTTGCGAATAGAAACAGGATGAACATCCGCTGTGCTCACAGTAAATGAAAAGTCAACGTCAATGAACAGCAACTTTTCTAGGACATTTTTGTTGTTTCTCTTCGCCCCGAAGTGGATGGCGACGATAATTCTATATTGCGACAAGATCTTCCTCTGCTGGGCCGCAGGCGAATCTGACTGCTGATGTTTTCCAGGATTCCTTGCCGGTGCAGTAGGAAGGGTCCAGTTGTTTTGGACACGGGGGTGAATTCTAGTTATTTTGCAGAGCCCATTCGGTGAATATAGACCGTCAGATTGGAATTCGAGATATTCGATTTTTGGTATATCTTAATCACGAGAAAAATTACAAAAAATTCTAAACGTATTATAAGTATGCAAATATTTTTTTTTGATTTAGTCATAAACATTTTGTAATTATACTAATTTAGTCCATTAAGCCAATTTTAGCGAGACCAGGCGTCGGCCATCCAACAACGTAATATTTTAATACCTTTTGATTTTTTTTCCTTCCCTCTTTTTCCTCTAGTCAATCGTCGGACCTCGAGGTTGCCCTTGCCGGCCCCTAGCGCGACCAACCTTGCCCGGTGGGGGCGACGCTTGACCTCGCCGGCCGGAGGAAGAAGAGAGAAAGAAAAAAATAAAAATAAATAAACATGCATATTAAAATATTATATTGCTAGTCCGCCGACCAAAATTGGTTTAATGGCCCGATTGGCATAATTACAAAAGGTTTAGGATTGAATAGGCAAAAAAATATTAAAAATTGAATTGGCACAATTGCAATATCTTTAT
Organism: Rhodamnia rubescens; assembly: GCA_021437795.1. Classification (NCBI taxonomy): domain Eukaryota; kingdom Viridiplantae; phylum Streptophyta; class Magnoliopsida; order Myrtales; family Myrtaceae; genus Rhodamnia; species Rhodamnia rubescens. The sequence goes on along the minus strand of JAILYA010000002.1, from coordinate 903,692 downwards.
GACTATTTTTGTAATTTTCCCTTGATCTTGAGTATACCACTTGTCGTTTGGTCAATTTACAAATCCAAAAGTTTTAGCAAAGGGTTACAAGACAATTTTATTGATCTTGAGTGTGCTAAAGTCCTAAAACACTTCACGAAAGTGCAATTGAATTTTAAAAATTTCGAATAAGGCAAAGAAGTCCTAAAACTTATCACGAAGATGCAATCGAGTCCTAAAACTCTCAAATGGTGCTATCAAATCCTTGAACTTGTTATAAAAGTGAATCGAGTCCTAAAACTTCTAAAAATGACAAAAAGTGCAACAACGGAAGGACTTAATTCACCAATTTGACAAGTCTAAGGATTTGATTGCACTTTTTAAAGATTTAGGATTTAATTACACTTTCTAGCAAATTTTAATACTTAATTGCGCTTTTGAAAATTTTTAAGATTTAATTGCACTTTCGTGACAAACTCTAAAACTTTCAACGCACTCATCCCTTTGGCAAAAGATATTCACACCCATCGGGTCAACTGGTGCGATGCTTACAAGCTTGGATTCAAGTCTCAGCTGCTTCCATATCTTAGGATGCCTGAGCCCATATGTGGAGGGGGCTTGGCCAGGGCAAGCGCCTAACTTTCTTACACACTTGTATCACGGGTTACTGTTTGAACTATGACCGTGCGGCGACTCACGGTGACTCGCGGCGATATGAATGATGTTGCGCATGAGTCAAGCTTGGTCCGAGGATCAATCATGCATGTTCATGCTCACTATTCGTGTTTGGTGGGGAGTACGAGAGTGAACTTTGAGAAAATGAGTCGTGGGAAGAATGGATGATGTATATATTGATGTTTGAATGATACAAGATGATTCACAAGTGGTGGAAGGTGCTGTACAATGGTGATGCTCACTACTATTTATAATTCAAGAGGGGCAGCAACTCGTGTCACTCGTGGGCTGCTCATCCGTCGTCACGTAGTGTTCGTCCTATTCACTTGGCATGACTTGTTTGAATCCTTGGGCATGGTGTGGCGGTTTCGCTTCCCATCTTGGCATGATGTCGTTTGCAGACCAGTGTGGGCGTTCTAGAAGCTTGGGAGGCTAGGGGAGTGTGACTCTTCATTTACCGGCTCACTGACTCGGTCGCTTGTTGGGTCGTCTGCGGCATGATGCACAATATTTTTCTGCACGAGTCTTGCATTGTGCAATGAGTTAGGCTGTATGATCCGTGCATCATGTATGAATCGATTCAAATCGATATTTGCATCGTGCAAGGATTGATGCGCGAGATGATCCTTTTGATCCACCCACACGACCATCTTGGCTAATGCTTGATCAAAGGGGACCGTTGTCGGTTGATTAACATGATCGACCACAAATTGATTCATTGCATGATCGGCTGGTCGTATTACGATCCTTGATTGAGGATTTTGTCGGACCGTGATACACGTGCAAGAAAACACCTAACCGTATCCAACCGTGCATGTATATGTTAATAAAAACCTCTTTTTTATTTTCCTTTTTTTCTGGAAAAGAGACCAGTGAAAAATGTTTTTCTTTTTAGATCCTTCTTTGATACATCTATATTAGCTATATATGGACATATGCATGTGAAGATGTACATCTGGAACCGTACACGAAGATTCCTGAATGATCGTGCTTTTGGAGCCAGTCCGAGCTATGTCGTGTTCGCGAGTTGGTGTAAGCATTTCAATGGGTATTTTCATGGGTCTGCGACTGAATTTGTCCGCTTCGCCTCTTGAAGGCAAGGGTGGTTTTCGGGTTCTTCCGAATCGGGCCTGGGCTCATGGAAGAAGACTGGGGATCATCATTTAGACGCATAGCTGGTGGCCCAGCTCAAGACATCGTAGGCGTCAAATTCTTCGAGTAGACCGACCCAAGAAGGACCTGATCGGTGTCACCTCACAGTAGAGCTCAAGACATCGTAGGCGTCAAATTCTTCGAGTAGACCGACCCAAGAAGGACCTGATCGGTGTCACCTCACAGTAGAGAGAGAGAGAGAGAGAGAGAGAGAAGAAGAAGCGGAGAGGAAGCGAGGGAAAGGAGAACAGACTGAGGAGAGAATATTACGATTTGCCTTATCGTATGCTCTCTGAAGCGAATGGAAAAAGTTGGGTCTGAACCCAAGAAGAGAAAACTCAATCCACCGCCTCGCAGGTCATTCTTTTTGTTTTTGTTCTTCGCTTTTTAAGTTATCATTGGACCAAATACGTTATCAGGTGAAAAAATCTAATGAAATATGTGTTGTAAGAGAGTTCACGGAGGAAATTCTTTGTTTTGCTACATAGATGATTACTATTTGCCCCGCTTATGGGAGGTAAAGCTTCTTGGCATGAGTCCGATGAGCATTTGAATTGCTAATTAGATGATGGGTTGGATTGGAGTTTTGTGATTTTTCAGTTAGGGCCGTGTTCGTTCGACCGTGTTTGTTCGAGGGTTAGGGTCGGTGAGATTGGTTTTGAAGTTGTATTTGGTGTTTGGGTGATCGATTGGTTCTCGGTGTTAGAAGAGGGAAACTCATGAAATTTTTTGAGTGGTCGGGATTGAAGTGCTTGATGTACATGGCAGAATTTTGACATTCTACAAGACACGGAGGGTGGTTGATTTTACTCGTTTCTCTGTTGTTCCGATGCGTGTGTGTGAGAAGACATTATTGATTAAATCCGTGCCATGTTCAGCCCAATGGTAGATATAGTTGAGCTTATGTCGGAAAACCAAATGGTCTGGTGAATGGATTGGAACAGAAATCTTGGATGGAGATGAGACTAGCCCAGTTGGTTAAGTGGATGGGTTGTAGTTCTTCTCATGGATCATGATGTATCGGATTCATCTAATAGAGTCTATCAATACTCGATAGGGAATTTTGAAGAGATGGACTCATTTGTCTATCGGGGAAGTATCGCTGTGCATTTGGACAATTTTGGTATACAGTATGTTGCTTCAAATGACATGCCTAAAATTGTGGAATTCCGTGAGGGAAGTCTGTCTGTCCTTAGGAAGAAGTCGTGAGTACTTTCCTGCAAATGAACTCTTGTGCATTAGGACTGGAATGAGCAGTTGACTGAACTATATCTGTCCACTTTTCCACAAATTGATGTTGCTCGGAACACTGTTGATTTTTCCACATGGACCTAATAAAAGCGTCGAGTGGCTCTTCTCAGTTGCTCAACCGCTTATCTTGATGAATTGCTAACTGAGCTTTCCATTCAATTGAAAGCGGATAATGGAGTGGGACCTCCAGGACGGTTTTACTTTCCACTCTTACGCTGCACTTTCCAGGGTGTCTACTCTACTATAAGAGAAGAGCTCATACGATCTGCCTTATTTATGTGTTTTGAATGACTGTACACTTCTAGTTCTCTTTGAAGAGAAAAATGATGTGATTAGGGAATTCTATTTTACATGTTTTCGATTACAACAATTCACGTTTTAGTGCTCATAATACAGTATGTGTAGCTTGTTCAGAAAGCAGTCATGTTCCTAGAACGGGCAAATTTTACATTCTGAGAAAACCTGATGTCCTGTTCAACATTTGGAGAAGTTACATTACTTTCCATTTCAAACTCTAAGAGGGTTTTCATTCTCTTCTTTAGATTTATTCTCTTCCGGGAAATATGATTTCTTCATGAAATTTTTAGCTCCAACCAATTGTTGTGGGTCTGGGGGATAGAATTACTTGGAGTTATTTTCCATTGTTAAGATTAAGCACGTACAATGTGTGGTCCTGAAAGCAAAACTTTAGAAGTCTTACAGGTTATGCTTGAATTTTGTCCTGCTTCATGGCACATCTCATTCTATGTAGTCTTTATCAGGCAATATCATATACTGATCTTGATCATATCTTGCGTACTGTATGGTCTGTTCATATTGGAGGAAACAATATAATCCTAGTCCTATTATTGCGGCATTAGTTGCCAACAATTTGTTTTAGAAGTTTGAACTTGGACTCTATTTGCTTGCCTAGCCCATCTAATACCAGCCCTCCACATTGGGTGTTGTCAATAGTTGGTTCTTGCTTATGGAAGTTGCTCTTCTTCGGTCTTAAGTTTGCAATCTCCTTCTGTGTTGGCCTTTTCTTTCTTTCCCGTAAGTCAGCAGTAGTGTTGCTAGTGAATCAACGCTGGTAATGGGTTGTTGCAACCCTACCATAGTTTCTACGTGTCTTGTTTGCTTATAACATATGAGAGTGTGATATTAGCTACATAGACCGTTCATCATTGCAGGAATCTTTCCTCACTTCATGCGAATGAAGAAAGAGCCGGGAAATCTACTACTCATAGTAATACTGTGAGTACATTTTCGTTGCTAAGTCCCTCCATGCATGACCACTTTTATTTTTGATTTCATTAGATGGCTTATTCTTTCTCTATGTTTATGCAGGGTAGTTCTAGTGGGTTGAATACGAAGATTGAACAAGCCAAGAGATTTGCAGTTGCGCAAGCGCAGCGTGATGGTTGCACTGGAAACTACCGGATCTTCGATTCGCCTTATGGAAACTTTATGGTACCCGTCGTTCCTACACGTGCAGACCTAGGTGGATAACCGTTCTTGCTTTTGCCAATTTCTCTGAATTGCATTATACATACCAGTACTCTTTTTATGAAGATCATACATAATGGTAAAAATGTGCTAAGCCGTGTGTTTTGAGTAGAGGTGGCAAAATGGGTATAAAACCCATATTTGATCCATATTTCATGGTGGTGGGTCATAAATGAGTTCCTTAAGTTTTAAAAGTGTGTCATTGATGCAGGGAAACATAACAGGAAATACTTTCTAAAAGGTATACTGAAATTGATTGAATAATTATATCGATTACATAAGGCGGACGTCCTTTATATAAATAGGACCTCTTAAGAAATTAAATACGAATCAAATCTAATCTTAATTAAATAAAAATCAAATCAAATCAAATCAAACAAAATTCAAATCAAATATTACGATCGGATATATCGCAAAGTTACCTAAAATAGAAAACGCTCGAAAACCTATCTAAATGACTTTGAAACGCAAAATTCATCGTACATCACGGCGAAGCGGTGATTGTTGATCGAAATGTCGTTTTGCTTCAATGATCGAATTTGAGCACAATCCGTGCTCGCTAGCCTCAAATCGTTAAAATCTACCCGATTTCCGGCGATCACGTTTTTTAAGAAATCACACTTCAGTTGTTCTACATCAATCATAAATGAGTTATGTAGAAACTTAATGGATAAATAGGTTTTTAAAAACGTATAAAAAATAATTTTCTATGAACTGGATTTTAATATTAAAGTGTTTTAATAATATAGGTCGGGTTCGGATATGTGTTACGAGATTTGTATAACATGAAAATGTGTTAAAACGGGTTAAATGGATCAATATGGATTGAACTATATTCGATTTGATTCAAAACACCCGATCTACCGATTTGATACCTCTGGTTCTGAGCATCATGCACTTGACGGGTTAGTCAACTATTACATCTTGCTGTTCACAGGCCAGGGCGCCGCAATAGGTTCGTAAAACTCTCTCCGCAATCTTTGCTCCTTATTAGTTTAGTTAGTCAAAACTTGTAGTGGTTGAAAAGAGCCGGAATCCTCTGCACGTGCATGCTGACTGGACTGGTAAAGAGCGCACGATAATTTAAGGAAAAGCTCCAAAGTCATCTTGGTGTTTGGCAGTATTAAAATGCTTTGCCAAGCTGTCGGTAATATATAAAATTGCAAGCTTGGAGAAGAAGAAGATGCTCAAATGCAGATCGAACCGGTCTCCATATTAATGACCCATGATATGTCACGCGTGGATCACGTGGAATTCGCCGTGCCCGTGTTTTTGGATTTGGATCGCCTAACATTTGGATTTTCGTGACGTGCGTGACATTCTCAAATCGGTAATCGAATGAAAATGAATGACTGATTTGGCCGTCATATGTTAAAAGAAATGAAAAAAATATGGGTGGGAATTTTTGGAGTTTGAAAAATTTTGAATCCTAACGTGGTTAATCAGCCGTCATTTTCATTTGACGACGCGATTTTAATAATGTCACGCATGTCACAAATCTCAATGTTAGACGATCCGTCGAATGTTTTTACTTCGAATTTTTGAAGTGACGAAAGGTAATGATTCACGTGCAACTTGCCAACTTCACAATCTTTGCACTGTTCTTGTCGTGTGGACTTTCGCTATTAACATTTCCCCGGTGGCGGAGACGTGGGGGTTTTGGGTTGTGAAAGTTCGGCTCACGTCTTTCCTTTTGTACTTATGATTTGTGTCATCTCGGATGGTTACTAAAATGATCCCAATCAAGGGCAATGGCAGGGAAGTTGTCGTTCCAATTTTTTTTTTTTTTTTAGGGGTGTCGGATGGCGGCTTGGATCGCCCGTTTTGTGCTTGTAATTGGTGTCGCCTCTGCGTAGATTTGCTTGTAGTTAGAAAGTGTTATAAGTAGGATTCAGAGGGGACCTACGGATGGTTCTTGGGTTAGGAACGGTTGCTGGGGTTTGAATCAGCAGTAGGCCCTTAGCTGAGTTTGGTTATCTATGAAAGTTCGAAAGGGCATGACCTATGTGTTGCATCCTTTGACCCAAGTTGGAGAATTTGTAGTCTCATCTTAAATTCTCTCTCCCTCTGGAGTTAAGTCAACATTTTGCGGCATTTTCTAATCATGGGAAGTCAACCCTCTTAAATTGGTGGGCCCAAGAATGTATTAGGCACCATGTAGTTCTCACACCTTCTTTATTAGAAGAACGATAAGAGGGAATAGCAACGTGACTTATCTATTCGTGGGCCATCGCGCGCCGTGCATGGAAAAGGGAATGTGACCATTACGTCTATTGGACAATTTCCGGTCATCGAATAATTCGCACGCGGCTCTGTCTAAAATATCTTTCGCGAGTAGTGTGAAGTATCTTATGAATTATAAGTAGTTGATGTAGCGAAGAGGTATAATCATATCTCGGCATTAAAGGATGCGCATAGTAATACTTCCTGAATTGAATTTATGTTTCGTAAGTATTTCAGAGTGAAAAATCCGTTTGATAATGTAATTTTTGAACAGAAATTCGTTTGGTAAAAATTTATACTTTTGAAAGAAATTTATACTTTTGAAGTGAATTTTCATTTATGCGGTTGTTTTTCTTTCAATTTGAGAAGTTAAAAAAAATTATTTTCTCACTTCAAGAAGTACTTTTCGTCTCACCCTCTTTTCATTTAGCCTTTCTTGCCTAATCACGCCTCCGCCGTTGTCGCAAACCACCAACCCCACCGACCATTACCGCCCACCGCCGCCATCCTTCGCCAACCTCCCCCCCTCGCCATCGAACATTGCCGATCGTCATCACTTGCTTGCCGACCGCCACTACCCCCGTCGTCGACCATCGTCACCCATCGAAGCCCTATGCTTGGCTTGACCACTACGACCACGCGCCCCCGTCAACGACAACCCGCCGACCGTTGATCATCGCCCGTCGCCTCCGACCTCCGTTGATCGCCACCGACCATCGCCAACCACCTTTGCCAACCATTGTTGGCCATTGGCATGGCTACCGACTCACCATCTCCTGCCGATGAAGTAAAAATTAAATAATATTTAATAACAATATATATTTTAAAAAAATTAAAATGAAGTAGAAATTTTATGGTTGCCGAAAATAATTCGTCGTATAAGATTTTGTGTTAATAATATTTCGAAGTAGAAATTTTCAATCGTCATCAATCGAATTTCTACAATCGAAATCAATTTATAGAGTAGAAGTAGAAAAATTAATTTTTGATCGAAGTTGATTTACGAAGAAAAGATTGCTTGCATGCCGGAAATTATGGTTGACACACGATGTGTGACAAAGAGAATAGAAATTATGTACACGAATTTCTCTTTCTCCTTTAGCTTAGCGAAATTTGTTTATTATTTCGTAAAGAAAATAAGGGGATGCGGAAAGCAGGGCTAGTGATCGGAGTGAGGCCGTAATAAGGTAGCCGTACTCATTCGAAGTTGCGGTTGGATCTTTCAACCCGGAAATAAAAGGACATGGGAGATTATGGATGGATATTTGAACAAGTGGAGGGTGTATGGCAACCATTTACGACGTCGTCTTCCAAATTTTGTTTTTGAAAAGCGCAAAAGGACAAAGACGTCATTTTCGCAGTGCTTGAGGTCTCTCTCGAAGCTTTTACGTTGTCTTGAAAAGAGATGCTCGTGTGGATGGCCTCCATGTGGGGATTAGGACAACCTTTGGAATCTCATTTCCAATATTCGGGGGAGAAATTGAACCGTCAATTTCGAAGACGTGTCCCGAATTGGCCATGGACAAGACAGAATGAGCTAAATCTTAAAACTGGTTTTGGTATAATTTTACTTATCATCTGGATTAGGTCTAATAGTCTCTCTCTCTCTCTCTAATTTTTTTGTTCTGTCTTTTTGGTTCATTAAAAAGGAAACTCACGTGTGCATCGGTTCGGTTCAAGGTTGTTTTTTTTTTTTTGGGGGTTCAAAGTCCGGTCCAAGTTTGAATAAAACCTTTTATTGACTCGAGACTCTTGATAGATTCATATTCGTTTTGAGTTTTAGATCTCTCAACCCCTTATCTCGAAAATTGATTAAAAATTCACCAAATCATCTCATGAATTAAAAACCGTGAATAGTCATTGACTCTCGAGAAAAGAGTAAAAGTGAGACCTATTTTAGGACATACAATGCATTACAAACGCTAGTAAGGCGTCCTATTGAAACCAAAAAATATAGGCTAAGGTGTACTTGTCCTGTCCCCTCCTCTTCCTAATCCTATGGACGTCTTTCCATTTTGGGGAAAATGAACAGTTTAAAAGTATTCTTATAAAAAATGATTGTTTGTTTCTTTTAGAGAAATAAGTAAAAGGAGATTGTTTATATTATTAATAACAAATTATGCCTAAATATGTTCGCCGATAATAAAAATAATTTTCAATCATTTGATTTTTGTAAACGACACGAGCAATCATTTATAGAAAATTATTTTTTAAGCCGGTGATTTTGCACAAGCATGCTCGGTCAAATTCTCACTACTTTTTCCTTTTTTCGGGCTAAGGGATTTTTTTTTTTGGTCGAAGGCTAAGGAAGTAATGACCCACAAACCACAACTATTTGAGACAAAGGTTAAAACTTGACATATTAGAACTCCGGGGAAATAACTCATTCAATCGTAAACCTATTGTACGGATACATATTCGATCATAAAATTTTCAATTTTGTAAATTTAGTTTTAATTTTTAACCATTCAACTTTCGGCAGATACCGCCAAAGTGGCGGTGCGCCGTGATTGGCCAATCCCGCCCCGCAACTCCTCGCGTGGATTTCACCTCCAAATAGATGAAATTATGGATCTTAGCAAATGAACCGCTGCGGTTCTTGCTTTAAGCTCATCATTGATCTATTACCCTCAAAACGTCATGCACGACACAAGATTCAAACACATGCTCGTGCTCGCTTTTCAAATGGCTCTCCCACTCCTCCTCGCATGATCCTGCGCTTTGGTGTTCAATTTGGTGGAGGGTCGCGACTCAAAAGGGACATTGACCATCTTCCAAACTGAAACTTCAAAGGCAGCTAACTGGTTAGTAACAATCCATCTAACTAAGCCAAGAGGGGGGGATTGAAAATCAATGCAGAGTGGCAATAGGTAGCTGGCTATATTAGGAAGGAATGCAATTTGAAATCCCTCACAATAGACCCTACATACGTATACGTATTCAATTTCTAGATTTAATATTCTAATGATAGGGAAAATTGCTAAAAAAAAGTTTTAAATTTATTATACGAATGCCGATTCAATCCGAAACATTTTAATTTTGGCTTATTTAGTCCTAAACCTTTTGAAAATTTGCCAATTTAGTATTTTGAAACAATTTTGATCATAAATCAAGGGCGTGGAGGCCGGCGGCGATCATACGTGGTATAATTAGTGTTGACTTGGACAAAATTTAAAATCTTTTTACTTTTTATTTAATATTATTATTATTTTTTATCTTTTTTACCATTGTGGCCGGGGACGGGCAAGGGCCTCCTTGCCACGGCCAGCGAGGCCACCGGGGCCCTCGCCTAGATTTGGGCAAAGCCTTTGTCCCCTCGCCTGCCACAATGCAAAAAGAAAAAAAGTAAAAGACAAGAGATTACAAAAAAATAAAATAAAAATTATAAAATTGTTCACGCCAAGACCAACGTCTTATGGCATTCTTTGAGTCGACATTAGAGATTCCCACCAAAATTGTCTGGAATGCTAAATTGGCAAATTATTAAAAGATCGAGGATTGAATTGGCCGAAATTGAAATATTCATAACTGAATTGGTATTCGCACAATAGGTTTATGACACTTTTGATAATTTCTTCCTCATGATAGTATTAACGCCTTATACAATTCATCCAAATCAATAATTAAATAACTCGAAAGCTTATCACGAGTTTTGAATAAATGGCAAGCGCTTGTAGTCCATGTCAATTATCATACGAAGTGACATTGTACCGCGATTTACGGAATTATTTCTATTCAAACTCCTCCTCGCATAATTCTTGAATATTAACGGAGGACAAGAAGAAAGGATCATCAAAGCTTATTCAAAAACGGGAATTAGAGCTAGTATTATGGAACGTGACGATCAAAAATCGATGACACTTCCACAAATTAAACAAGAAAGTACGATTTTCCTTTTTAGTGAAACTTTAACAGAAATCTCAGCATCTCTTCGTTCATAATGATTCCTCATTTTATTTTTAAAAGGAGATGAGGAAGAGAGAAAAGCATCATCATCATCGATTCAACTCTCATGTTTGCGTCACTTTGCATGGTTTGGACAATTTTGATTCTCAAGGGTGCTTAAAATTTAAACTCTCTTTTGGCTAAATATAAAAAAGAAAAAAATCTCTCTCTTCTCATTAAACATAAAATAATAAACATCACTAGTTTCTCTTGAATTAAAAGATCGAATGACTGGAGATAGATTTGCAGTATATCTCGAAACTCTCGTAGATGATTCACATCTCATGGAAAATTATTTTCGCTCTACTTATCCCTACCCCGCCCTAGGGTTATTTTAGCAGTTTTTCGATCTTTGGTTATCCAGTTACAAAACCGACCCCATAGACTTTCGTTGCCTCCAACAGACGGACGAATAGTCAATTTTGAAAGAACTCCGGATCGATGGCTCAAGACCTTTGGTCTCTACTCGAACCCAACGAAAAAAAAATGAGATCACTTCTCAATAGATAAAAGGGGAGGGCATAGCTTTTGGTTTTAGACTCGGAATTGTTTTTTTTTTTTTTGGTGAGATGGTGAAATTTTTCTTTGCCATTAGTGACAACGAAGTTCTTGGTAATTAACAAAAATGCAAGGAAAGGAAGATCTCCACATTTTAGATACTTCCTATAGTTCGATTTCATATACATTTGAAGCTGTTAAAAGCACTTTGTTATAGGATTTTTTTTTCTCTCTTATGGAAATCAAAATGTTGTAGGAGTGACCAAATGAGGCGTTGGGCGAGTTAGTGAGATCGTGGGCGCCTAGACGGTTAAACCGATGGGCCTCGGGTCGAATCTCCCGTTGAAATTGATGCTAACCGGTGGCGTTAATCGGTGGCGTTGACACTCATACCCCTACCACCAGGAAATAGTCATTGTTGTAGAAGTGAAAGTGTACAGCAAGATCGACTCCCCACCTTTTGTTTTGCCATGAGCAAATTAATAAACCATTAAAAATAAAAGGAAACTCAAGACTTATCGAATAAACCATTAAAAATAAAAGGAAACTCAAGACTTATCGTCGAGGCATGGGGCTCTCTCCACACGAAAGATAGCATGAGATTCGCTTGGGGGAAAATCACTTTTTCTCGCACGTGGGAAATCAATTCCATCATGGGAGGGGAAAAAGGAATCAATCGGAGGGCGACACGTGGCAATTAATAGCATCTCCTGAAGATCATACACAACCCCTGTTCGGGGAATCATGTTCGTCTACACAAAGAAGCTGACCACCTCGGAGGGCTCAACCGTAATTTCGCGAGCCAAAGAGAGCCAATTTTATTCCTTCCTTTTCTTGATCTTGATCGCAGCTCACCCTTTTCTTCACGGAAAATCCCAAGCCCCCAAAAAAGATTCTTTGAATATATCTTCGCTAATCGCAATCGAGCAAAATAAATAGACAATTAATTAAAAAGCGAAATCGACCAAAAATAAAATAAAATAAAATAAAAATTGAGCGAAAAAGAAGGGAAGGGCAAGCCCGAGAAGAAGAACAAGCCGGTATTTGTATTCTCTCTTCCAGCTCTTTTGTTCACTCATTTTCCGAGGAAAACAGATTATTTTCCGGGGAAATCGCTCTTCTTTCCTATTGTTCTCCAACGAATAATCTCTCATGGCCAGTCTATAGCAGCTCTCTCTCTCTCTCTCTCCCAAAAAGGAGGAAAACAACGCACCTTTCACCTCCTTCAATCGGTCTTCCAATCTCGGGGCCGGAAATAAGGAGACCCACTTGAGCAATATGATCAAGAATTGATCCAGCAGCTACAGAGAACGCAAAGAGCCCGAGTTGACCTGAGGAAACCCATCATTTTTGGAGAGAGAGAGAGAGAGAGAGAGTCGTCGGCGGCGGCGGAGCTGAAGATGGGGAAGAAGGTGGCGGTGGTGCTGTGCGCGGCTGCCGTGGCGGTGGCGGCGACGGGGGCGGCGATTGTCGTGAGGAGGCAGATGAAGAGATCGGGGAAATGGGCCAAGGCCATGGCCATACTAAAGGAGTTTGAAAACAAGTGTGGGATCCCAATCGCGAAGCTCCGCCAGGTGGCGGACGCCATGACCGTCGAGATGCACGCCGGCCTCGCATCCGAGGGCGGTAGTAAGCTCAAGATGATCATCAGCTATGTGGACAATCTTCCCACCGGGTATACAGACCCAGTTCCCATTCATCAGTTCGATTGCAATTTTTGGTGGTGTTCATGTATTGATGTGTTTGTTTGTGTGTGGTTGTTGTGTTGATCTTGAATTTGTTGGTGGGTATAGGATTGGAAGTTCGTGTTTTCAGTGTACTATAAATTTCACTATATATTTTTTTTCAATGGGATTGCGAATTTTTTGTTGGGTTGACGGCTTTTAGTTTAGTTTTGTGGATGGCATGATCGAGAGCTAAAACGGAGATTCTGAGATGAATTGGAACAAAAGGTGATTAATTAACCGGATCCACTGTTGCATCATTAGGTTACCATTGATTATTAGGATCTTTTCTGTTTAAGAAAAATTTGTCCTTGGTTTGTTTCCTTGGTTGTAGGAAGCGTTCCTAGAACGGTTGAGCAATCAGCAAAATCAGTGCTTTTTGCATTTCCAATCGAAGTTGGTTGCACGTATGCATTACGGAATCTCATCTAGCTTGGACATGAAATAATGCTGTTGCCTTACCAAAAAAAAAAAAATAATGCTGTTGGAGTTCAGTGTTGGGATAAGATTCCCTTTTGTTTTTTTTTTTTTTTTTTTGGGGGAGGGAATTTGACTTACTGTCCAGAATGAGGGAACGTTATTGTTGACTTGTTGTTAATCGTCCTTATATGTTGGTGGAATGAACTTATAGTTAACTTTCTGATCAAGTGGTTCTTACTATGGAAAGTGTATTGCTTGATGTTCTTTGGAAGAGGTTTATTGAGAAGGCAACTGAGCAACGTACTTGTATCAGGAAAATGATTTTCAGTTCTTCAGCTGTGGTTTTGTGTACATCCTAAAAAACCTTTTGGTTGATTCTGCGGATCTCATGTATCTCTTCCTCACTGCTCTAGGGATGAGCAAGGATTGTTTTATGCATTGGACCTGGGCGGCACAAATTTCCGGGTCCTTCGTGTTCAGTTGGGAGGAAAACAGAAGGGTGTTGCTTCACAAGAATTTGAAGAAGTTTCAATACCTCCCCACTTAATGATTGGATCTTCAGAAGTGAGTGCATTTCAATACCCAATAAACTTGAGTTAATTCTGCTCGTTACACTCATTCTCTAATGTTCATTCTATCTTTCAGGCTTTATTTGATTTCATTGCCACAGCACTTGCAAAAGTTTGTTGCCACAGAAGGTGAAGGTTCTCATCCTTACCCTGGTAGGCAAAGAGAGCTGGGCTTTACCTTCTCCTTCCCAGTTAGGCAAACATCTATATCCTCGGGGACATTGATCAAATGGACAAAGGGCTTTTCCATAGAAGATACAGTGAGTACTGCGGATCCCAATTTCTCTTAAATCTTCCGACGTAGACTCAAGTATTTGGATATCGTGGAAAACCTTTTTTATAATACGGGACAATAGTGCAATAGGAATCATGTAGCTGACCCACATTGTTGGAAAGGCTTGGCTGTTGTAGTAGAGTTGTGTACGACTGTTGCTTGTATGATGCTTAGCTATGGTGGTTGACATTGTTTCTGACTCTTCGTTCCCATGGTAACTGAGTAGCCTGCAGTCAGCTTTCCCTTGTTTTTAGTATCATATTGGAAACCATGCCGCATCTTTGAGTGCAAATTTCTTGAAGTGTTTTCATGGAAAGTTTTGAAGTTGAGAATTAAGATGGTTCTATGAGAGCTCACAGGGTTTAAGTTGATCAAGGTTGTTTCGTTTTTGGCCTTGCATATTTCTTCAAGGCAAAACTTGACCTTGTTCAACGAAGATCAAATCCTAGCTTTGGAATAATTTAGTCGTGATCTACTTGGAAGTGTGCAGTCCTTTTTTCAGTATTCACATGGCTATATGGCGTTTTTGAAACATGATAGATGATGGGACCTGTCTGATGTTTATTGTAGTGGTTCGGTGTTACCTTTTTATTCCTATATTTTAGTGCTTCTGGTTTATATTGACTTCATGTTTGTTTGTGTTGATGAGGTTGGGGAGGATGTTGTGGGTCAACTGACCAAAGCAATGGAAAAAATTGGCCTGGACATGCGCGTAACAGCTTTGGTTAGTATTAAATGGACGGCTGTGATTGTAATTGTTTTGCTGATAAAATATCCTGATTTCTCATCGGAAATTGCTCTTTGTTTATAATTATCGTTGGATCCTTTGACTTGCCATGGTGTAGGTTAACGACACAATTGGAACTTTAGCTGGGGGCAGATACTACAACCCCGATGTAATTGCTGCTGTCATTTTGGGTACCGGAACAAATGCAGCTTATGTTGAAAGGGCTCAGGCAATTCCTAAGTGGCATGGTCCTCTGCCTAAATCAGGAGAAATGGTGAGTAATCTTTCCATTATCGAACTGTAGTTTATTTCTAGATTTTAGTCATGAAAATTTTATCTACTTTAGATCTCTGTCATCATCTTCGGTTGTCAGAATCAGGCTACGGACTTTCATTACCATGCAGAAACCTTGTACATCAATTACCTATTTTGCTGAAATTTGCAGGTCATCAACATGGAATGGGGCAACTTCAGGTCGTCACACCTTCCCCTGACAGAGCATGATCTGGCGCTGGATACTGAAAGTCTAAACCCGGGAGAGCAGGTGACCCACTTTCCACATCCTCTTCACTGTAATTTTTGCGGTTTTTTGCTTATGTTTATTTTTCTTGCAGATTTTTGAGAAGATAATATCAGGCATGTACTTGGGAGAAATTGTGCGTAGGGTTTTACTGAAAATGGCTGAAGAAGCTTCATTTTTTGGTGACAATGTTCCTCCTAACTTAAGAGTCCCTTTCATATTAAGGTGTGTTACTGGTCATCTGGCATTTCGTTTGATGTCCTTGTGAATTGTGATTGCTTAGTTTATTTGCTATGGCATGTTTGTTTTGATTTTGCCTTCTTGATGTTGATTCATTAAGCTTGTGTCATCCAGTTCCTGAACAAAAACTTGACAGCATTTTGCAACCAACAGGTGATCTGAATTGAAAAAGAAACCATATCTGTTTCTTGACAATGTCAATTCAATTTATTTGGTTCAAGATGTGTTTGATCAGTTTTTCATTTGTGGCAGCTGCCAGACATAGTTACGCTCGTGTAAAGCGTGGACCCTAATTGAACAAATCAGTACATCATTGTTAGTGACCTTGGCCTCCCACCTGGAGCTTTTACCAAGTCATCCACATGCTTTTCTTCTTATCCTTTGTTTTTAGTAACTATCAGTGGGCTGGAAGTATTTTTTTCTTCCCTTGAGAGCTCTTTATTGTGTCACTTCTAAAGATGATTGAGACAACATGCAATTTTCGCCTTCTTATTTTGTCAGCCTTTATTTTTTTATAAATGACATTACAGTTGGATTTTGCGGTTTCAGTTCTCATTACATGACATTCCCACTCTCTTATATTGCGTTAAGATTTCTAATGTCTCATGTAGTCCTTTTTGACTAGTTCTGATTTCACAATGCATGCATTGCTGTGTTATTTGCTGAACTTATCACAAACCTCATGATGCTTGCAACTGTAATCTGCTGAGTGTTGTAAATCGCATTTATCGTTAGAGACTGAAGTGCCTTATGTTAAATCCTGCTTTGAGTTGTCTTACTTTGTGTTCCTTCTTATTTCGATCAGCAGTGCCATTAGGATGTGATTCGAAGATTATGCTTCTCCATCACTAAAATTTTTCCAGCATTTTATGTATTTTGATTTTCAAGAAAGTGTGTAGAACTTTAAATTGCTGTTGTCAAATGTGAAGGACCCCGGACATGTCTTCTATGCATCATGACGCATCTTCGGATCTTAAAGTTGTCGGGAACAAACTGAGGGATATCTTAGAGGTATGTTCTGCTTTCTCCATGGAGCGGTGAATTACTTTGTTGTCCATCTGATTCTCTGGAGGCTTAATACTATTATGTATCTTTCCTGAGTCTCCAAGAAAAAGAATCTTGTTGTGACAGTCCCACGTTGTTTTTAGCATTACTTTGTGAAAGAATATCACCTATCCTTTTCACATTTTCGTTTTTGTTCCTTTCAACCGCACCCCGTATTCCTCTTGAATGGAGGACATGGTGGTGAATACCTTGGCAATCATCTGTATAATTTGCAATCTGTGTCCATTAGATACCCAATACTACCTTGAAGATGAGAAAAGTGGTTGTTGAGCTCTGTGACATCGTTGCCACTCGTGGAGCTCGCCTATCTGCTGCTGGGATAGTTGGGATCCTGAAGAAACTGGGAAGAGACGGCGCAAGGGAGGGAGCAGAACAGCAGAAGTCGGTGATTGCGCTTGATGGCGGTTTGTTCGAGCACTACTCGGAATTCAGTTCCTGCATGGAGAGCACTCTAAAGGAGTTGCTTGGAGAGGAAATCGCGCAGAACATTGTTATTGAGCATTCAAATGACGGGTCTGGCATAGGAGCTGCACTTTTAGCGGCTTCGCATTCCCAATATCTCGAGGCTGAGGAGCCTTGATCTCTTCTTTCCTTGTATAATTTTTTTTTTCCATTTTCCTTCTTCTTGAGACATATTGGAGAATCTAGAGCTCTTCTTACACCCAAGGAGTTACCGAAATTTAGTCTTGCGGAGCAGAGAACGAGCACATGGGTTATATGGCAGCTCGGATTTGTCTCTTGGAGGCGCGGATATTTGTGTGCTGCAGCTAGTTGTCACCTTTCTTGGATTGTAGCAATATGTTGGTAGTAAGGGGGAGCTCGTATCTACTGAACTGGTGAATAAATGGGGAAGTAAAACTGCAAATGGAGAGTTTTTTTTTCTTTTCGTTGCAAGACCCAAAGAAAAAGAAAAGCTCTTGTTCTTACAACGAATAAGACAGTTTGTTCCGGTGGTAATAGAAAGTAGAGATTCTTGGTATTTTATGTTTGTTAAGATGTTATTTTATTGATGATTTCTGCTTGTCTGAAGTTATTCTCTTGTTGAATGATTGCCCGGGTCATTCAACTTTTCTCTCTTGTTTGGTTGAAGATTTGAATGTGCATTTTTGTGTGGAGAAGATCCTTGGTGAGTGTGTTATATGCTGCTAGAATAGATCTGGATCACTGAAAATAGGAGACTCCACATGAAATTCATTAGATCTGACAAGTCCACATCTTTTGCTGCAAACACGTGGGGATGGTGCAGTGGTGGAGGATTAGAGATACAAGGTGCGGACTCAAATCTGTAGGGCGGTCTCTCGTCGCATTAGAGGTGGCAAATTGGTGAGTCGAGGTTGGATTTGGGTGTCTGTTACATTGGTATAAGCAAAACCGAATCAGTTTAACCCAAGATGGACCGTTTTCTTTTGATGAGACCCGGACGGTCCGTACCAGACCTAGGATCAAACCTGAACCAACCCACCTGAACATGGCGTGCGTGCTCTTAGTAGTATCTTTTTCAATCCTGGGTTTTGTTCTCTCTCTCGGCTCCAGCAGATGCGGCAGTTCCTCCTCTTTCTGAAGTAAATGATGTCAGGTTGTTATGACATCAAAGCTATCCAAACCGGTTGGAAGTGAAGATTACCATCACATCAAAGGATTTTATTTCTATCTAATGAGATCAGAATTGTTAGAGAAGATGAGCTTTTATAACTGGCGGCACTCGCTTGGCGAGGCGGTACCCAACAGCAGACCACAGCAGACCTTGGGTGGCTCCTCCTCGATCTGTCGAGCCCTTTTCCACACGGAACACCAACCGGCTGGAGATGCGACAGTGGTTGTCGCCGGAGAAGTAAAAGATAGAGAAAAATTCTTCCATGGCTTTGCTTCCTCTGGGATATTCTGCCGAACCTATTTTCAACTATGACAATTTCTTTCAGCAAAAATGATAAAAGACTCGAAAAACATAAAACTCTCGGATATTCGCCGAACCTATTTCAACTATACAATTTCTTTCAAAAAGATAAAAACTCGAACATACATAATGCAATGCTCGATTTTTCCTCTCTTTTTCTGTGTCTCCCTCCTGCTTTATGATGCGATGATGGAAGAGATGGGTCTTTTCAAGAACTTGAACATCGCACAAGTTCACATCAATCACGCAAATTTGCACGTGTATGACATTGTCTTTACGCAATCCGTCCGAGAGAATTGCTGCCGGTTGTCATCGACACGAAATAGTTTGTCGTCAACTTCCATATCGTACAAGGTAATTGTCCCGCGATTAGTCCGACAAAGTACATCGAACAATTCATGCAAGCCACTTATCATCTACATAGCCATAAGGCCCATAGCTAACAAACCTAAGGTGAGAAACAAGAAGCCCTGGCCTTGACATCGTCTACGTTCCTCACATCCAGTTGCATCTCTTCACGGGGTTGTTGGTTCTGACGGCGCATCTCCTCCATCTCAGTGACAAGTTCGCCTGTATTTCTTCCATGCGGAGGCGATTCAATCCTTAGCTTTGATACCAGATGACCAGGGAACACCGGACAGATGAAAGGGTTTTCCGATCTTGGTGAGGTTGAAACCATGCTAAGAAGTATAAGAAGGAAGGGACTTAGAAAAACTAGGCCTCTCCAAAAATCAGAAACTTAATCGTGTGTCAAAATTAAAGACTTGAGGGTATTTATTGCCTAAAAACCTAGGACCCTTTTGAGTAACCTTCAAGTAAAGAAGAGACCTAAATTACATTATTCGAATAAGTACCGATGATCATCGAATTCTTAATCCAGATAAAAGCAATCCCAAAAATATTCAAATAAACTTGCTGCTAGAAGAAACAAGGAAAATTGTCCAAAAAGCCTAAAATCTATTGTACCATGATCAATTCAATCCTAAATATTTCAATTGTGTTAATTTAGTCCTAAACATTTTGACGATTTATTAATTTAGCCCTAAATCTTATGAAGTTTTGCCAATTTAGTCCTAAACCTCTTGAGAGTTTCTCAATTTAGTTGTAGACTTATATAGGCAAAAGCGACTATATTGACAAATTATCAAAAGTTTTAAGCACTAAACTAGCAAATCATAAAAAAATTTGGAACTAAATTGGCACAATCGAAAGGTTTGCAATTGAATTGACAAATCGTCAAAAGGTTCAAGATTACATTGGCACAATTGATAGGTTTATTAATGAATTGGCCACCGCACGATAGGTAAAACTTGTTAGGCAATTGTCCTCAAGAAATAATGTCATCGAATAACAAGAGATAATTTTGAGGTTTTCAGCAAGAAGTAGGTTGCTGGTATAGTGTGACATTACGCAGTGATTGTTCAGGTTAAACAAGCTGGTGACATTAGTGAACAAAAACTAAATGGTGGATATGTTCCTACTGCATTAGAATGTGAAATCCGTAATCTTTAGTCGCATTATCAAACTAAACGTGATTAATATCACACTGACATAATGAAGTAAAAGAAATTGTTTTGGAGATAGATTCCAGCGTAGTTGGTTTTCAATTGGGACTTCAACTTAGCTAGCTAATTTAGGGTTTCTGAGCCAGCTTCGCCCAATCAAGAATCAAGAACAAGACCGGCCCATATGAAAGCCCCTTGGACAACCTAACTAGAGACATGATGGTGTCCTACCTTGCAACAGTAATCTCTATTCGTCGAGCACTTTGGGAAATTTCAAGATACGAGGATGCACTGAATCTTCTTTACACATACTTTCTCTTACTAAAAAGTATGAACTTTTAGGTCGGATATCATGACATAGGCTCCGTTTATTTAGCATAAAACGAATGATTCAAAACATGTTTTCCTAAAAAAATAATCATTTATATCTCTTACAAAAATGAACGAAGGAAAAATATTTTCGCCTTTTCTAAAAATGTTTAGACATGAATTGCTAGCTATAAAGAAAACATTTGCTATTGGATAATTATTTCAAGAGATATAAGAAATCATTCTTAAAAAAGTATTTTTCAAATTATTCATTTTTCACGAAACTAACGGAATCATAATACCAAAGCCTTGATTCGCATCGCTCATGCTCGATTAATACGCACCATGCGGGGTTTCTGTTCATTTTTATCTCCCATTCGTCTTTCGTGAGAGGCTTTTGTTTGCCATTTCATAAGGATGCCTTCTTGCCCCCAAGGGTATAAGTAAGCAAAGACAATCAAAACAACCATAATAAGCAAAAGGGTGCAAGGCCAGACAAATGGAGTGCCAACTTTTTATCAGTGCCCTGCTCAAGTTGAGCTAAAACACAAACCGATCCCATATATTAAAGCCATCATTGTAAACTAGGGACTATGGCAAACAACACAAAACAAGAAATTGGAAGGAAGCACGGCCATAAAAGAATGAAGCATTCTAGACCCAAAATAAGGAGCATAAAAAGGAAGCTTCCCTTTTCTGATCTCAATTTTGTACTAGCGGGAGCGGCTTTGACGGGCTCGTTAACCTCGGACCTTCGAGTTGCGTGTTGTGCAAAACACTTACGGCTCAAATTGGCTGTTTGGCAACGGGCACGAAACTCTTACGGTAGAGCACAAAACGGCGGGTCTCAAGCGTTAGTCGCGCCTCCCCACCTATTTATAGATAAAGAAAACCACGGATAAGTGCTTGATGACTAGTGCATTGTATATATCGATGACGTTATCACTCGTCCTAAACGTAATTCTACTTACAAAGTCGAGAAATCTCCATGTGCATACGGATCAATGACCATGTGCAGAAGCTTTACCCAAAAAAAAAAAAAAAAAACCATGTGCAGCCACATTTGTTCAAGAGGATCCCACTCTGAAGAAAAACATCTCAGCAAAGATCTGTTGTAATTAGTGGTTTAATGGCTCTATTATTGTCAATGTAATCGACGTACAATTATTATCTTCGTAACCGACGTGGTTTAATATCGTGTAACGGATTTTTTCCCGAGTCTATATATAGACGTGTTTCCGTAGTTCGAATTACAACCGACAACTCACAATTCGAAATTCATTCCTCTAGTTCTTTACTAGTCGCTCTCCAAGTGTGCCGATTTCGAGAAGTATCCGACGCAGTCGTGTTCGTGCAATGCTTGATACAAACATGTTCGAGGTATTGTATCTTGAGAGGCATAGTTCGTGAAGTTGCTTGGCACCGTTGGTAGGAATTAATCGCCTTAAAGAGATTCAATTAGCCATACCTCACCTCTTCTCTAATTCCTTTTGAGTTTACATTATTTAGCAATTTTATTTGCTTTGTAATCTTTATTGGTAAAGATTAATACCAAATTATTGGCTTGATTATTGTTATTAAAGTTATTATCTCCATCTTCGTTTTATTATTTTTTCGATTACATACGAACGGTGTTACGTGTTTCCCCTATACGTTAACGTGTGCACTTCATTTTCTAACAGTCTTAAGGCGATTAGAGCTTATACTTACTATTTGTTTGGTTGTACTAGAAAATTGTGATGGCTGATAACAATCAAGTATCCAAGAATGTCTCAAATATTTCGGAGACATTCCTTTGGTTGATCCGATTGCGGGTGGTGGAGAGGTTCATATCTCGAGGCCTGGTGTTGTGGCGGCGAATGCTGTGAACCTTCATGCTATGACCACCTATGGTGGTTTGGGTATACATCAACGAGGCTTTGCCTTCCTTGATGATACCATCTCATATACCGAATGAGAAATCGGAAAAATTTACCGGTGTGGGCTTTAAGCAATGGCGTAAGAAGATGTTATTCTATATGTCCACGTTGAATCTAGTCAAGTACTTATCGGAGGTGTGGCCGATAATTAATCCGAGATGAGAAAGATGTCACGATGCTCGGGATGTTGCGAGGCTTGGAAGCACAAGGACTTCCCGTGCCGAAATTATATCCTTAAGCGTTTGATAGATTCCCTTTATAATATTTATTGTAACATTGAAACTGCTAAATAGTTATGGGAGTCCTTAGAGAAGAAATACAAGACTGAGGATGCGGGCACCAAGAAATTCGTGGTTGCCAAATTCTTGGACTTTAAGATGACGGATTCTAAATCTGTCATGAGTCGAAGTTCAAGAATTGCAAATAATTCTGAATGACATATTTGTTGAGGGAATGATACTCGGTGAATCATTCCAAGTGGCAACTATTATTGAGAAGCTACCTCCGGGCCGGCAAATTTCAAAATTTATTTGAAGCACAAACGGAAAGAGATAAGCCTTGAAGATCTCATTCTACGCCTCGAAATCGAAGAGGACAACGGGAGGAATGCAAACTCTTCTATGGAACCAAAAGCTTCATCGTTGAGTCTTCCAATTCCAAGCAATTGGGGAAAAGAAAGAAGTCTTTCAAGGAAAAAGCAAGCGAAGGGACAATCCCAGAAATTTCAAGGGATATATTTTGTTTGCAATAAGCCTAGCCATTGTGCTAAGGATTGCAAGAAGCGCCCGAGCAAAGGCAATGGTAGTGTTGCGAGCCAAGGAGCTAAATCGCGAGCAAGAAGATAATGAGAGACCGATCACTGTGGTGGTGCTCGAGATATCCCCGGTGTCAAACAATACGGATTGGTGGTTGGACACGGGTGCCACAAATCACATTTGTGTAGATAGACACCTGTTCTCGTCGTACGAGAAGGCCGAGGAAGATGAGAAACTTTATATGGCTAACTTTGCATCAGCAAAAATTGCGGGGAGAGGAAATGTGATACTAAAGTTCACCTTTGGCAAAGAGATTGCCCCGCAAAATGTGCTGCATGTACCGAGAGATATGAAAGAATCTCATTTCTCGCCCCATACTTGTCAAGAAGGGCTTCAACATTGTGTTTGAATCCAACAAGTTTGTACTTTCTAAAGGGGGTATGTATGTGGGGAAAGGGTACATGAGTAATGATTCATTCAAAGCTAATGTGGCTATCATTGATGTAAACTCAAAATTATTGTACCCAAGACTATTAATAAAGAGAAATCTTCGGTTTACATTATTGTGTCTCCTTATCTATGACATGGTAGATTAGGACATGTACACTATGGTACAATGAAAAAGATAGCAAACTTGGGGCTAATTCCTAAATTTGAGTTGGATGCTCGTTACAAGTGTGAGACTTGTGTTGAGACGAAGTTGGCTAAGAAATCTTTCAAATCGGTTGAAAGAACGAGTGAACCTCTACAACTAATCCATAGTGATCTATATGATTTAAAGTTTGTAGAAAGTAGAGGTGGAAAGAAGTACTTCATCACCTTTGTAGATGATTGTACTCGATTTTGTTATGTTTATCTATTAACTAGCAAAGATGAGGCTGTGAGCATGTTTATCAAGTATATAAATGAGGTTGAGAATCAACTTGATAGACGAATCAAAGTGCTTAGGTTTGATAGAGGAGGAGAATATGATTCTTCCAATTTAAAGGAGTTGTCTGCTAGTTTAAGGATAATTCTCCAAATGACTGCAACTTATACTCCACAAAGCAAAATGAAATTACCGAACGGAAGAATAGAGCTCTAAAGGATATGGCTAACGCCATGTTCTTAAGTTCAGTTTACCTCAAAACTTGTGGGGGAGGCAGCAAGTAACTACTAACTATATTCTTAATAAAATACCCTACAAGAAAATGGGTAAGACTCCATATAAGTTTTGGAATGGGAGGTTACCATCCTACAATTATTTAAAAGTATGGGGGTGCCTAGCTAAGGTGGTGATTCCTCCTCCTAAATAAACTCGATTGAGACTTAAAACGATGGATTACATTTTCATCGGTTTTGTTCAAAATAGCAATGCATACAGATTTTTGGTTCACAAATCCGAAAATGCTAAAATCCATGTCAATAATATTCTAGAATCAAGGGATGCTGAATGCTTTGAGGATATATATCCTACGAAAAGAAATCGGGGTGAACCTTCTCGAAGAGATTAAGAAATTTAGAATTTGAGACCGATGAAACTAAGGTCGAAGACGCCGAACTTCGAAGGAGCAAAAGGTCGCAAATTGCAAAATCTTTCGGACATGATTTTCTAACATATATGTTTAAAGGTGAGCCTCAAACATTCAAAAAGGCGATGTAATTTCCAGATGCTCTTTTTTGGAAAGAAATTGTTGACAATGAAATTAATTCTATCCTAAGTAATCATACTTGGGAATTGATTGATCTTTTACCTGGAAATAAACCAATTGGATGTAAATGGATATTCAAAAAGAAGCATAAAACCGATGGTTCCATTGATAAGTACAAAGCGCGGCTTATTGCCAAAGGGTTTAGACAAAAAGAGGGTTTGGACTACTTGGATATTTATTCACTAGTAACAAGAATAACATCGGTTAGGATGTTGATTGCTATAGCTTCACTATACAATTTGCAAGTACATCAAATTGATGTGAAAACTGCATTCTTGAATGGCGATCTTAATGAGGAGATTCATATGGAACAACTTGAAGGATTTAAGATCAAAGGACAAGAACACAAAGTGTGTAGACTTGTCAAAACATTGTATGGACTTAAACAAGCTCCTAAACAATGGCATGAAAATTTTGACCACGTGATGATCCAAAATGGGTATAGAATCAATTAATGTGACAAATGTGTGTACACTAAATCTACGTCCATTGGATGTGTACTTATATGTCTATATGTCGATGACTTGCTTATTCTTGGCAATAACGTTGAGATGATCAAAATTACCAAGAATGTTCTCAAGAAGAACTTTGAGACGAAAGACTTAGGTGTTGAGGATATTATACTCGGTATCAAAATTCTAAGAAATTCTAATGGCCTAGGTTTAACACAATCTCATTACATTGAAAAGATAATTAAGATATCTAAAGGATTTGGCATTAAAGATGCGAATAATCATTTTCTACCATATATAACTTTAAGAAAGAATACTGAAAAAAATATTAGGCGGTTGGAATACTCTTAAGTGATCGGCGGCCTCATGTACATCATCAATCGCACTAGATTGAATATTTCATACTCGGTAGGAAAACCGAGCAGATATACAAATAATTCAGGTCACGAGCATTGGAATACTTTGTTGAGAGTATTAGGGTATTTAAAAAATACCAAAGACTATATTTTACAATATGTTCAATATCCAGCTGTGTTGGAAGGTTTTAGTGATGCCAACTAGAGTTCGATTATGATAAATCGAAATCGACTAGCGGATATGTGTTCACGCTAGCAGTGCTGCAGTATTAAGGAAATCCTAAAAAAAAACTCTAATAGCGCGCCCCACGATGAAATCGAGTTTATTGCTTTGGATAAAGCTCATTGAAGAAGTAGAGTGGCTTCGACGGCTTTTAGAGGATCATTGTGGCCAAAACCTATACTTGTAATATGTATCCACTGTGACAATTAAGCAGCTATTGCAATGGCATATAATGTGATATATAACGGTAAGTCTAGACACATTCGTTGCGATACATAAAATCGTAAGGCGTTGCTCTCGCATGGAATAATTTCTTTAGACTTTGTGAAGTCAAAGGAAAATATTACGGATCCGTTAACAAAAAGTTTGTCGAGAGAGCAAGTAAACTGCGCATCGATGGCAATGGGGTTAAAAACCTTAACCCAATAAAGAGTTTCCGATGTGAAAACCTAACCTATGTGATTGAAGATTCCATGGACTACGTTCAATAGGACAACATAAAATTCGGAAACTCTAGAGTGAGCACTTGTCTCCCATTTCTATGATGTAACAAGTGCTTCCTACAAGTGTTTTAAGGGTACACTATGCGTTTAATGATTCCTATAGCTTGAATTTTTACATCCTAGTAAGGTATGATATGATACCTTTAATAGGAATGCACCTATATGCGTGGAGCTTGCGAATCTATAAAAATCTTCATAGGCTAGATTTTCTAAAGCACACATGAATCTCGAGAGGTTCGGGGCCGAAAGAATGAACGCAACCGAGAACCGATCTTGATTTGGGGATACTCTATATGAGGTCTATTGTGCGGGCTTACACCAATAATCGGCGGTTCAAGATCAAGTTCACCGACCGGTTAAGTATGTTCGATAGGCTTTCACTAAAGAAGGTTCAAAGCGAAAGCTACCTATTTTGATGCAATGTATTTCCACAGGCACACTTGTAATTCCTCGAGTCTTAGTTACGTTGAACCATTATGTGGGGGATTATTGTAATTAGTGGTTTAATGGCTTAATTATTGTCGGTTGTAACCGACGTACAATTATTGTCTTTGTAACCGACGTGGATTTATGTCGATGTAACCAACGTGGTTTAATGCCGCATAATAGAATTTTTCCCATTCCATATATAGACGTGTTTCCGTAGTTCGGAATCACAATTGACAACTCACAACTCGAAGTTCATTCCTCTAGTTCTCTCCTAATCGCTCTCCAAGTGTGCCATTTTCGAGAAGTGTTCGACAGAGTCATGTTCGTATAGTGCCGATACAAATAGGTTCGAGGTGTTGTATCTTGGGAGGCATAGCTCGTGGAGCCGCTTAGCACCGTTGGTAGAAACTAATAGCCTTAAGAAGATTCGATTAGCCGTACCTCATCTCTTCTCCAATTTCGTTTGAGTTTACATTATTTAGCAATTTTATTTGCTTTGTAATCTTTATTGGTAAAGATTAATACCAAATTATTGGCTTGATTATTTATTAAAGTTATTATCGCCATTTTCTTCTTATTATTTTTTCTAATTACATATAAACAAGTATTACGTATTTCTCCCGTTACGTTAACGTGTGCGTTTCATTTTCCAACAAGATATGTGTGCGAGAATTCCATTAAATCAAACTTCATAATATACCTCTATAAAATAAAAATAATTACGAAAAAAGAAGAAGGAAAAAATCATCAAGTGGAAGAATGGTAGGTAGTCTTGCGCCCTTACTTCTCCCCGACGGATGCTCTTACAATATGAAGACAACATATAAAATTGAATAAAGGTGGATTTAGCCAACAACAAAAAAATACCTCAATAGGAAAACCGAGCAAATATACAAAAAAAAAATGCCTCATGTACATCATGAACAGCATTAGATTGGATATTGCATACTCAATAGGAAAACCGAGCGAGATATACAAATAATTCAGGTCAAGAGCATTGGAATGCTTTGTTGAGAGTATTAGGGTATTTAAAAAAAACCAAAGACTATATTTTACGATATGGTCAATCTTCAGCCGTGTTGGAAGGCTTTAATGATGCCAACTGGAGTACGGATTCCGATAAATCGAAATCGACTAGCGGATATGTGTTCACGCTAGCAGTACCGCAATATCATAGAAATCCTCAAAGCAAACTCTAATAGCACGCTCTATGATGGAATCGAGTTTATTGCTTTGGATAAAACTGCTGAAGAAGTAAAGTGGCTTCGACAGTTTTTAGAGGATTATTGTGGCCAAAACCTGTGCCCGCTATATGTATCCACTGTGACAATCAAGCGGCTATTGCAAGGGCACATAATGTGATATATAACGGTAAGTCTAGACACATTCGTCATAGATATAATACCGTAAGGCGGTTGCTCTCGCACGGAATATTTTCTTTAGATTTTGTGAAGTCAAAGGAAAACATTACGGATCCGCCGACCGAGAGAGCAAGTAAACTACGCATCGAGGGCAACAGGGTTTAAAGCCTTAACCCAATAAAGAGTTTCGAGGTGGAAACCTAACCTTTGCGATTGGAGATCCCATGGACTAGGTTCAATAGGACAACGTAAATTTTGGAAACTCTAGAGTGAGCACTATCTCCCATTCCTGGATGCAACAAAGTGCTTCCTCCAAAGGCTTTAAGGGTACTCTATGCGTTTAATGATTCCTATAGCTTGGATTTTTACATCCTAGTCGGTTATGGTAGGGTACTTTTAATAGGACTGCACCTATATGCGTGGAGCTGGCCGAATCTATGAAAATATTCACAGGCTGGATTTTCTAAAGCATGCATGAATCGGGAGAGGTTCGAGCCAAAAGAATGAATGCAACCGAGAACCAATCTTGATTTGGGGATACTCTATATGAGGTCTATTGTGCGGGCTTACACCAATAACTGGCGGTTCAAGATCAAGTTCACCGACCGGTTAAGTATGTCCGATAGGCTTTCACTAAAGAAGGTTCAAAGCTAAAGCTACCTATCTTGATGCAATGTATTGCCATAGGCACACTTGAAATTCATCGAGTCTTAGTTCCGTTAAGCTATTATGTGGGGGATTGTTGTAATTAGTGGTTTAATGGCTTAATTATTGTCGGTGTAACCGACGTACAATTATTGTCTTTGTAACCGACGTGGATTAATGTCGGCATAACCGACGTGGAATTATGTCGATGTAACCAATGTGGTTTAATGTTGCGTAAAGGACTTTTTCCCAATCTATATAGAGGTGTTTCCGTAGTTCGAATCACAACTCACAACTCGAAGTTCATTTCTACATTTCTCTCCTAGTCGCTCTCCAAGTGTGCCGATTTCGAGAAGCGCTCGACGAGTCCTGTTCGTGTAGTGCTGATACTAATATGTTTGAGGTGTTGTATCTTGGGAGGCATAGCTCGTGGAGTCTGCTTAGCACCGTTGGCAAAAACTAATCGCCTTAAGGAGATTCAATTAACCATACCTCACCTCTTCTCTAATTCCTTTTGAGTTTACATTATTTAGCAATTTTATTTGCTTTGTAATCTTTATTGGTAAAGATTAATACAAAATTATTAGCTTGATTATTGTTATTAAAGTTATTATCGCCATCTTCGTCTTATTATTATTTTTTTAATTACATACAAACAGTGTTTACATGTTTTTCTCGATACGTTAACGTATGCGCTTCATTTTTCAACAAGATCCGTGCACGAGAACTCCATTAAATCAAACTTCATAATATACCGCTATGAAATAACAAATTATTACGAAAAAAGAACAAGGTAAAAATCATCAAGTGGAAGAATGGTAGGCAGTCTTGCGCCCTTACTTCTCCCAGACGGATGCTCTTACAATATGAGCACAACATATAAAATTGAATAAAGGTGGATTTAGCCAAAAAAAAAAAAAAAAAAATTATAGAAAAATAGGAAAACACAAGTGGTCACATGGTGGGATGTGATGGGTACGAAATAATGTCAAACGTGGGTCAATCAAGCCAAAGAGCTGGTGGCATTGCCGCGTGATGTAAGCAAACATCTGCATCTCCTCCATCTTCCGTGCCTCTTGGCATTTGATGATGATGTGCCAGTTCCATTTCGTATGCCCTAATCAAGTGAATTTGCTCCGCTACTCCATTTTAATGAATAATTTTTGGAAAGGTCCTCAGCCTACTATACGATAGTTAATTTGATAATAAATCTTTTAATTATGTCAATTTAATCTTAAATATTTTGATGATTTGCCTAATTAGTCATAGACATTTTGAAAATTTGCCAATTTAGTTCTAAACCTGTTATTTGGATATTTGGCCCGGAAGGACTACATTGACATATTGTCAAAAAATTTAGGATGAAATTGACAAATCATCAAAAGATTTACAACCAAATTGGCTCAATTGAAAGGGTTAAGATTAAATTAGCATAATTAAAAGGTTTAGGACTGAATTAATTCCATATAATAGGTTTATCAATTTTTGGATAATTTTTTCCATTTTAATTGAGCTTGGAATATATAATTTCTGTTTATAACTCGAGACGCTTGGAGGTTTTTCTTATAATTGAAATAATAATAAATCGCAAAATAAAATAATAAAAAAATGTCACGCCTGCGCGATACGACGTCGTACCTTAGGAACATGTACTGTCTATGATTCGATGGACATTTGAGAGCCTCAAATTTCAAGCGGAAACCGCGCTCTTCCTTCCACGCCAGGCTTGGTCTTCTTCCTTCTCTCCTTTCGTCATGTCCAATGAGCCGTCTACCAGCTATTTCTTGCCTAATAAATTTGGTTTGTCGCTTGTACACTTCCACAAATTGCATCAGTTTATCCCATATCTCTGCGACGACACCAGAATTTCCATCCTGATTTTAGAATTCCACGTGTCGTTTTCAATCCAAGCTTGCACATGATCATGGGGTTTCATATGTTCTTTCCATGTATAAATTCTCCATTCACTTATCATTTCATATATTTGAAATGAACATTCTGACGAGGTGTGTTCAAACACATTCGAGACGAAACTCTGCACTGAGGACATTGGCATCTACCCATAAGCCAAAACGAAAAATAAATGGCGATGTTTCGCATTCGTGTTTAGCTTATGTCGATGAATTATGGGTCCATCTTAGCATGGCGAGAGGCGCACGATTTGAAGCTTGTCGGACTGCGCAACCATCGTTGGTTCAAAATGAGGTTTAAGGAGCCGCATAGGGAACACCTAGGTTGGATTGAATGCAATCACAATCGCACGTAACCCATGGCCTTAAGCAAATAGCCAAACCACGAAGTCAATGCGCATGAAATGGACGTGACCATTATCTTTAAGGCGGACGACATGCTGCATAATCTTCTTTATTAGGTGGAATGAAACGGTTGGTGGTGATGCGTCTGTATTTTATGAGGCTCTTTCCTTTTTAAGCGCCTAGCGATAAAATTTCGCTTCCTTCTCGTGGACCGTTTGAGTAGCCATTAAGCTAGGTTTGTTTTATGATTAATAGCAAAAAATAGCCTCTTTACTTTGGTCTAATATGTAATATCATCTCCCAACTTTTAATTTATCTAACGTGGTCCATAAATTTTAACCCAATATACAATATCGTGAACTTTCAATCTATTCAATGTGATCTCTAAACTATTAGTAGATGGTCAATATAATCCTAAATTATATGAAAATATTTAAAAATTCAGGGACCACATTAAGTTAATTAAAAGCTTAGGGATGACATTGCACATTGGATTAAAATTCAATCACCACATTAAACGAATTAAAAGTTCCTGGACCATCCGTGTCATATCCTCGAGCCACCATCCTAGGATGAACTTTCCATAAGTCAATTCGCATATTTGATGCAAAATTGAGTCCGGTCGGGACGATGGTGTATTGGATTCGACCAACTCACATGCCGAATATATAATTGAGCGAGGCATTAATTTCGCATCTGAAACCACAATTTAACCCACTCAAAGTAATTTTGAGAGTTACATTTGTTGATATATCGGATAAAAATCTTTCTCGGTGTTCTTAAAGAGATTTATGTGTATTCACAAGATTAATCAAACAAAAAAAATTGCATTCTACTATTATCATAAAAGAATACGGCTTAATACAAAAAAACCTACAACTTTAGCATTGCCGACAATTATATCCAAAAAATTTTTTGTCTCGTAAAAAAAAAAAACCTCAACTTTAGCACATGTCCCAATTATATAGAAATTTTTTTGCCTAAAAATCTGAAACTTTTACTTTTATTTCAATTTTACCATCGTCGCATATCTAATACGCAAAAAAAAAAAAACCTCAACTTTAGCACATGTCCCAATTATATAGGAAAATTTTTTTTGGCTCTTAAAAAATCCGAAACTTTTACTTTTATTTCAATTTTACCATCGTCAAGATGTCGTCCCGAATCACCGTTAGTTAATTCTATGTGGCTTAATTTTTTTTGCCGAACTTATCAATAAATCTTCGAAATTTAGAAATCATAGGTTTCGGTACGATGAGATTTTAGATTATTCGTCCAAATATCTTGGTGTCTAGCCGTTTTTTGAGCTATTGAGTGTCGAAGAAAATGCGAAACGTGCCGTCTTGAGTGACTCAGTATTTCCTAAAAATATGTAGGGGAAGCATGCAATAGAAGAGAAGTTCGGGAATTTTTTCATGTCGGTTTTCTTGAGATGTAATTCAATAACGATGTGGAAATGCCACGTAGAATTAACTAATGATGAATATGGACGGAAGGTAAACGATGGTAGAATTGGGACGAAAGTATAAGTTGAAGGCTTTTTGTGAGACAAAAAGAAGTTTTGGAAATAATTTGGATATATGCTATAGTTGAAATTTTTTTTGGTAATATGCCGGTAGAATTGGGACAAAAATAAAAGTTTGGGGTGGTGTTGGGACAAAAGTAAAAGTCGAAGGTTTTTTATGAGACAAAAAATAATTTTGGGTATAATTATCATAAATGCTAAAGTTGAAAGTTTTTTTTTGGGTATTGGACCTAAAAGAATAGGGCATGTTTATTTAGCTTCAACAAAAGTAAAATAGCATCAGAATTTATGAATTTTTTTTTCCAAAAATAATATGTGACTTTATGTATAAAAATTTTACATGTTATGGTAAGTTTGAAGCATTTTAGGTTTAAAAAAAAATCAGGTACATGCATAGTAGAAACTTAAATTAAGGACGCTTATATTTCACATAAAATGGATGCTTGAAAATGTTTTCTTAAAACTGATTGCTCGTGTCATTAACAAAAGTAAATGAATGATAAATATCTCTATCGTCCACGAAAATGTCAATATGAGTTGCTGTCGACAATGAAAATACCTTTTTTATTATGAAAATAAAAATTATATATTATTTTTATTGATTAGTTATTTCAAGTGATAAAGCGATTATTTTTTTAAAAAATATTTTTCAAATTATTTATTTTTGTATAAAAATAATCGGAATCTGTATAAAAAATAAAAATCAATTCAGACAATGTCCTATCGTATCATTTTGACCGGTGTTTAATATTTGCTGCTATTTTATACCATGGTTGCCTAATTTCTGCAGGAGAGAAAGGAGGACAAGAAAGTTTGCGAACGAGGACGCTCGATCAATGATGGAAGATTCGGATCATAAAGCGGCATCTTCCAGTTTGCACGTATGCTGCGCAACAGCTTACCCAATCACCGACCGCCACGTCATACTGGCCCCTCCTCCCCTGAATGCTTCGTCCTATAAATAACCCCCATCTAACGGTCATTCTCTCTCTTCTTGATTTATGGTCAACGCGAGTGAGACCACCTCCATCTTCAAACTTATAAAATTACGCGGTCCATCACTCTTGCCCCCTTTCTCTCTCCTCTCCTCTCTCTCTCTCTCTCTCTGCGTTCTCGCTGCTTCTTGGCGTGCTTCCATGGCGATCTGAGACCGATCGGGCTGCGGAGGGCGGGAATTGGAGCCGTTCGTTCTAGGGCTTTCTTCTGGTTCTCGGGTTCTGGATTCAGATCGCTCGTCCCCCCCTCTCTCTCTCTCTTCTGCAGTTGCCGAATTGAAGCGCGAGCGTGCGTGCCATCGAGGGGGAGAGCGAGCGAGCGGGGGGCATAATGGCGGCATTGGACTCGCTGGATTCGCTTCTATTCTCACTCAGCAGAACGTTTTGTAGTCCTTTCGCCGTCTTCGTTCAGATCCAGGTGCGCTGTTGTTTTCCGGTCGTTTCGGGGTTTGGATCTGATCCGTGTAGCTATGTCGATTTTGATGGAATAGAGAGCGATATTGGAATATAGGTGCCAAATCAACGGGATTATGGGATATATTTTTTTTAATTTTATGTTATGAGGGGCTTTCTGAGCTCGAGGAGCATGGAGTTCGATCGTCGAGCTCTCGTTTTGTTGGAAATGGGATGATTTTGAATTCGAGTTCAATCTGGCTTTTGATGCGAATTTATTTTAACAAATTCAGTCATGTTCTTATTCGGTACTGCTTTCGAAATAATCTTTAACGTGCCACAGTTAGGCTTGTAACTAATTGAGGACCTGATCTGAAGCTCTTTGTAAGTACAGATTCAAGGACGTTACCGTTGATATTGGATTGCATGCGATTCTTTTTTCAGAGAAGAGTCATTCCGTAAAAATATCATTGTCATCCTTAATATGTCCGAGCCTTTCCCTTGATATCTCCCACCCAGCCTTTATCCTGCTCATCAACGAAAGAAAAAGTGTGTTTGTTCTTTTAGGTTGAACTATGTTCTATTACCTTTGATAACATTAACCCGTTTTTTTTATTATTATTATTATTGTAGGGATGTCTTATATGCCTAGTTCTAGCTCTCGGGTGGGCTTTTGCTGCATATGTCAGGTACCAAGATATCTCATTGGAGGCTAATAGCTGACTTCATCTTGGTGATGCATTTTTACTGTTCATAAATTCTTGACCTTTCTGACCGTTCACTTCTTATTCAGGAGTAGAGAAATCAAGCGGTTGAAAAACAGTATCAGACGTGGCAATAGTTTTGCATTTCTTTCTCATGATATTAATGACCTGGAGCACTCCAAGCAGGTCGATTTGCCCAGAGTGTCTGTTGTGATGCCATTGAAGGGTTTTGGTGAGCACAATTTGCACAATTGGAAAAGTCAGGTTAGGTTCTTCCAGATCTTTTAGGCAAGAGTAGTGACAAAGTAGCTTTATATTCTGTAAAACGATTTCTGAGTTGTTTATTACCGTTGGTCTATACGCAATTGAAGTTACTGTATTAGATTGTTATTCTATCTATCTTCTTGGATTGCCTTCATCTTTAGGCTAGCCTAAGAGCGAATCTTTGTATTGGGCAGATCACATCTCTCTATGGAGGTCCTGTAGAATTTCTTTTTGTGGTGGAAAGTACAGAGGACCCCGCTTATCATGCTGCAACTTTGTTGATATCAGAATATAAGGTACATATGCACCTTCACGTTTCTCCTGTTTCGAGCCTGCAAATAGCTTTCAGGAATGTGCTATCACGAGCAGTTAGTGCTCTAATTGTTTACAGGTGCACTTTCTTTTCCCTTTCCTTTTGGACTACTCAGGGAAATACTGATGCAGAAAGAGCGTCTCATTATTCTGAAAAACATTCCATATTCAGTTGGATATTCCCTCGTCTTTGTTTGTTTTGCATAAAGACCCACATTTAACATATAATCGTGCAATATATGCACAGGATGATGTTGATGCTAAGATTATCATGGCCGGTCTGTCAACAACTTGTAGTCAGAAGATCCACAACCAGTTGGTAGGTGACTGCTGTTTTTCTATTTGTACCTAATATTCCTCGTCATGTATTTGGTCTTCGTGATGGCGAGGGAACTTCTGTTTCTTTTGAAAAAAAATTTCCGCTTAAGATAAATATATTTCTGGACCTCACTTAGTGGGATAAAGCTTGTTGTTGCTATTGTTGCAGTACATAAGTACAGGTACTAATAAATTGATTTTCTTGGTATCTAAAGCTGCTGCATAACTATGGCATAGTTTACATTGAGATTTTAAGTGAACATGTTTAGAAATCATAGGAGAGCTGTAACTTGTCGACACATCTGGATTCTATGCTTTGCTGTTATCCATGATATTTCAGTTTTAGAAGTTGCTTTCTTGCGCAGAAGAGCAAATCATCATCTGGTTGCCCTTCAAGCATGATACTCACATAATAAACCTTAAAAAATAAAAGGGAAGGAAGACGGACGATGCTGATACCCTGCAAAGGATGTTTTTTACGAAGGTTCTTTGTCGAGTTGACTTGTAGCTACAGATCAAACAATAGGAAGGGAGGGAACGGGTTGGCTTATCCAAGTATATTCTAAGGAAGTAAATAGAGAAACAAAACGAAGAGTCGTCATTCTTTCCTGCTAATATTCTACTTTTCATCAGATTTATTGGCTCAGCTATTTTGCACTATTGTGTCTCCTTACTGCAGGTAGGAATTGAAAAAATGCACAAAGACACCAAATATGTTTTGTTTCTGGATGATGATGTTAGGCTGCATCCTGGATCCATAGGAGCACTCACTGCCGAGATGGAAAAGAATCCTGAGGTATGACTGTACTAGTTTTCTCGCTTTTTTTTATTTTGATTGCGATAAATTACCAGACATGGTTTTTTTAGTTTATTTTTATCCGCAGCATGTTTTTTCCTTGGTCCTTATAATCATGTTTGAGTTGTGATAAATAATCTCTATTTTTATTTCAACTCCGGAGGTTATGTGCAGATATTTATTCAAACTGGATATCCACTTGATTTGCCATCTGGAAGTTTGGGGAGTTACTGCATTTATGAGTATCATATGGTACGCCACTGAATTCCTTCCTAGACTGGGTAATGTAGAATAGTGGAAAAAAGGCGTCACTCATGCACTACTTTCACATGGATCTAATTATTCTAAACAGAATTGCGATACCTTGTTGTTTCTATATATGCTTGATTTACGTCGTCCCCACAATCTTGTGTAGTTTAAGCTTTTGGAAAAGCCGTAATCTAATATGGTATTAGAGCTTTGGGTGTTCAGATCTTGGCACTTTCTCCTGTATTGATCTGTTTACTACTCCTGATTGCCCTCGGGTTATTGTTTGATTTCTGTTATGTCCGCATCCTACCTTTAGTTTGCAGACAAGGGAGGATGTTTGTATAAATGCCTGATTGTAGGCACATCCTTACATTTATAACTTTTGGAAAAAGGTTGTTTAGATCTATTTATTTTGGTTTCTAATGGTATTGAATTTAACTTAAATGAGGTCTCTATCATCGGAACTGATAAAATTATTTTGCTACAACTGGTCTTCTAACTGTTCTACGTTGTCATTCTTGAATAACTGATTCTAACCTTGGGCAACAGATATTGTGTACTTAACCGGAAAAATCTCAAACATCAATAATATCAAAGCATGATATATTTGAAATATTTGTAGCTTCCTTTTTATTTGGGGAGTTCTTTTCTTCTGTCTTT
Organism: Rhodamnia rubescens; assembly: GCA_021437795.1. NCBI lineage: Eukaryota > Viridiplantae > Streptophyta > Magnoliopsida > Myrtales > Myrtaceae > Rhodamnia > Rhodamnia rubescens. Next base: position 866,429 of record JAILYA010000002.1, on the reverse strand, counting down.
TCCTTTCCCCTCCTCTAGATGCTAATTATGGTTTTGAATTCAAACAATAGTTCTGAAAATAATCTGTAGTTCAACTTGTGGGAGATAATCCAACAATGAGTAAAGCCAAAAAGCCGGAGCACGATTCAGTCTGAGGACTCCTACAAGTTTAATAACTTCTACCAAGTTGTCCTCCTCCCCCTCTCCAAACACCCCTTCCCCCCACAACAAACAAAACACACACCGTCTTCTCTCTTTCTCATGTTGCTTACATAATAAGCAATAGCCAATTCATGCACAAAAGGGCCACATCACTAGTATGTAAGTACAATAGAGCTGTATTATAGATTTGGAGGAGTGATTTTGCTCATTCCACATCACTGAGAGCAATGGAGTGAGTGATTGGTTTCTTTTACCGGTGGCAATATGTCCCATGTCCTGTCAATACCTATTTTTGATGCATAGAATTCTATGGAGAAATTCTTAAGGCACTAATCATTGGGGATTTAATTTACTGCTTATCAGTTGTTAAGCAAGATTTGCCTTTTACCTTTCAATTGCGAAGCCTCCTGTTTTTGTGATGCGTTTGATTACAAATGTCTTAGCTGGAGCTTTTATATTATTGTCCATCTATCAATATTGTGAAACTTTCTTGATATGCAGCCTTGCTCAATGGGCTTTGCCACTGGTGGAAAAACCTTCTTTTTGTGGGGAGGGTGTATGATGGTAAGGATCTAAGCCCATTTTCGACAAGAGTTTTGTCCATTGCTACTCATTTTTCCTTATTAATTCACATTTGTCTTTCAGATGCATGCCGATGACTTCAGATATGACCGATATGGAGTTGTTTCAGGGCTTCGAGATGGTGGATACTCTGACGATATGACACTTGCAGCTATTGCTGGTAATATGCTCTTTTTCAAAAATCTGATTTTTTGTATCGTGGTCCTCATATCAAATTGCTCCCGACTTTTGCTTTGCATTTATGTGCAAGCAGTGGAGTAGGCATAGATTTACATTTTCTTTTTGTGCCCATCGAAATGCTGTTGGTTAGTAAGATATTTTACGATCGATAGAATCCTCCAAGGTCAGCTTGTGGCATGTAGCAGTTGATTGTTATTTATATGTATGTTTTCGATGCGCTTTGGTTGTCTTCTGCTTCATTTGCCTGTAAAACCTTTTACCATGAGTCATTTTCCATGTTCCTTTTCTTCAGCCCTCTTTTCTAATCTGATTATCTTGTTAGCTTTTGATTGCATTTCTTGTTTGATCCTTTCCAGGGGCTCATAAGAGGCTTATAACATCTCCTCCTGTTGCTGTTTTTCCTCATCCATTGGCCAGTGATCTTAGTTTTTCTAGGTTTGAATGGCTCTCTCCTCAGCCCCCCTCTTTTTAATGGCCTTCCTGTTTAAATATGTGTGCATCTTTCTCACATGTTGACTCTGATCTTATCCAGGTACTGGAATTACTTAAGGAAACAGACATTTGTTCTGGAATCATACACGACAAACGTCAATTGGATAATGAACCGCGCATTATTTATTTCTCACTGCTATCTATCTTGGGGATTTGTTGCACCATATGTAATGGCCTCAGTTCATGTCACAGCAGCACTACGAGCTTACATCAAAGGTTACTCATTTGAGGAAACTAACTTAACTCATGTCGGTGAGCACATTTTCCCATCTTTAGGTAGATGGTTGGTGTTGGTTCCAGTCCAATCAATACAAATTACTTGATGGATGATAAAGGTTTTGTAACTGACTGAAAAATTGCAAATGGTTTGAAGTTCTGAAACTTGAGTAATAATAAACAGAATGTAAATGTGTCTTGTCACCCAACTAAACTGTTAGATTATCAGACAGGATTTAGAAATGTCCTGCCATGTGAGTTTGACATGTGGTGCATTTGCCCAGATAATACCCTATTTGTATTCTGTATATGCTTTTTAATGTCTCTTATCATAACTAAGTTAAAAGGTCCACGGGCGATATTTGTTGGTCATCAGGTCACAAGGTTGTTTGACGTTGTGGGCCGGAAAAGAAGAGCCTCCCTCTCCTTTTTTTGTGTCTACAAAAGTGGAGTGGTTTTTCACTGGTGACATGTCGGTTGACCTGATCTTTGTTGTACAGGGAAAGTCAGAATTAACATGCTGACTAGAGAGAGAGAGAGAGAGAGTCCGTGTCCGGGTAAATCTGGTTGCATTGATGATCTTAGCTGATTGACTGTACAAATGGGCGTAGATAGAGAGAGAGAGAGAGAGAGAGAGAGAGAGAGAAGAGATCCGGGTACATCTGGTTGCATGAAACTCGCCAACGTTGGACATGATATAGATGATCTTAGCTGACTTTACAAATGGGCCTCATAACATGGTCAAGTTCTCAATTTAAACAGAAAATTTGTTAAAGCGACAGCTTCCTCTTCTTCAGGCAATGGTGAAAAACTGATGACTCCTGAGAAACAATTTGATTGTTTCGTATTTGTTTTTGGTCTTTATGATGGTTCAGTTGAAATTTGTGGATTGAAAATAAGTTTAGGAGTTTTGTCTGCTAAATTCTTTGAACGCTTTCTTATTGCAATTGCTTGATATGATATATTTTCTTGAGTCCTCAGAATGTCCCACCTACCAACTTGAAAACTTGCCTTTTGTGATCGGTTGTACCTGGCTTCCTACTCAGGCAGTAAACGAAGTTATTCTTATAGCTTTACAAATTGCCCTGATTCAGGTTTGCTAATGGTGGGATGCTTGGTTCTGTGCACTGTTACCGAACTCCTTTCCATGTGGAACTTGACAAGAATAGAAGTTGAGCTTTGCAACATGCTATCCCCCGAGGCATCTCAACTTTCCCTTGCTTCGTATAACTGGGTTCTTGTGAGTATCGCTATCTTCCCTTGGTTGGTCAGATGGCCATGTGTAGTCTAATAGTTTGAGGGATTTTGGTGATTTGATGAGAGCTGGGTAAAATAAATATGGCGAGATGATACTTTCACTCTAGAAAGACAAATGAATATTTACTTCTGAATGTTGCCGAGATCTTTATGTATTTCATATGTATGTAGATGGGGAGGGAATTATGATCATCAGACGCTAATGCCTTCCATATGATTGGATTTAACAGGTGTTTATAGCGATGCTGGTAGATAACTTCTTGTACACTATCAGTGCGGTTCGTTCTCATTTCTCTCAATCTATCAACTGGTCTGGCATTCGTTACCACTTGAGAGATGGAAAGATCAGCAAGGTATATCGACATGAAAATCCTACGTCTTTCCATTTTAATCTGACGACTTCGAAGGCACTCAAGCTTTTACATTAATACATCTGTGACAATTGCAGATAGACAGGAGTAAGGATCTTGGCCCGAAATACACAGATTTGGGAGGAAAGACCTTGTATGGCAGAAAAGGATCGCCGCCTAAAAACTTATTTATCAGCTCGCTCGCAAGAAGTTTGGCGCAATGGCGTCAGCCCAAGAAGTACGATATCTAGCAGAAGAAGAAAAATGGGAAAAAGAATTCGCGCCTGTTCCTCCAATTTTTGGATCATATGCGGTTGGAATTAAGGGCTTCGGGCGCCACCGGTGGTATCTTTGATACTCTCGAAATTGCTCGGCCTATTAAATCTGTCATTGTTTGATTTTAGCAAATCTAAGAATGTCAATTCAATTTTTCTCCTTTCAATCATATCCCACCATGGCCGATTTATTTTTTAGTTTCAGCCCTTTCTGGTTGCCGGCTGATCCTGTAAGGTCGTTCATTTTGTGTTGTAAAATTTATGTGTTTAGTCCAGTGATAGCTCAGTGGGTCAGAGTGTTGTAGATCTTCGAGTTTTTCGTCTTCTGAATTAGAAAGCCTGTCTTCTTTGGGGTGGGTTGTGACTGGATACATTGTATTGTTTATGAATCACATTGCTTGTTGTTGATCCGTTTCTATCTCAGGCGTTCATTCGCTGGATTCGATTCAGTCTGATGTTGACGACGAACTCGGGTGCCGGGTCAATTGACCCCATTATTATATGGGCTTCGAATCTCCAGAAATCACCATTAATGAAATCAAAAGTGGATATTTGGTTTCATGTTTATCTAAGAATATGTTTGTTTCTGTTATAAAAAAAAATTATAACGAAGAAAAATGTTTTTTGAGAAAACAAATATTTTCCCCTTTTTACGTTAGGGAATTCATTTTCCTCACTTTTAAACATGTTATTTTTTTTTAAATGTAAATGATTGTCCCCAACAAAAACGTGTTTATTTTTTCGAAAATGGATCCGCAAAACATTCCCACTCAAATAAACACAAACTAACTTGTACAAGGATTGCGGAAAAAAATGCAAGTACTTGAAAGTACTTTCAAAGGTCTTTCGCTTTTGCCCGCTCCCACATCCCCTCCGTATGCGTTTTGCACCTTAAAGGTTACGAGAGCCTGTATTCTCCTTTCTGCACTTAATATACCAGATGATGTAAGCCTGTGATTATGCGATGTTGAATATGATTCACTCGCTTAAATATCTGACCTCAATACACTAATTTGGCAAAGCAGCCTATAACTCACACCGCTCCACTTTCAATAGTCATGCTAAGTCCATTTAATCACGCAAATAAACGCACGCCTCATAAAGGGAGAAGAAAAGAAAATCATCTTTGATTACGAATTAACGAAGGTCATCAAAAAGTGCATTTGAAAAAGATTAAAATGCGGTCTAACCGAGTCGCTTGATCTTTCCTGGGCAACCACTTCCGAATTTTGCAAATTGGGATCGCACCAACATCAGTTATCAGTCGACCAGTTCGTGAATCAAAATGGTTTCTTCTTTCGCATAAGTCAATCACAGACAATGTCATGTTTTTTGGGGGTCAGACGGCAGTCATTTGATTTTTCTTTTTTCGGTCCTAGCAGTCATTCGATTGATTAGTATGACTTAGTGCATTGTACAGAGGTAGTGTCGCTTTACGGATAAAAGAAAGGAAATAGGTTGAGATTTGAAAGAGTTTACTAGCGCCTTTGTATCTTGGGGAGGTATCCTGAGAGAACGAGAATGAGATGCTCAAGGAACATTAAACAAACAGCAACATCTAAAAGCAAATAATGCAATGTCCGAAGTGCATTCTGACCAGATGATCCCGCAACCGAATGCCACAAGCAGTCATTGCTTGAGATCCCCGATATAAAAGTCTTCAATCATGTCAAAAACTCGGGTCGCATGCTGTGGCCTGTAATTGCAGGAAAGAGATCACACGGTCTCAGCAAATTAAACAGGAAGCGTCAGTATAATTTTGCAAAAATATCAACAGGAGAGGAGAGGAGGAATTAAATTGATCTTTGATCATCAGCATTTCAGCATCAATATCATATAACCACTATACATAGGATAAACCCAAGTGTAGCTCCCGGGCCATATTCTCCCTTTGCTTTGATCAAAGAGAAAAGGCTATTAATCATTTTCCAGGACTCAAATTCAATATCAAACTCTTCGGGAACCTAATATTTTCCTCAGGAATATAACAGCAATGGGAAATTCTGATGTAGTTGCATCACAATATATCCCGTCCACATATTCAGAGAACATGAGATTGATTGAATGTGTCAAAAACATAGCATCTCTATGTAGAACTACTACAGTTTTGTAGTTATATCTGATTTATGTAGTCATAACTGAATTCGTCTTGGATACTACAACCCTTGGCACTGCTTTGTAGGTTGATATCCCCCAAAGATTGAAACAATGTGTTGTTATAATCCAATTGAACTGACGTACTACTAGTAACTGGAGATTTTATTAAGATTTTAAGTGAAGGTCTGACATCTTTCTCCCACCACTTAGCAGCAAGAATAATGCATGCCATTCCAGATCATAGATGCATACCCAAAAAATCCTTCCGTTGAATCATCCCCTGCATGAGTCAAGATGGCATCACCACCTGGGTGTTCCTCCACATAAGAGGTAACATCATACACCTACAAAGGGATGACATTCAAAAGGGGAGACAGAGAAAAAAAAAAACATGTATTAATGTCCAGAGCCAAACAAAAGCAATGTGAATTGGTACGAAAATAGTGGCTGATTACCAGATTCAGTTAAGCAAAAAGTCAAACATAAAGAAGGAAAAATGAACTCAGACCTTGTCTTTAATGATTACCCAACAATCCGTTCGTTTGTTGTGCAAAGCAACATCAGCTTTGGTGTAAGTTTTGGATACCTAACATCAAAAGGAAAACTGTCCATTAACAAGGCAACAAGAAATAGAGGAATAAAACCAGTACACCAAGAAGAAGAAAAAAATCTGCAGATTAACATCTAGACCACACTAAATCAGTGCCTTATGCCAAGCACCAGGCGTATTACATAAGACAACTGCTACCCAATTTTACTCGGAGATAGCTTGAAGCTAAAAGTACTCACTGTGCAACGGGAATAAACAGGAAACACCATGGTTCCCCAAACACAACTCCTACCTGGACCTACCTATATAAACCTAATAAGGAGAAATGTCACAGAACTCTCCTAGACTTGGATAAATTTGGACCATACTACCCCTGCCTCATACTGAATTCTTTGAACCAATAGAAAAATTATGGTACCTTTCATAGAGAAAGATGCTTCATACACCTTATCAGCCTATCCTGTTTCATTTATGAGTAATTAGAGTTCTCTTCTCATGCTTGATACCATGCTCAAATGTAACATGAGATGCATATCCAATGTATCTGTGTACTGACGTCCATATATATACCTACATATAGATGTAAATGACCGCATATATAAGCGCATCTATACATCCGGAACATTGCCTCACTAGACACATATAGTGTCAAAAGGGCTAAAGGAGGCATGATGATGTAGCTTGCAATTGACTCCACAAGCAGAAATGATCCCATGCCAAGTATGGAGCTTCAACTCCAAGCACGACTGCTTCAACATAAATCATTCATTTAGAATTCAACGTCACACATGAACCTCGAACCTCATAATCCACACTCTGCACTTAGTCCTAAACCAAACTCAACCACATAACCACGAAGAACTATCGCCCTCCAACGTCACTAAATGGAAGTTTCACTTGCCAAAATGAGAAAAAAAGAAGAAAGGATCTCCTGAACATATCTAGGAAAAACACATTCAGCTTCTTTCTTCTCCAATTAAATTTCAGACTTTGCAAAACAGGACTGGACATTACAGGCACATGCACTTGCTCTGTGCACATCCAGATATGTATGAATGTCATTTGTGGGTGGTGTATGCAGGTACGTGTACATATAAAGAAAGAATCGGTCAACTGAAAACCAACTCCGCTTGTACGATATTGAGCATCACATTGCATCTCTCACTAGAGTTAAATTACTAACTGCATTGGAATTGATAGTTGCATTCCATAAAAAACACAGCAGACTCGGAATTTGGACAGTTACCTGAGCGCTGGACTCGGACTGAACCTTTTTCAAATTGCCTGCACAAGGAGAGGAAAGAAAACGATATCAGTCGAATAAAAGTTGAAAACAAAACATTACAGCTTGGATCTTCACCGATCAATACTGTTAATTTATAAAAGCAATAGCCCTAAGATACCAGACTTGTGGCTCCGGGGAAGCAACAGAAGAGCGCCTAAAATCCCCAATAGAACTACCACCGCAATAATCACCATCACTTCGAACTTCACCTATCATTGAATCCAAATTGACATTCATCATCACCATCATCATTAGCATGGACTCGAACGACTGTTGAGCAGAGTGTTCACTTGAATATATACCGAATCCGAAAAGGCGAAAAGCGAGGAAAAAGAGCGAGGTTCTCACAGTTTCTCGAGGAGTTATAAGAGGAGGCGGATATCGCCGAGTGGGTCCGGCGTCACCACCGGCGACGGCGGCCGAGATTTGATGCAATGCCGACGGCGAGAGACGCTGAGTGCGGAGAGAGAGAGAGAGAGAGAGAGAGAGAGAACTGTGTAACATAAGTTGATTTACGATGAGAGAGGCAATCTGGCATGTGATTCCACTTTCTTCTGACACTGTCTTCCTCGTCTTCACACGCGGCTCGGGTCGTCGGGTCAAACCGCAGCTCCGTTTGCTGATCAGTGGGTGGATCGTGGATGTACGGACTGGTCGGCACAGACATAGAAGAAACCACTCTTACTTAAAAGAATAAATAAATAACGATTTGAGTGTCCAGGGACCGTTAGATTGTGCGAATCCAATATCGATTGCCACCGATGGCTGTGATGGACCACAATTCTTATGGCTCGGGTTCGGACAAGTGCTTGAACTCGTGTTGGTCCTTGATTTACGAGTTGAGTTCATATTCAAGATCAGTCCAAGTTCAAACCATTTGAGAAGAACGAGTAAAATCCGGATAATGCTAGGATTCGAATGGAATTCTCATATGAGCCTGATAAATTTGATTTGAATTACTTGTGAATTATAAATTGTTTGAAGTCGCGTGTCTTGAACAATGAATCGATTTTGTAATCAAGCCATCCGTTTAGCAAGAAAAGATTGACATTCAACACCCAAGAATAATATGTTGCATTCTCACATGTATTATTTAAAGTTTTTCTTTTGACCAATTTTTTCTTTCATATTTACGTATTAAAATATTCTCTTCATTTGAGCGAGAAATTTCATCGACACGATAGAGCTATCGTCTCGCAATAACGTGCACGATCACAATTTCAAGTTCGGGTCGATGTTTGGTTGCTTGTCTCGCAAATTTAGTTGATGATTAGAAAGCCGAGCAATGATTTGAAGACTCAGAATTTGATGGCAGACCAGAAGAAGTTCCATTAGACAAGAACCAAAGGACGAGGAGGACATCCTAGGACATAGGAAGCTCCTCATTTACATAAACAAAAGGACTCACAAACGAGAAACCCTCAAAGAGGGGTCTCCGACAAAACAGACCCAAAGGAAAAAAGAAACTATCCTGCCAAAAAGACAGGCCCAGTTGACACACCAACAGAAACAACAGACACCAACTTCACCAACCAAGTTCCAGCGACCGGACCTCTTTATTCCCTAGTTCTACTGATCTGCCACAGGGCGCCATTAGCCTTCAGGAGCTCTCTGTGCCGCTCACTGGCTCCTGATCGTCGCCCTGTGGAGGCTTCTCGGCAGCTTTCACTTGCTTCTGCAGCTGAAACGTCATAGATATCGACCGGTCAGTATGCGCGAAGTTAAAATCGGGTCTGTATGTGCGTGTTTCTGAATGAAAGAGAGAGAGAGAGCCTGGAGAAACGCTTCCATCTTTTCTTTGAGCTCATCATGATCCTTCTTCAACTGCTCATAAGTGGCGTTGCAACTGCTCAAATAAAATGAAAAAAAAAATCATCAACTAGAGTAGTACAATTTCCATCTCTTGCCAGGGAATAATTTATTATCGAGATTAAATTTTTTTCAACAGATTGAAAAGGTAGCATTCAAGATTTTTCATCACCTCTCCAGATTCTTCTCTTCGATAAGATCCCTCATATGGATCACTTCATTCACGACTTTGTTAGCACCGACACTGCGATGCACAAGAATGGATATGACCAGTAATTACAGTCATCCTCATCTTAATCACAGCAAAAGAAATGAACAGACTTTTTGCTTCTGAGATAGCCGTGGAATGTCGATCAAAGGATACCCATAATTTCACAGGATCTCTTTAGAACAGTAACAGGGCAAAAAAATTAATCAGATTACCTAGCGCTGTTACCCTTGAGCATGTGAAGAGCCCTGTCCACCTTGTCAAATTCGACAGGTGTTTTCTCCCTAAGTGATTGGAACAGAACTTTGAGTTAATATTAAGGCGAAGTTTGAAGGACATGGGGAACGAAGAATGAGAGGTGATAAAAGGGCGGAGCACAAACAGCATTTGCCCAATAGATTCCAGGGTCTTGGTGGAATCTCGGAAATACAAGGTAAAAACTTCTTCCACGAAGTTGGGGCTGCCATCGGCCTCGAGTTCCTCCAGTTGAATAAACTGTTCATCCAGGAGTTCCTGATGCAAAAGTGCAGCATTCATCCAGTAGTATTAACAGTCTTATAGGAGCAGCAAGTAATGAAATTATTATCTGGAAAAAAACAAATGAATAAGGCTAGTAAGCCATCACTATATAGAGAAGTGGTGTTCAGGGAGGACCTCATCCAGGAACGACTTCCTCATGTTTGCAAGTTGTTGACGCAAATCCTCGTTCGCCATTTCTCGATAAAACAGATATAGCAGAGAATAGTTAAATGCAGAGTCTGTAGATGTGAGTCCTACTGACAAGCCAAAGGCCTTATTTATAATTGAAAACTCAGGCTGATGGTAAGCAAGTCCATGAGCATGCATTTAATGGTCCTAGAAATCCCAGATTCGAAAATCTGTGCACGAGAGAAATGCTAGGATGCTTTGGCATTGAAATTTTACTTACCGAGAAAGGACATTCGCGGCACTTTCTCATTGGCAGTGATGAACACACGTGGATATAGACGGCCGCTGATTGGTTGTGGACGCGTCAAACCTTTGACGCCGATGCATTTGAGCACTGCGCCTCAAGGATTTGGATTCGGGTGCGTAAATGCCAGATTCTGCACCATATATGCAGATTTTTCTCTAGATCGGGAAGTAAATGTGAGAGAATTCTCAAACTCTATCTGTCAAGTTCAACTCATCCAGGTTTTGGAGTGATGCCGGTGCCAAACGACATCGTATTTGAATATGTGAAAAATACACAATCATTTCTAGGAAGATAGTGATGGAGTATAGATTGCATTTCTAATCATAACACAGGTAGTAATTGCGTGTCAAGTTGTGTTTCCATTATGCTATAACGCATGATAGCAAATGCAACATAATTCAGAACTAAGCTTAGATATTGTTCCTGCTATAACTTCTTCGATATGCGGCATAGTGGTGTGACAACAAAGGGCACCAAGAAAGTTGCGACAATGTGGAAATACAAAAATTCATCGTCGTATCTCGGTGATTCCCATATGTGAAAACAGTTGCCTTTTCCTTCTATACTCCACATCTGTTGAAACAGTTGCTGTATTTTCATTCCACACAGTAAAGTGATTTCATTGCTATTCCGTCTAAATAGTTATTATCCAAAGATAACATTGTAGCTATACATCCCTAGACGTCTGCTTTTGTTGGTCCCGATTGGCAGGATAAACCAGATTCAACAATCCCTACATGATGCATATTCTGTGTACAGTGGTACAGTGGTAATTTTACTATATTGAAACACGAAGTTTGTAAGCCAGGACATACATATAATTTGTTCCTAAAGCATTGGAGACATGATAATACGTAAGGAAAAGACATTGCATGACTCTAGGGTCATTCAGATGCCGATGAGCCCACAATGGCTTAGGACTCTAGGTTGCCCTCATCCATACACACAATGTTCTCCTAGAGCCAGGCAGAGTGTGAACGGACAGCAATCCAAATGAAGATAGGCAAAGAACGGACAATTTGGCTTTCATTTGTAGAATAATTTTTGAAGAAGTTACATAGAACAGTGTGCTTTCTATAGAACAATGCTCGCTTCCTCATCTTTTTCCTTATGACCGAACCAACTAAAATTGTGGGCTGACCTAGTGTTACATGGGAACAACCGATTCCGGTTCCAGGAAGCGACAATTTTTGGCCAGTCAGCTCTGTACAGGTTGGGATGATAGCTATGCAAGCTAAGGTCGTTCCTTGAGTCATTGCAAAAATGCAAAATATCACTAGATCATTCCTGGTCTCCTTGTCTCTGGATATTAGAGCTGGAAAGTAATGGGATGTAAGTAACGAGGGAGAAAGATCGTATCTTCAACCCTCTTGTGGCCTTTGCTGGCGCTTTTTCTTCGCTTTCAAATCAACAACAATGATTGATATATTATCAGAACTGTTCCTCCCATAGGCTATCTCAGTAAGATAATCGGCCACAGCTTGCGCTGGAGAGATTTCATCGACCATCATGAGGCGGCGGCACCTCCTCAGTAGGCGCCGAGCGACCTCTCCGACCTCATCGTTAGTCATGACATCCCAGAGCCCATCGCTCGCCAAAATCAAACATTCATCGTCATCCCTTCTTGTCGTAAAAGTGATTTCAGGCACTGGAATAATCCATGGCCTCAGATATCGGTCACCTGAAATATGGCACAGATGGAAATTACCAACAGTAAAATGGATGGACTCCCTAAGAACCAATGAGTAATTATTGCAAACAATCGTTAAACCTAATCTGCTCATACTTTCAGAACCAGAATATACGTTCATACTTTATGTAAGTTCAAGAATATAGCAGTGACAATCTTTTTGTGGTGCTTTCCCGGATAAGTTAACTAGAAAATAGAAGTCAGTCACTGTAAGCACTTTCATGCGCCATTTTGAAAACTAAAGCATAGTTACTCATGGACTTCCTCTTAAGAAATATCCATTATCATTCTCACAACAATTGATGCAATAAGACATGACAGACTTGAAAATTTCTTCCTATTTGGTTTGCAGAGAGGAGTCAAGAAGACAACCTCCGCCAGTAAGATCATGTTTCAATTCAAGTTACAACAGCTTCATGTTCGATTTCAGAGAAAAATAGTCCCCTTTGCGTTGATTGACAACCTACCAGGACCAATGCTCATCTGGAAGGTTATTCAATCTGTCTGAAACTACTACACATGGTAAAAATCAAATATGATCGCCATGTAATGTCCTGCTCCTCTTCCATTGCAAATTCCTTAGATGAAAATATACGGCTTTCTCAGAAACTAGGAGGATGACCGATTTTGGTTAGCTCAGCATGATGTAGTATGAAGTTTTGGGTCACGCACTATGGAGTTGGTCAAGCAAGGTTCAGGTTTCATGAAGCAACATTTCAGTATGTAAGAAATAATAAGACAAGGAGAAAGCACAAGGATATTCTCCATACGGAATCACTCAAATATAGTTCGACTGCAAGCACTCATCCAAGCCCATTACACCACAACTCAGAAAATTGGTTTTCTGCTCGGACTTTTCGAGGTAGTTTGGTGGCAATGCCTCCTGGTGCTGCTCTTGAAACTTGTCAGACGATTGGTAAGCAAACGCCAAAGATTATTGGTCCAGATAAAGATTTCATCCACATCACTAGCCAATAAAAAGGTCAGGCACTAATTATATCCACAGTCAAAGCTTCCAAAGTATAGCGTTTAGTTCTCTTAGCACATTCCCGAGAATCTATCCCTAAGTTCCCACAAGTAGCGTTAGAAGATATCTAAATATCTTCAAACGAGTAGGATAGTGAAATTTATCCCCCTATAAAATTGCAGATTAGAGAAGTTGCTTTTATACTTTCTTTTTGTCAAAGTTGTACTTCTTATAACAAACAATTATATGGTAAAATTTATTCATGATGTTCCCCGTTCATACTTGCAGACATAGCTACGGAATAAAAGGTCATAATTTCCACTGCCGTCGTGCTCTAAGTTTTTATCCGCTCTATAGCATCACTTCTAAAACAGTTAATTTGATCACGGCAACTATCACCTTGGTCTTGTCATTGGGACATGCTTTAAAAGGAAAAGGAAACATTAGGAAACCTATCTGTTAAAACATCGAATGGGAGGATTCCCAAGCATGCAAAGAACAATAACATGTAGACAGTACTCAAATCCTCCTCTGAGACCCTTCTTCAAATGAAAAGTATTCGTTCTAGGGGAACTGTAAGAATTCCGCGGATCAACTCTACGGTCATGTCCGAAGGAGTATGAAGAAGCACGCTAGAGGAATGAGAGCTTATTTAAGATGCTCTGAGAGATACCTCCTTTGGAGAGAAATTGTGACGATTTTCAAGAATTAAGATACCAGATGAATGGCGAGCATAGAGATGAGAGTAACCTATAGCTCTGGACATAGCAAGTACTCCAAACACCCTAGCACCATTCCAGTTTATGACTTTCCCTCCCATTCCTTCAATCCTCATCAGTTCATCATGTCTATCCGGCTGTAAAAAATCAGCAAAAACAACAACATATTTTTTAATGGTCATATCAACATATAGACATAAGAAACATCAAGGGACATTAACCTGATCACTCAGATAACCCCATAATTGGCTGGCATCCTTTCAGGATTCATAGGTGCTAATGAAATTAAAATGTGGCAAAGTCACCATAGTTCGAAGTGAAACCTATGTTAAATTTAATCCCATTAAATGCACATGCAATTTCAAAACGACATAGTTGTATTCTTGAAGTTCATGTTATAAGTAGCACAGTATGTAGTAAATTTATGGAAAGATTTGAACAGGAATAACATCGTAGAGAGGCTTTGTCTAATTTCACGTGCTTCATAGAATAACCTTTTGATCAACCGTCAAAGGGACTGTTTGAGTCCCACGGCAAAGAATTGCTCTTGAGTCACCACAATTGGAAGTGATTATCTGACAGCCGGATAGAATCGCCACAACCGCAGTTGATCCTACCATTTCAGGTGCAGCCGCTGCAGTCATGACTTCACTGTCAGCCCTCTCAAAACCAGTAGAAAATGCTGCTTCCCACCTTCTCTGCCACTCGAACCCATCCATTGCTTCCCTGTTCCATTCTTCGGCTATAACTTCATGCATTTGCGCAGCACAGAATTTGGCCACCTACATACTCTAAAAAGTATTATAACTGTATCGCATAAAGTGGTCAGGATTACGTCCCGTTGTTATTTCACTATGTTACTGTGAACTTAATTTTCAAACTGGATCTCTTCCAGGAGGAGACCACTGAATGTCCTCTGTCAACTTTAGATTTCCGAGTTAAGAAGTAAAGGAGGTCATTTTCATATTGATCTAGGAGGATTTCCAAGTACATGCTCTGTAAATGAAGAAACTAAATTTTGGGTTAATCTAGTTTCTTATCCATAAAAAAGGGAGGAAAATTTCAATTTTTCTCAAGTCTCATTTGCCTTGAATACATAACAAGATCCATGAAAATCAAAGAAGTCTGATATTAATATTAGCACCATCTTTCGGGGAAAAGATCATATCACCGACCAACGACAGTCAACTACAGCAAATACCGAAATTTTATCCAATTCAAAAACCAATATGGATTACTTTCATGACTCCAATTACCATGATAATAAATATCTGCCATATGCCTGCATAACCACAAACAGAAAGTAGATAGGTTTCCCGTTCTTGCGAAATCTACTAGAACACACATAATGAACTAATTACAAAAATGAAATGTCAAAGTGCATGACTTAGCAAAATTTTCTTCAACGCGACAAGCGCAGACCAATCATATCGACAATGCTCTCATGAGCATTGAATAAGCACACTGAACGAGACCAAGGAAAAAACCAATAGAACATGTTGGATTAACCTATTGCTCCTTTTGTGGGATACAATTCGTCAAACACCAACACTACACCGGGACACAAGTACCGCAAGGCATCATTAGTCTCCTCCCACCCCCTAGCATTGAGCAAGTTCTAGTCTTCCTACTTTTAGTGTTGCATTGGTCGCAGCAGCAGTTGTTGTTAACTGCAGACAAGTTCTTTTTTGTCCCCCCCCCTGCCAATACTAGAGTTCCATCTATAATACTTATGCCCCTTTGGAGCTACATGCACCAGCTATATTCTGATGCTGTGAGTCTGTGATAGCTGTTGGTCATACACGACAGCTGTCTCTTTGGAACCATTCATATCGTACTCTACTTGATGGTTTAGAAATTATCAAGTCACAAATTTTGCAAGAACTATATATTCAATTTCAAGAGACGCCGGAGTCACTGAACCGGGGACTTCACCAGAGACTGCGGCAAATTCTTGCTTCATACTCGGCAGACACGCGGGGGTCCCAAATGACCGGCTGTCGTAATCGTATTGGTTCCAAACAAATTTCGCGCGGAACGCGCAAATGCTTACCACCGAGTGCAAACAATCTCGGTCTCGGGTCACAAGATGAGTGGTTCATACCGAATTGAGAACAATCATCAGTTTCCTTTGTGGGAAAAGGAAAGAAAGCGAACTTCAAACAGTGAATGAATCCACCTTTAGCTAGCCTCCGAGGTCCCCCACCTACCTCATGAAAAAAAAAAAAAAAAAAGAGCAAACCAGACACAACCACACGGTAAAACCTGATCATGAGATCACACTCCGACAAACTATGCGAGCCATAAAAGCGCCTAGGGACCCCCTGTCTCTCTAATGCCTCCACACGTGGCACGAACATAAACACAAGCCAAGTCCCGACCCCAGCTTGTGTGCCACCCAGAACCGAATTAGGACAATCAGACGATGAGAATTATAATCTTTTTCAGTTCGGCTGCCGCTTCAAAATCAAATTTCGGAATTGCTAAGGTGATCCCAAATTGGGAAGGATTAAGACAACAATCATGCGATGTGATTGCCTTCCTCGTGTTCCACGTCCCCATCTGCTCGGGAGGACGCCTGGGTTACGTGGACGGCTGCGATGCCTCCCTCGCGTCAGGATTTAATTTAGACATGGAAAAGCCTGTCGTAGCCTTAAGGAGAGACGCGTGTCTAGACTCGGAAAAGGCCAAGCCTGCGATACACGTGCCACTCCGCGAGTGACAAGTGTCCTCGGTTCATCAGGATTCATTATTGCTCTCCCAGTTTCATCAATGAAAAAATGTTTTAGAAATAAGGTTATTCAAAATGTCGGTAAAATAAGAATTATTTTTTTATCGATTTTCCCATAATATGTTTGAGGTGCCAATCTTCGGACTCAACTAAGAAATTTAAATTGTATCGAAGGAGGACATCACGAATGGAAATACTGCATAATATAGAAATGAATTGGGAGGGTAATAATATAATTCCAATTTTCCAAAATACATGGATGGCCGTGCATTGTGTGATATTCGTTGGTTTAGAAATGGACGGGGAGTTACCTGAGAGCCGCCATGGCCGTCGTACACGCCGAAGAAATGGACGGGCGAGGTCTCGCCGGAGGTCCTCGAACCGGGAGCCGAACAGCCTCCCACGTGGTCGCACGCGCGGGACATGAACCCCGGCACCACGGCGACGGCGTCCTCCATCTCCTTCCGCCGCCCGATGATCGAGGTGAACCCCCACGCCACTCCCTTGTTGCTCCTCCCCACGCACTTGTGCCTGCTCGCCGCCGACGGTGCAGCGCCGGTCTCCGTCGCCGCCACCGGCTCCTCCCTCGACTCAGCTGGCTCCGCCGGGAGCATCCTCGGGGCCGCCGCCGCCGCCGCCGTGCACAGGATCTCCGGGATCTCGCCGGAGCTCCCGCCGCTGCTGCTGCTCCCCGGGCCGCTCGAGGAGTACAGGTCGCCGGAGCTGCTAGTGCTTATAGGATCTTCATTGATGGTCAGTATCGACAGCACGCCGGAGCTCTCCGAGTCGAAGCGCTCGAGTTGGTCGTCTTCGGGTTGCTCCATTAGCTCTGATACATAAACTGGAACGACGGATCCCTCTCTTCTCTCTGTGCTAGTTTCTCTCTCATTCACCAACGGAACCCTCGCACAGAGACTCCGAGAGAGAGAGAGAGAGAGAGAGAGAGAGAGAGGGGGGGAGGGAGATGGATAGAAAGAAGGGAGAGTGCGCATTAGGATGGCGACACGTGTGAGGCGATATGAGTCGGATGACACACGCATCCGCAGAGGAATGAGGGCTTGATTGGAGTCGTACTCAGTTGCTTTTTCCTGTTCACCGCCACGTGTCCTTTCTATGCCTCCGCCCGGGGTCGCTCGTCATTATTTTATATTGGGCGGGGGGAGGGACGGTGCTCGGGTGCTTCGCAACTTCGACGCGAGTCCGTGCGCTCGGTTGCCTCCGCATGACGTGTCGGCATGAACGGTACGGTGCGTCATAAATGGCCAGCTTTTTTCATTTTTTATTTTTGTTTTTGACATGGCTTGCAGCGGCCTTTTTTCTGATTTTGGTCTAAAGTACAGAAAAGCGTTGAATTCGAGTTTTGGTGTCAGTAGGAAAACAATTTGTTTTTATTTTAGCAAACCAATGCTATTTAAAAAAAAAAGACAACCCCACGTTTAAAAGGCGCTTTGTTTAAAAAAGGGAAAAAGAAAAAGAGGTGACTGACGTTGGAGCGCCGTGGAAAGAAAAAGTTACTTAATTTTTTACCCAAAAAAAAAAAATCCTGAATTTTCTTTGCAGAGCAACATCCCATTTCGGATCCGTTGGTTTCTCAAACAATAAATAATTTGAAAAAAATTTCCCTGAAATCGTTCGCTTGTACTTCACAAAAATGCATGAATAAAAAAAAATAATTTAGCATTCACAAAAATGTCTAGATATATATTTATCGCATGTGATAAAAATATTTTTTATTAATTTTAAGCATACAACCAATCAATATCGAAATATTTTTTTGAATCGTGTATTTTTCTCGAAATAAACAGAGCCTTCATCACTCTCTTATTTTCTCTTTCGAAACTTTTGTAAAAGGATAAGTACATGCTCATTGAAAGTTCGCTTTCGAATTGAAATATGCACAGATGTTACGGCGAAAATAACTCTTGCAAATTTATTGATATTATTATTAATTTATTATGATATTGCACGTAGAATATAAAAATACCGTGCAAGCGCTACAATTAATAATATAATTTAAATGATAAATAATGAAGACAGTTTATTCGGTCCTTTTGCTAAAATATTAATGCGGCCTACTACTTTATGTCTATGTATTTTTATGCCTAATTTTAGTTTCTAGCTCTTTTAATTGGACAATGCTAAGTATATTGGGTCCAAATTATTAAATTATATCGCAAATTGCTAATTTTTTATTGTAATATCTTGTTAACAATATTTTTTTAGGACACTTAACAATATTTAGTGAGGAAACAAGATTTCTATGGAATCGCAATAGCTCCCTTTATTCATTAATATACTATTCGATTTGTATGGCAATGGAAAATGCAAGCTGTGGATAAATGTTTATTACGTATTTTAACAAAGAAATTATCTCCTCCATCCGATTAGTTTCGGTTTGGAGTCCCGAGCAACCCATTATATGTAGTATATCGAAATTCTATATATATTCGTATTATCTTTTGTGTAGCTTGCCTTATTGATATTCGTTAAGATTCAAAAAATTCGTTATATATATATTGTAATTATTTGAAAACAATATTTTTCTTTTTTTTCTACCCTCATGGGCCTTGCCATTGTAAATCACCAATTTTTTCCTTTTTATTGAGCTCCGCAAGTTGTTTGTCTACCGAATTTGTATACGAGAGGGGATAGATAAAATCAATACACTATCAAAGTACCCTATCCTCCCTCGTACAATAATTTAAATTAACATTTCATTTGTTTCGTGAAAGATAAGTGATTTGAATAATATTTTTTTAAAAGTAATTATTTATTTCGTTTGAATTAATTAGTTAATGAAAAATATTTTTCTTATTATTAATAATTTATATTAAAATATTTTTGTGTGTGACGAAAATATTTTTTTTGTTTATTCATTTTCAAGTCATACAAAAGATTTTTTTCAAAAAAAATTATGCATTGATTTCTCAATTCTGACAGAAGATACTGATGGATCGAGAGCGTTCGATGGGCTAATGCGACGCCTTTGCTACACTCACCCCCACCAGATCACGGGGAATCTAATCATCTAGAGGTACTTTCGGTGGGAACCCCAACCACGCAAAAGGTTCACCATCCTAACGGCTACGTGGCAAGTTAAGTGTCCCAACTGGGGCCCAGGCATTAGGTAGAATTCTGACCTCTTGATGGAGAGTTTGCTAAAACAACGGTACTTGTTTTTCAAAGTCACGCCGCAAGGAAACTTCCTTTAATGGCCACGTCAATTACACAATATTAAAAATGCATCCATTTCATGAAAATTTAATAATTTAAAAGATAATTTTCTATAAGTTATTTTTTTGTATGAATTACAAAGATAAGCGGACAAAACTTTTTTTTTACCGTCCATAAAAAAATATAGATATAAGTAGTTGTCGATAACCAAAATATTTTTTTATTAATTAATTGTTTCAAGCGATGCACATGATTATTTTTATTAAATATATAATAAATCATTTATTTTCTATTCAAAACAAATGGAGCCTCAAAATGCCAAAATTTCCTTTCAAAATGTAAGAAATAAAAATGACTTGTTGTATGCTTAGTGGTTTAGTCATGTTTTTCTACGTATCATGTCGATTGTTGTCATTTATTCAATTTTATAATATGCGAATACAGACATTTTATTTATAGTGGAGTTAATTATTGCTTCGGAGATATTGATTCAGGTAATGCCGTGAAAAGGATCAATTGATTTAAATTGATATACAAAATGACATGGAAAACCCTAAATAACTATCGAAATAATGACATCGAAGTGTCTCGGCAAGGGTATGCCTCTCGGTCACCTTACATTTTGCATGGTAATTTTATCAATCGGCCTTCATATCTCATTTATCATTATTTCACTTATTCATAATAGACTAATTTATCATATCAAAACACATAACACCACGCTTGTTGTATGCTAATAGCAACCTTGTATGTTATTTGTCATCTATCATCTACATACTTTATTTGATTTTGTGTTGAATCTTTATCTAGGATCATCTCTTCTTATTGGATCACTAGAATAATTTCAACCATTGTAAGCAAATAATCTGAAAAGATCTTTTTTTATTGAGGGACACAAGCGTGGATATTTGGTGCTTGGAGGCTCGTCAAACGCCCGACGAAGTTGTAAACTCCATGAATAGATTAGCTCCAAGTTTTTGTGTGCGGATGACTCAAAACCAAAGTAATCTATACATAATTGGCGAGATTCGAGTGAATGACCTTTCGTTCCTCAATTAGAAATCCTACAATCAATTATGCCAACCTTGAAAATTAATCTCAATTGAGTTTTTGTTATTTTTAATTCGTTACCCTTTGTCTTAAAAAGCACACGTGGGATGATCGCATGACTCGTCCTAGGGTGCCGAGGGTATCATAGAAGCCTAGTATTGTGAACATCAATGATTTTTGCTTTCCAAGCCATGCTCAAAACTGACCTTTCATTGGCTTTTCTGCCCGAGTCCAACCGTCACTATGGCTCCAACACAAATTTTGGAAAATTGCATGAATGATTTCTGAATTTTGATTAAATATGTAATGCCGTTTTTTAATGTTTAATTTATTTAATATGATCTATGAACTTTGATCTAATAAGCAAGTTATTTAATGTACATGAACTTCGATCCAACGTGCCGTGTGATCCTTGAATTTTTAAATATTTTAATGCGGTCTTTGGATAATACTAAATATTTATTAATAATTCATTAACCACATTAAAATAATTAAAAACCTAAAAAAGATATTATGCGTTGAGCCAAAATTTTGGAACGATCTTGAACGTTGGATCAAAGTTTGGGGATTGCCTTTGCTTGCATCTCCGAATGAAATGCATTTGTGGCCCTGAGTCGAGCTCACGTGGATGAACAACAGGCCACATTTTCACCCAAGCGAGCGTTCCGTAGAGGTTGTGTTGGTGGGACCCAGCCACGTTTGAAGCGAACGCCGATGAGACACCTCTTCAGATTCGGATCTGGATCGGGCGGCTCACAGTTGACCCGAGGGCTGTCTATTTACACGTCGACACGGAGGGGCCCGCACTGATGTTGGACGCGTATCAACCTACGAGGGATTGGTTTCTCCAAAAGTCCTGGACGCACGAAGAAAACTAATTGTCTATTTTCTCAATACGACACGAAAGAACACAAGAAAAATGTCGCGGGACTCAATCCGATGACTTTGGGAAGCCACGACTACCCGTTGTAAGAAACCGACAATTCGCGTTGCTGTCTTGATTAGAATTTGGCTTGAAAATTGGCGTCGTGTTATATTTAATTTTTTTCTTTACAATTCGTGCTTTTACTTATGTCATTCAAACAAGTCGTGTCTAATATTATCAAATTTTACGATAATGTCGATAACCTCAAAATGTGAAATATATCACGAGTAATTCTTATTCGATACAACATGAATATCTTAGAATTAAAGTCCCGAAAAGATTGCTCTAATAGATCCCAACATCGTGAATTAAATAACTCGAGTTTGATCCGCAGCAATTGATGTATGATTCAATTAGGTATTGAGAAAATCACTTAACATCTAAAGATGGATAAAGTCTTTTGGACATTTAAATTTTTCTTTTTGCGGCTCGTTCTTCAACTTAAAGATAGGGCTAACGTAGAGATGGCCGGTTCACGAAACCACCCTTTTAGGGGCTAGTTCCGGCTCCGGCGGTTCCGTTCCGAACCGCCGATTCGGGCGGTTTGGGGCCGATTCCGGTTCCGTTTTTTAAATTTAATTTTTAAACTAATAAATAATAAAATAAACATAATAAATTATAAATTATAATCAAATTGTACATTATAATAAAATTTGGGGAAAAAAGGAGAAAGGAGGAATGGGTTTGAACTTAATGAATTATCATTAAGCGCCTACATATCTTCTTGGGGATAGAAGAATCAAAGCCCTATGTAGTTCTTTTACTTTTGATAACTCCAACTTACCTCATCGTCAATCGTCGCTACCCGTTGTGGTACCGTGTGCCGGTGGTATCTCCACAATCATCGCTAAAGAATTCGTGTTCTCGATCCAATTCTTGGTGTCGAAATCTGGCTTTCGTCCAATCGTCGATACAAGCTTGAGCTTCCATAGACTCGGACTTAATTTTGAATAGCGAGAATCCAAAACTAATCCTCCAAATACTAAATGCTTGTTCAACCGCAATTATTGAAGATGTGGTTGCTAATATCCGGCGAGCGATGAGGGCGAGCACTGGGTAGTCGGTTGAGTGACTCTGCCACCACTCCATGATTTGAAAATCATCTTATTTTACGTATCACGAAACTCAAATTGAGTGGTGAAATATTTTTCTATTTCATAAATACTACCCGTTGCCCCTTTATGTTTTTTTTTTTTTTTGTCTACTCTCTAGGCATATCATAACCTCTACCAAGTGAACTACCGGTTTCGTTTCTTGAGGCAATGATAGATGGTAAAGATCCACCATCATTTAAACCATATCTATTACAAAATTCTCCATGTAATGCTACTATAGATTATCTAACCTCTCTTTGTACAATTGAAGCATCTATTATATCTTCCAAATGTAAACAATCATAATAATACACATTCAAAAAATCTAGTAAACCATCTAATTTAATACGTGGATCAAAAACAATACAAACTAAATAGACAAGAGGAATTTTGAAATAATAATGCAACTATTTTTCTCACATTCTTGAAATAGTTTGAGCTAATTCATTATCTTTTTCATATACATAAAAAACACTATCAATATTAACACATTTTATTAAAAATAAATGCGTAGTAGGATAATAAATATCCAGATAAAGCATTAGTAGCATCATTAAAAATTTTCAAAAAATCTAAAATTTTTTTGGCAAACGTCCCAATGTTGTGGAAGTAAAGTAATTTCGGGAATATTTTGCGACATAAACGTACATAATAAATATTTGTAATCAAAAGTTTGGAAACAAGAACTCATACGTAGAATTCCAACGAGTCGAAATATCTTTTGGAAACATTTTTGCCCTTCTCCCATGTTGTTTACAAAATTTTCCCCATGCTTTCATAAAATGGGCACGATTCCATAAATATTTAATTGCGCCCTTTATTGGGGCGAGAGAAGACTCAAGAGTTTGTAAACCATCTTGTACACATAAATTTAAAACATGGCAAGCACATCTAATGTGAAAAAATTGTCCCCCAAAAGAGGGTTTGCAAATATTTTCTAATTCGGGGAATGGAAGCGGTATTTGCATTGCATTATCAAAACCAATTGAAAAAAATTTATTTATCAAATAATATTCTTCTAAAACTTGTTTAATTATTCTATAAATATTATGAGCCGAATGCTTTTCATCAAAAATTCGAAATGCAAGAAGTCTTTTTGAATGGTCCAGGTCATCACCTATCCAATGACACATAACACCCATATAAGAATGAATTTGCCAAGGATCACTCCAAATATCACTACCTAAATGCATACGTCCATTGAATTCGCAAAAAATTTTGCTAAAGTTTTTTTTTTTTTTTTTATAAAGATGCAAAAGTTCGCGTTTAAGAAAGTACTTACAGGGAATAGTTGGTGCTTTGCGGAACCAACGCAAGATTTATCAAATATTTCATATTAAAATTTTCACCAAGTAGTAAATGGAGCATGATCAAGGGCAACATATTCAGCTAATGTTTGTTTATAAAGTGAATCGATCTAACGGAATAAAGGATGAGTATTAGGATTGGCGCATCCGGAAATTTGTTGTTGTCTAGTGTCGATCTCCGCTTGCATTGGATGTTTTTTCGTCGAGACGGTATGTTCCATAGCCGTCTCCTTTGCTAAATTTATATGTTTGGGAACAATATTTACAATTTACATTATACGTACCTTCGCTTTCGTCATATACCTTGTCGAAGTCTTTGCAAGTCGGATGTACTCTCTCGACCTTTCCGTTAGGCTTATTTGCCGTCGACGTTTCTTCGGCACCGGTTGGCGGATGAAGACTTTCTTGTGTTGGGACGTGCTTTCGACGTTCAAAATGGGAACAACGTTGATATTGTCGTCAATCGTCTTCCCAACATGCATACTCACGAGGATCACATCCAGGAAATAGGATATTCGGAATCTCCCATCGTCATCTTACCCTTTTCCAAGATTTCGCTTTCCACTTGCCATTTTTGAGAAAATTGAGGCGGGATTCGAGAGAATTAAGAATTTGAGAGAATGTGAGAGAATTTGAGAGAATTGTTGAGAGGATTTGTGAGAAAAATGAAAGAGGAAAGATATGTATTTATAAAAAAAAATTATGAATTTTTTTTTAAGTATTAATTAAAGCAACGGCCAAAATGGCCGTTGCGAGCCTGCAGGCAATGCGGCTTGCAGGTCGGCCAAAATGGTCGTTGCAATGCAACGGCCATTTTGGTCAAAGAGCCAACGGCTCTTTCGAGCCAGGGCCCCCTTATTTTATTATTATTTTTTTTAGGGCCGGGTTGGAACCGGCCCGGTTCCAATTTTTCCCAAATCGGAACCGGCCCGTGGGTTCGGTCAACGGGCCGGTTCGGGCCCCAAATGGTCATCTCTAGGCTAACGCGTGCCCTTGAAGTGACTCCTTGATTTCTCTTACAATTCGTACACTTAAAAACGTGCTAAAAGGGTAGACCTCATTCGCTAGTTGACTTATTAAATGATGTCACGATATAAATTAGATGTTGAACGCTGCTCGTTTGTTCGAACATCCAATTATAGACCGCCACACCCTAATCTATATAACAAAATAATTGAAGTACATTTAACGGTTATGCTATATCTTCTTCTTATTCTCCTTCTCCTTTTCCTTTTTTAGTCTTTTTTTTTTTCTAGAAAGTTACCAAAAAAAAGTTCTAAACCTATTGTAATTGTGTCAATTCGATCACAAATCTTTTATTTTGTACCAATTCGGTCATTCCAGCCTAATTTTGGCTGAAATTAGCTAATGTTGCGCAAGTAGCGTTAACGTAGTCAATTTTTAATAATATTTCAATATTTATTTTGAATATTTATTTTTTATTTTGAATATTTATTTTTCTTTTTGTTTTCCTTCTTCCTCCTGCCGGCGGCCGAGCCAAGAGATTGGCCAAAGCAAGAGCCGGTCTTGCTATCGCTAGGCGAGGTCGCGCCTCGCTAGATCTAGGCAAGGGCGAGCCTTGCCTTTGGCCGATCTCCAAGCTTGGCAATTGGCTAGAGGAGGAAGAAGAAGAACAAAAAAATAAAGAAAAGGAAAAATAAATAAATAATAAAAATTAAAATATTATTAAAATTGGCCACGTCATCAATTTTTTTAAATAAAAATTTGTCGGAAGGACCGAATCGACATAAATACAAACTTTTTAGGATTGAATTGGTAACAAACGTTTATAACCGAATTGACACAGATTCATACGCTTGACGCTTTTTAGTAATTTCCCCAACTTTTCATGCATATGGATAAAAAGCCATTCGAAAGTAAATTGTGCGCGTATGTGTCATTTACAAACTGAACATACGAATGACGGTCTCTAATTTCCATTAATTATGCATTCATATTATCAAAGTAGTGACTGTGTGCGAAGGGAGGATACAAGTTTCTGTAATCTTACCCAAAACCTAGACTTTACCTTACTTTACTCTAAAGTCTCCATATGCCAAGTCATTATGAACTTCTAAACCTACAAATCCAATAGAAGCCTACCACGCACATCAGGCATATAATCAGTTCAAACTATTTTCATTTCTCATGTTGCTTCGAGAATAGACGTTGCACAAATATGTCGATAAGTCGTAATTACTGGATGTGCTCACAATCCATATCAAAACAGACACGGTCACTTTCTCTCTCTCTCTCGTTCTGAAGCTGGGGGATCATCATATCAATATCAAAGTACGGAAAAGGTTGGTTTGGGAGCAACACCCTTTTCAGATGCCTCTCCGTTTGGACATGTTTGGAAAGTTAGGTGAAGGAATGAGGATTTGCAAGTTCCCCTGTTTTTGGCAGGGGCATTGGAAAAAACAAGAACAATTGCAATTTTCCAGATTCACCCTTGCCGTTTGTTGGAATCCCCAAATCACCCCTCTTAAGTTTTTCTCTACTCGGACGCTTTATTTGGAAGGGCAAAAATGTCTTTTTCACCTTGGTGGAGACTGGAAACCACATTGCGAAGGTCACTTTGCGTGGCCAATCAGCGATTGACAGTCTCTCGACACGCGTCTGTGAAAGGCGCTTTTACTTTCGAGCAAAGGGACTTGTTAGGGAATCGACCGTGTCTCCAGGTGCCACGGTGCGGGTGTGGGTCGTGCAATTTGGTGGGAGGCGTTAGGGATTGAGGGTTAAGGTAGGCTTCGATTAGTAGAAATAAGAGCATCGTTTGGAAGACAACTGTTGAAAAAGTTCGATGATTAATTTTTATTAATTGTCTTAATTTCTCTAAATCTTTTGATAATTACTCAATTTCAGTCAATTTTGATCGGAATTCGTTGAAATCGATCGAAAGGACTACCTTGGCCAATCTTCAAAATATTTAGTATCAATTTGGTATAATTAAAATATTTGTAATTGAATTGGACACTATATAATAAATTTATGATTTTTTTTGGATAATTTTTCCGTCTCCCTTACTTTGTTCCTTTTAGAGACCTTAAACTTTTCAAGACAAGGTATATCCAAAGCGGTAGAAAAATCTTAAAAAACGACCAACCAAGCATACTGGGCTGCATGCGGTTTATACAAATCTACTCAGTTTTACTAAGTTCGTAACACGTGCGGGAAAATGAAATTTTATTGAGAATCGCATAAGCACACGTGCGTATTGGGTCATTTTGCTAAGGCACTTAAAGAAATTTGGTGGAACCAACAAGTGTCAACTTAGATGGCAACAGAATTTGTGCACCTTCTTGCGGTCCTGGTTCTAGCTTTAATCGAGAACGATCCAGGAGTAGAAGTCCTAAGTGTACTAGACCGATACAGAGATGGACTCCACTCGGCATGTGGACTTGTAGAAAGTTTCACATGCCAAAAACTAAGGGTAGACTCTAGAATTTTGCCATTAGGGCCTAAAAATGTCAAAATAAAACTGGCCATCCTCCGAATCAATTAAAGACGGTAAAATAAAATATTAAGTGAGTTTATTTCACGAAAAGTCTGTGATTTGGGGAATATTTTTCAAAGAAATAATCAATCGTATTTCTCAAAAAAAAAAATGAACGAAAAAATATCAAGCCCTATGAGATCTTCAAATATTCGGGAAGAAAATTGAACAGAAAAAAAAATCAGTAATTTAGATAATACGGAACAATACGAAGGCTTTAGCTACTACTTGAAAGTGTATACCATGATTTTTCTGTCTATCAATAACTCGCATGCATTGCACGATGGATGCGAAAAAGTAGACCGTTATCTCGGCAATAATGTGATAGGCTAGTATCTGCAATGAATCCCCCTGTTAAGTAGTCATGAATTACGATAGGAACTCTTAATTCTCCGGCAAAGCTTATGGTTGGCTGAGATTGCTAATCAACATTTGGCGAAAGAGTATATATCAGTCATGAATAGAGGCGTCAAATGGGTTGGTCGGGTAGGGTAGGTGTTTGGGTCGGGTTGAATATGGTCCGACCTTATATTAATCCATTTAACCATTTTGACCCATATTCATGTAATGAAAATTTAATGGCCATACTCGACCCGACCCATACCAAATTCATACCCAACCCATATCCAATTCATACCCGACCTAACTCATATGAAAACACCTAGCTCTTCTCTCGCTGCCACCCCCTCCCACCCTCTGCCACCTCCCGCCCCCGCCGCCGCTTGTCCGCTCCCGCAGCAGCAGCTCGCCTGCCACTTGCCGCTGCTTGCCACTACCCACCCACCGTCCGCACTGCCTGCCCGCCCGCCCGCTTGCACCAAGAAGAAAGTAATAAATTGCCATCTCTAAAGGATTCGCTCATGCAAAGAGGCGATTCAACCCTCCATAAGAGGCCACCAAAGAGATCTATGAAATGATATATTCTTCGGAATATTAAATAGGAAGTTTGATTGACAAAAAACTCTTTCCCGTCCTTCACTCTTGCTCTCGATCCCGTTGACGCCACAGATTCTTGCAACTCTTCCATTGACGAGACCAGGTGACTGAGCCTATGGTCTTTTGCCATTTGTTGCTCCCCTTCTGGTGTGTCTTGTTAAGTTTCGAACTTTTATTTTCGTTTTCTTGGGGTGCAGATGCTTCGGGGATTGGAAGGGCAGGTGACTCCAAAGTTCATGTGTTCTCGTCGTCATCGGAGGTAAAACCCGTCACGATATTTCCCTCGATCCAGGTTGTCGGCGCTTGATCTTTTTAGTTATTGGCATGTGTTTTAGTGTTTTGAGTCACAGTGGTGGTGAACGGATCGAAATCACAACTGGCCAACCAATTGTAATTGATTTCCCTGCTTTATAACGGCTAGCCAAAAGCTCCGAAGAACCAGATGATTGGATTAGTTCGAGGATGTTCAGTTTTTATCCCAGACAATTCTAGGTAGGACATGTTCTTCCAGGCCATAACAGTTGTATGAATTCGTAATGCCTGGCAATCGTCAATCTGGGGTGGCGGGGGGTGACGGAGGTAGTGGGCGAGTGGCGGGGGAGGGCGGCAGCGGCGGTAGCGGTAGCGATGGGGGACTTAAAAAACTATAGCTTGTGGGTCAAAAATAGGTTGAGCTAAAATCCATATTTAAATAAGCTTTATAATCTTAGACCCATATTTGACTCTTTTTTAAATTCAGTGAACTCATATATAACCCAAGTATATAAAAGCGGGTTAAAAAATGGATCAATGACCTACATTGATACATCTAGTCATGAAACTATTTAGACGTAAATTATTGGTGACTCGCGCTTGTTGGCGTGGATGGAAGGTTTTAGCCAACCTGAGAAGGTGAAAAAAGGCCATGTAAGTGCGTTGTTGTGGCCATGTCTATTGTTCAACTTGCGTAGTGGCTTCCCACCACCCTCACCCCCTACACAACCCCCCGCCTACCTCTCAATGCTACAATGTTCCGTCCATTAAACTCAAAATTGCGACACTCTTGTGTCGGCTCATTTCTAACGTTGCTTGCATTACTTAACATGAAGCGTCGGTTAAGTCGAGACAATTCACACTTATGGGGATAACGCGAGTAGCTCGCATGATTGTGAAATTTAGTTGATACGGGCCACAGCATTAGTATCAATCAAATATCCCTTCGTCTAATGTCTGTGGCCCGTATCTCTCTTTTTTGTTGTCGAACTGAATAAAGCACGGTGCTCGGAAAGTCAAAAGGTCAACCTCGCTAATCCGGGAATGCGTCTGGGGAAACTCTTCCTACTAATTTGACAATGTCCAACGGCGTCGTGTTCTTCTTATTTTTCAACCCCGTTTCGTCTGCATCTCGGAATCCCGTCCGTCCTCGATCATCGTCAGTCGTCCGTCATCATTGGTGTAGAAGTCAGACAGGTGAACGGACGGTGGTCTCCGCAAGCGAGCGACGACCCGCCAGGCGGAGAAGCGGCACCGAGCATGAATGACGCCAACGCCATCGAAGTCGCCGGAGTTCCGACCTCGACTCTCAACTGTATAGATCTCTCGAGTTCGGATATGCAACAGTCGGTGCCTCTGCTCAAACAGGTCTTCGATTCTCTGGAGTTTTTCGCGCTATTTCGATTCGATTTCCTGTGCCGAAACCGAGAAAACTAAGGCTTTTGGTTTGTGATGACACTGACGGATGAATCCAATCCATTTGGCCTCAGGCGTGCTTGGATTCTGGCTTTTTCTACGTGATCAATCATGGAGTCAGCCAGGATTTGGTGGAGGAGGTCTTCGTCCAGAGCAGGCGGTTCTTCGGTTTGCCTTTGAGCGAGAAGATGAAGCTGTTGAGGAACGAGAAGCACCGTGGCTATACTCCTCTGTTCGATCAGGTCCTCGATCCTGGGAATCAG
This sequence comes from Rhodamnia rubescens, assembly GCA_021437795.1. Lineage (NCBI taxonomy): Eukaryota > Viridiplantae > Streptophyta > Magnoliopsida > Myrtales > Myrtaceae > Rhodamnia > Rhodamnia rubescens. The sequence goes on along the minus strand of JAILYA010000002.1, from coordinate 836,012 downwards.
ATTCAGGGTTCGTGCCTGATGAATTCATTTGTTCCTTTTTGGCTTCAGATTACTGAAGATTTTGCTGCATAAAGTGGATTTAGATGAACAGCTGGTGATTTTGATAGCTTCGTGGCAGCTCTTAGAAAAGGAAGATGCTAGTATCTTTGTGTCAATTAGTTAGGACACTTCATCAGAGGCTCAGAGCTGACACTAGGAACTAGTTGTTTAAAGTGCTAAAACAAAACCGTGAGCTCTCCACAAGGAAGATTTAGCTGACGGAGTAGTAATGATTTCATCGATGATTTATAGGAGATTATAAGGAGGGATACTACATAGGAGAGGAAGTACCAGAGGATGATCCTGATGCGCAGAAGCCTCATTGTGGACCAAACCTCTGGCCTTCTGAGGGTAACCAATTGCTTAACATGATATCTGTGCAACTTAAAATTGTTGCTGGTGCTGAATACTTATTTTGGTTTCACTGTTGTGTTTTCACTAGATATATTGCCAAGATGGAGGCAGACGATGGAGAAATTTCATAGTCAGGCATTGTGAGTTTTGCTATAGATGATAAAGAGCTAGAGACAATAATTTTTGTTGCGAGTACCAGGATGTGAAAGTTTATTCCATGCGAGTGAAATATAATACAGACATGTTCTGTTTCTCTGATGTGAAATTTGGGGCTTTTCTAGTACCCCAGTGGTCACCATCTTCCCCTTCCACTTGCATCAAATTGTGCCAAGTTCTTTTGATGTCTGAGAGGGAGTTAAATTGCCTCTGACTGCCAAACTGCTTATGCTCTCTTGGGCTCTTACTTTATGTTAACCAAAGCTTAAATCTCTACCAGTTATTTGTAACTGCTGTTTCAACAATTTCTAGGAGATTGTTCCAAAGCTACTATGTTGCAATTTGGGTAAAATATTTTTTGCTGTCAAGATTTACTATAAAGCACACTGACCAAGAGCCTCAACTCAAGTGTCTACTTGCTTATAGTGGTAGGCCTGATATTGCGGTCACAATTATATTGCATAGGGTCTCCCACTGAATACCAGTTGACTTTTGGATCCGTTTATAACTCAAGAGTAATGCCTAGGTTATCTATGTGGCAAGACTAAGTGACCTTTGTTGGTATAAAAGAGAGATGCTAGTTAATTGTGGTAATTTTTTGATTTGTAAATATGCACATCAGAAATATGGCGAAAGTAGTTGCAAGGATCATTGCTCTAGCACTTGATCTGGAGGCTGATTTTTTTGACAAGCCAGAAATACTCGGCAAGCCTAATCCAATCTTGCGCTTGTTGCACTATGAAGGTAGATTTTACTTCAATGAACTAAAAAATAAACCCCACAATTCTTTCTTTTCATCCGGTTGATATTCCTCTCTTTGTTTAGGTCGGATCTCTGATCCCTCTAAAGGAATATACGGAGCTGGGGCACATTCGGACTTTGGGTTTATTACCTTGTTGGCAACAGATGATGTCCCGGGCCTCCAAGTATGAAATAGTCTCCTATAAATCTGTTGTTGCAGACTCTTTGCATAGTTATGATGCATGGAACTTTTTAAACCTATTCAGATTTGCAAGAACAAGGATGCTAAACCTCAGGCATGGGAATATGTGCAACCTTTGAAAGGGTAAGGACCAACAGAACTTGAGATGATTATGTTAGAGATCTTATACTTCAAGTAACTTGGACAATTTTGGTGTGCTATCATGTTAGGATTTACATTTTAGTGATTTGTGGCTTACAAATTTAACTTGGGATAACTTTTCTTTTAATCTTGTACTTCTGGTTTATTGGAGCATGTACACGATAGGATGTTTCCCCTTATACGCATGATTGAAAGATTGCTTCATGCTGATGTTGAGTGGAATAATACCTCCATACTAGTGACGACCTTTTGACAAAAATCGTTCTCTGTCTGACCCTGACCTGCTACTATAGTTCTTGTTCGTACAAAGGCAGTGATATGCTAGTTTAGAGAGAAAGTACTATCGTCAGATGGGTGATAAAGATAGATTTCAATCTAGAAACTTTGAGAGGTGCCCTCATCCACTTCTCCTTTCCTATCTGCGATTTGTAACTATATAAGTATACATAACAACTTTGATCAGTTTAATCCTTCTGATGCCTTGCTGATGAACCTCCTTCTCTCCCTCCCTCTCTCTCAAACACCCTAACACACACGCACATGATGGTTTTCCACCATTCTTTCCTGTTTAGTCATGTGCAGGTCCACGGTCATAGAACTACCACGCATCACACACATTCTACAATTATTGGAACATGTCTTGCAATATATGTCCCATCACAAGAAGTCCGAAAGGGAAAAATTTTGGGAGAGAATATCTCATTTATCGGGCATCTTTTTTTTTTTATTCCGCATAAATTTTCGACTGAACATAAGAACTTCACTCTAATCCTGAAAAATAACGGTCTCTCCATGACTATTTTGTACAGAGCATTCGTAGTGAATCTTGGTGATATGCTAGAACGATGGAGCAATTGTATTTTCAGGTAATATGCTTTAATAGAAGTCTGTATAAATGAATTTGCACGAGGAAAGCATTGAACATGACGGTTGGAGATTTTATAAAGCAAGCTACTATAGATTCATAACCTGTCCCAAACTCTACCAGAATTTCTTCTGTTGTACCCTCTTGGCTCCTTGTTAATATTAGTAGCCCATTAGTAGTGTAAGAGCATCTACTCTTGACATTGGCTAATTACTTGCCAAGTTGACTCGGGAAAAAAGTCCAAGTTAAACACAGTTGTTGAAACGGTATGTTATGTTGGTAACCTACATTATTTTCTAACGGAGTCCACTTTATGAATCATAAACCTTTAAAATCATTACTCTAATGTTTTTGTTATTATTGGTTATATTGGTCAACTTTTCGATACTAATCTTTGTACCTGTTCTGCGATTGCTGACCACAGATAAGGCTTAACATGCACTGTCATTATGCATTAGAACATGTTTATTAATTTACAAAATGAGCTTTTCACATTAGTCTAATAGGTTTCCTGCACTTCTCCATATTTATCAAGGTCATTCTCTATTCTTTTTGAGAATTTGACTTGCTGCTCTTTGCTTCTTTTTGTGATATCTATACTTGTTTTGTTTTTGCAATCAGGTCCACGCTCCATCGAGTTATAGGGAATGGTCAAGAACGATATTCTGTAAGCCCTTCTCTCTCTCTCTCTCTCTTCTGTCTCTCTCATGTGCGCATGTTTTTCTTGCCATCTTTTGGAAAATTCAGCAAAAGCCATTAAGAGAATTTTGAAGCTTTGTCGAGTCTATAAAAAAAAGTCTGATTGGTTGGGGTACTAGGAAGAGTACCCTAAAATTGAAGCCAATCTAGGATAGTTGTAAGCTGAATCGAAAGTGGTCCTAGGTTTGAGATCACGTTCTAGCGGCATGTCAGTTGAGCATGTGATTAAACTCCTAGGAAATTCCTCTCAACTTGATATTATCTTCAGGGATAATCCACATTAATTGGTGCAAAAGAAGCCTAATTGATTTTCCTCCCTCGTTAGCATTTTTTATCCATTACGTTCTCCATTCTTGGTTATTTTTTTGCTAAATTTATGTTGAAATTTTTATTTATGCTAATGTTCTCACAAAATGCAGATTGCTTTCTTCCTGGAGCCTAGCCATGATTGTCTCATCGAGTGCTTGCCAACATGTATGTCAGAGGAAAATCCTCCCAAGTAAGCTGTCTTCCATACATTAGTTTCTTTCCTATATATCATCATGATGGAGCCATTATATTTCCTATGTTGTCAAATCTCAGTCCTAAGGTTTAGTTCTTCTCCTCCCTGATTCAAATGACAGACCTTATGCGTTTTGTTTGAGTGCCGATGCTCTATGCTATGTTACACGGACACGGGACACAACACGCAACACGACACGACACGACACGCCAACACGTGAATTATCAAAAAATAGAAAATTCTAACACGCTGGGACACGTATATTATATGTATATTTTTATATATACACGATAAATTATTGTTTTTATTATTTCAACAATAATACATCATGATGCCGAAATTATTATTAATCTCCTCTTTAGAAAGGTCTCACAAAATATATCATGTGTAGGCAAAGAAAAACCATACCTTGCGATCAAGAAATATATCATGTGAATAATTCAACTACATTTCATTTCAATAATCCATAAAACTTGGAGGAAAAAAAAAGCAATCCACAATCCACATTCCACCTTAAATGTAACATTTAACCATAGGTGGAAAACAAAAAACAAATCCCATTTCATCATAAAAAATAACAAGAAGTCATGGATCTACATTATCCGCTCCTCTTGACAAAAGAACGGATTCTATATCGAGCTCATCACGTGAAAGACTTGCAACTTCAAGCACCCCAACATCTTGAAACGTGTCAAATGCATCTCCGCTAATATTTCACATCTTGGTCTCTCCTTCTTAATATCGTGGGTCTTTTCTTGATAGAAGACGAAGGTTGCTATGAATGAAAACCAAATCTTTTGCATGTCTTTTAGTCATCTTATGTCTTCTCGCCGATTGCATAAAGGAGTAGGTACTCGAGTTTCTCTCGGCACAAGATGAATAAGAAGGTTGTGCAAGAAGCTTGAAGGCTATGTTTTGAAGTATAGGTGTACATGCACCATGTTCAACCCACCACATCTTAGGGTCCATAAAACATCGATCTCGAATGGAATGAGGGTCTTGAAAACGCCCACTATTACACGCAAAATCTGCATACTCCACACGCACCTTGTAGAGCTCATCCTCATTAGGAAAGTATTTCCTAAGACATTTCTTTCTTTCTTTATTGATCTCATAATCCATGTGTGGAGAAACTCGAGTAGAATTTTCATCGAGCCATTGATCACTATAGTACCTTATTTAACAAAACATAAATAAGTAAGAGGAGCATTATATTAATATGTCAAAGAAAGAATAACCAATATAATATAAGTTTAGAACTTACTTAGGATTCAAGGCATGTGCCAAGCAATGAAGTGGAGTGTTGTTCCTAGTCCAACTGATCCATAAGAATTGTATAAACCACCTCATAAAACGTAGACTCCGCATATAGCCTTTTCACTTTATGCATATATATAACTTTCTTCACTTTTTCAATCATCAAATCCCATATGTCATAAACCAAGTGAAGACAAGGCTTGTCGGTGTCGTAAACTTTAAACATGTCATAAATAGGAGCCGTGAAAGAAAGTATGTAATCTATTGAATCCCACCAAAGATCATCCAACACTTTTTCCTTGACAAACCTAGCCCTCGCTTGATTATCATCTCAATAAGTACTCCATTTCTCACAAATAACCATGCTTTAAAGACCATTTTTTATCAACTTAAACCTCTTAAGCATAACAATCATCGATGCAAAATAGGTATCCGCCACGGAAAGCAACTTTAAGTGAATAAACTCGTTATATATTGCTAATCTCATCGAATGGTTCATTATGAAATTTTTGATTTGCATAACATCATCAACAATCTTTGTAATCCAATTACATTCCTCATATGCTACTTCATTGGCCTCCACATTCTTTGCGGCATAAATGTTCTTCAAAGCTAGATTAAGCGTGTATACCACACAAGATGTCCAAACAATGGATGGAAATTTTTGTTCAATGAGTTGTCCCGCGACCTTACAATTTGAAGCATTGTCCGTAATAACTTGGACCACATTTTTATGTCCAACTTCAATTATTACTTCTTTCAATAAGTTGAAAATCAAATGCATGTCCTTCATTTCATTCGAACAATCAATCGATTTATAAACATAGGATTTCCATCCGATATCGCCATAAAGTTAATAAGTGGCTTCTTTTGTGAGTCACTCCATCCATCACTCACGATACTTACATCCTTATCTTTCCACATTTTTTTAATAGGTGCACACAAGCTCTCAATATTGGCCTTATCTTTTTGCAATAAAATAGGCCTCAACAAATTAAATTTCGGTGGTACATATCCCGTAATGTTGTGATTAGTGGCATAAGTGAAAGCTTCATGAAAGTAAGTGTTATTTGCTAGGTTAAATGGCAAGCCCTCCGAATAGAATATCCTAGCAATCAAATAATTTAGATGTTCCCGTTAAGACATGTTGAATGCTTTCTCAATTGGTCCTCCACTCCCACTCCCCCACTTCCCATCTTCCTTTTAGAGTCAAAGGATGAATCCATTTGCACACTACTACAATTAGAAGGTGGCAAAGACACATTTCTAGGAGCTTTACTCTGTAATCTATCATTGACCTCTCTATTTAATCTTTCCATCTCCAAAAGATCTTGTTTTTCTACTTTTTCGTATTTTGCAATCCTTTTTCCACTTATTATCAACAAATGAGCCTTAATTCTCGTGTAGGAACTCTTAAAATCTTTTTCACAAAAATTGCATTTCCAAGAACAATTCCCCCCGCATCTCCATGATTAGCCAATTTAGTAATATACCTCCACAGTTTATTTAAATCTTCATTGCTACTCGTTGTCTATGCTCGATAAATTGATATCACTCTACAAAAATGCAATTACAAGGACTATAAATTTCAACATACAATGTCTGTCCAGCATTCATTTTTTTTAAGTAGAATACTAGTAATTCAAAGTAAACTGAGCTGCACAAACAATGAAGAATTATAGTACCAACTACCAAGCTGCGCAACGAGAAAATCAAGCGGAATCAAATCTCAGTAAAATTGCCATATGCGGCACAAGAACGTTTGAGGAAACCAATAAAGTTATTCAAGTGCAGCATATGGCCGATTGGCAAATTTCCCTCTTATAGACAATTTCCAATTCTCGGAAAAAGAATGGACGTAGAAATTCAATGGCAAAAAACAAAAAAAAAGTGTCCACTCCCTTTGGAAACTCCCGGCGGGGAGTGGGGTGGGCCCCCTCCCCGGCCACATCTAGTTTTTAGCCAAATTCAATGGCAAAAAACAAAAAAACGTGTCCACTCTTTGGAACTCCCGCGGGGAGTGGGGTGGGCCCCCTCCCCGGCCACATCTAGTTTTTAGCCAAATCTTTCACACTAGTTGGGGAGGTCGTCAATCTACGATGCTTTTGAGGCCATGTAGGGAACTGAGTATGTTATAAAAAGCAATTCAAGAAACGGTGGAATCAAAAAAGCATAGAATAGAGGAGGGGGAGCAGAGGAGTGATGGGCGTATGCGATTCATAGAGGAGGGGGAGCAGAGGAAAAGTGGGGGAGAGAGATGGTCGTACGCAATTCGCAGGCCAAGGCGAAAGGCGGGTGAAATTGAGGAGATCCAAAACCCCAGTCTTGAGCAGAGGCACGAGCAGAGGAGTGATACCTTGAGGCGGCGCGGTGAGAATAGAGGCGCAAACAGAGGCCTGCAATCGAGGCGGCGAGCTGAAGCCGGCGATGGGAGCCGGTGACGGCGTTGAGTCGCAAGAGGCAGAGTGAGGCCAGTCGACACTCAATCACGAGAGGGAGAGGGAGAGGGAGAGGTGAGTCGCGACCGAGAGGGATGTGAGTTAGAAATTAGGTCAAAATTGAGAATTTTGTATATTTTAACGCTGGACACTCCTGTGTCCGTGTAGTTGACCGCGAGTCCGGACTCGGACATGCGTTGACCGCGTGTCCGAGAAGAGTCCGGCGGTGTCCGGCGGACACGTGTCGGACACGTGTCCGACACGGAAAAAAATTCCAAAACTGCGAGTCCGTGTAACATAGGCTCTATGTTGAACGTGGATGTCGAAGAGGATATTGCATATCCAAGGATTATCCAAGCTCATATGCTTGGACTTTTTGTTTATGTTAGAGAACTGCATCTAAGTTTTAACTCCATGTTTCAAGAAGAAAAATGTTTATTCTGGGACTAGGCATCGACCTGTCCCGGATTTGACAATTGATACGATTGATGAACTCCCGCACAGGGTTGGAACCTTTTCACGTGGGGATCTGGGTGTTGTATTTATCATAGCTACTCCAATAGTTGTTATTGTTGTTGCTGTTGTTGTTATTATTATTATTATTGTTTTGCTTTTTGGATAGAGACTAATAGTATTAGATTTGGTGCAAATTAGCAAATTTCCACCAGCATCGGATCCTAAATTTGTTCAGAATTGCATCACGTGCAGGTTTCCTCCCATCTTATGTCAGACCTACTTGGCCCAAAGATACCACGCTACTCATGCTGATTTAGATGTTTACAGAAGGGAAGGAGCTTAGAGTTTGCCTGTGTGGAGCTGGAGCCTGTCAACCAGCACTTGCTTGAAGTAGGGGTGTGCTTTGAGAACTTGTAAATATATGCACGATGAGCCTAGAGGCGCATCAAATGGGGTATATGCACGTATATACGTATGCATATACAACTAATAACCTGCCTATGTTTATGCATGGAATTTATTGTTCGGTGGCTTCAGCCTTACTTGGGTCTTCTCGCCTCCATGATTTGGTTCCTAAATTAGCTGTTTGGAGATGCAATCCTTTAAGAAAGGAAATGAAAAGGAGACGCCGCATGCATTTCTTGAGACCAACTCTTCTGCGATTTGACGGACGGACAGTGGCTTTTTAGCCATCGTTTCCGTAGATTGGACTGTACATGCCACTTTCAGCATACTTGACAAGATTTTTATGGATGAGGCAGGCTTTCGGCGGTGGGACTCCTATGCCTACACAGGCTTGAGAACATGACGGCCTAAGGAGGAGAGAGCAAAGCATTTCCATGTGGGTGGGACTACCAGTAGCATCGGCAAGTGCACTTACTGAGATCGTGAGCCTTAGCAACGATTGGTGCTACTTCCGCAGAATTCTTTCTGATGTTTCCGAAAGGTGGATGGATCAGTCCCTTCTCAAAACTCCTTTGACACTCGACTAGCTAGCGCTTCCGCTATGTTAAAACACAGAAACAAGCCTTGGAAACGGAGCTTTAGACAAAGACAAAGACTGGCTATCTCTTTAGCTCGTCCTCTTTGTAGGTGCAAAATAGACATGGCCGGTTCCCCAAACGCCGGTTCCAGTTCGGGAACCGGCGGTTCCGGTTCCTCAAAAGGTGGAACCGGCGGTTCCGGTTCCGTTTTTAAAATTTAAATTTTAAAATAATAAATAATAAAATAAATATAAAAATTATAAATTAGAAATTATAATCAAATTGTACATTGTAATAAAATTTGAAAAAAAAAAAGAGAGGAGGAATGAGCTTGAACTTAATGAATTATCATTAAGCGCCTATATATGTTCTTGGGGATTTCGAAGAATCAAAGTCCATGATAACCCCAATTTACCTCATCGTCAATCGTCGCTACCTTTGTGATACGTGGCGGTGGTATCTCCACAATCCTCACTAAAGAATTCGTGTTCTCGATCCAGCTCTTGGTGTGAAAATCTAGCTTTCGTCCAATTGTTGACACAAGTTTGAGCTTCCACGACTCGGACTTAATTTTGAACAGAGAGTCTAAAACTAATCCTTCGCGCTAAATGCTTGTTCCACCGCAATGTTGAAGAAGGAGTTACTAATATCCGGCGATGAGGGCGAGAACGGTAATCGTTTGAGTGACTCTTCCGCCACTCTAGGATTTGGAAATCATTCGACAAACTCAAATTGAGTGGTTAAATATTTTTCTAATTCGAAATACTACCTGCCCTTTTATTTTTTTTTTTTTGTCTACTTTTAAGCATATCGTACCCTCTATTAAGTGAACTACCAGTTTAGTATAAGACAATAGATTGAAAAGATTCACTATCACTTAAATCATATCTATCACAAAATTCTCCATATAATGCTACTATAGATTCTTTAACCTCTCCTTATATAATTGAAATATCTATTGCATCTTGTACATGTAAACAATCATAATAATACACATGCAAATAATCTAGCAAATCATCTAATTTAATACGTGGATAAAAAATAATACCAACTAAATAGACAAAAGAAATTTTGAAATAATAATGCAGTCATTTTTCTCGTATTACTAAAATAGTCCGAGCTAATTCAATATTTTTTCATATTCACTAAAAACATTACTAATATTAACATACTCTATTAAAAATAAATGCGTAGTAGGATAATAAATACTAGATAAAACATTAGTAGCATTATTAAAAATTTTCAAAAAATCTAAATTTTTTTGCAAACGTCCAATGTTGCGGAAGTAAAGTAATTTCAGAAATATTTTTGCGAAATAAACATACACAATAAATCTTTGTAATCAAAAGTTTGACAAAGCAATTCGTAGGTAGAATTTCAATAAGTCAATATCTTTTGGAAACTTTTTGCCCTTCTCTCAAGTTGTTTACAAAATTTTCCCAATGCTTTCATAAAATGGGTACGACTCCATAAAAATTTAATTGCAACCTTTATTGGGGCGAAAAGAAGTCTCAAGAGTTCGTAAATCATCTTGTACACATAAATTTAAAGCATGACAATCACATCTAATGTGAAAAAATTGTCCGCCAAAAGAAGGTTTGCAAATTTTTTCTAATTCGAAATGGAAGCGGTATTTGTGGCGGTATTATCAAAACCAATTGAAAATATTTTATTTATCAAAGTATATTCTTCTAAAACTTGCCAAATTATTTTATAAATATTATGAGTCGAATATTTTTCATCAAAAACTCGAAATGCAAAAGTCTTTTTGAATGGTCCAATTGTCACCTATCCAATGGCACGTAACACCCATATAAGAATGAATTTGCCAGGATTACTCCAAATATCGCTTCCTAAATGCACACGTCCATTGAATTCAAAAAAATTTTGCTAAAGTTTTTTTTTTTTTTTTATAAAGATGCAAAAGTTTGCGTTTAAGAGTACTTTTCGGAGTAGTTGGTGCTTACGGAACCAACACAGGTTTATCAAATATTTCAAATTAAAATTTTCACATAGTAAACGGAGCATGATTAAGGGCAATATATTTAGCTAATGTTTGTTTATAAATTGCATCGATGTAACGAATAAAGGATGAGTATTAGGATTGGCATACCCGAAAATTTGTTGTTGCCTAGTGTCGATCCCCTCGTTAGTAATGTTTCTTCGTCGGATGTCGACGGAATGTTCCGTAGCCATCTCATTTGGTAAATTTATATGTTTGCGAACAATATTTACAATTTATATTGTACTTACCTTTGCTTTCATCATATATCTTGTCGAAGTGCGCACAAGTCGGATGTACTCTCTCGGTCTCCTACTCATTTCCGTCGACGTTTCTTTGACACCGTAGGAGGATAAAAAATTTCTTGTGTTGGGACGTATTTGATGTTCGGAATGGTAACAACGTTGATATTATCGTCGTCGTCTTCCTAATATATATACTCACGAGGATCATATTCGGAATAGGATGTTCGAATCTCCCATCGTCATCTTGCCCTTTCCAAGATTTCTTTTCTACTTGCCATTTTTGAGATAATTGAGGCGAGATTGAGAGAATTGAGCGGATTGAAAGAATTGAAGAGAATTGTTGAGAGGATTTGTGAGAAAAATGAAAGGGAGAAGATTGGTATTTATAGAGAAGGGAGGATTATTTAACTTTAAAAAATTATTTTTTTTTGGCCATTTGGCCTTTGCAAATTTGCAACGGCCAAATGGCTGCCGCATTTAGAGCCGTTGCAGGCCGGAGCCCATATATATATATATATTTTAAGGGCAGGTCGGAACCGGCGGTTTCGGGCCGGTTTCGACAATTTAGAATCGTGGGCCCGGTCAACGGGCCGGTTCGCCTGATTCCGAGCCCCCGGTTCAATATGGCCATGTCTAGTGCAAAATCTCTTAAGACCCGACAACAGGGATATCGATTTTACTTGGCAGTTGACCAGTTAATTATACTCTTCTAGCTTTCTCGTATCATAAACGGTTAATTGAATATACAAGAGTTTGAATTAAAAATATGTAGTGAAACAGATGCTATGACATTTACTGTTAATTCGCAATCGTGACAATCTTGTATCTAGGGATTATTAGTTTCCGGGTGAATTGGTTCCCGACATAGAACTAGTGTATACCATGTGATTTCAGGTTTCAAATTTCGGAATCGGGAACTGATCTCGTCAACTCTGGAGCCGCTGCTTATCTTGCCTGTTTCCAGTTTTACTTGGGAATCCGTAATCCTTTTATATTTTGGGCAAAATATCAAATTCTTATAATGAAATATGAGAGCTGCACCTTTTCACATTAAAAAAAGTATTTGGTAAAATAGTTATGTTGTTGGTTAGTCATAGTGAAGACCATGATTCAATCCTCGGTTCAACTCGAGAATCGAATTGGTGGAACCCATTCAGATCGGTTCTTGGGTAGAATCGGCGGTTCCGGCCTTGGAACTAGGAAGTGAGCAAGTCCTAGGCTGGTTCTACATTCTCGGGAATGGAACTGATTCTCCCAAAAATCGGCCTTAAACGTGCCTGGCCGGATTGGTCTGGTTTAGTTTCGGGATTGGATTGAATCGGTCTCGGTGCTCACCCCTAATGGTATTGACTCATTTTACTGTCGCTTGCACTCCGTGACAGCGTCAGTTAAAAGTGAAGGAATCCATGTAGTTTTTGTTCCTTTGATGAGCATGCAGGTAATTCGTATGATTTGCAAAATATGATTTATACGGTTCACGTCGTTCAAGTATCTCCAGGAATTCATGTAGTTTTTTCTTAGGGCGTCGTTTTTTCCTTCTTCTTCTCACACCCATTTGGCTCTCCATCACCTGCCACTCAGAATCCCGATCCATCCTCCATCGTCGTCAGTCTTCGTCGTCGTCGGCATCACTGTGAAAATCAGACAGGTGAACGGACGGCGATCTGAGCAACGATCTGCTAGGCGGAGAAGCAGCGCTCGCGATGGAAGTCGCTGGAGTTTGGACTTCGACTCTCAACCGCATTGGATCTCTATGAGGCCTTCGTCCAGATTCTTCGGTTCACCTTTTGAGTGACAAGATGAAGCTGTTGACTGTTGAGGAACGAGAAGCACCGAGGCTATACTCCTCTGTTCGACCTGGTCTCTGATCCTGGAAATCAGATTCAGGGTTTGTGTCTGATGAATTCATTTGTTCCTTTTCGGTGTCACATTACTGAAGATTTTGCTGCTCAAAGCAGATTTCGATGAGTTGCTGGTGAATTCCTTAGCTTCCTGTAATCAGCTGGTGGTTGAGCAGTAGCTCCTAGAAAAGGAAGATGCAATAACTCAAGAGTTTCTTTGTGTCAATTAGTTATTATTCCTGTTTGTATTTTATTCAGTGAGGAGTGAGGACATGTCATCTGAGGTAACACAGAAATAGGAGCTCGTTGTTTGAAGTGCTAACACAAAGCCATGAGCTCTAGTACAGCGAAGATTTAGCAGAAACTTGTTATTATCTATGTTGTTATCATTTTCTGTAGATCGGTCGGGTAGTGATGATTCCATTGACGTTTTATAGGAGATTATAAGGAGGGATGCCGCACAGGAGAGGAAGTACCAGAGGATGATCCTGTTGCGCAGAGGCCTCATTTCGGACCGAACCTCTTGCCTTCTGAGGGTAACCAGTTGCCTAGTATGATATCTGTGCAACTTAAAATTGTTGCTAGTGCTGAATACCTATTTTGGTTTCACTGTTGTGTTTTTATTTTCGACTCCTGCTATGGAACTGTCCCGAGCCACGCCTGCTCCTTCCGACGACAATAGGGATGACGCCGTCGGCACAGGTAAGCACAATAAATAGTGTTTTGAAATTCGAAATCGATATTTGTTTTGAATGAGTGTGTCCTAAATCATTTTTGCGATTGTGGTTGACAATGTCGCGAAATGTTATATTTCGAGCAACGCGGTCACGTATGATTGCTTCAAGTTTTTTAGCGGTTGGGAATGTCAGTTTGAACTTGTGGGTGGAGATGAAAAAAATGCGAGAGGGTGAAGATTTGACACCCTAAGGTTGATTTTTGTTCCAGTAATAGGGTTTTGCACGTTTGAAACTCTATTCTATTTACTCCAGCCACATTTTTTCAAAAAAATTGGAAACGGAGTTTATGGTGGGATGCAGGTGGGATACTGATCCGCATTTTGTTATTGAGAATACTTCTAATCGATAGATATTGAAATTGTATCGCTAGCTGCTAGCTGCTAGTATGTCTAAAATCTTTTTAAGAAAACCAAGGTCGAGCAAGTGTTCTTATACGTATTATTCGCATTATGACCCAAGCACAATTAAATCTTGCCTAGACCACTTGTCCGCGGTGCGGACACTTGCTAGGTAGCCACCCTAACTCGCACCTTCCCCTCCTTCCAGTGTTGGTAGGAATAACGATGCCTACACACTCTTTGAGAATGGTGTAACTTTTGCTGCACTAGTCTCTGTTATCTTTTTGGTTCTTTCTTGTTGCCTTGTGAAAGTTTCTCCTTCTATCTCCATAGTTGAAGCGAAAATTGGTAAATGACTCACCATGTTTTGATTGTGTCATAAACTCGAGGGCATTGACCTTGTTTCTGAGAAAATTCTTCTAAAAGATTCTTATATAAACCACAATCAACTTGGAAAATAAAGAAGGAATAAAATGGCAGACAAATAAAATTTCTTAAATGGATTATTCACTCATACGAATACAAACATAATCAGCAACAATTGCATTTTTTTTAAAAATTACTTCCTGAAATGTATCAGAGGACAATGACGTTGGAGCAATCTTGGCAGTAGCATGTTCGGCTTCTTTTAGTTAGTCAATTTCCACAGTTTCATAGGTTCTTCTATCTATTGCAACATTGCACAGAAAGTGAAGAGCGTACGATGGACCTTCATGCTCAGAACAATATGTAGGCAGAGCAAGACTTGTCTTTTCATCAATGAAAGGGCACGGCAGTTTTAGCACATTCTATATGGTGCTTTTTTTTTTCCAAGGATACAACTAGGTTAAAGGGAAGGTTTAAGCAATACAATGCCTTAAATGATTTGTATTTTACTAAAGGGCAACAATTCTAATCAATATAGAGTGTGAATACATCGCTAGCCGCTAACATGTCTATGATCATTCTGAAAAAAAAAAATCAAGGTTGAGCAAGTTTTTTTTGATTTGTTATTTGCACTAGGACCTAAGCATAATTCAATCTTGCTTGGGATCACTTATTTGCGTGGCTGACTCCCGCTAGGGAATCGCTCTGATTTGCTCCTCCTCCTCCTTCTAGTGATGGCAAGTATGACGCTGCCGGCACATTTAAGAGCAATAAAATGTATTTTTAATTTTTGAAATCAAGATTTGTTTTGGATGAGTATGTTTTGTGTCATTGGTACGATTGTGGTTGATGATTTGGTAAAAAGATATGTATCGAGTGACACAGATACATATGATTGCTTCGAGTTTTTTGGCGCTTGGGGATGTCTATGTGATCGTGTGGGCGGAGATGAAAGAAAATGCGAGAATGAAGAAATTTGACATTCTTAGGTTGAATTTTTATCGCTTCACATAATTTTCAAGGGAATTGGAAACGGAGTTTATCGCGAGATGTTGATCCACATTTAGGCATTGTGAATCCTTCTAATCAATAGAGATTAAAAATGTATCGTTAGCATCTTATATGTGTAAGATCCTTATAAGAAAATCAAGGTTGAGCAAGCTTTTTTAGACGTGTTATTCGCGCTATGACCTGAAAGATTAAATCTTGCCTTGGATCACCACCTCGGTCTCTTACTAGGAAATAGCCTTGAGTAAAGCCTTCCTCTCCTTTCGGTGTTGGTTGGCACACACTTTGAGAATAGTGTAAGCAACTTTTGCAGCATTAGTTTTTATTATCTTTTTGGTCCTCTCTTCTTATCATTTAAAACTCTCTCCTTCTATCTCCATAGTTGAAACAAACATTGGTATATGACTCACCATATCTGATTGTATCATAAGCTGGCGGGCAATACCTTGTTTCCGAGTAAATTCTAGCAAAAGATTCTTGTTTAAATCACCATCAACCTGGAAAACAAAGAAGGAGCAAAGTGATTTATGGATAAAAAAATTTAAAGAGATTTTGCACTCATACGGATACAATTATAATCATCAACAAATGCATTTTTGAATTACTTCCTGAAATGTATAAGAAGACAATGACATCAGAGTAATCATGGTGGCTGCATGTTCGGCTTCTTTAGATTTATGATGAAATTTCACAGTTTCCTAGGTTCTGTCATCAATTGAAACTTTGCACCAAAAGCGAAGAGCATGTGGCGGACTCTTATGCTCACAATAATATGTAGGCAGAGTAGGACTTCTCTTTCAAGATATGAAAGGGCATGATAGTTTGAGCACACTTTATGCAAGTTTTTTCAAGGAGGCAACTAAGTAAAGGGAAGGTTTTAGCAATACAATAAAATAAGTATCATTTATAGAATGTGGTCAAACTGTCATGCCCTTTCAAATCTCGAGAGCGGAGTCTTGCTCTACCTACATATTGTTTTGAGCATGAGGGTCCGCCACATGCTCTTTGCTTTCGGTGCAAAGTTTCAATAAATAAAAGAACCTATGAAACTGTAGAATTTCATAATAAATCTAAAGAAGCTGAATATGCAGCTGTCAAAATTGCTCTGATGTCATTGTCTTCTGAGCAAAAATGCATTTGTTGATGATTATGATTGTATACGTGTGAGTGCAGAATTGTTTCAGATTTTTTTATCCATCAATCACTTTGTTCCTTCTTTGTTTTAAGTTGATGGTGATTTATACAAGAGTTCTTTGCTAGAATTTACTCAGAAACAAGGTATTGCTCGCCATTTCATGATAGAGTTAGTTAAGGCGAGTCATATCACAATGTTTGTTTCAACTATGGAGATAGAAGAATAGAGTTTTACGGGACAAGAATCGAGAACAAAAAAGATAACAAAGATTAGTAATGCAAAAGTTGCTTATATTATTCTCAAAGAGTGTGCCAGCAGCGTTATTCCTGCCAATGACGAAAGGAAGATAACGCGCAACTTGGGCCGGTTCCCTAGCAAGAGTCCGCGATCTGGATAAGTGGTCCAAGGCATAATGCGATAAGAATACGTGTTCAACCTTGATAAACTACCGAATTGTGGATCTCTATTCCATGATAAACTCCGTTTTCATTTCCCTTGAAATTTTGTTAATGGAATGAAAATCCACTTGAAAATGTCAAATTTCTTTACTCTCTCCCATTTTCTTTATTCTCTACCCACACGGTCACACTGAGATCCCCAAGTGCTAAAAAATTTGGAGTAGTCTGCGTCACTTGATATGTGTGATCACGTCACTTGATATATGGCATTTCGTCACATCGCCAACCACAATCGCAATAATAATATCGAACACACTCATCTAAAACAAATCTCAATTTTTAATTTAGAAAACATAATTTATTGTGCTTACTAGTGCCAACACCGTCATCCTTGCCATCATTGGAAGGAGGAGATGCGACTCGAGGAGGTTCCCTAGTAGGAGCCTGCGGCACGGATAAGTGATCTAAGGCAAGATTGAATCATGTTTGGTTCATAGTGCGAATAAGACGTCCAAGATTACTTGCTCAACCTCGATTTTTTTTTCAAATGAACGCAACACATATTACCGCTAGCTAGCAATACATTTTAACTTTATATTATTGTTAATCATTTGAGGAGTGTATTGTCGAAACCTTCCCTTTACCCTAGCTACCTCCTTACAAAAGGATTGTATAGAACATACTCAAATTGTCGTCTTTTTTGTTCCTCAAAAGAGTGGTCTTGCTCTGCCTATGTATTATTCTGAGCGTGAGGGTCGGCTTGAGGGTTTGCCATGCGCTTTCGGTGCAAAGTTTCAGTAAATAGAGGAACCTATAAAAATATGAAATTTAACAATAAATTAAAAGGAACCAAACTTGCAGCAGCCGCGATTGCTATGATGTCCTTATCAATACATTTCAGGAAGTAATCTAAAAATGTAGTTGTTATCGATTACATAGCCCTTCAAATTTTTTGATATGTCTATCACTCTGTCCCTTCTTTATTTTCCAAGTTGATTGTGGCTTATACAAGAGTCTTTTAACAAGAATTTTCTCAAAAACAAGATCATTGCCCGTCAGTTTAGGATAAAATCAAATATGATGAAAGTCATAGACCACTTTTTGTTTCAACTATGAAGATAAAAGGAGAGTTCTACTGGGCAAGAAGCAAGAACCAAAATGATAATAAAGACTAGACTGAGACAAAATTTGCTTTCACTATTCTCAAAGGATGTACTGCCAGCGTTATTCCTAGCAACATCAAAAGGACAGGAAGGCGCGACTCAGGGCGGTTCCCTAGCCTGAGTCTGCAAAGAGTATAACTGGTCCAAGGCAAGATTCATTTGTGCTTGTGTCATAATGCGAATAACACGTCTAAGAATCCTTGCTCAACCTTGAGTTGCTTAGAAGGATCTTACACATACTAGCAGCTAGAGATTCATTTTTGATTGTTGCTGATTAGCAGGATTCATAATACCAAAATGTGGATCAGCATCTCATAATAAACTCCGTTTTCACTTTCCTTGAAGATTTTGCTAAGGGAACGAAAATTGACCTAAGAATATTATATTTATGCACTCTCTCGTATTTTGGTCAAACCCATATCCCCATGCACCAAAAAGTTCAAAGCAATAATATAGACCAGGTCCCTCGATATATAGCATTTGTCATCGTTAACCACAATTGCAATCATGACACAAATCATAACTCCAAAAAAAAATAAATAAATCTCAATTTCAAATTTAAAAACTACAGTTTATTGCACTTACTCTTGCCAATGTCGTCATCCCTACCGTCGTTGGAAGGAAGAGGAGGTGCGACTTGTGGTGATTCCCTAGAAGGAGTCAGCGATGCAGCTAAGTTGTCCAAGGCAAGATCAGGTTATGCTAGGGTAATAGTGCGAACAACACATCTAAAAATACTTGCTTAATCTTGATTCTTTTAGAATGACATTACTTGCGCTAACTACATTTTCACCTAAAAATTACAATTATTGTCCTTAGTAAAAAATGGATCATTTGAGGGATTGTATTGCTAAAACTTTCCCTTAATCTAGTTGTCCCCTCTAAAAAAAAAAAAGATTGTATAAAATGTGCTCAAACTCTTCTTGCCCTTTCACTGTTCAAAAGAGTGAGTCTTGCTTTGCCAGCATGAGGGTCGACCACACGCTCCTCGTTGTTGGTGCAAATTTTCAATAGATGGAAAAACCCATGAAACTGTTAAATTTCATAATGAATTAAAAGAAGTCGAACATGCAGTTGCCAGAATTGCTTATCATTGTCCTCTGATACATTTTAGGAAGTAATTCAAAAATGCAGTTGCTGCTGATTATATTTGTATCTGTGTGTATGTAGAATTTCTTCAAATTTTTTGATCCGTTGGTCACTTTGTGCCTTCTTTATTTTCCAAGTTGATTGTGGCTTATACAAGTCTTTTGCAAGATTTTTTTTTTGAATACAAGGTCATTGCCCTCTAGTTTATGATAGAATCAGATATAGTGAAAGTCATATGCCGATTTTTATTTCAATTATGGAGGTAGAATGAGAGAGTTTCTCAGGACAACAAGCAAGAATAAAAAAAATAACAGCAACTAGTGCGGCAAAAATTGCTCACAGTACGCGTTATTGCTACCAACACTGGAAAGAGGGGAAGGCGCGGCTCGGGTTGGTTCCCTTGCGGGAGTCCTTGGCGTGGCTCTACTAGGAGCTCGCGACGCGGATAAGTTCTCCAAGGCATTGTGCGAATAACACATCTAAGAATTCTTGCTCAACTTTGATTTTCTTACAAGGATCTTACACATGCTAGCAGCTGGGGATACATTTTCACTTTTTGAATAGAAGGATTCACACTACCAAATTGTGGATTCACTATCCCACGATAAACTCTATTTCCACTTTCCTTAAAATGTCTGATGGAACGAAAAATTGGACTTAAGAATGTCAAATTTTTTTACTCTCGCATTTTCTTTCTTCTCCATCCATTCGGTGACATGATATTCTCAAGCTCTAAAAGTTTGAAGCAATCATAAGTGACTGCATCATTCAATGTATAACATTTTGCCACATTGTCAACCACAATCGCAATAATAACAGTTTGAGCATATTCTGCAAATCTTGGCTTGGATCACTTATTCGCTTCGCGAACTCGGCTAGGGAACCGCACCAAGTTGCGCCTTACCCTCTGTCCAGTTCCAGCATTGGCAGGAATAATGCTACTGGCATTCTTCAAGAATGGTGTAAGCAATTTAGGCATAGCAAGACTCCTTTTTGGGCAATGAAAGGATAAAACAGTCTAAGCAGATTCTATACAATCTTTTTTTTTTTCCCAAGGAGGCTACTAGGGGAAAAGGGAAGGTTCTAGCAATGCAATCCCTCGGATGATCCTTGTTTTACTAAAGGGCGACAATTTTAATTAGTATAGATTGAACATGTATTGTTAGCTGCTAGGATTTGTAAAAAATGGGAAAATTGTTAAAAAAATTTTAGACCTATTATACTTTTGCCAATTCGGTCCTAAATTTTTTGCGTTTATTTGCAATTCGATCTTAAAACTTTTTGTGTTTGTGTCGATTTAGTCCATCCTACCAACTTTGATTGGTCAGCGGTAATGGAACAATTTTTAATAATATTCTAAGATTTGTCAATTATTTATTTATTTTCTTGTTTATGGTTCATCTTCTTCCTCCAGCTGGCCAATGGCGCTGGGCGAGGTCGGCATAGACGTCGGTGTTGCTAGGCGAGCTCGGCTTCGCCCAATGACGGCGACATGGCCAAGCGAGCTCGAGCTTTGCCCAGCCATGGGCTTCGCTAGATCTAGGTCAGGTCGAAGCTTGCCTGTCCATGGCAAGCTCGAATGGCGTCGCCAAGCTCACCTAGATCTGGAAAAGGGGCGAGCTTGCCATGGCCGGGCGAGCTTCAAGCTCGAGGAAGAAAGCTTCGAAGCAATCTTCAGAAGGAAGTCTGAAGTCGGGAAGCTGGAGTACAAGGCTCCGAAGGTTTGCAATGCCAAGGAAGAGGCCAGAAACAATCTTCAGAATGTCCACGCATGGCGACAACCATTTCCAGATGACAATCGAAGCTGGTTCGTCTTCTTCCTCAAGCTCGAAGCTTGCCCGACCATAGCAAGCTCACCCTGTTTCCAAATCTTGGCGAGCTCAGCAACGCCATGGCCCAGCAAGCTTGAGGTTATCTAGCGTCGCCAGATTTGGGTGAGCTTGCCATGGTCGGTCAAATTTCAAGCTCGCCCAGATCTAGCGACGCCATGGCTGGGTGAGGCCGAGCTCGCCTTGCATCGGCTGCGTCAGTCGCTTGTGAGGTTGACCTTGCCGGCCCTGGCCTCCAATTGATCACCGGTTCGGCAGCCGGTTGGAGGAAGAAGATGAAACCAAAAAAAAAAAAAAAAGGAATTAAAAAAAATATTAAAATATTATTAAAAATTACCCCGTCAGTGTCAGTCGATCTTCACATGGATCTTTAGTTGGTCAAAATTGATCGGATGGGTAAATTGACACAAATATAAAATGTTTATGATTGAATTAGCACAAATCAAAAATGTTTGAGATTGAATTGGCAAAATTAAAATGTTTAAGGCTGAATTGGTAAAAGTTTAATAGTTTTAAGAATTTTTTTTTTAAACAATGAGCAAGTATTCTTGGACGTGTTAATCGCACTGTGACCCAAGCACAATTCAATCTTGTCTTGGACTACTCCACTAACTCCTGCTGGGGAACGCTTCGAGCCGTGCCTCCTCCTTCCAGGGACGGCATGGTAGACACTGCCGGCACGTGTAAGTGCTATAAATTGTGTTTTTTAAATTTGAAATTGAGGTTTATTTTAGATGAGTGTCTTCACAAGCAATCCAACCCCATAGGGTTTCCTTTTCCTCTTCCCATCCTGACATGATCACTTATGATTGGGATATACTAGGGTGATTGTGTGGTCGGATATGAAAGAAAAAGTGATAAGAGTAGAGAAATTTGACATTCTTAGGTTGATTTTCATTCCATTAAAATAATTTTCAAGGGATGTGGAAACGGGATTCATCGTAGGATGTTCTTCCACATTTTGGTATTGTGAATTCTTCTAATCACTAGCGATTGAAAATGCACTACTAGCTACTAGTGTGTGTAAGATCCTTCTAAGGAAATCAAGGTTGGACGAGCATATTCTTAGACGTGTTCTTCGTACTATGATTCAAGCACGATTAAATCTTGCATTGGACCACTTATCCGCTCTGCGGACTCTTACTAGGGAACTATCTCGAGTCGCCCTTTCCCCTTCTTTCGGTGTTGGCGGGATCGACACGGTCGGCACACTTTTTGAGAATACTGTAAGCAACTTTTGCAGTACTAGTCTATGTTATTTTTTTGGTTCTTTCTTGTTGCCTTGTGAAATTATTTCCTTCTATCTTGATAGTTGAAACAAAAAATAGTATATAACTCTCACCATATCTGATTGTATCATATGATGGAGGGCAATGACTTTGTTTTGAGTATATTCTTGAAAAAGATTCTTATATAAACAATAAGGAAAAATTTAAAATAAGAGCTCGAAGTGTCTCATTTTACCATATAAAGGTCCGAAATGATATAATTATTTCAAATAGGCGCTAAAGTGGTCATATAATCTCAAAAAAGGACCTGACGACCTCAAGGATTAAAATTGTTTTCTTTGTTTTTTTTTTCCCTTTTTTATATTTTAAAAAAATTGTCCATAAAAAATTTAAAAAAGTCAAAATTGAGCAAGTGTTGTTGAACGGATATTCGCACTATGACCCAAGCACGATTCAATCTTGCATAGGATCGCTTGTCCGCATCGTTGACTCCTGCTAGGGAACCGCTCCAAGTCACGCCTCCTCCTCCTTCCACCGACGGCATGAATGACGCTGTCAACAGGAGTAAGCGCAATAAATTGTGTTTAAATTGGAAATCGAGATTTACTTTGAATGAGTACGCTCTGTGTCATTGTTGCGATTGTGATCAACGATGTCGCAAAATATTACATATCGAGTGATGCGGTCACTCTGTTACCGATATCCCCAAGTCCTAAAAAAAACTCGAAGCAAGCATATGTAAAACCCCGTCACTTGATATTTAATATTCGGCCACATTGTCAATCACGATCGCAACAATGGCACACAACACACTCATCCACTCAATTTTGAATTCCAAAAACACAAATTGTTGAGTTTACGTGTGCCATCGTCTTCCCTATCATTGCTGGAAGGAGGAGGCACGACTCTGAGGCGATTCTCTAGCAAGAGTTCCCGATGCGAATAAGTAAGTCCAAGGCGAGCCTCTGGGCCTCCTTTGGAGGATCAGAGTATTGAAAGAAAGGCTTCACCCTAGGCCGCCATTCGAGGATTTGTATTGGTTTACAGTCTTGAAAGAGAGGCCTCGCCCAGGGCCGCCGTCCATGGAGACAATGTCGGTGAAGCGAAGCATGTGGTCGAGGCCTTCTTTCATAGCCACGTACTCGGGCGAGCTCCATGATTGCCGATGGCAAAACTCTTGAAGCTTCGATCTATACTTTCTTCTTTCACATCTGCCATTTGAGGATCTGTAGTGGTTTGCAATCTCGAAAGAGAGGCCTCACCCAGGGCCGCCGTTCATGGAGACAATGCTAGTGAAGCGAGGCACGTGGTCGAGGCCTTCTTTCATAGCCACGCACCAGGGCGAGTTCTATGATTGCCGGTGGCACTTCTCTCGTAGCTTTGATGTATACCTTTTTCTCCGCTCTGATTGCAAGCAAGGTGCTTGATGCGCTTGTTGCTTTCGCAGAATCGCAACGGTGCGGAGGGAGGGAGGGAGGAGCCTGTCTCTATGAAATTTTTTGGAGAAGGGAAATAGGAAAGTTAGTTTATTGCTTAGTTTGGCTTTTATAGAAACGTTAACAATTTATGAATTGATTGTAGCCTTAACGCTTTTATTTACGAAAGTTCTTTCATTTTGATAGTTTTTGCGATTCCGGAAAAGTAAGAAGAGAAAAGGAGCGAGAGAAGTGTCCGCAGAGTAGAAGGAGAGAGAGCGCGCGCGCAGAGTGACTTCCAAAAATTGTTGACAGATGGGCCCGTCTTAACACGTGTCGAAATAGGTAGTCTTCTGACTTGGCAAGTCTGTCCTGTGCAATATTTTCCCCGCAAATGGGTTTGGACCTTAGATTTAGGTGTTGTGTTTGTCATAACTGTGCCAATAGTTATTAGACACGAATCATCCAATCAATCCAACCAATGTCAATTCCATCCTAAATCTTATAATTAATGCTAACTCACAAATTCTAATATAGTCCTTCTAGTCAATTTTTGCTGAAAATCAATGACTATCAATTCATCCATCAGTAATTGTCTTTGCCGACAATTTTCGACAACACTTTCCGGAAGGATTAGATTGAAATTTCATACAGATTTAAGACTAAATTAATAAAATTAAAATATTTTAGACTGCACAATGGGTTTAGCAGCGACTGAGTGATTTTCAGTTAGCAAATTGATTCCAGCATCGGATCATAAATGTGTTCAAAATTGCTTAATGTGCAGGTTCCCTCCCATCTTATGTCAGAACAACTTGTCCCAAAGATACCGCGATAGTCTTGCTGATTTAAATGCATACGCAAAGGAGCGAGCTTAAAGTTTTACCAGTGAGAAGCGGATGACACTCTTCCATGGAATACCTGCCAAAAAGACCTTAACTATTTTCTCCAACACACTATTTCACAACTGCAGTTGCTCTATAAAGCAGGCAACATTTGGGCCGGAAAGAAAAGGGACAAATTGTTTATGGGACTCTTAAGAAAGGAACAGAAAAGAAAATGCCCCACACATCTCAAAGCATCGAGTCTCCTGCGATTCAACTGACGGACGGTTGCTTTTCACCGACAGTTTCGGTAGACTGGACTGTACATGCAACTTTCTGCGTACTCGACAAGATTTCCTGGACGAGGTTGGCGTGTTGCTAGGCCTAAAATCGATTGAAAATATATGGGCTAAGGAGGAGAGAACAAACATTATCATGTGGATGGAACTACGAGTAGCATTGGCAAAGCGCACTTTACCGAGATCGTAAACCTCTTTAGCTACTTTGGCTGCTATTTGGGCAGAAATCTTTCTAATGTTTCTCAAAGGTGGATAGATCTGTCCCTTCTCTAAATCCTCCAGTGACACTTGACTAGCTAACGCCTCCGCTGTGTTAAAACGCAGAAACAAGCTTTAGACTGATAATAGCCTGCTTATTTCACTTGAGCCTCACTAATTAAGGAACATGCAAGTAATGGCGGAACATGGACTGGCAGATTACTTACAAGCAGCTAGAAGCATTTGATCATGTACACGAAGTGACCCTGAGATGACCAAACCCAGACCAAACCCAGGGAAGATGTAAGCATTGTTGGCCTGGAGTACAAGAAAGAGCAAAGTCCAGCATATTATACATATACAAAAAGAAATACATAACTAGAGATGGAGACAAGGAATGAACCCTGAAGAAGAGGTTTACCTGGCCTGGTACAAGAAGTCTCCCGTTGTACTCAACAGGGTCAAACGGGCTTCCACTAGCAAATACAGCACGACCCTGCGATTGGGGTATTGTGATATTGTTATCAGAGGGTGCAGGATGAGGTACTGCATATTAACTTGATGAGCTTTACTTTTACCTTGCTCCAGGTGTAAGCTTCCTGCGCTGTGCACTCGGATTTGGACGTTGGATTGGACAAGGCCATAATAAGAGGTCTCTACATTACAAACCAACAAAAATCACGGATCATTTCGTCAATGGTGTAGAAAAGAGGCAGAACAGGTATATTATTCCCAGGACAACTTCTCCATAGACCTTGATTTAAGGATGAACATACCTTGGTACAAGAGGTCATGGCCTCAATCACCTCCTCTGTGAAAGCTCTTCCTAGTCCAGCTGATCCAATCAACATGGTGGGCTTGAGTGCCTGTGAGGGACGGTAAATGCATGACGAAAGGGTGGTAAATGCATGATGACTGAATGGAATGAAGACACAAACACTCACTTTCAAAGGAATGTAAAAGAACTAGCAAAGAATGGTTTTCCCACCTTGACAGCTCTCAGAAGATCCTCAACAGGTTCATGTTCATGAGCCCAAGGCTTCTTAAAGTGTTGAAGTGAATCCTTCCGAGAATTAACGATCAGCCCCTGCCATAAAAGATCAACATCAACATCAACATCAACATACCTTTAACCAAACTAGTTGGGCCCTGCCATAAAAGATAACGAAGAAAAATCACAACCTGCAGTATGATATATCGAGACATCTTTTGGATGTCTTTGCAACTAAAGCAGCCAGTATTTAATAAAATATCTATAACCTCTGAATCTACTAGCCAAATGTTTTTCCGAGCCTCCTCCACTGGAGCTTCCGCCTGCTTCGACATCTCGAGAGCTATGAGTTCTGCTATGCCAGTCCCCCCCTGCTTTGAGCATATCATCAATGTTAGATCAAGTTGATCTCATCTCGGGTGGAATCTATCAAGGATCTTAACTTATACCAAGACAAGGGAAATTAAACTGCAATCTTGAAGAGATGGACATAATGTACTACTAATTCAATCAATTAAGCTTCAATTAAGAAGGAAAACATGAGTAGAAGGAAAACCCACTTCCCCAGCGCCAAAGAACAAGAAAGTGTGGTCTGCCAAAGAGCCACCTATAACTTTGAGTGCTGCAAGCAGTCCTGCAAGAACTACTGCTGCTGTCCCCTGAATAGAATGTGTATCATTTACTACTCAGGATCGCAAAACGAAAACAAAATCCATTTATAACAAAGCATTATACCTGTATGTCATCATTGAACACAAGATGAGTTGTACCATACTTTGAAAGCAGTTCAAAAGCATTGTGATTCGCAAAATCCTCAAACTGCATAGCTTAATGAAATATTAGTATCTGATAACGTCAGAAATCACAATTTTTTAGAATCTTCTTAATGACCTAACTTCGACAAGACCCTTACCTGTATGAGAACTTTTTCTCCATAATTCTGCTTGACAGCATTCATGAACTCATGCAAAAGATCTGCATACTCCTGCAAAGATGATGTTTTCTGCCTTAACATCCAATACTGTAAAACTTATATAACCGCCAACTCAAGGCATAATATATTAGAAGAGGACCTGCCCAGTTGCCCTCCTTCGTCTGAGGCCAATGTAAAACTGATCATTCAATAAATCCTCATTGTTTGTTCCCACGTCAATTGTTACTGGTAGACACTACAAAGAGAGTTCAGCATATGAATTCTGAGTAACAAAGAGAACATTCTCACGTTAAATTTTGTGTAGGAAGCAATGAGGCTTGTTAGGTTAACTTCAACAATATGAGTTTGACTTCTTTCCACAAAGGTAAAAGGTTGAAACAAATTAGAGAAATAACTCTTATATTCCAGAAAGTCTAAAGGTAGTCTCGGAAGGTTGCGGAGACAACTGTATCCAATAAACACTTACTGCTGAAGGACGGACTCCTCCAAAGGGCTGTGTACAAAGCCAATTTTCCAACAGGAATGCCTATCCCCTAATGGAAATTTTTTTGCAAGGAGGCTTGAAAATTAATCATCATAATCCATCAGTATAGGTAGTGATGTAAAGTTGAAACAGTAGCATCACCTGGCAGCCAAGATCACCAAGTCCCAAGATCCTCTCACCATCAGTGACGACGACAACCTGAATGCTCCTTTCAGGCCAGTTTTTTAATGCCTCGAGAACTTTACCTCTGTTACGTATTTTATCAGTATCAAAAGGACATTTTAGTTGGACAACCTGCAAAGTAGGCAAAAATGAAACCTTTCTTTTAGACTTATGAAAAGACCCTCAGGGCGCCTGAAGATGCTCCCATATTTCTGGCAAGCCTCGCCAACAGTTGGAGTATAGACGACAGGAAGCAACTCCTCCACATCGTCAATTAGAAGCTTATAGAAGAGCCTTTCATTCCTCTCCTGCAAGCCGAAATATTTACAGTTAAACTGCCACATCCAAATAAGAAGAGGAAGCAAGCCAATTACTGCAATATATGTATTGAAAGCTAGATTGTGACTCATAAATTTGTGCGAATTACTTCTAAACACCGGCAAGAACCCGTCATGCAATCCGAAAATCCA
The DNA here is from genome assembly GCA_021437795.1 of Rhodamnia rubescens. Taxonomy (NCBI): domain Eukaryota; kingdom Viridiplantae; phylum Streptophyta; class Magnoliopsida; order Myrtales; family Myrtaceae; genus Rhodamnia; species Rhodamnia rubescens. The sequence goes on along the minus strand of JAILYA010000002.1, from coordinate 808,022 downwards.
AAATGATCATATCCGATTCAAGTCCAACTTGGTCAAATAAATTTTCCATCAAGCATTACAATCACCATATGCAAATGTGGATGCGTCAGTGTGCGTGTTCAACAACACTAAGAAACTATAACAAGATTAGACATGGTGGTGGTGGGTACCCGAAGATCCATAATTGCAATGTACTTTTGCAGCGGAAGCTGGTATTGCCGGAGATTAAACAACAACTTCTTCTCCTGGTCGGTGAAATCGATAGCGATCAACACAGATTGATACAGGGAACGTGATGACCTAAGATATGGACATGCCAAAGAACAATAGGTTGATCGTGATGAAGCAACCTGAAGATGTTGAGACGCAATTGCTGGAGGCAGAAGACCCCGCAAGTAATGGGCGTCCCTCTCTCTCTCTGTAAAAGCAAGTCCCTTGTTGTAGCGGGGATCTCTCGACAGAGATAACCCACTGCACTAAGTAAAACTTGTTAACAAACTCCAAACCAAAGACTTAACATTCAAACACGCAACGCATCAGATGATCCAAGAAAGCAAACCTCGCAACCGAGAGAGCCCAAGGAGTGACGAGCTGGTCCTCAGTGGCACGATCCTCGCCGTAAACGTCCTCGACCCCACCGCCCACGTTGGATTTCGGCTCGACCACGGGCGCGCCATCCCTCAGCTCCTTCATCGTGCTCTCCATATTCACCGCAGTCTTCCTCTCCCTTCCGATCAAGACGCCGTTCAACCTCAACGCGGTCCCAATCAACGGCGGAGACAAAACCCTCGCGTAGAAGCAGAGACCAAAGAGACCAGCACTCCTCTGCTTCAACACGAACAACATGTCAAAATCCGAAAAAAAAAAACAAAAGCGCGCAGTCATATAATGAACACTGCTCTCATTATCCCTCTCCCGTAACACTCATAAACTTCTACGTAATCGAACTTGAACGGCATCTGATATCTTATCTGCCGCGAACCACGAGTTCCGAGTGAGCCGAAGCTCCCTCGACGATTGAACTGAGAAAGAAAGAGTAGAAGCGAGAGATATTCGAGCAACGCAATGAAGCTGAAGACGAAGATTGAAGAGAGATCGACCTTGTTTTGCTGCGAGCATCACCGGCGAGGAATCGGATCTTCTCACCGCGATCATGGCGGGGCGACGATCTAGTAGCTCACCGACAGGAGAGAGAGAGAGAGAGGAGAGAGGAGAGAGGGGGGGGGTAGCGAGTACAGGTGTCGAGTAGCGGCGACGGTTGTCGATGTGAGGTGTGCTTCCGAGGGTGAAAGTAGGATGTCGAGCGCATGCAACGGCAAAACTCACGAGCTTTCTTTAAGACGAGCGAAACAGGGACCGAATCACAATAGAGCCACGGGAAAACGAAAACCTTGACAAACGATCCGCGGCGGGGACGGCAAAATCCCAACGCTTATTTAAAAGTCTTAAAACTTATAACAAAATTAATATAATTATTGAGTTTTAAGATTTTTCAAAAGAATCTAAGTCTTAAAATTAATTATAAAAATACAATTAAATCTTAAAATTTTCAAAAGATACAAAAAAAACTAAAATTTGTCAATATTTTCAATTCGTGTCCAATGGAATCAACGAAAAGACTTGATTACATCAGTTTAACAAGTTTTAGAATTTAATTACACTTTTATGAATTTTACTTATCAATCGTACTTTTATAACATTTTTTTGACAGATTTAAAGTTCAATTGCATGAAAACTTGGCCCAATTGAGCCCAAGCCTAGCCCAAAGTTTTACTATGGACTCGGTCACTGGGATTATGGACGGCAGTACATCTAATATCTTTATAACTTACAAACAAAGGTGCATGCCTCGAGCACCTTTAAGGCGCTAATCTCATGCTGCCAGGATCAACCAATGAGGCGACCGGCGAACCTAACTACGCATCCGTAATTTGGAGTCACGACATTTGTCCACGCTGATGTTAAGTTTCAACTGAAGATTTCCTTCAGAACTGAGGGCAGGCAGACGATTGACTTCTGCTCCTGCTTCATGGCATAAAACTGGCAGAGTGCAGGGCCCGCCACTTTCCAAGCGAATCCGCATTTGCCGATGTCATTCCATCGCATTGCGTAGTCGTACGTAGTGTTATAGATCGCGAGAGCCTCGGTGAAAATATCTTCCAGCTTCCTCGGGCTCTCTTCGAACTCTGGTGCACCATATAGCAACTGCACCAGAAGAATTATGCAAAAATGAAATTCCTAGAATCAGGTCTCTCCCCCTCTCTTCGAACTAGGTCTCACAGGAAGCATACAGAATGTTTCTGTGTTCTCTATAACTTCGTTTTCCATAACCCTGTTCTGACTATGACTGGAAATCATGAATGAGAGGACTAGATGAATAAACCTGTTTATATTTCCTTATAACATCGTCAGCGGCGAACTCCTTGTCTTGTTTTGTAACTTTCCCTAAAGCATCTGCCATCTCGTTTCTATATTCCTTGTAGTGTCTTTCCCACTCCATTAGGCGGTCTCTCGGGATTTCCACATCAAAATAGGGAATCTTCGAAATCCCTAGATTTCATCGCGAGAAGAAGTCAGTTCCCACGAATTTCAACAGCTAAGATGAAGAAAGACCAAAACTGGAGCTGATCAATATTAAGAAGGAATAGGTACCAGCAGAAGAGGATATTTGACTACACACAAAATCTGTTCATTAAACTCGGTGACTTGCCGAAAGTATGGAAATCCTAATCAACCGACTCCATCGAGAAAGATTAATTCTTTTCAGGCCAAGAGGTTAGCAGCGTGATCACCAGGCTTCATATTGTATAGAGAGCTAAGTAAGAGCATTATGACAAAACTACACCAGTTTAAATGAGAGTTATCCCATTCCTATAATTAAATTATCGCCCGACGTTATAAAGGTCTCCATAGTAAAAAGAAACTGAATGAGGCAAAAATTTCACCTATGTTGGTTTGATTTTCTGCCTGGTATGACTCCACTGCATCAAAAATCAATCCGAGGATAGAATTAGAGCAGAAGGATTTATCCTTTTCCATGTAATGTGGGAAACTTTCTGCCTTCAAAGATTTGGGAAGGTCAATCTGTTCTCCAGTACAATTCAAAAGAAAGTCACTAATAACTTCCAAGAAAAACTACCATAAAATAGGCATATGACGTGACCCAGTTACAAAAGATTCAAGGAAAAGGGAGTAAATAGGGAAGTTCTTATTTTTATATGCCAAGCAATACAGATGCATCCCGCAGAGGTTTTAACATTTGCTAGTGCTAAGCTGATTCCAGATCCAACAGTAAGCGCTATGAAAATATGCACATCTAGCAAAGCATGCCTTGGAGAACTTCAGTTTCTATTCCATGCTCATCAACATCAACATGTAAGCTCTAAATAATTAACCAACTAGGTCATCGGCCCTGTAAAGAAAGAAGAAAATGCAAGAGTGTCGAGATAACAAGTAAGGTGAAATAAGAAACCGACCTTTATTCCACCATTCTTGGGAGCATCCAAGGCATCATAGTATATGTTGACCAACTGATGAAGATTTCTCTCCACGTGACGTTTTTCATCGACTTCATCACAACCAAGTGTTAGAAGACGATCCATCAGTGCCTGCCAACTATCAGCAGCAGTTCCCACTGTGTAACTGAAAAAAGCATATTGAATGTCAATTTTCCCCAAGAAAAGCCATAAATGCAGACCAATCAAGCATTGAAGTAGATCACATTATCTTCATAATCAAATTACATTTTCATCAGATTAATCATCAAACAATGCATCATGTTACTCATCTCAGACATTATAAACGAAATATCCTGGAGCCAGCTCGATGATGCTAAAAAGGCTATAAATCTTTCCTCATCAACACAATAAAACAACCAAATTATGCCTATAGTTACTGGCACAAGCTTCTGAGAAAGATGTTAATTAGGTCCAGGCAAAGATAAATAGTACATGAAGCAGATGACAAATAATTGGAAAAACATATTGCAATTGCATCATATGTTGATTTCCTTAACCTATGTGGTGACAGTTTTGAAAGCCGAAATGACCAACCTCCATAATGAAACGGAAAAGTCGCTAAAATCAGAGGAAGCTGAAGTCCAACTGTTCGAAGGAAAAGTAAGTTCATGAAGAATCTTTTCACTAAACTTCTAGTAATTCTAGTCTAAAAGAAAAGAAGCAAACTAAAAGGTAGACTCTATGGAGTAAGACAAAAAGGGAAGATGAATGCTCCAAAATGCAAGTTGGAAGAAGGGAAAATATACAGTCCCATTAGAGGGAGACGCCATCTAACACAAAAGGGGTATAGTACTTTTTCACTATTGTACTCATCTATATTACCACTTCAATCAATAAATTCCACCATTAATAGACTAGACTACCAAAAGAATATGCAGAAAAGAATCAACCTTGATTACATCCGTCTTCATAATCTCGGTACTTTGCTTCTCTGTGCAGGTCTGTGAGTTGGTGCAATGCACGTGTGAGGTGCCTTTTGGTAGCAATGTTTAAAAAAGAAAATGATCATCAAACAGTGGACAACCATTCTGAAGTAGATTTGGCTAGAGCAACGAACAATTATTTGCAAGTTTACGCAGTTAAATTTTACTTCTTTTTTTTCCAGGTACAACAGGGGCAACAGAGATAATTATGCTCTTGCCGAGGCAGGAAGGTATTATCATAAGAAGAAACCATAAATCTTTTGCAGATCAATCTTAAAACTGCAGCCAAAGGTGGAAAATCCATATTTCTGTGGGGTATTTAATGTGGGAATCACTTGTCAGAACTTTATTTTCCCCCCAAGTTCTTAGATCACTCTCTTCAATAAAAAATAGTTCCAGCATATGGATCCTCAGATTTACAGCACTGACCTAAATATAAGTACATAATCAAGTGCCTACCTTGGATTAAATCTAGTGTTCAACCATAAATCAATGAATGCATCCTCCAACTCCTCAGAAGACATGTCGCTTGGTTTCTTGCAGTTTACGTCTCGTGCTGCACAAGCTGATACCCATGGCTGGCTCGGTGTAAAATACTTCAACAGCTGACACATTAATTGCATGCTCAATCAGTGGTTGTCGGAAATAATTTGACAGACATCAATCAGCAATTTTGAATCAACAACTTTTGTAGATACCAAACAATTGCCTAGACAACCACTGCAAGGTAGTCCTCGTAAAATGACTGAACAAGAGCAGTACACGATGCATCCATGAGTTCATTATCATGAACATAGCTATTGAATCACAATTTAATACTGACGAAAAAAAAAAAAAAAAAAGACATCTATCCAGGTATCTGCAACTGCAAGACAGAACAACAAAGATATTCTCAAAAAGGTCTTGTTAACGAGTGCCCCCACGGCACTGGTTAACTGTACTTCATAAGGAAATGTTTCATTTTCCATGCACTGATTACATGCAACACGAGAGAGACCGTGCTTTTGATATCAACTAACAAATTTCTTTTATTGGCTGAATGATAAGTGCTCCAATCTTTCTTAAGATGCTTGGCTTGGACAGCTAGCATGTGAATATGTCCTTGCCAACTTAGGTTTGTTAGGCTACACAAAATTGCACTGACTAATGACCAGCAGGCTAGCAACAGTAGTGGAGACTGCATTCGGCCAAAACAATATTACGCGAGAGATTCAAGAGAAAGCACCAGCAGAAACATCTTAAGTGTAGAAATTATCCATAGACATCCCAGTAAATGGCCCCAGTTGGTCATTCATGTTTATCAACTCTTCTCAAATTCACTTTCACTAGGCCTGTAAACCAAAGGAGAGACAAAAGAGGAACATGCACCAAGAGTAGCTGGAAAAGGCAATTTATACGTTGTTTAAACCAATAAAAGCAAACATGAGCATGAACCATTTTCCTTGTCATTCATGAATTAAGTCTGGGCTCATCTTCCAAAGGTACGGCATTTTAGTGAATAACGCATAAATTTCATACAACTTTTTTGCTGCACATCAACAACTCAAGGATAAACCATATTCATCCCTTTTCCAATGTCCAGGTAAGGTTCTGTAACAACTGCTTAGCCAAGTTGGAACCCAGATAGTTGATGACATACAACTATTCTAGGTTAGTCTGGAGACCAGTATGCATCAACTGAAGAACAAGGGAGAATTTGGCTGACAGGAAAATCTCAAACTCTGCAAATCATGAGGTACCCCCACACAATTCCAATGCTATGCGGCATGGCACATTTAGGAAGAGAATGATTGAAACTGCAAAAAATGTCTAATGAGAACAATCATGAAAGAAATTGCAGAAAGGAATAAAAAAACGCATCTTTCTGTTGCAGGCAATGGGGAAGGCGGTGCAGGGTTGTGTCACCATAAGCCGGCAAAGGACATTAACCAAATGTAATACAACACTTCTAACAAGAATGAGTGAATCTCATGTAAACACCAACCTGAGGGTTCCGTGAAACCCAATACATATCCCCATCCAAATCCCCACCAGCTATTTCATCAGTCAAGGAGCGTGGTCCACTAGTAGGGAAAAATATGGCATACTTGGAATTTCCCACTTTTGTTCCCAGAGCTTCCACATATGTAGCATTCAAAACATGAATATCCCCAAAATGCAGACCAGGATTCCGGTAGACCAATACTTTCCCTGAAATTTGTCCACTCTCACTGCATTGATGATTCAAGGAAAACTTTTAATATCCTGAGACAGATTTATAACATCAAAGCCCAATAGGTAATCTCACCTTTTCCCTGAAGTTGTAAGTATCAAACTCAAACATGGGTGGGACGTCACAAAAGCAATATAACTCAATTGATGTTTAGATCCATTGGAGGTGTGTAACCAAACCAAATATCTAAGCCCCAGACAAGCATAGCTCCAGATATTAATTGGCAAATTAATGAAAGGAATAAGCAAAAGCACTTACAAATGGTATTAGAAGGATAGGGCAAGATGACGATTATTTAACAACTAAACTGAAAACCTATCAAACACTCGTGAAGACTGACCTTATACTTCCCGCTATATTAACAGCCATAAAACATGATTTTACTTGGAAACATGAACAATAGAAAATCTTTTAATCGGTTAGCTTTGAAGATCAAACACTATTATTTATCACCCTACAAAAGAGAATACTGTAATGGATGGTAACGAAGCTACCAATGAATGTGGAAGTAGATCCTGTCAGATTTAAAGGATTTCTAGCTTGGACACGCCCCTGGAAGAGGGTTAAACCGGTTGTTTGAGGTCAACCGCCAGCCAACACTACTCGTAAATCTCAAATGTGGATGATCACTAGCAAAACTTTGCCAAGGGATCTATTTCCTAAATAGATAATTCAGCTCTTGTATGATTGTTGAAAAGGAGAAACCACTTGTATGGTGTCCTCACAGAATTCGTACTGTGTTTCTGAAATTCTGTGAAGTTGGATAAAAGTGAAACGTTAGCTCAGTCAAATAAGCCCAAACATTTGCAAACCTAAATTTTGGTTTAGTCATTTCCCCTGTGGCACTGTTAGAAGTTATTCCATATCCAAACCAAGCCACTACAAAACCAAGGGATGGACTCCAATTAAAGTTACTAAAATCACTGTTTCTCTTGAGTTTTCTCTAGCAGACTTGTGCTAAATAAAAAAATCAGGCATAGAAAGATGAGATAGCGAGTACATACAGGATGATACAAACTTCATCACTTTTAAGAATTCCTGTGGGATCGGCTGTCCCCATTAGATAGTAAGAATCTGATATAGGAATCCTTCCTCCTTTCAAACTGTTCTTCTCCATCTTCATCAGTTTGGACAGATGATTCTGTAGGCATGATTCTTCGAGAGGAATCCCAGATAAGATCATTCTGGCCGCATTGAAACCATCCATATCACCAAGGTTCACCGAAACTGCACATACAGTAAAAAGAACAAAAGGAAAACAAAAGGAAAAATGTGTAAACATCAATTGGCAGTTAAATGAAATATGCAACCAAAGGAAGTAAAAGCAGCAAAGATAAATAAAGATGTGCTTTTATACTTGTGCATATTTGAAGTCCAGAAAAACAAAAGAAGCAAAACCAAGTAAAAGAAAAAGGAAAAAAATTGGAGAAAATCTCTTTGTTGACTGTTTCAAGAACAGAGAATATTTCAACTGTCCAAATGTTCAGAAGAATACTACCTTTTAAAGCTGCTCGTTTTTTAGAGAAGACACTATTGGCATCTCCCAGAGCATTCTTCAGCATGTCCAAAAAAAATTCATTCGGGACCCCTCCATAGCTTAAGAGTGCAATCAAAGTCTTTGAAAGACATGCAGCTCTTGGTTTATTGCTGCATCAATGAGGACCAAGGTCTGATAAGTTCCTCTGAAGAGGTAAAATTTTGATGGCAGAATGAGCTCCAAAAAAAAAAAAAAAAAAAAAGCAATGGGATTGAGTAATTCACGATATTACAATCTTGATTTTCACCTGTTAAGAATTCCAGCCAGTTTCAAACACATCAGATTTGATGAAAACTGGAGTACGATCAACATTCTATTGTTGAATCTACAATTGTCATTTTAAAAGTCAGCCATCGAAAGGATCACATTTTTCAATCTGCTAATATCATCTTAAAAAAACCTACGCCAAAAATTAGGATATAGTTGATAGATAGGCTTCACAAAGTCCAGGGGGCCTCTAACCAGACAGTTGGACACTGTGTGTCATAGATGAATTAACTCCACTCTATGAAGGCATAGTCAGTATTTAGGGGTAAACTGCAAAAATGGCTTATGCTGTGGCATATTATTCAGAAAAGGCCACACGTCTCCCTAACATTTCTAAAATGAAATGAGCGAAGTCTCAAAATTTCAGTTTTAGGAATACAGCGGATCTCTTGTTCTGTTAGTTATAGTGCCTAGGTTGTTCCAGGCATTCCTTTTGATAAAGTTGACAATGCTTGTGAAGGAGTCACAGCATCAGCATTACAAGGTACGCCACAATGGTCACGTCAAGTTTTATGTAACTTACAACCCCGATGGGCCTCTCCGGTGCTACATCTATCAGGAAGATTTTTATACACTGAAGTGCACCAGAGAAAGGAATTGATGAAGTAACAATCTACCAAATAATTCTCATCTCTCTCTCTCTCTCTCGGACATGGCTCCTTTCCCGTGTTGTCAGTTCTAAGGTATTGCAGACATAATATGTTCAACTTCATGTTCCATTTATAGGCACTAGGCCAACAAACCCACAGATGACACAGCGATGACAGTACTAAGGTTGGAGGTGCCGTATGAACCTCGGAGAGTTTATAAGACCAATAATTGCTTACTGGAAGAATATGCTGGTTGTACCTTGTTTGTACTATTTCCAGTGAATTGACGGTCCTGATATCTGAAAGCTTAGGATCCTTTTCAACCTTGATCATGGATGGTCGAATATGAATCGTATGAGGGGGAAGCTACAGATCAAATTTTTTTGCCAAAACGATTAGAATACATGAACCAATAGATATAAATCACTCTATAGAGCATCATTACAGTTTAAAAGTTAATAATTAGACTCATCTTACAGCTCAAAACTGAAGCGATCCTTAATAGTGCAATGTGGATTTTCCTATGCAACCAAAACGCTCCAACAACATCAATTATTTAACCTAGAATCTCAACAATTTTTAGCCCTACTTCCTCTTGTTAGCAATGATGGATTGGAAATTGCACCAGAACACATGCAACTTCTATTGTGCTCTCATACTGATACGTTATAACTATAAGCAGCAGAAATGCAGTTGCAGAGCAAATTTAATTCACGTCAGACACCACAAAAAAAAGAAAAAAATTGATTCAGGCTCATGAAACCAGTCTGGAGCATACTTTAATAGAATGAAAAACCAACTAAATATCACATAAATAAATTTATCTTATTTTGTTTATATTGCAGGACCAACTAACACGTGTCAAAAAATCGAAAAGGGACAATACATTAATAGATTCCGATTCCACCAATTTATACCACATTGTTTTAAGCAAAACAGGACATAGCAAGAGATAATTCTAGTTCTTAAAACATTAAATAGATTGAAAGCAGAAGTGCATGACAGGACATGAACACTCCAATATTCAGAAACAGCAAATAGCATAATGCCGCAGAATGTTTACTTGCTTATTAAGCAGAAGTGTACCCTTGACGGCTCTACCATCATTGAATAGACGGAACTGAATCAGCAAAGGCTGCAATAGAAGTTTAAAGAGCAAAAATTCAACCTGTAAGTACTGCATAATAATCAAGCATCGGCACAAAACAGAGAATTTCCATCAACTACCGGTTCACATATGCCCTCCCTACGTTTCTGCTCATTGTCACTGCAGCCAGCAAATCTCTAGGATAACAGAAAAATGACCAAATCTTAGGTAAATAGCATCCAGAGCAGCTATAAATATAAACTTGTGTTAATTTAACTTAAACTAGAGATATAGGAGACGATGTTCACTCAGTGATATGCCTTCTTAACAATTTTTCCCGACAAAATTCACAATAGAAGGGAGAAGAAAGCAATGCATTCTTGGGCCTTGTGGCACTGAAAATATCTCAAAGAGCTCCCCAGAAGGGGATGGCCTTAGTTTAATTCCGTTCTCCTGCTCGTGACTACTTTTTGGAACATGTCACTTTCATTTAGGGAAAGAAAGGCCTAAAGCAAGATATGAAATTCATAGCATTAAAACAGAGGCATAGACCTATACCTCCATCACTACTGTAATTTGAGAAATTCGTCACTATCAATATATGAAAAAGACATGAAACTCAAAGGCGACTGTTAAAGGCTTGTGAACAAATATCTTCACTATTACATGTATAAAGGAAATTGATCACAAGAAGGATCTCCTGACAATGCTTTATTGCAGCACAAACAAGTCACCAAACTGTGACCTGGAAGACCTAAGGTGCAAATTCACATTGCGTACTGCTTAGATCTGCATTTGTTCAAATTTACTGCATGGTTTGCATCCTTTAGCCCTCTTGTATGGTTACTAGTTGTACTAGACAGTCCAGTAATTCGTCTTTACCCAGGCAACATCATCCTACTGCCAAACGTAGCATAGCCATTAAAGTGTCATCATGACTATACACAACCCGCAACCAAATATGAATGACGTCACTATACACTACCATTTTTCCTTTTTTATTGCTATTATTATGTTTTGCTGGTCTGTCACTCTTGCACAGCAAGCTGAAGATAACATTAAGATGATACACCATATCCACAGGTCACAAACCTCAAAAGCAGGAGCAATCATGCTGCTTCTGTTGAATATATTTCCAGGACACTTCAAAGCTATGTCCTCAGATACAAATCCAGTTCCATCAGTATGTATAAGTGGCTTTCCCTGCTTACCACAGATGGAATTTCCCTCTTGATCCTGCAATTACGTAGGAAATTGACCATACTAAGTGTAGGAGTGAATTAAAAGAATATGCTTAGATAAGACCAAATTTTCGTTTAAGATATAATCAAAAGACAACACCTTGCACTCCTCATCTTTGATTGTCTCAATCGTGATACGATCCCAGTCAACTTCCAAGCTAACAGTTTTAGACAAGATGAGAGACAGCCTGTCATTAGCAGATGCACATCATTAGGATTGAATGTTCACCCAAAGTTCAGATGAAAAACTTCTACAGCAACGAACCGTATCATATAGCGGGATATGTCGGACACTGTATGTGCATGCATGAAGAAGCATCTCGCTTCATGAACTGTTCTCTTGTCCTTAAGTGCCTCGCACTCCATGCAAACAAAGTAACACTTCACAGAGGACGTAGTGGGGTCTCTTCTTTTCTCTTCTTTTCCTCCATCCTTAAACACTGATTAATTACCATATCAGCAAAGGTGAATAGCTTATTCGCAGTAGACACATGTATTTAAGCTCTCATTGCAGCAGACAAGGCTCCAAATATTAAGGTGGATGTGTCCCCATTATGCATGCCATACACTTAATAACAAAGGGAAAAATGGAAAATACTTGGTGAAATCAAAAGGGAAAATACCAACACTAGTATGTGATGATGTAATTAATCATGACCGTGCATATAATTCTAGAAGTAAGTTGAGCACCAAACATGTCCAGTAAACGTATGCAGATCAAAACAATGCCCAGGGGCATGAGGAGAGAGTATCGCATATTTCATAGCGTCAGAAAATAAAAGCTAGCACACGCATAGAATCCCCACTCCCACGCTTTACTTAGGAACATTAATGAGTAAATCATCGTCGAATGGAAAACGGGAAACATGATTGGGACCAAGATCATCTAGTTAGGAATACAAGCTTTCCCAACAAATTTAAGAGAATACAGAAATTTTGGCAAAACAGCAATTAGATCGAATGCTGGGAAGCTCCTTGTCCCAAGAGTTTGAGCAGTCCGGAAACAGCATAGTGCACATCAAGTATACGTCGACACTTAAAAAAATTGCTTTTTCATGCTTTTGAATTCACTACGAAAATGTGAAAATGAAAAATAAAATGTACAAGTTCTAGGAAAACTATATAATAATTCTAATGGCTGTACATGTCAACATTCATATATTCTGAAAGGCTTCAAGTTTCTTGCATTTAATAAAATCAAATTGCGAGGTTGACATGATTTTTAATAGAAAGTAAGAGTTAATAATAAATATCACTCCAAACAAATTCGACATTTCCTAGCAAAACAAAAGGCAAAGGGAGTGCAGAACAAAAGAATAAACAACTACAAGCAAACTGCAAACTCATGCTTGTATAAAGCTATATACTCCATGTCAAAATTAACATGACAGTGGAAAGCTGTCAAAGGAAAAAAAAAATTACCCAGATACAAGCCAGAATAGAATGTCATGACTAATTCTTCTGATTATTTGCATCATAATTGTCTTATTTGATGATAAAAGTTGCTAGCGTACTCACATGTTCTGACAAACATCATAAAAAAAGTTTTAAGGATGTAAACACAACATACAAAACTGCACCCAAAAAGCACATGCAATTATGCATACCAAAAAACTTGTATCGACGGAAGCCGATAGGAATCCCCTCCTTTGCAATCTTTTTATATAAAGTAAAAGTATCAGCGGAACCCATCGGTTTGCTGCTTTTATCCGTCCTCTCTTCTGCCACCTTGACAAGGAGAACATTCTCGTCTCCTAGTTCCTTTTGTAGAAGTGTTCTCGTCTTATGAAGGTAAGGACCCTGAATGCACAGAGAGTCTCAAGCATCATATTGAGAACCTAAAATGGTAATGATCTTGTTCAAAACGTCGTAAGGAAATTTCTTGACGGCCAAAAAGGAAACTTGTAATTCCCAAATGTATTGCTTTACTTGTACGTGCAATCACTAAGAAAATCAAAACTTTCTTTATTATGTATGCTTAACAAATGCTCTTGGGCAACTGATAACGTGATTAAAAAAGTTAGACATTTCTTGTTGGCACCAGAAGAAGCTGTACAGTGAAATAAATAGATGGTACGGAAGGGAAAAAAAACACGTTCTTTATGGTAGTAAAAGCGTCAGACACGCAGAGATATTAATGGGAGCATCCAGCTCCTATCCAACAGCCAACCACTCAAAGCACATTTTTTTTCTCGTTTATCCTCTCTAAATGATTCGATCATATCAGGATTAATAAATCAGATGACCAAGCCAGTGTTAGACAACTTCAACGCAACAAGAGCCAAGCAGCAATAGTACAGTGATAAAGATGTAGGTTGGGATTCTGCCAAGGTGCACCAACTGATGCCACTTCCAATATTTTCAATTAGTAGATCACCCATTTTCTATATCTCTTGAATTGAAATCAAGTTTATTCCATGTACAGGATGCATGCTGACAACTGCTATATACGGTGTGAATTTGAAAAGGGGGAAATGACTTAAGTGATGCCCTAATCCTCCACTGCAGAAAAATCACTTCCACAACTTATTTGGGAAGAAAGAGCCATTCCTGATGTAACCTAAGAATCAGAATCAAGTCTTATAGTATACATGCATGATAAAACCAAGAAGCTTACTCTAAAACGATAACACCCCTTAGGTGAAATGTTACAATGGTAGAAGTGTGTCTTTCCAGAATCCCAGTCAACATACTGAAAGCAGAAACAACATAAATGCATAAAAAGTTTCAGGTGACAAATAAATCTGAATTATAAAGAATATTAGGACAAATACCTAAATTGGTCTTAAAAAGGTTTGCATACTTTATCCCTGTCCACGTCAAAATAGAGAGATATATACAAATGAACATGCATAAATGAAGCTCAAGTATCTCCAGAATTAAAGTTTCTTTAATTCTGAGATTTGCTTGATAAAAAGTTCAAAATTAAGTTTAAACAAGATACAAAATTTCGCGCTAATGAGCCCATGAGATAAGTTTCTACCAACGTGTTTTTCCTACTGGCACCTAACATGACAGATGTGATGGAATTAACGATTTTTAATTATTTGTTTTGATATTGGTCTCGACAAGTGAAAAGAGGTTAGGTCTTTCATTCTAAGATAATAAACATGAGGAGTTTGTGGAGACAACACAAAAGGGACTCCATTAGGAGAAGAGTGGAGACACCCCCATGAGAGCTGACAAAGAGAGACAATACGCAGCTAAAGAGGGTCACAACAAATCCATGTATGCGAGCGAAAGTACCTTTGAGTAGTGATGAAAGTGATTATTCTAGTTGTTACATTCAACCAATTTCACATTAATGATAAGTTCAACAACCACAAATCTCGCGAAAAAGCTTCGTCTTTGCCAAATGAGCACCGTGATTTCAACCGCAATACAGAAAGATGCGATCATTTTTGTCAATTATGTGGATTTTTAGGGGAAATTACTAATGGATCACATTGCATTTAAGAACTTTTAGATGAAAGAAAATCCTAGTGACATGAAGATGCTAATATCAAGTCATTCTTTTGTCCTTAAATGAATAAATCTCTTAGGAATGGTGTTGCGAGCAGCGTGATGTATGAACATTATGAATAGAATTGCTCAATTCTATGTTGGGGGAACAAGCTACAAAATCCAACAAACCTTAGGGTACAATCGTCCCAACCAAGCAACATCGTCATAATGTAGAGATTATTTGTATCCAGACACATCAGAACACTGGTTTTTACATCCCATCCTCCCTCGCAAGACGTAAGAGACAATACAAAGGCATGCTACACAAACCATAGTTCATTAATTCCCTCATGACCCGTGATCTACAATACTCGTCCTGTTTTACAGTAAATTTGCAATTAAAACAATTCCAATACTCTATAGAAATAATACGCATACTTCCATATGTACATATTATATATATATATATGCACTCTCTCTCTCTCTCTCTCTCTCTCTCAATCAGTCACATACGCACATGCATGCACACACATTTTTGCATAATGACAGTTTTTTTCTCAAATATTTAGAATATGCATAAAAGGGACTGGTTTCAGAAACTACGGACAAATGAATCGCTTCCTATAGGTTACCTTACAACGCTCATCTTTCTTTACACGGTACTGTCCGATGGCATTCCAGACCGCTTCCTCAAATTCGATCATTCTGAGATCTTTCAGCAGTCGAATCCTATGACAGTCTATGGCACCATCAAGATTTCCTCTGCAAAAAATAGCAGCCCAATAAGGTAAAAATGCAGAGCTGACAACATTCAGACAGAGCAACTGAAAAGAGAACTTACTCCCCAATGTAGTTTAGAATGAGAAATGCTTTTCTAAACTCCAGTTCGCTCAGAGCCTTCAGGTGGGGGCTAACTGCTTGTCCATTCCTGTTTTCCAAACTCGGAAAAAGTCTCAGACTTCCAATCTGTTGATCTCGCACAAGAAAGCTTGCAAATCCATTGTCTAGCAGAAAAATACCCAGCTCAAATTCTGTAGAGTTTGAACAAACTATCTTGCCAGACAAATAGCGCTAGAAGATGAAAAGAAGATACAGTTTGAGCATTATTTTTATTGAATTTCCAAACAACACCACAAGTAACCAAAGGTAATTCTATACGATTCAGACATTCTCACCACAAAAACTGGACAATGGACACAAAACAAGGAAAACCTCCGTATCAGCAATTCTTTTACGCATACTTTGAACAACCCATGTTCGTCATTATACACAGGAAGACAAAAGATGATATCAGGAAGCAAGTTTTCCGTTTCGTAAACAGTAAACACTAAAGGCAATAGACAATAAAATATAAAGTTCAGTCGCTCCCACTACAAAAATAGACAGATCATCATATAAAAAGCAGAGGCTTGCCTCACCTCAGACAACATTTATTATGTCTTTGCTCACCAGTCACCATCAGCTCTCCCGACATCTCACTCCTCCAAATCAAATGAAATCGAATAATCTAAACAAGACGTTAACACCGCAAAGGGCGACGACAATGCAACTCCCGAATTTGTAATGATCGACCGTCCACGTTTTCTCTAATTTCTCCGAATTACAAGCACGACCTCCACACAACAAAAGAATATGAAAACTCCACGAAGAAGAACATCACTGACCGCGCGAATTCATCACACGCGAACCGGCCGGACTTCGATCAGTCAAGGACATGCGAGGGATCTTCGTCGGAGACGGCGAAGGAGAAGAGCCGGCGCCGTTTTCGATAATGCACGAGATCAAGCCGTCTATGGACCGCTTGATTTTCGTCGCGGCGGTCGACCTCAGTACCCGAAGCGCGGCCTCTTCGCCGAGCGTGGCGAGCTTCTTCCGAGTCGACGCGTTCGGGGGAGGCTGGTTCTGGTCAGTGCAGATTCGGCGTATCTCGTCCTCGATGGAAGGAGGAAGCGGCATGAACTGCGAAGGCGGAGCGGAAGGAGGGGAGGAGGAGGAGGAGGAGGAGGAGGAGGAGGAGCGTTCATGGCAATCGACGAGTGAGTCCGTGCGCGAGAGATGGAAGAAAGAGAGAGAGAGAGAGCAGTTTCTGAGTTTGATCGGCCACGACGAGTAGAGTGACTGCGAGCTGTAGTTATACTATTTTGTTTTGGTGGTCTTCGAACTTTCCCGGAAAATCCGAAATCAGAATGGGAAATGGACGACTCATTTTCTTGCCATTTTCTCGCGTTTTCTTGAGCTTTTGGTACCGAGAGAGAAAATGCGGAGAGGAGCGCGAAACTGGAAATGCTGCGACGTTTGCCCGTTGGGTTCAACCGCGTCAAAGGTCTTGTCTGGATGAACCAAGGGCGGACATCATTGCACTTGTCTGTTTTTAAAATTCAAAATTTATTTGAAGTTGCACCCGAAATTACATCTATTTCTACGAAAGGCCCGCTTGTTTATGTCTTTTCTCCTCGAAATTTGAATATTAATTCCGATTTAGAAAATTACGAAGATATTAAATATGAATTTATATGTCAAATTTTGCGTATTACGAAAGTTTCAAGTATTTCAATTCACAAAAAATTAGACTGCACTTACCACAAAATTTAGATTAAGATAAAAGTAAAAAATAAAACATATCACAAAAGTTCTTTCTTGCTTTGAGAAATTAATCTTGCAATTTACAATATCTATTTATTGAGTATCAACCGGCCCCCTCTTCTCTCGCTTTTCCAAAGTATAAGTATTGTTCCAACACTAAATAATTTTTTAATATAACCTTTTATATGTAATCTCCACCGTCATCTTATTCTCGAAGACTACTAAATGAATTTAACCCCCAAAAAAAAAAAGGGTGGACAAGCAACAAACTCGAAATTAAAAGTCACGATAAAGTCAAGATTCTATCGAAATTGATTGTTTTTTGAATTATCACCTTGCCTCTGTCTCTTATTAGCTTTTGATAGTATCATCCTCACTTATCTTTTCACGGAATCAAGTCCAACCATACATGAAATTTTCGCAAGAAAAAGAAGCTCTCCATCGAGGTGAGTGTATTATGGCCGCTCCACGTGCTCCATGAATCCCAGCGCGAAACAATCTGTGAATGTACTTACGACATTTGATACATGCAATCAATCGAAAATGATTCATAAATGAAATGACGACACATAAACATCTCTACGGAGAAGCAAAATAGGATAAAGAAAGTGAAGAATCTCAAGATTCTCTCATGAAAGTCCTGAACCGGTCGGGGGAAAGGGACTCTAAATCTAGGTACGACAAGAAGAAAGGGGGGGGCTAAAGCAAAAGCACCCCTTTTCTTTTGAAATTAGCAAAGCTCCTCCACAAAAGTGTGCTTTTTCCAAGCATGATTCAAATCAACGTTGTGTACTTTTAACTTATAATTCACCAAATACTACTTGTATTGCGAAAAATCCCTTATTACTTTTATTGCAGTAATCAATTCGCTGCTACCCTATTACATTTTTCTCCCCTTTTCTGGCCAATAAACAATAATTACTTTCCCCTGGAAAAAAAAAAAGAAGACAAAACAAAGATTACTTCTCTGAGAAGTATGCATGCTTCCAAGAGAAGTTTCTTACGTCAAAATGACATGTCATAGTACATCAAGTTATAAAGTATAACTGTTGTACAATAGAAATTTACCATTGGAAGCAACTCTTATTAGTTATATTACAAAAGTTTACGGGATTGTAAGGTAATTTACGATGCGGAAACTTACTTTATTAATATGAAACGTAGTCCATGGGCTTTTTTATACACTTATGATACAACAAGGTAATTCGCGAACCTTATTTTCGAGCTAAATTACTCCATTCAAAGTAACTCATATTACACTTCCAACAAGGTGAATGGCTTCGGCTTAAGAGATGTTTGCTCCTTTTAACAATACTGCGATTTTGCACTAAAAGTCACAATTTATAGTTCTTGTACTCAGCGATATAACTCCAACGATTGTGATTTGACTTACTTGGTCTAATCTAGATTGCCCGTACAATTACTAATTTCTCTTTTCATGTAGTGATTTAGTTATTAGAGGTCGTAATATGCATCAATCGCAATGAAATAGTAATTTGTCTTTGGTCATCGCAAGAGATGTAACTTATCATTACTAATAACCGTTAATAATCGTCAATTACTTCACATTTTGTGACTTGTAAATATTCCCACTAATAATTATCTATAATGTTGTAATATTTCTTATGGTCAAGTACAACCCTTGGTCCCGATAGATTGTTAGCGCCTGTGGAGTTGAGTTCCTTGGTCACACATTTGTCGTTGCGGTTGCCATCGTCGCCGTTCCGACCAGCCAATACACGGCGAATCGGTGATAGCACCGCTGCAGCCACGAGAAGCTCGATCAGAGATGAAATTAGGAGGAGGAGTGAGACAGATGGCGGTGACGATGGAGTTGGGATCAGTGTGGAGACAAAGAGATTTAGACGCAAGAGAATATTTTCCTTTTTTTACATTAAAGCATTTCATAATTTGGGGTGTAATTTGTATATTGATCAAAACTTGGAAGCAAGAGAAAGACCACCTGTAGCATGAGCGATTTTGTGGGACTACTATCGATTATTTTAGAAGCTTAAATTTATAAGTGAAAGAAATGTGTATGTATGTATGTATGTATGTATGTGTCTATAGAGCATATTGAACTCGTTATCAAGGAATGTGAGATAATAAAAAACTCATTCATGCGCAAGCTGAATTCGAAATAACGCATGCGAATTTACGAGAGGGCATAGCACACATAAAATCAACTAGGGCTAAACCCTATTCTGGCACCCTGTTATATTTTTTGGGACCATTGCCGAGCTTTTAGATCGACCCATCCTCTTTCTTCTACAATCATGCAAAATCAATTCAACATCTTCTGTCGATCCTCTTTCTATAGCTATGGCTAGGAATCATTCTATAACGCTAATTGGTATTGGTGTCCTCTGCTGGTCGAGTCAGAGGCGAACACCGGCAAATTGTTCTTGGGGTTGCCGAGCAGAGGCCACGGTGGTAACTTGCTTACTTGATGAAAGAACTCATATGGTGCCTACGGCTTACGTGAACGATATTTCCTCTCTCTTTGTTGGTCGATTATAATCCTATTTATCATTTAATTAGCAACAACCGGGTCAGTTTATAAGATGAAAAGTTAAAAGTTACACCCAAGTCTCTCTTCTGGACGTAATTTGGGAGAGATCATTCGCGTGAGATGACCTTAGATGCACTACAACTTGTGCGGATGTGACCCCGCCATATCCATATTTCAGGATTTGATAGAATCCAAGCGAGACTTTTCAGATTATAAAGTTTTGGATTCACATCGTGTGCATGAGTGCTAAGTTCACATTGATTATTCAATCTTACCCCACATGTTTGATTAGATTACTTACTTTCTTGTAAACATTGATCAAAGTATAAATAGCCATTGGCTATAAAACATCAGTGTAAAGTAACATGGCAATTTATTTCCTAATTAAAATCAATCTTTCAGTCTCAGACTTTGTGCGAACTCAAGTTCAACTATGGAGGCTCGTTCGTATTCTTGTTCGCATAGAGTCGTGCCGATTATCTGTGTCGTCGTCGCAGCGCCTATCCTCATCCACTGCCTTTTTTGCGGCCCTCGTCCCTCATCTCCATGCTGTATCCGCACCGGCCATCCAACGCTTCTTCAAGACTTGGAGTAGTCGCCGTCGAGTTCTAACATGTGATTGCCCCGAAATCCACTCAGTTTTCATTGTGCACTCCTTCTTTAGGACTTCAATCTCCTCTCTCCGAAGCCATACCAGCCTGCACACACGTATGGTGAATCAGCCTCAACGCTGAATAAGCAAATCACCGATTGAGCTAAGTGATTGAACATATTTCCCAAGAATCAATAATGCACTTGTCCTCTTTGTATGCGAGGTAAGTTCCCACAGTGCAGAACTATCAGTCTGAATTCGATGCGCATCACATATCAATAGAACCGATCGAGTTTGTATATAAAGCATTGGAGGCTTATCAAAAAAGTCTTAAATCTATTGCAATTTTGTCAATTCAGTCATAAATATTTTTTTAGGCCAATTGAGTCCTAAATCTTTTACATTTATGCCAATTCAGTTTATCGAGATTAACTTTGGCCGGAACATGGATGCTGGCCATTCTATGTGGCATGCCGACACTAAAATTAATGTTTATTATTTATTTATTTCTCTTTGTTTATTTATTTTTTTCCGTTCCTTCTTCCTTCAACCGGTTGCCGAACCTCGTCGACCGGCTAGGAGCTAAGGCCAAGGGCGAAGCTCACCACCTAGCCATGGCGAGGTTCACCCTCTCCATCGTTGGCAAGGGCAATCGACCTCACGCTTGGCCAAGCTCGACTTCACTTGTCATTGGGGAGGACAAGCCTCGCTAGGGGCGGGCAAGGCTCACTCTTGCCGGTGATCGGTCGCCGAGGTGTGGTAGCTGGCTGGAGGAAGAAAAAAGGGAACAAAAAAAAAGAAAATAGAAAAATAAAAATACAATATATAAAAAAAATAGGGTTAATAACAAAAAAAAATCCTAAACTGGTACACTTGTGACAAATTTACCCCAAACTATTTTTTTGACCATAAAAAACTCCAAACGGATACACTTATGACAAATTTATCCCAAACTGGTACACCAATGACAAATTTACTCTCCGTTAATTTTCATTAAATTTAATCCTCAAATTACTGAGTTAAATGATACATAACGAGTTCATGAGTGTACCGGTTTACGGTTTCACCCAGTGTTTGTCATATGTGTATCAATTTGGGATTTTTCATAGTATTAACCCAATTTAACGAAGGGTAAATTTGTCACGGTATACCAATTTGGGATTTTTCATGATCAACAAAATTATTTTAAGGTAAATTTGTCACAAGTGTACCAGTTTAGGATTTTTGATGGTCAAAAAAATAGTTTAGGGTAAATTTGTCACAAGTGTACCGGTTTGAGATTTTTTATAATTAAAAATATAGTTTGGGGTAAATTTGTCACATGTGTACTAGTTTGGGGTTTTTTGTGGTATTAACCCAAAAAAATATTCAAATACTATAAAAAAAATTGTCCAAGTAAGCGGTTTGTCGTCCACAAATGACGACTAGCGTTCATGTCGGCGATTTCCAATTAAAATTGATCGGATGGACTGAACTAACATAAAAACAAAAGATTTAGGACTCAATTGGTAAAAAAGAAGTTTAGAATTGAAGTGATACAATTGAAATATCTGTAGTAAAAAATTTTTGTTGATAATTTTCCCCGTAAAACTTAAAGATATCATTGACAAGTACTAGAGAGGGGGTGAACAACATACACTAATACCTACGAACTCTATCAATCAGCTCTTTTGTATTTGCACCGTAAAAGAATCGAGATGACAGATTTTTTTTTTTTGGGGGGTCAAAAATAGAGATAACGGTCTTTTTTTGGTTGAAAAAAATAGAGATAACAGTTTGAAAGGTGGCTTTTAATTGAGAAATGGCTTATTGTCGATCATACAATACAACATCGTACATTTTCCTGGTCCTATGGATAACTGTCGTGCATGGGCCCTTTAACTTTCTTTATTAGTGTGGCTTTCGTACAAATATTAAAGAAGACATTTCTTACTGAATGGGTACTGGATAACACTATCCATTCAGTAAGATAGCTTTAATCATGAGCGGGTGCCCACTTTAACTCTCTCTCTCTCTCTCTCTCTCTCTCTCTCTCCTCTCTCTCTCTCTCTCTCTCTCTCTCTCTCTCTCTCTCTTTTGGGTCAAATTCTTTAACTTGCTTTATTAGTGTGATTTTCGTACAAATATTAAAGATGACATTTCTTACTCAATGGATAACACTATGCCGATTTGATATAAATGGTTAGAAAAATTACTCAATCAGTCCTAAACGTATTGAATGAGTACTAATTCAGTTTTAAAATTTTCAATTCTATCCTAAATCTTTGCGCAGAATTTAAATGCGGTCTTCCATATCAATTTTCGCAGGACATCACTAATGTGGCAATCCGAGTCATTGCCGATCTGTTTTAGTTACGTATCGCGACGTTAGCGATTTCGATAAAAATTATCGGAATAAATTGGCATCCTTACAATATGTTTAGGAATGATTAGACAATTTCCGCTACAGTGATTTCATCTTATTTACTTCATTAATGACTTACCAAAATCACATTGAGAGGGTGAAAGTATCCTAATCCTGGACTTCAATCTAGTAACCTTCAAAGTACACAAATTGGTAGGGAGAATTACAAAAAAAAGTCTTAAACCTATTGTAATTGTGTTAATTCAATCATGAACCTTTTGCATTTGTGTCAATTCAATTCATCTAACTAATTTTGGCGGGCCGATTCTAATGTGCCACTGTCGGCAATGATGTAGACTTTCCAAATAATATTTGAATAATTTTATGATTTTTTATAATTGTCTATAGTTTTTTTCCCATCCCTTAGGGCCAAGATGCCTTCACCTGGCCAGCTTTGGCCAAGGACTCTCGACCCTCATCGCCTAAGGGTTGGGAAAAGAAAAACTAAAAAAAAAAAAAAAAAAAAAAAATTGTAAAAAGACTAAAAAATATTACAATATTCTTAAAAATTGCCACGTTAATACCGACAATGCCATGTCAAATGATAGGCTAAAATCGGTTGGATGAACTGAATTTACAAATATGCAAAAGATTTAGGATTGCATTGATAAAAAAAAAAAGGTTTATGACTGAATTTGTACAATTGCAATATGTTTATCACTTTTATGGTAATTTTCCCAGATTGGTAAAAAGGTGAGAGAACTAAAAGGACCTTCTTCGTTAAGCAAATCAAGTGTATCAAAAAATTCTTTCTAGTAAAGAATGTCTTGGTTTGTCGACAAAAAAAAAGTGGGCAGAATACACAAATTTCTTAATAAAACAAAAGAAAAGTAAGAATACTTCTTAATACCTGCCCTTTGTCATGTCCAATTTCACATTCGCCTATTGGGGAATTGATATTTAATAAATGATAATCCCAAATTACTCAAGCAAGATAAATCCTAATTAAAGATGATAAGTGTAAATTTATCAATATTGAAAGCCCATTTGGCTCACATGGTATGAAATCTAAAATATTTATTCCATAAGTATTCAAATAACAGAAACATGGATAGAGTCAAAAGAGAAAATCATTGGACTATATGAGACACAAATTGATTTAGGGAAATGCTTGCATAACGGTCACACTGCTCAATGACAGTATGAACGTGCTTTGCAAGTCACAAAATGATTTTCACACAGCTCCTTTTTTTCATATGCCAACCACAAAAGGATTTGTTGCTGACATAGCACCCGTTCCCTATCATTGAGTAGCGGACGATTATGTTATTTGCTTCCTTATAAATATATGCTTGGCGATCGAGATTGATCCGGTCCATCAAGAACGGTGTTATTTTGGGAAGTATCTTTCTAAGGCTAAGGCAATCCGCACTTGCGCTTGGAAAATGTGAAAAGGGATCACGAACACATGTAAGCTAGTCACAAAAGGATTTGTTGCGGACATAGCACCAGTCCACAATCATTGAGCAGTGGACAATTATGCTAGCTGCTCCCTTAGATTTATATGTTTGGCGATCATGGTTGATCAAAGGACCGTTTGAATTCGGGAAGTATCTTTCTAAGGCTAAGGCAATCTGAACTTGCACTTGGAAAATGTGAAAAGGGATTAGAATACATGTGCAACATATTTTATCAATTGTTTCACATGTTATCTCGATTAGATTGCCATGTCTAGTCCTTTTTGAGAGGCTATTGGAATCCAACTGTTGAACACCAATGCCCAGTGGATGACCCCCGACAACATAGGGAAAAGGAAATGACACGATGCAATGTTGGTTATGCTAAGATAAGTTTGGTCTACGTAAACGACTAAAAAGTACAAGCAGCAAAACCAAAAGGAAAATTATTGGTTGGACATTTCTTGGAACTAGTGCCGACTATTATAAAATCACAAGTTATTATTTAGATAAATGTAGTGATTTATCATCTAAATATTTTAACACTCGCCCTCACAAATAGGCTAGATTTTGGCGTAAGCCTAGGGGTGAAAATACGCAATTAGAGAGGCAAATAGGGGTCCGGAAAAATTTGAATTTAGAATTTCCTGCTCTAATACAGATTTTATGGGACCATTGTCGTTTGTTCTAAAAGCTTAAACTGTTATGAAGGCGTGATTAATTATCTAAATATTCTAACAACCAATTTGACAAAACTAGGATGTAAGATGGTCTAGATTCGCCACTTAAATATTTTTACCATGCTAAAAGAATAGAGTTAAGGGCACCAAAAGTCCTTGAAAAAAAATACTAAAAGCAAAATTAAGAAATTAACAGTCGACATAAACTAATTGACATAATGATAAGTATTATTGGAAAGCATGTGCTTGTTTGGAGAGATCATCATAAATGATTAAAGTGTGTTGTTCACGTAAACATAAAATATTCAGCGAGAGTTACTCCAGCTTACATAAAAAAGGCCTTGTGCAATTAGTAGGTGACACCTAAGATGGAAGAATGTAATTAGTTGCACATGAAGATAGACTATTACAAAAAGGGAATGTTTCAAACCAAGGCAAATAAACCTATAACACTAGATCATAACCTAAAGAAAAACTACACCTAAACTCAAAGTCAGATACTTTTAACTGGCTTAAATGTATGATTAATAGTTACAAATAAATTGTTAACGATAATGAAAATATTTCTATTTGGTCAACCGATATAAGCGATTGTTTTTATAAAAGTATTTTTTGAACATTCATTTTTTGCAAAACAAATTGAGCCTAAGAAAAATTGAAAGAAAAGAAAAAGATAACTATATGGCCATGCCATCTCAATCTCAAATCCCAATTGAATTGCTAAACTATTACTATCCTAAGATTAGGCACATCACTATAAAGTAAAATGAGGGCCGAGATGCGACTTATTACATAGGAAACTACCACAAATCTCCTTCCTTCTTAGATTAGACTTAAAGGGCTTGCTTTCTTGTAGTTTTCATTGCATGAGGAAGATTAGTTTAGTTTTTTTTTTTTTTTTTGGGGGGGGGGAGGAGGGTGTTAGGAAGATTAGGTTATGCACATGATAATTACCTCTTGGAGCGATTAGGTGTCGAGAGAATGTATATGTGAGATATATAGTGTTAGTACATTTTTTAATCTTAGGTTGTGTTTGTCTCGAGAAAAATTTCACCATAAAAGAAAATACTTTTTGAGAAAATGTTTTCTTCTTTTAAAGTTAAAGAATTCATTTCCTTAACTTTAAGCATGCATATTTGTTTTACTGTCAATGATTTGTTGTTAATTGATTATTTTTAGCAAACCAAACACGTAAAAGTCCAGAAAAGCGATTAGCAAAAAATTCTTTTACTAAAAACAATACACTCTTAAAATAAAAATCTCGTACTCTCACCAAATGAACCCTGCGATTAACACTAGCTGATAGTTTTACGAGGAAGCACCGGAGAAATCGCATTGCCTAGGGATTCCTTTTGGCTAAGCAAGTCAGCAAATACGAGGTACCTGTAGAGGTACATGGATTATTATGTATGTTTAAATCTATATACCGTACAATACGCGATACAATGATAGAGTATTGAGAGAATTGCCAAAAAAAGTCCTAAATCCATTCCTTGTGTCAATTCAGTCCATTTGACCGACCGACTCTACACAATAGGGTTATGAGAATCCACAAGAATCGATTTTTCCTTCGACAAGGGCTTCACGACTCTCGCCCAATGGCTAGCGAGCTCCAGGGGATCCTTGCCGATCACAAGAGAAAAAAAGAAAAAGAAGAAAGAGAGGAAAAAAAAACAAAAAGAAAAGAAAAATTATTGAAGTATTATTAAAATTTGTCCATGTTAGCGCCAGCCGGAAAAATGTATCTCATATCATCGCCTCGTATTTTCTAATACATCACGAGTTAGCTAGATCAGAATCATGGTCGCAAGTCCGTATGATAGAGCTAGGGTTATAGTATGAGATGTAAATAATCACAATGTGGAGTACGAGCGCATACAAACGATACTTCCTCCCGAAGCCCTAGCTATCTCCCTACATATAGATGCTCATGCCTGTAGCTCAAAAACACAAGCTTAATTTGGGATTCCTCAACATGGAATCCGCGAACATTGTGACTTCTGAGATGAAGCAAAACCAACAAAAATGGCGAGGCCAAGCTTGTGCGGACTTGGCAGGTCCAAACGCAGACCAAATATGGCCCTTCTTGGAGGACTTCTTCGGCCTCGACAAGTGGTTCCCGACCCCCGCCACTTGCACTCCGGTTGAGGGCGTCTCCGGCCAGCCTGGGTGCGTCCGCTACTGCGCCGGGTTCGGGACCCCGGTCGACAGGGACGTCGGCGACGCCGAGACAACGACTTTGAATTGGATGAAGCAGAAGCTGTTGTCGATCGACCCAGCTGAGAAGATATTCAGCTATAGCATCGTAGACGGCAACGTCGGGTTCAACTCCTACATCTCCACGGTCCAAGTCGTGCCCAAGGAAGACGGGTGTCGCATCGTGTGGCACTACGAGATCGAGCCCGTGAACGGCTGGAAACCCGAGGACTTGGACCAGTTCATCGGGTCGGGCTTGCAGGTCATGGCCGAGAGGATGGAGGAGGCTCTTCTTGGTCAAAGCAAAACTGATTGTACTCCGGAGCTGATCTCATCTGAATCCGATGATTTGCTTTTGTGCTCGCGTGATTATCTTGAAGCTATATGATGCGGTGAGGAAGAGGAGTGAAAATCTGCGCTGTAGTACGTAGTAGCTCTCTAATTATTTCACAATAGTTCGTAAGTTTGGTCATTATTCTCCATTCGCAGTAGATTTAGAGACCATTTTGCACTTCCAAATTCCACTTATGTATACTTGACAAAATTCCGGATTGTCTTTTGCTGCATGTAACCATATTATAATTCGTCTTGATTCGATGAAGGAATTGTGACCAACTCTCAATTAAAATTACGTCAAGGATTGAATTAACATTCGCACGTTAAACCTAGACTAAAGTGCAACAGAAGTCGGAATTTTTTAAGCATCTTGATGCATTTTTCTGTTGACATTTGAAGCAAACTAATACCATATAAAAAGTCTATTTTTCTGTGTGATTTTTTGTTACCCTTTTTTTTTTGAAGAAAAAGATGCACAGCCCCTCTTTTCCAAGAGCTCTATATTTTTTTTTTTAGGATGAGTACCTGGATATTTTCGGATAAGTGGCTAATAGATTACTAAGATGTAACATATTCTAGAATTATATAGGAACATATTTCTAGGAAGATCTAAAAATGAGAATCATCAAATAAAAAGAAATTCTAACGGAGATATTAATCTAGAAATATATAGGAGGTAGAATCACTTCCTTAAAAGCCTATAAAATTAGGGTTATAGCATAGTAATGTTTCTATTTTTGGGAATAATTTTTTAGCATAAATGATATTTTCCGAATCTATTCTCGAGAACAGTATTTGAGAAGAAGAACGTGATTGATAATCGTACAAAATTTTTATTTCCGGAATAGAAAAGGGGACATAAATGCATTAGGCATTCCTTAAAAATTTCCTATTCCTGATTATTTTTATTTAATTATAAAAATGACAATGGAGGTGGTGGAGACTGATGAGCTGCAGTGGCGACCGGTTTTGGCTGCTTTGTAATGACTAGCAACAAGAGCGGTGACCAGCAGTGGACTCGTGGTTATAAAGACTAGCATTGAGTTACACTAAGTTTGTTTTTTAAAATGATATTGTTTCTCTTTTCGTTCTCGGGAACAAAAAAATTACTTTTTTTTTCTTGTTCTATCTCGAAAACAGAAAATCAATTAACATAGATAAAGTTCTTTTTCTGTTCCGAAGAATAAAAGAACAGAAAAATAGAGAATTTACCTAACAGCCCTTAAATAGCCAAGTGCCCCCATTTGTGGAAGTGAGCTTGGCTCCCCACGAGCGAGGGAGCAGGTAAGATTGTGCTTGGCTCTCATAAGTGTGCATAAGAAGTTCTTCGAACCGATATCGTACAAAAGCACCTCTACCAATAAAAGGAGTATTTTCTTTGAGCAAGATTCATGTCTTTCTCAATAAGAGGTATCAGAGCCACGCTCCTGCACCCAATACCTTCAAAAATCAGTTAATTACAACTCGATTCTTGTGGGGGCGTCGCTCGAATAATTTTTATTTTTATTTTCCTTTTGGTCAGAAAATCGAGCAAGATTTGTATTTGGGTAGGCTGAAGATATGATCGTGGATGAACAACATTAACATAATTTTGGGGAAGCTTTTGATTTGCTTTTGACAGGGAGAAAGATGCTATTTCAAACTCACTCGTACTTTGGGGCACATAATAGTTTGTGTGCTTCTATTCCAGGAGCATGAAGATATGAGATTCATATCTTACACCAAGCCAACCACGTCCGCAGAGTCTAAAGAGACTTAGGTGCGGGACCTTCCGCTGTGGACCGAGACTATGCAAAGATAGAAATAGAAACTTTGCTGACTTTCTCATAAACCGTAATTTTGTGCATAACAACCCTTCCATCAGTTTTAAATGGAGAGGGAGGCACACGTGGCTTTTTTCCATTATTTTTGTCCAATTTTACGTGGCTTTGAACAAAAGAAACCAACATCTGTTTTGCCCGCCATGTCGGATAATTAAGGGAAAATTTGGACAACAATCTGAAATTGAAAACAAAAAATAGAAAAATAGAAGGGAAAATGGTATTAATAGATCAATGTGTAATGTTATTTTTGAACTTTCAATTCATTTAATGAGATCCTTGACTATTCCTAAATGCTCAATTTAGTCCTCAAACTTTCAATTTGTTCAATCTAGTCCCTTAATTATCCATTGCAAAGTCAAATAAGCCCTTTGGTACTACTCACAAATTTTCATAATCACACAATGGTCGGTATTTAAAAAATATTGTCAATTCAATTCAGTTCCTAATTACACTATTACCCGTCTTTCGAATATCTTTTCTTTTCAAGTCATTTCCTAAATCTTAAAAAAAAATGATATCTTTACCTTTTGTCAATAGGATAGTTTATTTAGACAAAAAAAAAAGTGTTTGTTTATTATAAGTATATTTTCGCTAATGATCTCTCTAACTGTAAAAGCAAAACTTCTTTTAGAGTTACATTGGGTTGATATTCTTTATTTTAATTAAAACTAGGATATCTAATATAAAAAATTATATTTTTTTTATACAAGGTCGTACTTATATTAATTTAAATTTCGTTCCTAATCTTCAAATAGATAAAGTTATCAAATCCTTGTGGTTCTTGTTTTCTTAATAAATTCAGTTAAATCTAGGAAATTAAAATAGCATGAATATAAACCCAATATAATTCTAAGCGAAGTCCCACTTTAATTATTATAGAGATCATAAGATTATTCCTGGGTGGAACTATTGGAATATTTATAAAGACTAAAAATGTGTGTGTATATATATATTGTATATATTGATTGAAATGACCGGATATTCTAAAATCTGTGCAATAGGTGTGATTATGTAAATTTGTGAACCGAATTGAAGGACTTATTTTACTTTGTTTTGCAAGGTAGAGGGACTAGGTTGAAAAGTTGAAAGTTTAGGAGCTAGAATGAAAAAATTCAAAGTTTAGGAATTAAATTGAAGATATATCAGTAATTCAAGGATTACAATGGAGGACTTAGAAGTTTAAGGATGACATTAGACATCGGACAAAAAATTTAATGACTATTTTTCATATAGGAGCTTTGGCGAGGGTCGTGGCCCTTGTAGGTGGTCGTGATGGGAAAAGGGACGAACATTGATCCTAACTTTGATAAGAGGATCAGCCTATGAAAATCACCTTTTAAATCGACGATTGTCATAATTAGGCAACCTTTTCCAAGATTTCAATAATATCAACCTAGACAGATGCCCAAGCATTGCTTAAGGCCAAGACTCGAGAGACTACATGATTCCTATGCCACTTCCAGATTATGCCTCTTCACAATCTGACAAGAAATGGTCTTGAGTGTTTCGACATGTTCATGTGCTCCAATAGCACCGCCCCCGGGAACATCCACCAACCGACTGAAGTCAACCTAAGAGCATTTGTCCAACACATTGATTCCCCTGACAATCTAAACGATGCCTTCTCATATCCGGACAAATAAAGCTTTTCACTATTTCAATGTTGTCCCACTACTGCTGCTGCTAAAATGCTGATTGCTGAGGCCTGAAGCCTGCATTGCTATGGCCAGTGAAGCAGAGGAAAAATGGGAAGGAAAGGTCAGTGCCCAAGTGAGAGGCTCTAGTCCTGAGTCTCCTGACCAGGTATGGCCCCTCCTGGAGGATTTCTTCAGCCTGCACAAGTGGGTCCTGACGATAGATACGTGCTACGGAGCCGAAGGCATGTCAGGTCAACTGGGATGCATCCGATACTGCTCCATCACAAGAAGCTCCGCCAACGGTTTGGAGGATGCGGTCACGAACTGGGCCCTGGAGAAGTTGCTTGAGACTGACCCCATCTACAAAAGCTTTGGTTATGAGATCGTGGACTGCGATACCGTCGGGTTCATATCATTGGTCGCGACAACGGAACTGACAGCGGTGGGAGATTTGAAAGGAGAAGATGTCGGATGTGGAACGAGCTGGTCTATCACGGTGAATTCGATTGAAGGATGGACGGAGAAAGGGTTGACGGAGTTCTACAGTTCTGCTCTTCGAGTCATGGCTGAAAGAATAGAAGCTACTCTATCGAACCAAGGGGAATGAATCTTCAACTATTTTGTGTCTACTCTGTAGTGTCATCCTATTGGATTGACTGTAAACCAAGAGCAAGAAATTATCCAAAAAAAGAAATAAAATGGTGAAGAATTGTTTATCCAATTGTTAGCCTCACATCTGTTTTAGAGAAGAGAGTTGCATCGCACGCACACAGCGATGAGAAACGTTAACGACCCGGAGAGAAAATGAAATTGAGGGAAAGTACTTTGAAGCTAACTGTTTCTGATCTCTCTGATCAATAAACATGCATGACGGCAGCCCTCGCCGGCCTGTGGTGAGGGCCAGTGAGGGCCTTGCCTTGCATTGTAAGAGCCAACCTTCCAGGTAGAGGCGGCGGCAGCCACGGATGATGGTCGCTCAGCGCATTCCGGGGACTGTGTGGTGCAATCTAGGACAGCATTTGGGTTAGGAGAAGTATTATGGAGTTTTCCTTTCCACCAACTATAAAATTATGCGACAATTTAACCCCATAGAGTTGCGTGATTAAGAAATGAACTTTGTGTGTGGATTAGATGCACGACACAAGTTGGATTTACATACCAGCAAGTGCAAACAATTTCATGTTCGGGCCACTCATATGGGTTTTGGCATTATCTTACTCGGGCCGTAACGTTAACTGGCTACTTCATAGGTTTGAAATTTGCCTATTTAAGACACGCTTCCCTGTCATTAGTTTGACATTTGATATATAGTGAGAATGTAACATAGTGTTTACATATCTCGCGTTGGAGGGTTGACATGCAGATGAATTCGGTTACAAATTAACACACATGTAGCTCATCCAATATTGAAAGTATGAGTATATTATCCCCCTGAGACTGGACATACCAATAATCCTATAGTGATACCAGCTTGTTGACTCTATTCGGAACTATTCAGTGTTCATTAAGAATGGAATTGAGCAGAAGTATGAAGAGAAAACTCTTAATTTTATTTTATATTTCAAAATAACAATCTTCTACAGAGCAACCTCAAACAAAATTGTTGAGAGAGCTTGTCATAATATACATGTATTCTATCATGTATCTCATTTAAGGGAAAAAGTATAGCAAGAGTGTCAAAATTTGTGTACAACACTCACTTTAGTGCCAATATTTTTTTTTTGGATCACTTAAATGCTAAATCGAAGAAAAAACGATCACTTATGTGCCAATAGCGAGAAATTTCGGCCACCTCACAGGTGTTGGCACTTAAATGATCTTTTAAAAAAAATTGCACTTAAGTGATCCAAAAACGATCATTTTAGTGTCAAATCGAAGAAAAAATAATCACTTTAGTACTAATTCCAGCGACCTCACCGGAGTTGGCACTTAAATAATCGTTTTTTAAAAAAAATTGGTACTTAGTGATCCAAAAAAAATATTAGCACTAAAGTGAACATCGTACATAAATATTGGCACTCCTACTATATTTATGGTTCGTGAGGCCAAAATGACAAAAAAATAGAAATAAAAAAATTCAAAAAATATTAAAATGTTATTTAAAATTTGTCATGTCGAGTCTTTGGCAGCGCCATGTCAACGTAGGTTGGCCAAATGAACCGAATTGACACAAATATAAAAGTTTTATGATTGAATTGATACAATTGCAATGGGTTTATAACTTTTTTGATAACCCTCCCCACAATATCAAAATGAAGTGTAGAAAAAAAAAAAGGCCTCCCCAAAAAAATTAAAATTGATGATATCTATCGAATGGGGCTAGAAATACCTTGATTTGAAGGCTGTCTTCATGTTCCAAGCGTCTAAAGACTCAAAAGCAAATGGAAGATCTTGAGAGACGACTCACCCTGGTAGACGATGTCTGGGCAAGTTTTGTTTTGCCAAGTTGTTCTCGATCCAGGGAAGAATTTCGAAGCATATCGTCGGACCGGTACGTCCGACATGAGCTGTCGAATAGTGATTTTTTGCATGGATGATCTAGCTTCATTTGGAGCCCACGTCCTGCGATTAGAGGTGGAAGTGCTGTCATTTTGGCCTCGCGAACCATACGTTAGCTTGGGTCTCTCCTGTTATGGAATTTGGTATAGTGTATAATATGATCATTGAACTTTTAATTTGACAAATATGATCATTGCACTTTAGTTCATTATGCAATATAGTCTATAAACTTTCAATTTGTTTAATGTAATCCTCGAACTTAGTTGCCAAAAGTCAATACTACGATCTCCCCACGGAGCTATAAGGCAATTCACTCGTAAAGCCTCATTCATCAATCTCTAAAATGTTATAATGTTCAAAGTCGCCTTTGAATTTGAATTAATGAAAGGACTTTTAGGGACTAAGTTGAGCATGTTCTAAAAGTTCAAAAATAATATTAATCAAACTATAAGTTCAAAAATCACATTGCACATTGAACTAAAGTTCATAAACCATATTAATCAAATTAAAAGTTCAAGAACCATATTGCAAATTGTACCAATGTTCCGAGATCATTTGTATCATTGGGCAAACTTGAGCACAAAGATCACCTCTATTGAGAAAATACGAAAAAAACGTAAAAAATATTTTCTTAGAAATTATTATTGCTTGTAATAATTAATAAAAAAAATTATTACCAAAAACCATTTGTGTATAACATTTGCATAAGTGACTAATTTTCTTTCATTCGTTTTTGTCTTTGATATAATCAATCATGTTTTGACAAATGGTTTTCAAATTACTCATTTTTTCGTGAAACAAACAAAACTTAAAAGGCAACTTTCTTCCTTAGAAATCAAGAGATTTCGTAGGACAAGATAAATAACAGGAATACAAGCAATTGCACGTAAGCTAAAGCCAAGCCGAGTTCCGGGATTATGGACGGCAGTACATCTAATATCTTTATAACATACAAACAAAGGTGCATGCCTCGAGCACCTTTAATGCGCTAATCTCATAATGCCTGGATCAACCGACGTTATGCATCCGTAATTTGGAGTTACGACATTTGTCCACGCTGATGTTAAGCTTCAACTGAAGATCTCCCTCAGAACTGAGGGCAGGCAGACGATTGACTTCTGCTCCAGCTTCATGGCATAAAACTGGCAGAGTGCAGGGCCCGCCACTTTCCAAGCGAATCCGCATTTGCCGATGTCATTCCATCGCATTGCGTAGTCGTACGTAGTGTTATAGATCGCGAGAGCCTCGGTGAAAATATCTTCCAGCTTCCTCGGGCTCTCTTCGAACTCTGGTGCACCATATAGCAACTGCACCAGAAGAATTATGAAAGAATGAATTTCCCAGAAGCAGGTCTCTCCCCCTCTCTTCGAACTAGGTCTCACAGGAAGCATACAGAATGTTTCTGTGTTCTCTATAACTTTGTTTTCCATAACCCTATTCTGACTATGACTGGAAATCATGACTGAGAAGACTAGATGAATAAACCTGTTTATATTTCTTCATAACATCATCAGCGGCGGACTCCTTGTCTTCTTTTCCACCTGCCAATAAAGCATTTCTCATCTCGTTTCTATATTCCTTGTAGTGTCTATCCCACTCCATTAGGCGGTCTCCTGGGATTTCCACATCAAAATAGGGAATCTTCCAAATCCCTAGATTTCATCGCGAGAAGAAGTCAGTTCCCACGAATTTCAACAGCTAAGAAGAAGAAAGACAAAAACTGGAGCTGATCAATATTAAGAGGGAATAGGTACCAGCAGAAGAGGATATTTGACTACACACAAAATCTGTTCATTAAACTCAGCGACTTGGCGAAAGGATGGAAATCCTAATCAACCGACGCCATCAGCAAAGATTAATTCTTTTCAAGCCAAGAGGTTAGTAGCATGATCTCGAATCAACTTTTTACTTATGATCACCAGGCGTCATATTGCATAGAGAGCTAAGTAAAAGCATTATGACAAAACTACACCAGTTTAACTGAGCATTATCCCATTCCTATAATTAAATTACCACCCAACGTTACAAAGATCTCCATAGTAAAAAGAAACTGAATGAGGCAAAAATCTCACCTTTGTCGGTTTGATTTTCCACCTGGTATGATTCTACTGCATCAAAAATCAATCCGAGGATAGAATTAGAGCGGAAGGATTTATCCTTTTCCATGTAATGTGGGAAGCATTCTGCCTTCAAAGATTTGGGAACTTCAATCTGTTCTCCAGTACAAGTCAAAAGAAAGTCACTAATAACTTCCAAGAAAAATTACCATAAAATAGGCATCTGGCATGACCCAGTTAAAAAAGATTTAAGGAAAAGGGAGTAAACAGGGAAATTCTTATTTCTATATGCCAAGCAATACAGATGCATCCTGCAAAGGTTTTAATATTTGCTATTGCTAAGCCGATTCCAGATCCAACTCACAGCAAGCGCTTATGCGCATCTAGCGAAGCATGCCTTGGAGAACTTCAGTTTCTATTGCATGCTCATGAAATTGAAAATGTAAGCTCTAAATAATGTAACCAACTAGGTCATCGGCCCTGTAAAGAAAGAAGAAAATGCAAGAGTGTCGAGATAACAAGTAAGGTGAAATAAGAAACCGACCTTTATTCCACCATTCTTGGGAGCATCCAAGGCATCATAGTATATGTCAACCAACTGACGAAGATTTGTCTTCACGCGACGTTTTTCTTCGACTTCATCACAGCCAAGTGTTAGAAGACGATCCATCAGTGCCTGCCAACTATCAGCAGCGGTACCCACTGCGTAACTGAAAACAGCATATTGAATGTCAATTTTCCCCAAGAAAAGCCATAAATGCAGGACGATCAAGCATTGAAGTAGATCACATTATCTTCATGATCAAATTACATTTTCATCAGGTTAATCGTCAAACAATGCATCATCTTACTCATCTCAGACATTATAAAGGAAATATCCTGGAGCCAGCTCGATAACACCAAAAAGGCTATAAATCTTTCCTCATCAACACAATAAAACAACCAAATTATGCCTATAGTTGCTGGCACATGCTTCTGAGAAAGATGTTAATTGGGTCCAGGCAAAGATAAATAGTACATGAAGCAGATGAAAAATAATTGGAAAAAAATATCGCAATTGCATCATACGTTGATTTCCTTAACCTATGTGGTGGCAGTTTTGAAAGCCGAAATGACCAACCTCCGTAATGAAACGGAAAAGTCGCTAAACTCAGAGAAAGCTGAAGTCCAACTGTTCGAAGGAAAAGTAAGTTCATGAAGAATCTTTTCACTAAACTTCTAGTAATTCTAGTCTAAAAGAAAAGAAGCAAACTAAAAGGTAGACTCTGTGGAGGAAGACAAAAGGGAAGATGAATGCTCCAAAATGCAAGTTGGAAGAAAGGAAAATGTACACTCCCATTAGAGGGAGACTCCATCTAACACAAAGGGGGCATGGTACATTTTCACTATTGTACTCATCTATATTACCACTTCAATCGACAAATTCCACCATTAATAGACTAGACTACCAAAAGAATATGCAGAAAAGAATCAACCTTGATTACATCCGTCTTCGTAATCTCGGTACTTTGCTTCTCTGTGCAAGTCTGTGAGTCGGTGCAATGCATGTGTGAGGTGCCTTTTGGTAGCGATGTTTAAAAAAGAAAATGAGCATCAAACAGTGGACAACCATTCTGAAGTAGATTTGGCTAGAGCAACAAACGATTATTTGCAAGTTTACGCAGCTAAATTTTACTTCTTTTTTTTTTTTTCCAGGTATAACAGGGGCAACAGAGATAATTATGCTTGTGCAGAGGCAGGAAGGTATTATCATATGAAGAAACCATAAATCTTTTGCAGATCAATCTTAAAACTGCAGCCAAAGGTGGAAAATCCATATTTCTGTGAGGTATTTAATGTGGGAATCACTTGTCAGAACGAGCTAAAATAGTTCCAGCATATGGATCCTCAGATTTACAGCACTGACCTAAAACTAAGTACATAATCAAGTGCCTACCTTGGATTAAATCTAGTGTTCAACCATAAATCAATTAATGCATCCTCCAACTCCTCAGAAGACATGTCGCTTGGCTTCTTGCAGTTTACGTCTCGTGCTGCAGAAGCTGATACCCATGGCTGGCTCGGTGTAAAATACTTCAACAGCTGACACATTAATTGCATGCTCAATCAGTGGTTGTCGGAAAGAATTTGACAGACATCAATCAGCAATTTTGAATCAACAACTTTTGTAGATACCAAACAATTGCCTAGACAACCACTGCAAGGTAGTCCTCGTAAAATGACCGAACAAGAGCAGTACATGATGCATCCACGAGTTCATTATCATGAACATAGCTATTGAATCACAATTTAATACTGACGAAAAAAAAAAAAAAGACATCTATCCAGGTATCTGCAACTGCAAGACAGAACAACAAAGATATTCTCAAAAAGGTCTTGTCAATGAGTGCCCCCACGGCACTGGTTAACTGTACTTCATAAGGAAATGTTTTCATTTCCCATGCACTGATTACATGCAACCCGAGAGACCATGCATTTGATATCAACTAACAAATTTCTATTATTGGCTGAATGACAAGTGCTTCCATCTTTCTTAAGATGCTTGGTTTGGACATCTAGCATGTGAATATGTCCTTGCCAACTCAGGTTTGTTATGCTACACAAAATTGCACTGACTAACGACGAGCAGGCTAGCAACAGTAGTGGAGACTGCATTCGGCCAAAACAATATTACGCGAGAGACTCAAGAAAAAGCAACAGCAGAAAACATCTTAAATGTAGAAATTATCCATAGACATCCCAGTAAATGGCCCCAGTTGGTCATTCATGTTTATCAACTCTTCTCAAATTCACTTTCAATAGGCCTGTAAACCAAAGGAGAGACAAAAGAGGAACATGCATCAAGAATAGCTGAAAAGGCAATTTATACGTTGTTTAAACCAATAAAAGCAAACATGAGCATGAACCATTTTCCTTGTCACTCATGAATTAAGTCTGGGCTCATCTTCCAAAAGTCCGCCATTTTAGTGAATAACGCATAAATTTCAGACAACTTTTTTGCTGCACATCAACAACTCAAGGATAAACCATATTCATCCCTTTTCCAATGTCCAGGCAAGGTTCCATAACAACTGCTTAGCCAAGTTGGAACCCAGATAGTTGATGACATACATCTATTCTAGGTACGAGTCTGGAGACCAGTATGCATCAACTGAAGAGCAAGGGAGACTTTGGCCTACAGGAAAATCTCAAACTCTGCAAATCATGAGGTACCCCCACACAATTCCAATGCCATGTGGCATGGCACATTTAGGAAGAGAATGATTGAAACTGCAAAAAATGTCTAATGAGAACAATCATGAAAGAAATTGCAGAAAGGAATAAAAAAACACGTCTTTCTGTTGCAGGTAATGGGGAAGGGGGTGCAGGGTTGGGTCACCATAAGCTGGCAAAGGACATTAACCAAACGTAATGCAACACTTCTAACAAGAATGAGTGAATCTCATGTAAACACCAACCTGAGGGTTCCGTGAAACCCAATACATATCCCCATCCAAATCCCCACCAGCTATTTCATCGGTCAAGGAGCGTGGTCCCCTAGTAGGGAAAAATATCGCATACTTGGAATTTCCCACTTTTGGCTCCAGAGCTTCCACATATGTTGCATTCAAAACATGAATATCCCCGAAATGCAGACCAGGATTCCGGTAGACCAATACTTTCCCTGAAATTTGTCCACTCTCACTGCATTGATGATTCAAGGAAAACTTTTAATATCCTGAGACAGATTTATAACATCAAAGCCCAATAGGTAATCTCACCTTTTCCCTGAAGTTGGAAGTATCAAACTCAAACATGGGTGGGATGTCACAAAAGCAATATAACTCAATGTTTAGATCCAATGGAGTTGTGTAACCAAACCAAATATCTAAGCCCCAGACAAGCATAGCTACAGATATTAATTGGCAAATTAATGAAAGGAATAAGCAAAAGCACTTACAAATGGTATTAGAAGGATAGGGCATGATGACAATTATTTAACAACTAAACTGAAAACCTATGCATATCAAATACTCATGAAGACTGACCTTATTACTTCTCGCTATATTAGCGGCCATAAAACTTGATTTTACTTAGAAACATGAACAATAGCAAACGCTATTATTTATCACCAAACGCTATTATTTATCACCCTACAAGAGAGAATACTGTAATGGATGGTAACGAAGCTGCAAATCAATGTGGAACTAGATCCTATCAGATTTAAAGGATTTCTAGCTTTGACATGCCCCTGGGAGAGGGTTAAACAGGTTGTTTGATGTCAACAACCAGCCAACACTACTCGTAAATCTCAAATATGGATGATCACTAGCAAAACTTTGCCAAGGGATCTATTTCCTAAATAGATATTTCAGCTCTTGTATGATTGTTGAAAAGGAGAGCCACTTGTATGGGGTCCTCACAGAATTCATACTATGTTTCTGAAATTCTGTGTAAGTTGGATAAAAGTGAAACGTTAGGTCAGTCAAATAAGCCCAAACATTTGCAAACCTAAATTTTCGTTTAGTCACTTCCCCTATGGCACTGTTAAGAACTTATTCCATATCCAAACCAAGCCGCTACAAAACCAAGGGATGGACTCTAATTAAAATTACTAAAGTAACTGTTTCTCTATAGTTTTCTCTAGCATACTCGTGCTAAATAAAAAATCAGGCATAGAAAGATGAGATACCAAGTACATACAGGATGATACAAACTTCATCACGTTTAAGAATTCCCGTGGGATCGGCTGTCCCCATCAGATAGTAAGAATCTGATATAGGAATCTTTCCTCCTTTCAAATTGTTCTTTTCCATCTTCATCAGTATGGACAGCTGATTCTGTAGGTATGATTCGTCCTGCGGAATCCCAGATAAGATCATTCTGGCCGCATTGAAACCATCCATATCACCATGGTTCACCGAAACTGCACATACAGTAAAAGAACGAAACGAAAACAAAAGGAAAAATGTTTAAACATCAATTGGCAATTAAATGAAATATGCAACCAAAGGAAGTAAACGCAGAAAAGATAAATAAAGATGCGCTTTTATACTTTTGCATAATTGAAGTCCAGAAAAACAAAGGAAGCAAAACCAAGTAAAAAAAAAAAAAAAAAAAAAAAAGAAAAAAAGAAAAAAATTGGAGAAATTTTCTTTGTTGACTGTATCAAGAACAGAGAATATTTCAACAGTCCAAATGTTCAGAAGAATAATACCTTTTAAAGCAGCTCGTTTCGTAGAGAAGACACTATTGGCATCTCCCAGATCATTCTTCAGCATGTTCAGAAAAAATTCATTCGGGACTCCTCCATAGCTTAAGAGCGCGATCAAAGTCTTTGAAAGACATGCAGTTCTTGGTTTATTGCTGCACCAATGACGACCAAGGTCCGATAAGTTCCTCGGAAAAGGTAAAATTTTGATGGCAGAATGAGCTCTAAAAAAAAAAAAGCAATGGGATTGAGTAATTCACGATATTACAATCTTGATTTTCACCCGTTAAGAATTCCAGCCAGTTTCAAACACATCAGATTCGATGAAAACTGAAGTATGATCAACATTCTATTGTTGAATCTACAATTGTCATTTTAAAAGTCTGCCATCGAAAGGATCACATTTTTCAATCTGCTAGTATCATCTTAAAAAAAGTAAACTGCAAAAATGGCTTATGCTGGCCTATTATTCAGAAAAGGCCACACGTCTCCCTAACATTTCTAAAATGAAATGAGCGAAGTCTCAAAATTTCAGTTTTAGGGGTGCAACGGATCTCTTATTCTATTAGTTATAGTGCATAGGCCATTCCAGGCATTTCTTTTGATACAATTGACAATTCTTGTCAAGGAGTCACAGCATCAGCATTACCAAATAACTCTCTCTCTCTCTGTCTCTCTCTCTGTCTGTCTGTGCGCGCGAGAGTGTGTGTGTGTGTGTGGGTGCGCGCGCGCGAGAGTGTGCGTGCGTGCGTGCGTGTCTGTGTGTGTGTGTGTGTGTGTGTCTGTGTCTGTGTTTGTGTGTGCGTGTGTGTGTGTGTGTGTGTGTGTGTGTGTGTGTGTGCATGTCTGTGTCTGTGTCTGTGTCTGTGTCTGTGTCTGTGTCTGTGAAGGGTCCTGCGTTGTCAGTACTAAGGTCGCAGGTGCCATATGAACCTCGGAGAGTTTTTAAGACCAATAATTGCTTACTGGCAGAATATGTTGGTTGTACCTTGTGTGTACTATTTCCAGCGAATCAACTGTCTTGAAATCTGAAAGCTTAGGATCCTTTTTAACCTTGATCATGGACGGTCGAATATGAATCGTATGAAGGGGAAGCTACAGATCAAAATTTTTGGCCAAAACGATTAGAATACACGAACCAAT
This sequence comes from Rhodamnia rubescens, assembly GCA_021437795.1. Taxonomy (NCBI): domain Eukaryota; kingdom Viridiplantae; phylum Streptophyta; class Magnoliopsida; order Myrtales; family Myrtaceae; genus Rhodamnia; species Rhodamnia rubescens. Next base: position 766,174 of record JAILYA010000002.1, on the reverse strand, counting down.
AGATATAAATTGCAGAGCAAATTTTTGGAACACATGCAACTTATTGCACTCTCATACCGATACGTTATGACTATAAGCAGCAGAAATGCAGTTGCAGAGCAAATTTCATTCATGTCGACACAACATCAACATCAACATCACCTTTAACCCAAATTAGTTGGGGCGGGTCGATGAACCCAAAAGCAAGACAAAGACTATAAAATAAAACAAAATACAATAACATAGCTATAACAATATAAAGAAAACAAAGGGTTAGGACTAAAGCAGTAACATAGGAATTTTTGCCTCTCCACAATGTTAATCGCTTCCTCCACTCGTCCTAAGACAAATAGTATGCCAATCTATGTCCCACTCAAAAAAACCTGTCTTACACTTTTCCCCAAGTAAGTTTCGCCATAAGCTCCCTAATAACACACTTATTTACCGGAGCATTTAGGGTCTTCGAAGAATATGTCCAAACCATCTCAAACGATGTTCTCTCATCTTTTGGCACAACAACTACTCCAACTTTTAGACCTCATTTCTTATCTTATCCATTCTTGTATGGCCACACATCCACCTTAGCATTCTCATTTCTGCTACTTCCATCTTATGCTCATGTTGCCTCTGTGCTGGCCAGAACATCATTGCAAGTCTTACTATTGTTCTATAGAATTTTCCTTTTAGCCTAAGAGGGATTTTGACGATCAGCACAAAAATCCTGATGCACGCCATTTCATCAAACCCTCTTTTTTTTTTTTTTTTTATCCCCCTTTATTTCCCCCCCTTTGCAATATTGACCTAAATATCTATCTTTCTTGGGTACCTCGTCAGCAAATTGACGGTTCATCTCCCCCGCCTCGAACTCACACTTCATGTATTCGGCTTACTATAAACCCTTGACCAATCTCCATCATTCTAATTTAGCGTTAACCGCCCTTGTCTCATCGATGAGCACAATATCAAGGGCATGAAAAAAAAATAGGACACAAAAAAAAAAAAAAAAATTTGATTCAGGCTCATGAAACCAGTCTGGAGCACACTTTAATAGAATGAAAAACCAACTAAATATCACATAAATAAATTTATCTTTTTTTGTTTATATTGCAGGACCAATTAACACATGTCAAGAAATCGAAAAGGGAACACATACAATAATCAATTCCGATTCCACCAATTTATACCACATTGTTTAGGCAAAATAGGACATAGCAAGAGATAATTCTAGTTCTTAAAACATTAAATAGATTGAAAAGAGAAGTGCATGACAGGACATGAACACTCCAATATTCAGAAACAGCAAATAGCATAATACCGCAGAATGTTTACTTGCTTATTAAGCAGAAGTGTACCCTTGACAGCTCTACCATCATTGAATAGACGGAACTGAATCAGCAAAGGCTGCAATAAAGTTTAAAGAGCAGAAGTTCAACCTGTACGTACAGCATAATAATCAAGCGTCGGCACAAAAAGAAAATTTCCATCAACTACCGGTTCACATATGCCCTCCCTACGTTTCTGCTCATTGTCACTGCAGCCAGCAAATCTCTAGCATGACAGAAAAATGACCAAATCATAGGTAAATAGCATCCAGAGCACCTATAAATACAAGCTTGCGGGAATTTAACTTAAACTAGAGATATAGGAGACAACATTCACTCAGTCATATGCCTTCTTAACAATTTTTCCCGACAAAATGCACAATAGAAGGGAGAAGAAAGCAACGCATTCTTGTGGGCCTTGTGGCACTGAAAATATCTCAAAGAGCTCCCCAGAAGGGGATGGCCTTGGTTTAACTCTATTCTTCCGCTCGTGACTACCTTTTGGAACATGTCGCTTTAAACTAGAAAAAGAAAGGCCTAAAGCAAGATATGAAATTCATAGTATTAAAACAGAGGCATAGACCTATACCTCCATCACTACTGTAATTTGAGAACATTAGTCACTATCAATATACGAAAAGACATGAAACTCAAAGGCGACTGTTCAAGGCTTGTTAAAAAATATCTTCACTATTACATGTATAAAGGAAATTGATCACAAGAAGGATTGCCTGACAATGCTTTATTGCAGTGCAGACAACTCACCAAACTGTGACCTGCAGCACCTAAGCTGCAAATTCACATTGCGTACTGCTTAGATCTGCATTTGTTCAAATTTTTACAGCATGGTTTGCATCCTTTAGCCCTCTTGTATGATTACTACTTGTACTAGACAGTCCAATAATTCGTCTTACCCAGGCACCATCATCCTGCTGCCAAACGTAGCATAGCCATTGAAGTGTCATCATCACTATATTATATCTAACAACACAACCCACAATCAAATATAAATGACATCACTACATACTACCAGTTTTCCTTTTTAATTGCTATTGTTATGTTTTGCAGGTTCGTCTCTCTTGCACAACAAGCTGAAGATACCATATCCACAGGTCACGAACCTCAAAAGCAGAAGCAATCACGCTGCTTTCCTTGAATATATTTCCAGGACACTTCAAAGCTATGTCCTCAGATACAAATCCTGTTCCATCGGTATGTGTAAGTGGCTTTCCCTGCTTATCATAGATGGAATTTCCCTCTTTATCCTGCAATTAGATAGGAAATTGACCATACTAAGCGTAGGAGTGAATTAAAAGAATAGGTTTAGATAACACCAAATTCTCATTTAAGATATAATCAAAAGATAACACCTTGCACTCCTCATCCTCAATTGGCACAATAGTGACACGATCCCAGTCAACTTCCAAGCTAACCGTTTTGGACAAGATGAGAGATAACCTGTTTATTAGCAGATACACATCATTAGGATCGAATGTCCACGAAAAATTCAGATGAAAAACTTCTACAGCAACGAACCGTATCATATAGCGGGATATGTCGGACACTGTATGCGCATGCATGAAGAAGCATCTCGCTTCACGAACTGTTTTCATTTCCTTAAGTGCCTCGCACTCCATGCAAACAAAGTAACACTTCACAGAGGACGTAGTGGGGTCTCTTTTTTTCTCTTCCTTGCCTCCATCCTTAAACACTGATTAATTACCATATCAGCAAAGGTGAATAGCTTATTGGCAGTAGACACATGTATTTAAGCTCTCATTGCAGCAGACAAGGATTAAGGTGAATGTGTCCCTGTTATGCATGGCATACACTTAATAACAAAGGAAAAACTGGAAAATACTTGGTGAAATAAAAAACGGAAAATGCCAACACTAGTATGTGCTTATGTAAATATCATGACTGCACATATGATTCTAGAAGTAAGTTGAGCACCAAACATGTCCAGTAAACGTATGCAGACCAAACCAATGCCCAGGGGCACGAGGAGAGAGTATCGCATATTTCATAGTGTCAGAAGATAAAAGCTAGTACAGGCATAGAATCCCCACTCCCACGCCTTACTTAGGAACATTAATGAGTAAATCATTGTCAAATGGAAAACGGGAAACATGATTGCGACCAAGATCATTTAGTTAGGAATACAAGCTTTCCCAACAAATTTAAGAGAACACAGAAATTTTGGCAAAGCAGCAATAAGATTGAATGCTCGGAAGCTCCTTCTCCCAAGAGTTCAAGCAGTCCAGAAACGAATAGTGCGCATCAAATATACGTCGACACTTAAAAAAATTGCTTTTTCATGCTTTTAAATTCACTCCAAAAATGTGAAATGGAAAAAAAAATGTACAAGTTCTAGAAAAACTAGGTAAAAATTCTAATGGCTATACATGTCAACATTCATATATACTGAAAGGCTTCAAGTATTTTGCATTTAATAAAATCAAATTGTGAGATCGACATGATATTTTTATACAAAGAAAGAGTTAATAGTAAATACCATTGCAAACAAATTCGACATTTCCTAGCAAAACAAAAGGCAAAGGGAGTGCAAAATGAAAGAATAAACAACTACAGGCAAACTGCAAACTCATGCTTGTATAAAGCTGTATACTCCATTTCAACATTAGCATGATAGTGGAGAGCTGTCAAAGGAAAAAAAAAAATACCCAGATACAAGCCAGAATAGAATATCATGACTAATTCTTCTGATTATTTGTATCATGATTGTCTTATTTGATGATACAAGTTGCTTGGGAACTCACATGTTCTGATAAACATCATAATAAAAGTTTTAAGGATATGAACACAACATACAAAACTGCACACAAGGAGCACAAGCAATGATGTATACCGAAGAACTTGTATCGACGGAAACCGACAGGAATCCCCTCCTTTGCAATCTTTTTATATAAAGTAAAAGCATCAGCAGAATCCATCGGTTTGCTGCTTGTCCGCTCTTCTGCCACCTTGACAAGGAGAACATTCTCGTCGCCTAGTGCCTTTTGCAAAAGTGTTCTCGTCTTATTAAGGTAAGGACCCTGAATGCACACACAGCCTCAAGCATCATATTGAGAACCTAAAATTGTAACGATCTTGTTCACAAGGGGCCGTAAGGAACTTTCTTAACAGCCAAAAAGGAAACTTGTAATTCCCAAATGTATTGCTTTACTTTTATGTGCAATCACTAAGAAAATCAAAACCTTCTCTATTATGTATGCTTAATAAATGCTCTTGGGCAATTGACAACGTGATTCAAAAAGTTAAACATTTCTTGTTGGCACCAGAAGAAGCTGTACAGTGAAATAAATAGATGGCACAGAAGGGAAAAAAAAACACGTTCTTTATGGTAGTAAAAGCATCAGACATGCAGAAATATTAATGGGAGTATCCAGCTCCTATCCAACAGCCAACCAACCACTCAAAGCACATTTTTTTTCTCGTTCATCCTCTCTAAATGATTCGATCACATCAGGATTAATAAATCAGATGACCAAGCCAGTGTTAGACAACTTCAACGCAACAAGAGCCAAGCAGCCGTAGTACAGTGATAAAGATGCAGGTCGGCATTCTGCCAAGGTGCACCAACTGATGCCACTTCCAATATTTTCAATTGATAGATCACCCATTTTCTCTATCTCTTGAATTGAACTCAAGTTTATTCAATGTACAGGATGCATGCTGACAACTGCTATATACGGTGTGAATTTGAAAAGGGGAAAAATGACTTAGGTGATGCACTAATCCTCCACTGTAGAAAAAGCACTTCCATAACTTATTTGGGAAGAAAGAGCCATTGCTGATATAACCTAAGAATCAGAATCAAGTCTTATAGTATACATGCATGATAAAGCCAAGAAACTTACTTTAAAGCGATAACACCCCTGAGGTGAAATGTTACAATGGTAGAAATGTGTCTTTCCAGAATCCCAGTCAACATACTGAAAGCAGAAACAACATAAACGCATAAAAAGTTTCAGGTGGCAAATAAATCTGAATTATAAAGAATATTAGGACAAATACCTAAATTGGTTTTAAAAGGGTTTGTATACTTTATCCCTGTCCATGTCAAAATAAAGAGATATATACAAATAAACATACATAAACGAAGCTCAAATATCTCTAGAATTAAAGAAACTACCACGGTTAATTCCTGAGATTCGCTTGATAAAAAGTTCAAAATTAAGTTTACATAAGATAGCGCTAATTAGTCCATGAGATCAGTTTCTACCAACATGTTTTTGCTACTGGCACCTAACATGACAGATGTGATGGAATTAACGATTTTAATTATTTGTTTTGATATTGACATCAACGAGTGAAAAGAGGTTAGGTCTTTCATTCTAAGATAATAAACATGACAAGTTTGTGGAGACAACAAAAAAGGGACTCCATTAGGAGAAGAGTGGAGACACCACCATGAGAGCTGACAAAGAGAGACAATACGCAGCTAAAGAGGGTCACAACACATCCACGCAGGTGAGCGAAAGTACCTTTGAGTAGTGATGAAAGTGATTATTCTAGTTGTTAAATGCAACATACTAGGCAACCAATTTCACATTAATGATAAGTTCAACAACCACAAATCTCACGAAAAAGCTTCATGTTTGCCAAACGAACACTGAATTCAACCGCAACACAGAAAGATGCGATCATTTTTGTCAATTATGTGGATTTTCAGGGGAAATTAGTAATGGATCACATTGCATTTAAGAACTTTTAGCATGAAAGAAAAACTAGTCAAAAAACTAGTCACATGAAGATGCTAATATCAAGTCTTTCTTTTGTCCTTAATGCACAATATCTTAGGAATAGTGTTGCGAGCAGTGTGATGTCCGAACATTATGAATAGAATCGCTCAATTCTATGTTGACGGAACAAACTGCAAAATCCAACAAACCTTGAGCTCTATTGATGCAATTTTCTCCAATATACGGGGTACATTCATCCCAACCAAGCAACATTGTCATCATGTAGAGATTATTTGTATCCCGGCACATCAGAACACCGGTTTTTACATCCCATTCTCCCTCGCAAGACGTAAGAGGCAATACAAAGGCATACTACACAAACCATAGTTCATTAATTCCCTTATAACCCTGTGATCTACAATACTCGTCCTGTTTTACGGTAAATTTGCAATTAAAACAATTCTAATACTCTATAGAAATAATAAGCATACTTCCATATGTACATATTGTATGTATATATACACATTCTCTCTCTCCTATCTCTCACTCGGTCACATACGCACGCACACACATTTTTGCATATTCACAATTTTTTTTCAAATATTTATTTAGAACATGTATAGAAGGGAATGGTTTCGGAAACTACGGACAAATGAATCCCTTCTTATAGATTACCTTACAACGCTCATCTTTCTTTACACGAAACTGTCCGATGGCATTCCAGACTGCTTCCTCAAATTCGATCATTCTGAGATCTTTCAGCAGTCGAATCCTATCACTGTCTATGGCATCTTCAAGATTTCCTCTGCATAAAATAGCAGCCCAATACGGTAAAAATGCAGAGCTGACAACATTCAGACAGAGCAACTGAAAAGAGAACTTACTCCCCAATGTAGTTTAGAATGAGAAATGCTTTTCTAAACTCCAGTTCGCTCAGAGCCTTCAGGTGGGGGCTAACTGCTTGTCCATTCCCGTTTTCCAAACTCGGAAAAAGTCTCAGACTTCCAATCTGTTGATCTTGCACAGGAGAGCTTGCAAATCCATTGTCTAGCAGAAAAATACCCAGCTCAAATGTTCTGTAGAGTTTGAACAAACTATCTTGCCAGACAAATAGCGCTAGAAGGTGAAAAGAAGATACAGTTTGAGCACCATTTTTATTCAATTTCCAAACAACAACACAAGCAGCCAAAAGGTCATTCTCTACGATTCAGTCATTCTCACCGTATCAGTAATTCTTTTACGCATACTTTGAACAATCCATGTTCATCATTACACAATAAACACTAGCAAACAAAGGCAATAGACAATAAAATATACAGTTTAGTCGCTCTCATTACAAAAATACACAAATCATCATATAGCAGAGGCTGCGTCACCTCAGTCAACATTTATGTCTTTGCTCACCAGTCACTATCATCTCCCCCAACATCTCACGCCTCCCAAATTTGCGATGATCGACCGTCCACGTTTTCTCTAATTTCTCCGAATTACAAGCACAAAAATCACAAGCACGACCTCCACACAACAAAAAAAAATATGACAACACCACGAAAAAGAGCATCACTGACCGCGCGAATTCATCACAGGCGAAGGGGCCGGACTTTGATCATTCAAGGACATGCGAGCGAACTTCGTCGGAGACGGCGAAGGAGAAGAGCCGGCGCAGTTTTCGATAATGCGCGAGATCAAACCGTCGATGGACCACTTGATTTTCGTCGCAGCGGTCGACCAAAGGACCCGAAGCGCGGCCTCTTCACCAAGGGAAGCGAGCTTCTTCCGAGTCGACGCGTTCGGGGGAGGCTGGTTCTGGTCAGTGCAGATTCGGTGTATCTCGTCCTCGACGGAAGGAGGAAGCGGCACGAACTGCGAAGGCGAAGTGGAAGGAGAGGAAGGAGGAGGGGGAAGAGGATGAGGGTTCATGGCGTTCAGGGCCGGACTTTGATCGTTCAAGGACATGCGAGCGAACTTCGTCGGAGACGGCGAAGGAGAAGAGCCGGCGCCGTTTTCGATAATGCGCGAGATCAAGCCGTCGATGGACCACTTGATTTTCGTCGCGGCGGTCGACCTCAGTACCCGAAGCGCGGCCTCTTCGCCGAGCGAGGCGAGCTTCTTCCGAGTCGACGAGTTCGGGGGAGGCTGGTTCTGGTCAGTGCAGATTCGGCGTATCTCGTCCTCGACGGAAAGAGGAAGCGGCACGAGCTGCGACGGCGGAGCGGAAGGAGAGGAAGGAGGAGGAGGAGCGTTCATGGCGATCGATGAGTGAGTCCGTGCGCGAGAGATGGAAGAGAGAGACAGAGCAGTTTCTGAGTTTGATCCGCCACGACGACTGGAGTGACCGTGAGCCGTAGTTGGACTATTTTGTTTTGGCGGTGTTTGAACTTTCCGGGAAAATCTGAAATCAAAATGGGAAATGGACGACTCGTTTTCTTGCCAGTTTCTCGCGTTTTATTGACCTTTTGGTATGGAGAGAGAAAATGCGGAGAGGAGCGGGAAACTGGGAATGCTGCATCGTTTGCCCGTTGGGTTCGATCGCGTCAAACGTCTTTGTCTGAATGAACCAGGAGCGGACATTATTGGACTCGTATCTGTTTTTAAACTTCAAAATTTATTTGAAGTCACACCCGAAATTACATCTATTTCTAAGAAAGGCCTGCTTGTTTATGTTTTTTTTACCTCGGTAACTTTCCCCTCGAAATTTGAAATATTAATTTATACGTCAAATTACAAAGATATTAATTCATACGTCAAATTTTATGTATTACAAAGGTTTCAAGTATTTCAATTCACGAAAAATTAGACTGCATTTATCACCAAATTTAGATTGAGTTAAAAGTAAAAAATGAAATCTATTTGAACAAAACCGTAACGTGCAAAAGTTCTTTTTGCTTTGGGAAATTAATCTTGCAATTTACAATATCTATTTATTGAGTAGCGACTGGCCTCTTCTTCTCTTCCTTTTCAAAAGTATAAATATTATTCCAACACTAAATTTTTTTTTAATATAAACTTTTATATGTAGCCTCCATAATCTTATTCTTGGAGACTACTAAATGAATTTAACAAAAATAAAAATGAGCAAGCGACAAACTCGAAATAGGTTAAAAATTAAAAGTCACGATAAAGATTCTATCGAAATTGATTGTGCTTTGAGTTGTCACCTGCGTCCGTCTCTTGTTAAAATTTGATAGTAACATCCTCGCTTATTTCTTAACCGAATCAAATCCAACCTATACATGAAATTTTCGCAAGAAAAAGAAGTTATCTCTCGAGGTGCTCGTATTATGGCTGATCAACATGCTCCATGAATCCCAGCGCAAAACAATTTGTAAATGTAATTACGACACTTGATATATGCAATCAATTAAAAACAATTTATAAATGAAATGACGACATAAAAACATCTCTACGGAGAAGAAAAGTAGGATAAAGGAAGTGAAAATCTAAAGATTCTCTCACGAAAGTCTTGAACCGGTCGGAAAAGGGAATCTAAGGTACAATAATGTCATACCGGTGCTCCAAAAAGGAGACAATGGGAACGTAAAGAGGACAAAAGAAAGTGGGGCTAAAGCAAAAGCACCCCTTCCTTTGAAGAGAAAGGAAGCCTAAAAGCAAACGCACGTTTCGGAAAAAAAAAAAAAAAAAAGCAAAACAACATTTCGCCAAAAAAAAAAAAAAGAGCAAAAGCACATTTCGACAAAAAAAAAAAAAAATTATTTTCTCAATGGGCTTTTAAACGCTAAAATTATTTGAATAAAATACAAATACTATATGATATAATATAATTATATTTCCAAATGCTTCTAAAATCTATTGGTTACGAAGTGATTTGTCGAAACCGAATCGAAGATCACACAGAGAATCAAGAAAAATTAGAATAACGCACGAGATTACCCAGGTTCATCCCAAGATTAAGGGTTACGTCCTCGTAAAGAGATTTCACTATATTTTTCGGTTCTGACTAATTCTTCCTAAATACAATGATAAAATCGAGCAAAATATATATGCCCCAAAAAACGGGCTAAAAACCTAAAACCTCTTAATTCCAACCATACGGGCCAGCTTAAATAAAAACCCAAACCCGTAGAGGTTTTCGGCGCGCCCCCCGACCCCCGCCCGCTCATCGGCGAGCGGGGCGGCAATCCGTTGACGGGTCACTGGAACCCCGTCGGGAGGTGCGCCCTCGAGCCCGCCCCACCAGGGCGGCGGGACACCTGTCGTGGGGCGCTGCCCCCGAACCCCACATCCCGCGCACGGGGGTCACACGTCGTTGAGTAACACTTCGGTTTCCCTAAGCTCACATAGGCGTACCCGGTATGAGAAATAAGGGTCCCTGAAGTATTCGCCAACTCCAACGGGTTCAAGGTCCAGATATTTCTGAAATGCTAATATATAATTTTTTTTTAATTTTGCCATCGCTAAACTTTAATTGTTTCAAAAATGTCCTCACCTTGCACCAGGTCATTAGCAAAGGGCTCAGCCGCCAAGAGTGGCCGATACCTAGATTTCGTCTCGCCAGTGGCTCATCGGCCATCGAGCCCCTTCTTCGATTATAAAGTTTTTCTTGAAGAAATTAGTAAAACTCCTCTACAAAAGTATGCTTTTTCCAAACATGATTCAAATCAACGTTGTGCACTTTTAAATTATAATTCACCAAATACTATTTATATTTTGAAAAATCCCTTACTACTTTTATTGCAGTGATCAATTCGCTGCTACACTACTACATTTTTCTCCCCTTTTCTGGCCAGCAAACAATAATTACTTTCCCTTGGAGGAAAAAAAAAAGGACAAAACAAAGATTACTTGTCTGAGAAGTTTGCATGCTTCCAAGAGAAGTTTCTTAAGTCAAAATGACGTGTTATAGCACAGCAAGCTATGGAGTGTGACGGTTGTACAATGGAAATTTACGATCAGAAGCAACTCTTGTAAGTTATATTACAAAAGTTTACCGATTGCAAACCAATTTACGACGGGGAAACATATTGTACTAATATGAAACATAATTCATAGACTTTATTCAACATCTACGATGCAACATGCTAATTCGCAAACATTACTTTTAAGCTAAATTACTCCTTTTTAAAGTAACTCATATTACTTCCTACAAGGTAAATGAGATCGTCTTAAGAGATGCAATTTTGCATTAAAAGTCGTACATTACAGCTCTTGTTCTCAAGGCCGGACTTTGATCATTCAAGGACATGCGAGTGATCTTCTTCGGAGACGGCGAAGGAGAAGATCCAGTGCCCTTTTTGATAATGTTCGAGATCAAACCGTCAATGGACCATTTGATTTTCGCCGCAGCGGTCAACCTCAATACCCGAAGCGCGGCCTCTTCGCCAAGAGAGGCGAGCTTTTCCCGAGTCAACGCGTTCGGGGGAGGATGGTTCTGGTCAATGCAGATTCGGCGTATCGCATCCTCGACGGAAAGAGGAAGTGGCACGAACTGCGAAGCGCGAAGGCGAAGTGGAAGGAGAGGAAGGAGGAGGCGGCGGAGTGCTCATGGCGATCGACGAGTGAGTCCGTGCGCGAGAGACGGAAGAGAGGGAGTGGTTTCTGAGTTCGATCGACCACGACCCAGTAGAGTGACTGCGAGCTGTAGTTGTACTTGTATTATTTGTTTTGGCGGTGTTTGAACTTTCCGGGAAAATATGAAATCAAATTGGGAAATGGACGACTCCTTTTCTTGCCATTTTCTCGCGTTTTCTTGAGCTTTTGGTTCGGAGAGAGAAAATGCGGAGAGGAGCGTGAAACTAGGAATGCTGCAACGTTTGCCCATTGGGTTCGATCGCGTCAAACGTCTTGTCTGAATGAACCAGGCGCGGACATTATTGCACTTGTATCTGTTTTTAAACTTCAAAATTTATTTGAAGTCACGCCGGAAATTACATCTATTTCTATGTAAGGCCTGCTTATTTATTTATTTTTACCTCGGTAACTTTCCCCTCGAAATTTGAAATATTAATTCCGATTTAGAAAATTACAAAGATATTAAATATGAATATATATATATATATATGTCAAATTTTACGTATAATGAGAGTTTCGAGTATTTCGATTCACAAAAAAAACAAAAATGCATTTATCACGAGATTTAAATTAAGTACAAAGTGAAAAATAAAATCTATCCCAACAAAATCATAATATGCAAAAGTTCTTTTTGCATTGAAAAATTAATCTTGCAATTTACAATATCTATTTATTGAGTGGCAAGTAGCAACCGACTCTTTTCTTTTCTCGCTTTTCGAAAGTGTAAATATTTTCCCCAATACTAAATAACTTTTTGATATAAACTTTTATATGTAGCCTCCATCATGTTATTTTCGGGTACTTCCAAACAAATTTAACAAAAATAAAAACGGGCAAGTCACAAAGTAAGAGTAGATTACAAATAAAAAATCACACAAAAGATTCAACTTAAGTATCAAAGTCAATTGTCTTCTTAATTATCATCTTGATCTGTCTCTTGTTAAATTTTCATAGTATCATCCTCATTTGTTTTTTCACAGAATCAAATCCAACCACGCGTGAAATTTTCACGAAAAAAGAAGCTCTCTTTTAAGGTGTGTGTACCGTGACCGATCAACGCACTCCAATTTATAAGTTCAACTACGACAAGTGATATGAACAATCAATCCTAAAAATCTCTAGGAAGATAAGAGATAATTGTTTACACTGTTTTACATTAGCACCGCGGGCTTACTTTTAACTAGCATTAGTACTTTTTGTCAATTTCATATTACAAAAATCACTAAAAAAAGATGAGATGACATGCGTTTTTTCAAGAAATCCTGAGTACGCTGCATTAAACAAAAACCAAAATGTGAACTAACAAATTAGGATAAAAAAGTGAAAAGCTAAAGATTCTCTCGTGAAAGTCCTGGACCGGAGATGTCGGAAAAGGAGATTCTAAGGTACAATAATGTTATAGCAGTGCTCGAAGAAGACAAAACAAAGATTACTTCTTAGAGAAGTTTGCATGCTTCCAATAGAAGTTTCTCAAGTCGAAATGGCATGTTATATAGTACATCAAGTCAATGGAAATTTACGATAGGAAGCAACTCTCATAAGTTATATTACAGAAGTTTACGGGTTGTAAAGTAATTTATTTTGCTAATATGGAACATAGTCCATAGAATTTATTCTACATCTACGATACAACAAGCTAATTCAGGAACCTCACCTTCAAGCTAAATTACTCCTTTCAAAATAACTCATATTACTTCCAACAAAGTAAATGACTTTGTATCAAGAGATGTTTGCTCCTTTTTCATGTAGTAATTTAGTTATTAGAGTTTGTGACACGAGTCGACCACGTTGAAATAGTAATCCATCTTAGATTGTCATAAGAGACGGAACATATCATTACTAATGACAGGTCAATAACCATCAATAACTTTACATTTCGTGCCTTCTAAATATTGTTAGTACCAATTATCCAAAATGTTGTAATTTTTCTCACGGTCAAGCATAAGCCTCGGTACCGTTAGATTGTTATTGCCCTGTTGGGTTGAGTTCCTTGGTCTTTAACATACTCACAAACAGTAGCACATTTGTCTTGTGGTTGCCTTCGTTGCCGATTTTAAATTCTACATTTTACTTCAGGATTTTCAGCACTTTTGAGAAGTAAAAAAATTACTTCTCACCATCAAAACTTTTTTTTTCCTTTTCACTCTTCCGCACACTTAGTCTCTCTCTCTCCCGAAAGTGGGGTGGCGAAAATAATTTTTAATAATAAAATTATTTAATAAAAAATTTAATTAAAAAAAAAAAAAAATCATTAAAAAGTAAAAAATTATAAAAAATTCCAAAAGTAAAAAAAATTCATAAAAACTTCATGAGCTCTTAAAAATCACAATAAAATAAAAAAAATCATAAAAAATTATTTAAAAATATAGAAAATTTGAAAAAATCTCAAAAAATAGCTACAATCAACTAGCCAAAACCTATTTTTAGATTTTTTTTACTCTCGATCTTTCCAAATTGAGATTTTTCCTTTTTTGAAAAATTTTTCCCATTTTTTCTCAATCACCCATAAACTCTAATCACATGTTCTCCGAACCCTTAGGGCTATATTAGGGAACCTTGAAGTGATTGGTAGGATTAGTCTTCCGACTTGCATGAAAACCCTCAATATTTGCATTTAACTTTTCTTTGAATAAAATACATTTTAGATTATGATCAATAATTTTTTGTAGAAATTTTGTCCCGTTATCAAACACATTTTTTTGATCGGAAATCAATTTCTAAAGCATAAATAAAAATCAATACTTCCTAAACGGAACCCTAACATATCACAAATAGTAGCACATTTGTCTTGTGGTTGCCTTCGTTCCCGTTCGGCCCAGCCAGTGCACGGCGATGGTGCCGCCATGGCCACAAGAAGCCCTGATCAGAGATGAAATTAGGAGGAGTGAGACGGATGGCGGTAAGGATGGAGTTGGTATCCGTGTGGAGTGTGGACAGAGAGAGATTCTTTCCTAACTTTTGGGCCAAGCCCAGCCCCTCGAATTTAGCCCAAAACTTGAAGATATTTTTGTTGTAAGATAAATAGATATATATTAAACCATTGCTGATGAAAAAAAGATGCAAGAGAACATTTTTCATTTTTACATTAAAGCATTGTATAATGTGGGTGTCATTTGTTTATTGATCAAATGTTGAAACCAAAGAGAAAGATCTCCCGAAGTGGAAAACATTTTGTTGGACCATTGTCAACCGTCCTAAAAGCTTAAACTAAAAAAAAAAAAAAAAAATTAAAAAATAATTTTAACCAATTAAAATAATTTCGTGGAATTTTATGAATGGGCACCGCACACAAAAAAATAAGTTGAGGCAAAACCTTGTTCTGGTACAATGTTAGATTTTTTTGGGACCATTGCCGAACTTTTAGACTGATCTTATATCATCCATCCTCTTCCTTCTACAATCATGCAGAATTATTGCCGAGCTTTTAGATTGGTCTCTCTTCTTGACATACTTTGGGAGAGATCATCCGTGTGAGATGACCTTAGATATAATAAAACTTGTGTGGAGGTGACCCCGACATATCAATATTTTCAGGATTTGATAGAATCCACGTGAGATTTTTTAGATTATAAAGTTTGAAACTTACATGGGATTCACATCATGTGCATGAGCGCTAAGTTCACATTGATTATTCAATCTTACCTCACATGTTTTGAACATAAAGATTTAAAACCCTCTTCGTATCGAACAATACATTGACTATTAACATGAGATTTGATTTAATATAATTGAACGACAAATGCGACTTTTGTATAGATGTGATTCTACTGATGATTTAGTATGTTAGAATATTATTAAGACATCAAGAGATCGTAATTGATTCCGAAGTTCTTGTTATTTTCTAAAATAACTAGTGTTTTTGTTTGATTAGATTACTTACTTTTTTGTAAACGTTGCTCGAGTATAAATACCCATTGGTTGGAAAACATCAGTGTCAAGTAATACGGTAATTTATTTCCTAATTAAGATCCTTCTTTTAGTCTCAGGACTGTGTGCGAACTCAAGTTCAACTATGGAGGCTTGTTCGCATTCTTGTTCGCATAGAGTCGTGCCGATTATCCGTGTCATCGTCGCAGCACCTATCCTCATCCACCGCCATCTTTCGTGGCCCTCGTCCCTCATCTCCATGTTGTATCCGCACCGGCCATCCGACGCGTCTCCAAGACTTGAAGTAGTCGCCGTTGAGTTCTAACATGTGATTGCCCCAAAATCCACTCTGTTTTCATTGTGCACTCCCTTCTCTAGGACTTCAATCTTCTTTCTCCCAATCTAGACCAGCCTGCACACAATGGGGAATCGGCCTCAACGCTGAATAAGCAAATCACCGAATTGAGCTAAGAGATTGAACATATTTTCCAAGGATCAATAATGCACTTTGTCCCTACAAGATTCAGGAGGTGGGTCTCCTCTCACAGTATAGCTCTTTGTATGCGAGGTGAGTTCCCACAGTACAGAATTCGATGCGCATCACATATCTTATATTTGATATTTACACAAGAAGAGAGTACATATCAAGAGGGGGCCCCACAGTATAGCATCACATATCTTATATTTGATATTTACACAAGAGAGAGTACATATCATTCAAGAGTGGGCTCCCTCACAGAGAGCCTTGATGCGAGGGAGTTCCCACAGTACAGAATTATGCACATCACATATCTTATATTTGATATTTACACAAGAAGAGCGTACATATCAATGCAAATCGATCGAGTTTGTACATAAAACATTGGAGACTTATCAAAAAAGTTTTAAATCTATTGCAATTATGTCAATTCAGTCAATAATTTTTTTTTTGTTAATTGAGTCATCAACCTTTTATATTTGTGCTAATTTAATCCATTCAGCCAACTATGGCTGGAAATCATTGACATGAATGTCGATTATCCTACGCACCACGTCGACACTGAAGTTAATATTTATTTTTTTTTATTTATTCATTTCTTTTTTATCTTTTTTTTTTCTTCCGTTCCTTCTTTCTCCAGCCAATTGCCAAACCTCGACAAACCCAAGCCATGGCGAGCTTCACCCTCTTTGCTGTTGGACAAGGGCAACCTAGCCTGCCCTTTGTGAGGTTCGAGCTCATCGTTGTTGGGGGAGGACGAGCCTCAACGAGGGTGCGGCAAGGCTCACCCCCGCGGCGACCGATCACCGAGGTGTGGTAGCTAGCTAGAGGAAGAAGAAAGGGCAAACAAAAAAAAAGAAGAAGAAATAAAGAAAAAAGAAAAATACAAGATATGAAAAAAGGATTGAAATATTATCAAAAATTGTCCACATTAGCGACTGTCGTGCTATATATGACGACCGGCGTTCATTTCAATGATTTCCGATTGAAATTGACCAAATGGATTGAGCTAGCACAAACACAAAAAATTTAGGACCAATTGATAAAAAAATAAAATTGAAGTGATACAATTGCAATAAATTTAGTATTTTTTATTGTGGATAATTTTCCCTATAAAACATAAAGATGTCATTGACAAATACCAGAGGGGGTGAACAACTTACACTAATACCGACCAACTCTATCAATCACCTCTTTTGCATTTGCACCATAAAGAATGGAGATAACAGTCTCTTTTTTTTTGTCAATAAATAGAGATAACGGTTTTTTTTTGGGTAAAAAATAGAGATCATTTTTTTTTTGGGGTCAAAGATATAACAGTTTGAAAGGTGGCTTTTAATTGAGAAATGGCTTATTGTCGATCATACAATACAACATCGTACCTTTTCCTGGTTCTATGGACAACTGTCGTGCATGGCCCCTTTAACTTTCTTTATTAGTGTGGCTTTTGTACAAATATTAAAGGAGACATTTCTTACTGAATGGGTACTGGATAACACTATGCCTTAAACTTATTATATGAACACTAATTCAGTCCTAAATTTTTTAATTTTTTCCTAAATTTTTGCATGAAATTTCAATGTAGTCCTCCATATCAATTTTCGCCGGATATTAGCGACGTAGCAATATAGTCATCACCGGCTATCCCACGTGGCATATCGTGATGTTAGCGATTTCTGATAAAATTTAACGGAATGATTGTAGTGGCATTTCACGCAAATGTTTAAGAATAAATCAGCATCCATACAATATGTTTAGGAATTATTAGACAATTTCCCCTACGGTAATGTTATTTGATTTACTTCATTAATGACTTACCAAACACATTGAGAGGGTGGAAACATACTAATCCTGGACTTTTTTTTGGTCGAATACTAATCCTGGACTTGAATCTAGTAACCTTCAAAGTACACAAATTGGTAGGAGAATTATATAAAAAAATCTTAAACCTATTGCAATTGTACTAATTTAGTCCTAAACTTTTTGTATTAGCAATTCATCGACCAATTTTTTGCGATTCTAATGTGACATTATCGATGCTCTTGTGGACTTTTTAAATAATATTTGAATAATTTTACTTACAATTTTTTATTTTTCCCGATCCCTAAGGGCCAAGACGCCCTCGGCGGTTAAAATAGGGGCTTTTAACCCTCGCTGCCCTAGAAAAACTAAAAAAAGAAAAAGAAAAAATTGTAAAGAGACTAAAAATATTAATAAAAATTGCCCGCAATCAACAATACCGATCGACAAATCAAATCGAGGATAAATGCAAATATGCAAATGATTTAGGTATTGACAAAAAAAACAGTTTATCACTGATACAATTGTAATAGATTTATGAATTTTTTGATAATTTTCCTCAAATTGGTAAAAAGGTGCGAGAACTAAAAGGAGCTTCTTTGTTTCAAAGCAAATCAAATGTATCCACAAACGTCTTTCTAGTAATGAAAGTCTTGGTTTGTCGACCCAAAAAAAAAAGTGGGTAAAAAATTCCAAAAAGAATAGTTCTTAATGTCTGCCCTTTGTCATCTCCAATTTCCCATTCGCCTATTGAGGAATTGACGTTTAGTAAATGATAATCCCTAATTACTCAAGCAAGACAAACCCTAATTAAAGATGATGCGTAAATTTATCAATATTGAAAGCCCATCTGGCTCACATGGTATGAAATCCAAAATATTTATTCCATAATCATTTTTTTTTGTCGGAATTCCATAATCATTAAAATAACATAAACATGGATAGAGTAAAATGAGAAAATCGCTGGACTGTATGGGACCCAATTTGATTTAGGAAAATGCTTGCATAATGGTTACATTGCTCAATGATAGTGTGAATGTACTCTGCAAGTCACAAAATGATTTTCACAACTCTTTTTTTTTTTTTTTCATGTGCCAGCCACAAAAGGATTTGTTTTAGACATTGCACCCGTTCACTATCATTGAGCAGTGGATGGTTATGCTAGCCACTTCTTTAGATTTATATGTTTAGCAATCGTGATTGATCTTGATCCGGTCCGCAAGGAACGCTTGATTTCGGGAAGTATCTTTATAAGGCTAAGGCAATCCGCACTTGCACCTGGAAAATGTGAAAAGAGGATCATGAACACATGTTTAACATATGTGCCAGCTACAAAAGGATTTGTTGGTGACATAGCACCTGTCCATTTTTTTGAGCAGTGGACTGTTATGCTAGCTGCTCTCTTAGATTTATATACTTGGTGGTTGTGATTGATTTGGTCCGTTAAGGATCGTTTGATTTTGGGAAGTACCTTTCTAAGGCCAAGGCAATCCCCACTTGCAACTGGAAAATGTGAAAAGGGATCACGAATACATGTGCAACATATGTTATCAATTGTTTCACATGTTGTCTCAATTACATTGTCATGTCTAGTCCTTTCGAGAGGCTATTGGAATCCACCTGTTGAACACCAATGCCCAGTGGATGAACCATGACAACATATGGAAAAGGAAATGACACGATGCAATGTCGTTTATGCTAAGATAAGTTTTGTTTCCATAAATTACTAAAAATACAAACAGCAAAACTAAAGGGAAAGTTACCGGTGGGAGATTCCATGAAACTAGTGCCGACTATTATAAAATGGTAAGTTATTAGATGAATAGTGATTTATTATCTAAATATTCTAACACTCACCCTCACAAGTAGGCTAGACTTTGGCCCAAGCTTAGGGGTGAAAATATGCAATTAGAGAGGAAAATAGGGGTCTAGAAAGATTTGAACTTAGAATCTTCTACTTTGATACAGATTTCATGAGATCATTGTCGTTTGTTCTAAAAGCTTAAACTGCAAGATGAATGCGTGATTTCTTGTCTAAATATTCTAACAACCATTTTGACAAAAATAGGATGTAAGACGGTCTTGATTCGACACTTAAATATTTTTACCGTGCTAAAAGTATAGAGTTAAGGGCACTAGAAGTCTATGAAAAAAACCCTAAAAGTAAAATTAAGAAATTAATAGTCGACATAAAACAATTGATACCATGATAAGTAATATTGGAAAGCATGTGCTTGTTTAGAGAGATCATCATAAATGATTAAAGTGCGCCGTTCATGAAACATAAAATATTTAGTGGGAGTTGCTCCTATTTTCATTAAAAAAAAAAAAAGGGCCTTGTACAATTAATAGGTGACACCTAAGATGGAAGAACGTAATTGGTTGCACATGAAGATAGACTACTACAAAACAAGGGAATGTTTCAAATCAAGACAAATAAAGCGATACCATTAGATCAAAAAATTTAGGACTCAATTGCTAAAAAAAAAGTTTAGAACTGAAATGATACAATTGCAATTGGTTTAGTATTTTTTTTTTTTGCTAATAATTTTCCCTATAAAAAATAAAGATATCATTGACAAATGCTAGAGAGGGGTTCAACAACTTACAGTAATACCTACAAACTCTATCAATCACCTCTTTTGCATTTGTACCGTAAAGAATCGAGATAACAGGTTTTTTTTTTTTTTGGGTCGAAAAAAATAGAACTAACAGTTTGAAAGGTGGCTTTCAATTGAGAAATGGCTTATTCTCGATCATACAATACAACATCATACCTTTTCCTGGTCCTATGGACAAATGTCGGGCATGACCCCTTTAACTTTCCTCTTTTTTTGGGTAAAACCTTTTAACTTTCTTTATTAGTGTGATTTTTGTACAAATATTAAAGATGACATTTCTTACTCGATATAAACGGTTAGAAAAATTACTCAATCAGTCCTAAACTTATTGTATGAATACTAATTTAGTCTTAAATTTTTCAATTCTATCCTAAATCTTTGTGCAAAATTTAAATGTAGTCCTCCATATCAATTTTGGGCGGACATCATTCATGTGGCAATCTAGTCATTGCCAGCTATTTTACGTGGCATATAGCGACGTCGGCGATTTCGATAAAAATTACCGGAATGACTATAGTGGCATTTCGAGCAAATGTTTAAGAATAAATTGAAATCCATACATTATGCTTAGGAATGATTAGACAATTTCATCGACGATGATTTTATCTGATTTACTTCATTAATGACTCACCAAAATCACATTGGGAGGTGGAAGTATCCAATCCTGGACGTCAATCTAGTAACCTTCAAAGTACACAAATTGGTAGGGAGAATTACCAAAAAAGTCCTAAACCTATTGCAATTGTGCTAATTCATTCCTAAACCTTTTGCATTTGTGCCAATTTAGTACATCTAGCCAATTTTGGCTGACCAATTCTAATGTGGCGCTATCGGCACCGACGTGGACTTTTTAAATAATATTTGAATAATTTTGTGAATTTCTTTATAATTTTTTTCTATAATTTTTTTCTATAGTTTTTTTCCCTATCCCTTAGGGCCAAGACGCCCTTGCCTGCCCAGATTTGGCAAGGGCATCCTGACCCTCGCCGCCCTAAGGGTTGGGAAAAGAAAAACTAAAGAAAAGAAAAAAATTGTAAAAAGACTAAAAATTATTACAATATTATTAAAAATTGCCGCGTCAATATTGACAATGCCATGTCAACCGACAGGCCAAAATCGGCTGGATGGATTGAATTGGTAAATATCAAAATATTTAGGACTGCATTGATAAAAAAAAACAGCTTATGACTGAATTAGTACAATTACAATATGTTGATCATTTTTTTGGTATTTTTTCGGTATTTTTTCCCAAATTGGTCAAAAGGTGAGAGAAGTAAAAGGACCTTCTTTGTTAAACAAATCAAGAATATCCACAAACTTCTTTCTAGTAATGAAAGTCTTGGTTTGTCGACCAAAAAAAGTGGGCAGAATACATAAATTTCTTAATAAAACAAAAGAAAAGTATGAATAGTTCTTAATACCTGCCCTTTGTCATCTCCAATTTCCCATTCGCCTATTTGGGAATTGATATTTAGTAAATGATAATCCCTAATTACTGAAGCAAGACAAATCCTAATTAAAGATGGTAAGTGTAAATTTATCAATATTGAAAGCCCATCTGGCTCACATGGTATGAATCCTAAAATATTTATTCCATAGTCATTCAAATAACAGAAACATGGATAGAGTAAAATGAGAAAATCGTTGCACTGTATGAGACCCAATTTGATTTAGGGAAATGCTTGCATAATGGCCACACTGCTCAATGACAGTATGAGCGTGCTCTACAAGTCACAAAATGATTTTCACAACTCTTTTTTTTTTTCATATGCTGGCCACAAAAGGATTTGTTCATGACATAGCACCCATTCATTGTTATTTGAGCATCGGATGATTATGTTAGCCGCTCCCTTAGATATATATGCTTGGCGATCATGATTAATCTGGTCCGTCAAGGACTGTGTTATTTCAGGAAGTATCTTTCGAAGGCTAAGGCAATCTGCACTCGCACCTGGAAAATGTGAAAAGGGATCACAAACACATGTTCAACATATGTGCTAGCCACAAAAGGATTTGTTGCGAACATAGCACCCGTCCACTATCATTGAGCATGGGACGATTATGCTAGCTGTTCCCTTAGGTTTATATGCTTGGTGATTGTAGTTGATCCAAGGACCATTTGATTTCGAGAAGTATCTTTTTAAGGTTAAGGCAATCCGCACTTGCACCTGGAAAATGTGAAAAGGGATCATGAATACATGTTCAACATATGTTATCAATTGTTTCATATGTTCTCACGATTAGATTGCCATGTCTAGTCCTTTTCGAGAGGCTATTGGAATCTAACTATTGGACACTAATGCCCAATGGATGACCCATGACAACCTATGGAAAAGGAAATGACACGATGCAATGTCGTTTATGCTAAGATAAGTTTGGTCTGGATAAATGACTAAAAATACAAACAGCAAAACCAAAAGGAAAATTACCAGTGTGAGATTTCATGGAACTAGTGCTGACTATAATAAAATTGAAAGTTATTAGATGATTATGTGATTTATTATTTAAATATTCTAACAATCCCCCTCATGAGTAGGCTGGACTTTGGCCTAAGCATAGGCTTGAAAATATGCAATTAAAGAGGTAAATAGGAGCCTAAAAAGATTTGAACTCGGGAACTCTTGCTCGACACATATTTCATGGGACCATTGTCGATTGTTCTAACTTAAGTTATTAGATGAAGGCATAAGTTATTATCTAACTATTTGAGCAATTGGTTTGACAAAAATAGGTTGTGAGATGGTCTCGATTCGCCGCTTAAATATTTTTACTGTGCTAAAAGTATAGAGTTAAGGGCACTAGAAGTCCCCGAAAAAAAACCTAAAAGTAAAATTAAGAAATTAACTGTCAACATAAACTAATTGACATAACGATAAGTATTATTGGAAAGCAAGTGTTTGTTTGGAGAGATCATCATAAATGATTAAAATGCGCCGTTCACGAAATATAAAATATTTAGCGAGAGTTGCTCTTGTTTACATAAAAAAAGGCCTTGTACAATTAGTAGGCGACACTCAAGATGGAAGAATGTAATTGGTTGCACATGAAGATAGACTATTACAAAAAAGGGAATGTTTCAAATCAAGACAAATAAAGCTATAACACTAGATCATATCCTAAAGAAAAACTACACCAAACTCAAACTCACATACTTTTAAATGGCTTAAATGTATGATTGATAGTGACAAATAAATTATTAACGATAATGAAAATATTTCTAATTGATCAAGCGATATAAGTGATTGCTTTCATAAAAGTATTTTTCAAACATTCATTTTTTGCAAAACAAACGGAGCCTAAGAATGATTGAAAGAAAAGAAAAAGATAAATATATGGCCATGCCATCTCAATCTCAAATCCCAATTGAATTGGTAAACTCCTACTATCCTAAGATTAGGCACATCACTATAAAGTAAAATGAGGGCTGAGATGCAACTTATTACATAGGAAACTCCCACACATCTCCTTCCTTCTTAGATTAGGTATAAAGGGCTTGCTTTCTTGTAGTTTTCATTAAACGAGGAAGATTAGTTTTTTTTTTTTTTTTGGGGGGGGGGGGGGGGGAAGGGAAGGTTAGTTTATTGTTAGTATATTTTTTAATTTTAGAGTGTGTTTGTTTCAAGAAAAATTTCATGATAAAAGAAAATACTTTTCTATTGTTTCATGATAAAAGAAAATACTTTCTATTGCCTTGCCTTGGCTAAGGCAATCCGCACTCGCACCTGGAAAATGTGAAAAGGGATCATGAATATACGTTCAACATATGTTACCATTGTTTCATATGTTCTCACGATTAGATTGCCGTGTCTTGTCCTTTCGAGAGGCTACTGGAATCTAACTATTGAACACTAATGCCCAATGGATCATCCATGACAACCCATGGAAAAGGAAATGACACGATGCAATGTCATTTATGCTAAGATAAGTTTGGTATGGATAAACGACTAAAAATACAAACAGCAAAACCAAAAGGAAAATTACCAGTGTGAGATTTCATGGAAC
Organism: Rhodamnia rubescens; assembly: GCA_021437795.1. NCBI lineage: Eukaryota > Viridiplantae > Streptophyta > Magnoliopsida > Myrtales > Myrtaceae > Rhodamnia > Rhodamnia rubescens. Next base: position 741,870 of record JAILYA010000002.1, on the reverse strand, counting down.
TAGTGTTGACTATAATAAAATTGAAAGTTACTAGATGAATATGTGATTTATTATTTAAATATTCTAACAATCCCCCTCATGAGTAGGCTGGACTTTGGCTTAAGCCTAGGCATGAAAATATGCAATTAAAGAGGTAAATAGAGGCCCGAAATTATTTGAACTCGGGAACTCCTGTTCGATATAGATTTTATGAGATCATTGTCGATTGTTCTAACTTAAACTATTAGATGAAGGCACAAGTTATTATCTAACTATTCAAACAGCCAGTTTGACAAAAATGGGTTGTAAGATGGTCTCGATTCGCCACGTAAATATTTTTACCATGCTAAAAGTATAGAGTTAAGGGCACCAAAAGTCCCCGTAAAAAAACCTAACAGTAAAATTAAGAAATTAACTGTCGACATAAACTAATTGACATAATGATAAGTATTATTGGAAAGCATGTGTTTGTTTGGAGAGATCATCATAAATGATTAAAGTGCGCCTTTCACGAAATATAAAATATTCAGCGAGAATTGCTCCTATTTACATAGAAAAAGGCCTTGTACAATTAGTACATGACACCCAAGATGGAAGAATGTAATTGGTTGCACATGAAGATAGACTATTACAAAAAAGGGAATGTTTCAAATCAAGACAAATAAAGCTATAACACTAGATCATATCCTAAAGAAAAACTACATCAAACTCAAACTCACATACTTTTAACTGGCTTAAATGTATGATTGATAGTGACAAATAAATTATTAACCATGATGAAAATATTTCTAATTGATCAAGCGATATAAGTGATTGCTTTCATAAAAGTATTTTTCAAACATTCATTTTTTGCAAAACAAACGGAGCCTAAGAATGATTGAAAGAAAAGAAAAAGATAAATATATGGCCATGCCATCTCAATCTCAAATCCCAATTGAATTGGTAAACTACTACTATCCTAAGATTAGGCACATCACTATAAAGTAAAATGAGGGCTGAGATGCAACTTATTACATAGGAAACTCCCACACATCTCCTTCCTTCTTAGATTAGGTATAAAGGGCTTGCTTTCTTGTAGTTTTCATTAAACGCGGAAGATTAGGTTTTTTTTTTTTTTTGGGGGGGGGGGGGCAGGGGGAAGGGAAGGTTAGGTTATTGTTAGTATATTTTTAATTTTAGAGTGTGTTTGTTTCAAGAAAAATTTCATGATAAAAGAAAATACTTTTCTATTGTTTCATGATAAAAGAAAATACTTTCTATTGCCTTGCCTTGGCTAAGGCAATCCGCACTCGCACCTGGAAAATGTGAAAAGGGATCATGAATACACGTTCAACATATGTTATCATTGTTTTATATGTTCTCACGATTAGATTGTCGTGTCTTGTCCTTTCGAGAGGCTACTGGAATCTAACTATTGAACACTAATGCCCAATGGATGACCCATGTCAACCCATGGAAAAGGAAATGACACGATGCAATGTCGTTTATGCTAAGATAAGTTTGGTATGGATAAACGACTAAAAATACAAACAGCAAAACCAAAAGGAAAATTACCAGTGTGAGATTTCATGGAACTAGTGCTGACTATAATAAAATTGAAAGTTATTAGATGAATATGTGATTTATTATTTAAATATTCTAACAATCCCCCTCATGAGTAGGCTGGACTTTGGCTTAAGCCTAGGCATGAAAATATACAATTGAAGAGGTAAATAGAGGCCGGAAATTATTTGAACTCGGGAACTCCTGTTCGATATAGATTTCATGAGACCATTGTCGACTGTTCTAACTTAAACTATTAGATGAAGGCACAAGTTATTATCTAACTATTCAAACAGCCAGTTTGACAAAAATAGGTTGTAAGATGGTCTCGATTCGCCACTTAAATATTTTTATCATGCTAAAAGTATAGAGTTAAGGGCACCGAAGTCCCCGAAAAAAAACCTAACAGTAAAATTAAGAAATTAACTGTCGACATAAACTAATTGACATAATGATAAGTATTATTGGAAAGCATGTGTTTGTTTGGAGAGATCATCATAAATGATTAAAGTGCGCCGTTCACGAAATATAAAATATTCAGCGAGAATTGCTCCTATTTACATAAAAAAAAGGCCTTGTACAATTAGTACATGACACCCAAGATGGAAGAATGTAATTGATTGCACATGAAGATAGACTATTACAAAAAGGGAATGTTTCAAATCAAGACAAATAAAGCTATAACACTAGATCATATCCTGAAGAAAAACTACACCAAACTCAAACTCACATACTTTTAACTAGCTTAAATGTATGATTGATAGTGACAAATAAATTATTAACGATAATGAAAATATTTCTAATTGATCAAGCGATATAAGTGATTGCTTTCATAAAAGTATTTTTCAAACATTCATTTTTTGCAAAACAAACGGAGCCTAAGAATGATTGAAAGAAAAGAAAAAGATAAATATATGGCCATGCCATCTCAATCTCAAATCCCAATTGAATTGGTAAACTCCTACTATCCTAAGATTAGGCACATCACTATAAAGTAAAATGAGGGCTGAGATGCAACTTATTACATAGGAAACTCCCACACATCTCCTTCCTTCTTAGATTAGGTATAAAGGGCTTGCTTTCTTGTAGTTTTCATTAAACGAGGAAGATTATTTTTATTTTTATTTTTGGGGGGGAGGGGGGGAAGGAAGGAAGGTTAGTTTATTGTTAGTATATTTTTTAATCTTAGAGTGTGTTTGTTTCAAGAAAAATTTCATGATAAAAGAAAATACTTTCTAAGAAATTATTTTTCTTCTTTTAAAGTTAAAGAATTCATTTTCTTAACTTTAAGCATGCTTATCTGTTTTACTGTTAATGATTTTTTTTATGATTGATTATTTTTCGCAAACCAAACACGAAGCCCAGAAAATTGATTAGCAATTTTTTTTTTCGCTCAAACAAATACACCCCTAAAAAGAAAATCTCATACTCTCACTAAATGAACCATGCTTTTTGGCTATAAGGTTTTTCAAACTAATTAATCGGATGGTTTAGTTAGAAATAATAGCATCAGTTAAATTAGTGTCCCATCATGACTTGCCATTCAAATATGCGAAAAGATGCTTCACGTTTTCACGAAAGAACACCTGACTCGTGCTTTTTCCCATTGTGTGGCTATCAGAAATCCTCCATTTTCAGTCTCTGCCAATACGAGGTACGTGTAGAGGTACATGGATTATAACGTACAACACGTGATACAATGATCGGGTATCGAGAGAACCACAAAAAAAGTCATAAACCTATTGCTTGTGTCAATTCAGTCCATTTGATAAGCCAACACCGCACAATAGGACTATGAAAATCCACAAGAAGCGATTTTTCCTCCAAGCAAGGGCTTCACGGCCCTCGCCCGATGGCCAGCGAGCTCCGGGACCCTCGCCGATCATAGTGAAAAAAACAAGAAAGAAATAAAAGGAAAAAAAAAGTGAAATATTAAAATATTACTAAAAATTGTTCATATCGGTCTGATCGAACAAATGTATATAATATACGCACTTGCATATCATCACCTCATATTTTCTAATACAGCACGAGTTAGCTAGATCGGGATCGTGGTCGCAAGTCCATACGATAGAGCTAGGGTTAGAGTATGAGATGTAAATAATCACAATGTGGTGTACGAGCGCATACAAAAGATACTTTCTCCCAAAGTCCGAGCTCTCTCTCTATCTATAGATGCTCATGTCTGTAGCTCAAAAACACAAAGCTTAATTTGGGATTCCTCAACATGGAATCCGCAAACGTTGTGATTTCCGAGATGAGCCAAAACCAACAAAAATGGCAAGGCCAAGCTTGTGCGGACTTAGAAGGTCCAAAGGCAGACCAAATATGGCCCTTCTTGGTGGACTTCGTTGGCCTCGACAAGTGGTTCCCGACCCTCGCCACTTGCACTCCTGTCGAGGGCGTCTTGGGCCAGCCCAGGTGCGTCCGCTACTGCGCCAGGTTCAGGACCCCAGTCGACAGGGACGTCGGCAACGTCGAGACAACGACCTTGAATTGGACGAAGCAGAAGCTGTTGTGGATCGACCCAGCTGAGAAGATATTCAGCTATAGCATCGTAGACGGCAATGTCGGGTTCAACTCCTACGTCTCCACTGTCCAGGTTGTGCCCAAGGAAGACGGGTGTCGCATCGTATGGCGCTACGAGGTCGAGCCCGTGAACGGCTGGAAAGCCGAGGACTTGGATCAGTTCATCGGGTCGGGCTTGCGGGTCATGGCCGAGAGGATGGAGGAGGCTCTTCTTGGTCAAAGCAAAACCGACTGTACTCCGGAACTGATCTGATCTGAATCCGATGATTTGCTTTTGTGCTCTTGTGATAGTCTTGAAGCTGTGTGATGCGGTGTGCTAGGGAAATGAAGGTCTGGGCTATAATACGTATTAGCTCTCTAATTACTGCACAATAATTCGCAAGTTTAGTCATTATTCCCCCTTCCCATTGGATTTAGAGCACCATTTTATACGTCCAAGTTCCAAATATATATACTCGAGCTAATTTCGGATTGTCTTTTGCTGAATGTAACCATATTATGATTTATCTTGGTTCGATGAAGGAATTGTGACCACCTCTCGATTAAAATTAGGGTCATGGATTTTTTTTTTATTAGCCTACAGTAAGTTACAGATCGAGTTCGAAAAAGGCAAATCTTAGTATACCGATTCGCTTTCTTCCTTCCCGTTCTTAGTAGAGGGGCCTAGTATTTCCGGCAATTGCAATGGATTGCGGTAATAAAAATGTATTGTTATGAGGTATATCAAGATTTGGTATCCAACTGAACTCGCATGAAATCGAAATTTTTAAGCATCTTGATGCATTTTTCTGTTTACATTTGAAGCAAACTAATACCATACGAAAAATCGATTTTTCTGTGTCAATTTTCATTACCTTCTGTAGAAGAAAAAGATGCACTGCTCCTCTTCTCCAAGAGCTATAGAATTTTTTAGGATAGATATCTAGATATATTCGAATGAGTGGCTAAAGATTACTCACGTCTAACATATTCTAGAACTATACAGGAAAATATTTCTAGGAAGATCTAAAAGTGAAAATCATCAAACAAAAAATTTCCTGAGGAAGATATTAATCTAGAAATATATAGTACATAGAATCACTTCTTAAACCTATAAAATTAGGGTCATGGTAGGGTAACCTTTCTGTCCCCGAAAATAATTCCTAAATAGAAATAATTTTTTCTGATTCTATTGCTAGAAATAACAATATCCGAGAAAAAGAATGCGTTTGGTTACCGCACAAAATGTCTATTACCGGAATAGAAAAAGAATATAGATGCATTTGGTACGACCTTAAAAATTTTTATTTCCAATTTTTTATTTAATTATAAAAATGTCGGGGAAGAGGTAGGGACCAACGAGCTGTGGTGGTGACCGGCGACCGGTTGTGGACCAGCAACGGGAGCGGTGATCAACGGTAAATTTTTGGTTGTAAAGATGAGTATTAAGTTATACTCGAGCTTATTTTTCTAAAACGATAGTATTTCTCTTTTCGATTGGAACAAAGAAGCTGCTTTTGTTTTTTTCTTACTTCTTGTTTCTGTTCTCCGAAATAGAAAATCAATTAACGTACACAAAGTTCTTTTTCTGTTCCGAGGTATAAAAGAAGAGAAAAATAGAGAATTTACTTAACATACCCTAAATGGCCTAGTACTCCCATTTGTGAAAGTGAGCTTGGCTCGCCACGAGCGAGCACGTGAGAGTGCGCCTGGCTCTCGTAAGTGTGCTTAGGAAGTTCTTCGAACCAATATCGTACAAAAGCGTCTCTACCAATAAAAGAAGTATTTTCTTTGAGCAAGTTTCGTGTCTTTCTCAACAAGTGGTATCAGAGCCACGCTTCCGCACCCAATACCTTCAAAATTCAGTTAATTACATCTCGATTCTTGTGGGGGCGTAGTTCGAATCATTTTCGTTTTTTTTTTTCCATTTTCGGCGGAAAATAGAGCAAGATTTGTATTTGGGTAGGATGAAGATATGATCGTGGATGAACAACATTAACATGATTTTGGGGAAGCTTTTGATTTGGTTTTGACAGGGCGTAAGATGCTATTTCAAACTCACTCGTACTTTGGGCACATAATAGTTTGTGTGCATCTATTCCAAGAGCATGAAGATATGAGATTCATATTGAACAAACTAGTTAAGATAGTGAGGGCAGACTTAGGTGCGGGACCTTCCACCGTGAACCGAGATTATGCAAAGATAGAAATAGAAACTTCGCTGACTTTCTCATAAACCTTAATTTTGTGCACACCAGCCCTTCCATCAGTTTTAAATGGACGGGGAAGGCACACGTGGCCTTTTTCCATTATTTTTGTCCGATGTTACGTGGCTTTGAACAAAAGAAACCTACATATGTTTTGCGCTCCATGTCGGATAATTAAGGGAAAATTTGGTCAACAATCTGAAATTGGAAAAAAAAAATAGAAAAAGAGAAGGGAAAATGGTACTAATAGATCAATGTGTAATGTTATTTTTGAATTTTCAATTCATTTAATGAGATCCTTGACTATTCCTAAATGCTCAATTTAGTCCTCAAACTTCAATTTGTTTAATCTAGTCCCTTAACTATCCATTGCAAAGTCAAATAAGCCCTTTGGTACTACTCACAAATTTTCATAATCACACAATGGTCGGTATTCAAAAAATATTTTCAATTCCATTCAGTTCCTAATTACAATATTACCCGTCTTTGGAATATCTTTTCTTTTCAAGTCATTTCCTAAATCATAAAAAAAATGATATCTTTACCTTGTGTCAATAGGATAGTTTATTTAGACAAAAAAAAGGGTTTGTTTTTTACAAGTATTGGGTTGATATTCTTTATTTTAATTAAAACTAGGATATCTAATATAAAAAATTATATTTTTTATACAAAGTTGTACTTATATTAATTTAAATTTCGTTTCTAATTTTCAAATAGATAAAGTTATCCAATCTTTGTGGTTCTTGTTTTCTTAATAAATTCAGTTAAATCTAGGGAACTAAAATCGCATGAATATAAACCCAATATAACTCTAAGCGAAGTCCTACTTTAATTATTATAGAGATCATAAGATTATTCCAAGGCGGAACTATTGGAATATTTATAAAGACCAATTATGTAAAATTGTAAATATATATATATAGTTGGTTTAGAAAAATGATTGAAATGACCAGATATTCTAAAATCTGTGCAATATTTGTGATTATGTAAATTTGTGAACCGAATTCAAGGACTTATTTTACTTTGTTATGCAAAGTAGAGGGACTAGATTAAAAAGTTGAAAGTTCAGGAGCTCGAATGAACAAATTCAAAGTTTACGAATTAAATTGAAGATATATCAGTAATTCAAGGATTACAATGGATGACTTAGAAGTTTAAGGATGACATTAGACATCGGACAAAAAATTTAAGGACTATTTTTCAGATAGGAAAAAGGAGAAGTTCGGGCTAGTGGTGGCAGAACAGGGGGCCGGCTCCGTTGTTAGACTTGAGTAGGGGTTGCCAACCTTGGCTTGGTGGCTGGCAGCAGAGATAATCCTCTCTTGCTTGTGGCGAGGGTTGTGGCCCTTGTAGGTGGTCGTGATGGGAAAAGAGACGAACATTGATCCTAACTTTGATAAGAGGATCAGCCTATGAAAACCACCTTTTAAATCAACGATTGTCATAATTAGGTAACCTTTTCCAAGATTCCGATAATATCAAACTAGACGGATGCCCGAGCATTGCTCAAGGCCAAGACTCGAGAGACTACATGATTCCTATTCCACTTCCAGACTATGCCTCTTCACAATCTGACAAGAAATGGTCTTGAGTGTTTCGACATGTTCATGTGCCCCAATAGCACCGCCCCCAGGAACATCCACCGACGGACTGAAGTCAACCTAAGAGCATTTGTCCAACACATTGATTCCCATGACAATGCAAACGATGCCTTCTCATATCCGGACAACTAAAGCTTTTCACTATTACAATGTTGTCCCACTACTGGTGCTGCTAAGATGCTGATTGCTGAGGCCTGAAGCCTGCATTGCTATGGCCAGTGAAGCAGAGGAAAAATGGGAAGGAAAGGTCAGTGCCCAAGCGAGAGGCTCTAGTCCTGACCAGGTATGGCCCCTCCTGGAGGATTTCTTCGGTCTGCACAAGTGGGTCCCGACGATAGACACGTGCTACGGAGTCGAAGGCGTGTCTGGTCAACCAGGATGTATCCGATACTGCTCCGTCACAAGAAGCTCTGCCGACGGTTTGGAGGATGCAGTCACGAACTGGGCCCTGGAGAAGCTGCTTGCGACTGACCCCGTCAACAAAAGCTTCAGCTATGAGATCGTGGACTGCAATACCATCGGGTTCAAATCGTTGGTCGCGACAATGAAACTAACAGAGGTGGGAGATAAGAAAGGAGAAGATGTTGGATGTGGAATGAGCTGGTCTTTCTTGGTGAATCCGATTGAAGGATGGACGGAGAAAGGGTTGACAGAGTTCTACGATTCTGCCCTTCGAGTCATGGCCCAAAGAATAGAAGCTGCTCTATCGAGCCAAGGGGAATGAATCTTCAACTATTTTGTGTTTACTTTGTAGTGTCATCCTGTTGGATTGACCGTAAACCAAGACCAAGAAATTATCCAAAAAAAGAAATAAAATTGTGAAGAATTCTCAACCTAATTGTTAGCTTCACATCAGTTTTAGAGAAGAGAGTTGCATCACACGCACACAGCGATGAGAAAGTTAACGACCCAGAGAGAAAATGAAGTTGAGGGAAGTACTTTGAAGCTAACTGTTTCCGATCTCTCTGATCAATAAACATGCATGACAGCAGCCCTTGCCGGCCTGTGGTGAGGGCCAGGGAGGGCCTTGCCTTGCATTGTAAGAGCCAACGTTCCTGGCAGAGGCAGCGGCAGCCACGGATGATGGTCGCTCGGCGCATTCCGGGGACTGTGTGGTGCAATCTAAGACAGCATTTGGGTCAAGAGAAGCATTATGGAGTTTTCCTTTCCACCAACTATAAAATTGTGGGACAGTTTAACCCCATAGAGTTGCGTGATTAAGAAACCAACTTTGTCAGTGTGGATTAAATGCCCTACACAAGTTGGATTTACACACCATCAAGTGCAAGCAATTTCATGTTCGGGCCGCTCATGTAAGTTTTGGCATTGTCTTACTCGGGCCGTAACGTCAGCGGGCTACTTCATGGGTTCAAAATTTGCCTCTTTAAGACCCGCTTCCTCGTCATCAGTTTGACATTTGATATATATAGTGAGAATGTAACAAAGTGTGTACATATCTAGCGTTGGATGGTCGACATACGCAAGGATTCGGTTTCAAATTAGCACACATGTAGCTCATATAACATTGAATGTATGAGTATATTATCCCCCCGAGGGCAGACTTAACAATAATCTTATAGTGATACCAACTTGTTGACTCTATTCAAAACTTTTCAATATTCATTAAGACTGGAATTGAGCAGAAGTATGGGGAAAATCCTCTTGAGTTTTTTATTTATTTCAAAATACATTATGAAAAGTCTTAGTCTTCCCTATTCAAGTCAACTAATTTTCAAGAAACTTGACAATGATAGAGGTCGTTAAATTCATTTGCCAAGTTATTTTGGCCTGAAAATGAAATAAGGAAATGGGTTACAAGTCATATCTCATCAAATGTACTCTTTACACACTTAGAAAACCGACAGTTCAGGAAATTGGACGCAACAAATAACAAGAAACTGGATAATTCACTCAAATTTATCTTCCGAGAATATGTTTCGACGAGAAGATTAAACATACAATTCTGGTGTGTATTGCTGACTGAGATTGGTAGCCCCGAAGCAATTTTCGAGGTAATCGTTATTGCTGATGTCGGCATAATGTAAACACTTGTTTAGATGAAATGCAGCTAAGTTCTTATTTCCTGTACTTCCTTTATATCCTCTGGAAAGTTATGCAAATGGGGTTGGTTATGCTCAAACATATGCTTTCTTTTCATGTTCATGATAGACCACAATGTGATTGACACAAGGAGGGTTCTTTCATCCTCGACTTCTGTTTTAGAAGCTTTCTCATTGATGAAGGATTTGTCAGTAAAAATCTCTGGTAAAAGAGCCTTCAGTGCATCACCTTATGTGATGCATTTACCTACATTCCATGAGCTAAATTAACAATCTTCTAAAGAACAACCTCAAAATTGTTGAGAGAGCTTGTCATAATATACATCTATTCTGTCTTGTATCTCATTGAAGTTAACTTACCTTTGTAGTTACATAAAATTTATTTCCATAGTAGGCATATGGAGTTCACATGACAAGTTATGTTGAAAAGGAAGTTCAGGAATATCTCTGGTTTGGGAAGAGGAGTCAAGTCAAACCGACATTTCTGGGAATGCTTGATCATCTAGTTGCTGTGAGGAGAGGTTCGACTCCATATCAACTCGTATGACACAGGTACATGATAAGCAGCATTGAAATGCTCATGTAACCTGAAGGCAAAAATAATTGCTGTAAAGGTAGGCAATGTTACTAGGTAGTTTGAAGTGGCTATTTGCGTTCTTCTGAGTTTCACCTACAAATTTGTCCAAGGAAGATAAAATTCTTAGTGATTTGAATCCTTAATCTGACTTGATTATCCTGTTAAGACACAGTTAGGTGCAGGATATTGGTTTATGATGGAGTAAGGCTCAGTTATGATGGAGTAAGGCTTAGTTATGAGCATTATCCGATAAAAGTTCTCTAGTGCAACTCACAGATTATACTGATCTATATAGAAAAGCTAGCCATTGAAGCTTCAAAATTAATTTTACTTGAAACAAGGTCAGTTGATTAGCTCAAGGGGACTCAGTGACTAGGTAAATCTTTATACAGCCTGTTTGGTACTGATCACCGCTACAATATGACAAGGCATCCTTGTTAGAATTTCTAGTGGACTGAATATCCCAATTAGGATCGAATGTGGAAACATGAAGAAATCTATACTTACCTCCAGCCATTGATAAAGTCGATTGACAAACTGGATTCTCAAATCCTTGAACGTCAGTGAATGGGCACTTCCAGCCAACTGCCCCCTCAAACAAGATGGTGTGGTTTCTTGAGGCTAAGAAGACCTTTATGCACAATCACATTCGCATCCCTCCATACAAAGTCTTTCATCAACACAGCTATCGTACTTTTTGGGCTTAATGGATAGTTAACACGTAAATTAATATGGGCAATACAACATCAATGAAATTAATATAGGTAATAATCTGAATGTGGGTTCACACTATCGAAATGTTAAACGATCCTGTCATGATTTGATCTGATCTCTTTCATAAATCCAAGATGGACTTCAACTCAAGTTGTTCCAGTTCTTCGTCAATGTTTCACAAGAGCTTCACTATCCTAAACCACCTCTTGGCTGCCTATGTAACTACCATAAACATTGAATGAATCGGGTACCAGGTGCCTCACTATGCATTTGGGAATGAAACACCATGAAAAGCAACACATAAAAATAGTTCAAGCTAAGATAAGTTTAAGTTACTTGCAAGACTAAGCCAAAGTATATAAACAAGTGAAGTAAATCAAATATAAGGAGCAAGGTAAGAGAATTTGCTCAGTCGATTTATAGTGGTTCGGCCCAAACTCGGTGCCTACGTCCACTCCCCGAACCTTGCCGGGAGTTTAAATCCCCTATGTCATAAAAAAATTTACAATTTGGTAAATGATGAGCCAAATACTCCAGCACAACTTGAATTCTCAACCTGTACAAGTGTCTCCCAGTAGACAATAGCAAGCCATTTTACCCAACTGTTTCAGCAAATGACCAACAAAATTACAAGTGTTCTGCCCACTTAAAAAGACTCAATAAAATCCTCAGTGTGTGCGGAGAAAATGTAAACAAAAGCTGGCCATTTGCAGCTTCAAAACCAGTTTTACTTGAAACGAGATAAATACTTTCCAAAGCCTGTCTGGTCAATATGATCACTCCAATAGGGCAAGGCATCCGGTCATGACTTGATCTGATCTCCTTCATAAACCTAAGATTGACTTCAGCTCAAGTTGTTTTAGTTCTTCTTCATCGGTCCTCCGCAACAGCGGTACTGTTCGGAATCGCCCCTTGGCTGCCTACGGCTGAGTCGGGTAACGGATACCTCTTTAGCTGTCCGTTTGGCTCAGTGGCTCACAGTGCATTCCGGGAATGAAGCACCTTGAAAAGCAGAAATAGTTCAAACCCACCTTGATTTCTGGCACAACTCGATGCTTACATGATCCTATCAACATTCTAAAACAGCAATATAATGTGCTTGTTCCACTTTATTATATAACAACAACTTTTTGGGAATCACAGCACTACTGTTCTCTCCAAACATTCACTTACATGCAGATGCAAGCAGCTTGGGACAAACCAATTCGTATTTATGAACAAGCCTATAAAAATCAACAAATTTTGGAGCCATATGCAAGACATTATACTAGTTGTCCATAAAGAATCAGACAGAAGAAGATTCTACCTGCAGAGCATTGTACATGATCTTGGGATATTTCGCCAAGCGAGATATGCAGAACTCAAAATGCATGAGGAGATGAAAAATCATTTTATGATGTGTAACTATTAACTGGCAATCTTCCTACTCTAGTCACAGTTCTTCGAAAGTTCCATTTCCGCACATCTTGAACTGAACCGGACGAGATCCGGAGAAATTAGTAGTAAGCGAAAGAATTCAGTAGTTATAGCAAGTGCGCACATGAGAGGACGAGGATCACCAAGAAGGAGGCATACCATTGTTCACATCTGCAATGTCGCCGAGCACATTTTTGACAGCATCTTCAGTGCATGCAAAGCAGCAAGAACTCTACAAGAAGGCCCTCTTGATTCAATTATCCACCAATATATGCCGACCGCTTTGACAAACCTTTCGATTCTACCTATGACAACCAGATCAACACGCGGCGACTTTCTTAACGCGAAGAGAGATGATAAACTGAGCAGATGAAGGAAAAGAAAAGCATCACGATGTTTCCTCACCCAGCATCAAGAAAGTGGCGTTGCCAAGAGTCTCTCATGAAAGGCGTTTTCTTGAACCACGTCTGGGACTGAAAAGCTACGAACAAGAAATATTCAAAATACCATGTCCCCATTAAAAGGTAAACAGATGATTACATAAAGCATGGCCCTGTCATGATCTTGTACTCGTTCTTGCCGAAACGATGAGAAACTTGAATCAGGACTCGATTCTTTCGGCCCCAATTATCAACACCCATTGAATCAACGATGAATACACAGACAAAGAAGAAAAATTATGAAATCGGTACGGGTTTGAAACATTACCGGAGCGTTACGAATTCCAACTAAAATCTTAGACAAGAGAGTCAATACTCGCAGGGGTCTTGCTTCGCGGATGACTATCGGAGAAGGCCAGAGGAGCGGCTGAGAAGAGAGCGTCAGAGAGTGATGGGGGATGGAGAGAGCGATTGACCGGAAGAAATGGATTGATGGAGGGATGTGAACTGTGAAGATGCGGAGCGACGAGAGTTTAAATAGTGAGAAGATGGCGGTGAGATTTGAAAGATGGCCTTGCGTCATTCCTCCAGAGACCGTTAATTAAATGGCGGGCGGTTGATAGTCGGCACTGGAAAAAATTACCCATGATTCTTTTGAATAATAATATTTTGTGCAATTTGATCCTTTTAACTAATGTTATCTGTTTTATTAGCAACAGATCTTTCGTCAATACCATTACTGGTATAGTAGTGGCACCGTGGCATAACACTTTTTGCCATGAGAAACCAATAGATAGATAATATTGTATACCGATTAAATTAACTTCTAATTTGGGAAGGAAGGGAAATTCAAAAAAGTGAAATGAAGGGTCGCGAGGGATAAAATAACTGAGTCGGGAGTGCCAATCGACAAAGGGAAAGTTACCAAAAAATTTCTAAACTTATTGTAATTGTGAGAATTCAGTTTTAATTTTTTTTTTTGTCAATTCAATTCTAAAAATTTTTATGTTTTGCCTATTGAGTACGTCCAATTAATTTTGATTGAAAAACATATATATGGATGTTGACTGTCCCACGTATCTAGGCCAGCGCTAATGTGGATAGATTTTTTTATAATATTTTAATAATATTTAAATTTTGTTATGATTTTTTATTTTCTTTTTCTTTTTCTTTTTTCATGGCTTAGGGTTAGCAAGGGTAGAGACGCCCTTATCGGCACAAGGCGAGGGCCGTGACGGCCTCGCCTAGTTGGATTTGGGAGGACGTTGCAGCCCTTGCTAGATTTGGTCTAGGGGATGTGCGCCCTCACTTGTGGCTAGCGAGTCACCGGCCGTAGGTACATAGGAAAAAAAGAGTAAAGAACCGAAAAAAGGAAAAGAAAGAAACAAATATATAAAAAATTTATAAAAAATCCAAAATATTGTTAAAATTTGCCTACATATGCATCGGTCATACTCCGTGGGAAAATTGATGTCTATGTCAACGATTTCCAACAAAAATTAATTAGATGAACCGAATTGATAAAAATGCAAAAGATTTATGATTAAACTATAAAAAAAAAGATTTAGGACCAAATTAACATAATTGTAATAAGTTTAGGATTTTTTTGATAATTTTTCCAATTGACATAAGATGATAATCAAGGATTGACAATGTATGCACAAACTTGGCATTGTAAAGTCCCATTTATAACCATTGAAGATTTGCCCTCACTAAAATGGAGGGTGGGGATTCGAATCCTCACCTTTGGAAGTGTTGGGATTGGAACGCATGTGAAGAGAATAGGGTTTCGTAACCTGCACACATATAGCGCACACAACCACACACGATATCTTGTAAAATAGAATAAAAATAAGATCGGACAAAAAAGGTCCCATTAATAAATGGGAACTTCTTAATCAATTATGCGAATGTTTTAAACAAAAGTTTCATTTTGAAATTGGGATCTCGCTATCCCGACGATATGACAATACTTTCATTATTTTTTATCTCATAATTTTTCAATTAATGAGTGTTTTATGCAAAACACTCGATGATGGTATGTAAATCTACAATCGAAAATAACTTACTATCATACTTTGCATCCTCTATGCTCAAAATCCTACGCTTTCAAAGGAAAAAAAAAAACTCATAAGCTTTTATAGGGGAAATTTCATTTTACCCCCTTGGTGCGCGTCCAAACCCGAAATTTGAAAAATTGCATTTTATCTCCCCAAACTTTTTTCTATTAGGCACAGGTCAAAAATACTTTCTATGTTTTGAAGCTTTCATAGTTTTTTTAGAGAAAATCATAAAATTTAGCACATTAGGTTAGTAGAATTACTGGTGATAAGGAGTTTCAATTACACAACTACGGTAATTTCATACGGTCGAGAAATCTTGCACCTATTTTACAATTAATAGGCGCAAAATTTTTTCATCTATTTCTTGTTCGTGTATCTTCTTCTAAGATACCTTGTCATTGTTAAAAAAAGTTGAACTTTGCGCCGGAAAATTATTTGCTCGATGCATGCCAATGGTAAAATTTCGCAATACTAACAAATGTGAGGAAATGCAAATTCATTTGGGTGTTTAAAATGCAACTTTTTAAAGTTTGGGATTTAATGTGTATCAATGCCTAAGTTAAGTTATAAGTCGGCTTGCTTCGGAAATATGTACCGAAGGTTGTCGGAACGGTCCTGGAAATGTTTCTTGGAGCGTCGGCAAAGATTGCCATTAAGTTCTCTTTGCGGCGACGTGCGCTCACCGACTTGGATTTGCGCACTGAAATCGTCTAGCGTATGATCTCGTTTCACCACCTTCTACGTGGGCTCTCTAAGTTCAATTCAAGAAGACGGCTCTCGACCTCTTGCGCTCTCGATCACAGCACCTACCTCGCCGATGCATCCTCCGTCGCTTACCTCCACGCTCTATCTCGACGGCAACCTGATTCACCGAGCTCAACCCAAGGCCACGCCAAAATGGTAGCGGCCCTCTTGACCGAATGCGGTCACAAGCAAGGATTGAGCCAGATACACGCCCATGTGATCCGCTCTGGCTTGTTGGATTCGAATCCTGTCGCGTTTCACTGGAACAACATCATAAGAGCCTACACGAGGCTAGACGCCCCAAGAAAGGCGTTGCTTGTTTACGCATTCATGGCGAGAGCAGGCGTTTCGCCAGATTCTTACACTCTTCCGATTGTTTTGAAGGCACTATGCCAATCTTTTGATTTTGAAGCTGGTAGGCAGATCCATTGTGTCGCCGTGAAAAATGGGTTGGAGTGTAATGAGTTCTGTGAGAGTGGTCTCATCAGCTTGTACTCCAAAGCTGGAGATTTCGGTGATGCGCGCAAGGTGTTCGATGAAAATGCTGACAGAAGGTTGGGTTCTTGGAATGCCATGATAGCAGGTCTTGCCCAAGGTGGCCGCTCGACGGAAGCTGTCGACCTGTTCATAGAAATGCGGAGAAGTGGTTTCGTGTTGGATGATGTGACTTTGGTCAGTGTAACATCGGCTTGTGGAAGCATTGGGGACCTAGATTTGGCACTTCAGTTGCACAAATATGTTTTTCAGGCTAAAAATAGTGAGAAAGGTGATATTTTGATGTTCAACTCCCTTATTGACATGTATGGTAAATGTGGTCGAATGGACTTAGCATACAAAGTTTTTCTCAAGATGGAGGAAAGAAATGTTTCGTCCTGGACTTCTATTATCGTGGGTTATGCAATGCATGGGCTGGTAAGTGATGCTCTCGAATGCTTTCGTTGCATGAGAGAGGCTGTCGTGACGCCTAATTTTGTGACCTTTGTTGGAGTACTCGGTGCTTGTGTACATGGAGGGATGGTGCAAGAGGGAAAATGTTATTTCGATATGATGCAGAAATTTTATGGAATAAGGCCTCGTTTACAGCATTATGGTTGCATGGTCGATCTGTTTGGTCGAGCTGGAATGCTTGATGAGGCTAAAGAAATGGTGGAAGGGATGCCAATGAAGGCGAATTCGATTATCTATGGATGTCTGTTGGGTGCTTGTGAGAAGCATGAAAATGTGGAAATTGGTGAATGGGTGGCTAAGCATTTGCAAGAGTTGGAACCGTGGAATGACGGGGTTTATGTAGTACTGTCTAATATCTATGGCAGCAAAGGTATGTGGAAAGAAGTGGAGGAAATGAGAGTGGTGATGAAGCAGAGAAGACTCGCTAAGCTTCCAGGTTATAGCTTGGCAACAAATTCAGAATGATATCTGATAGACTGAAGTCCTCAGCGTTCATAGCTATGCAAATAGTTGTTAGTTTAAGGCAGCCTGAAATTATCAAATTTTAGTTCTCACAATCTTCACAAGTGTCTTAATCTTCTTAGGAAAGCCATAGTGATGAAAGTTTTAGTACGGTTTGGAGGGAACTCTTTTTTTGCCCATTTATTGCTACAGCCAACAATATGATGTTGGGTAGCTGATTTTACCCTAACTTAACAAGAAGGAAAACATATTCATGAGCACATCTTGTTGAGGTACTGTATCATAAAAGAATGATTGGTTCATATGGATTTTCTCTTCCTGGGAAAAGCATAAGATAATTTGTTCACGTCGGATAAGAAGCTATGAAGGGACAGTGCATTGATGCTTCAGCGTAATGGCATTCACAGTGCTAATAGTATGTGAGCTTCATAGAAATTGGAGACTGGAAATCTGATGAATTTAGTGGAGAAAAGCGGCAAGGTTTCTTATTGCAGGTTGCTCATAGTCTCAATCTGCTCTAGAGGACATTCTCTTTATCTCTTCTAGATTAACTGCTTCAATTATTTTATTTGCATCCTTTTCAGATTAATCAATAGCAACTCAACTTTGATGTCCGTTCTTATTTGATTTAAGAATCGTTTGATGTGTTTGCTCACTATTATGGCTTTCAAGCTGCACTTAACTCAAATGTTGCCTCTTTCTTGCAATGGAAAGAGAAAAGGAGAGGAGGGAGACATCACTGACTTGTTGATTATCTGGGAATGCTTGGACGAAGCACTTTTTCCAGATTCTTGCTCCATAGGATCTGAACACAATGCAGCATCCAACATCTCTTAAGAAAGATCACTGACTTGTTGATTACTATGATTTCACAATGAAATATCCAACATCTCTTAAAATCAACAAGTCAATAACTATCAACATGAATAATCATATATTAATTTTCATGATTTTTCAAAGAACGAAAGATCATAAAGTTTATTTTCCAATTTTGAAAAAAGAAGAAGATTATAAGTAGAAGATAAAACTAGAAAAATAAGTCGCCCATCCATAAAACCCCAACATGAACCTGAAGTCTAGTGAAGAGGTACCGCTGGCGAAAGATGCGCATTTTATTGAACTTTATTACTCAAACCCATATCAACTCATTTTGCAAAATTTAGCTAACGCTTATATGACCCAACTTATTATATATGGGTAAAAGTCCTCAATAGTATATGCTACTTAGTATTTTCGTATGTTCTGTATATAGGGGTGTCAAAAAGCCCACGCCAGGCTGGCCGACCCGGCCCGAAAATTCACTTAATTTTCAAGCCTTTTCGGGCCGGGTTTGATACTCGGGCGGCCCACCGCCCGACTTTTTTTAAACCCATATTTTCTTTTGAATTTATTTTTATTTTTATATTCTTTTATTTGATGGGTTTGTTAATTGATTTTGATTAAAAAAGAAAAAAAAAAAAAAGAGAATCATGCCAGAATCCGGCCTGCACTGACTCGGCCTGGCCTGGTTCGGGCCGGGTCGAGTTTGGTACTGTTCAATTTCGGGCTGACCCGGTCCGTTGACATCCCTACATGTATCTAAAGCCTCAAAAAAATGGTATATCCCATTGAAATGGCATCCATGTTTATAAAGGAAAAACACACACCCGAATTACGATGGGTCTTTACCATTCCAAAGTTCATTTACACGTTGCCAATCTACAATCCTCATCGTATGTCGATTGGCACTTCCGACTCAGTTATTTTGTCCCTCTTGACCCTTCATTTCAATTTCTTGAATTTCCTTCTCCTTGTCAAATTAAAAATTGCTTTAACCCTCAATCAATGTTATCTATGTGTTAGTTTCTCATAGCAGAAAGTGTTATACCACGGATCATATTAGCAATGTCATTGACCAACGATTTGTTACTCATAAAAACAGATAAAATGTAATTTAACGGATCACATTTCACCGCCATTTTCTCACTATTTAAACCCTCTTCGCTCCGCTTCTTCACATGCCTCCGTCACTCCGTTTCAGTCAATCGCTCTCTCCTTCCCCCATCCACTCTCTCACGCTCTCGTCTCTGTCTCTCCTCCGGTCTTCTTATGACGGTCACGGCGAAGCAAGCAAGAGACTCTCCCGTCTAAGATTTTAGTTGGAACTCGTATCATTTCGACCTTCTTCTTCTCATTCTCTTCGACACCGGTAATGTTCAAATCCATACCGATTTTCTTTCCAGGGTATTTATTCATTGGATTGACGTTGGGGGCCGAAAGAATCAAGTGCTGCTTCGTGTTTATCATTGTCGTTGGGCGACATGTACAAGATCATGATAGGGCCATGCTTCCTGTAATCATCTGTTTCCTTTCGCATGCAATTTTACTGTCTTGTCCAATGATCTGTGAAATATTGCTTGGACATGGTATTTTGCCATGAATATTTCTTGTTCGTAACTTTTCAGTCTAGGCCTGGTTCAAGAAAACGTTTTTCATGAGAGACTCTTGGCAATGCTACTTTCTTGATGCTGGGGGAGGAAACATCGTGATGCTTTTCTTTTCCTTCATCTGCTCAGTCTATCGTCTCTTTTCGCCTTAAGAAAGTGGTCGCGTGTTGATCTGATTCTTACAGGTAGAATCGAAAAGTTTGTCAAAGAGGTCAACATTTGTTTTTTTTTTTTTTTTTTATAACCGAGGTGTCCGGACCAGCTTGTGCGCACCTCGACTATTTCTCGGGGAGACTAGCACAGCATCCCACCGCCATAGCCCCCGCTTAAATCACCGGCGCCTACGAGTTTTGAACCCAGGGACCTCTCATGAAAGGAACTGAGCGCAAACCATCGCGGCCACCGATGGGTGGGTAGAGGTCAACATTTGTTGGTTGATGATTGAATCAAGAAGGCCTTATTGTAGGTTCTTGCTGCTGACCATGCACTGAAGATGCTGTCAAAAATGTGCTCGGCGACATTGCAGATGTAAACAATGGCATGCCTTGTTGTTGGCGATTCTCGCCTCTAATGCGTGAACTTACTTTCACTACTGGATTCTTTGGCTTTTTACGGATTTCTCCGGATCTCGTCTGATTCTATTCTGGACGTGTGGAAATGGGATTTTCGAAGAACAGTAACTAGAGTAGGAAGATTGCCGGTTATACATTATGAAAAGATTCTTCATCTGCTTATTCATTCGAGTCCAGCAAGTCTCACTAGGGGAAATATTCCAATTTTTTGTACAATGCTTTGCAGGTAGAATCTTCTCATATTGTCTTTTTCTGTATGGACCACTATTATAATGTCTTGCATAAGGCACTAAAACTTGTTGATTTGTTTAGACTTGTTCACAAAAATGAATTGATTTGCCCCAAGCTGCTTGCATCTGCATGCAAATGAATGTATGGAGCGAGCAATAGCGCTGTGATTCCCAAACAGTTGTTGTGATCTAATCATGTGGAACAAGCACATTGTATTGCTGTTCTAGACTGTTGATAGGATCATTTAAGCATTACGAGAGTTATCGTGCAAGTTCTGCCAGAAGTCAAGGTGGGTTTGAACTATTTTGGCTTTTCAAGGTGTCTCGATCCCGAATGCACAGCGAGCCACTGAACCAGACGGACAGCTAGTGTGGTACCCGGTACTCGACTCAGCCGTGGGCCGCCAAGGGGCGATTCCGAATAGTACCGCTGTTGCGGAGGACCGACGAAGAAGAACTAAAACAACTTGAGCTGATGTCAACCTTAGGTTGATGAAGGAGATCAGATCAAATCACGAACGGATGCCTTGTCCTATTGGAGTGATCATATTAACCAGACAGGCTGTGGAAAGTATTCACCCCAAGTAAACTGGTTTTGAAGCTGCAAATGGCTAACTGTTGTTCACATTGTCTCCACACACGGTGAGGATTTTCTTGAGTCTTTTTAAGTGGGCAGAGCACTTGTATTTTTGTTGGGGATTTGCCGAAACTGTTGGGTAAAAGGGCTTGCTATTGTCTATTGAGAAGACATTCACTTGTACAGGTTATGAATTCAAGTTGTGCCGGAGTATTTGGCTCCTCGTTTACCGATTTGTACATCCTTTTTTTTTTTTTTTAGATAGTGGATTTAAACTCCCGGCGAGGTTCGGGGAGTGGACGTAGGCACCGAGTTTCGGCCGAACCACCATAAATTTATTGAGCAAATTCTCTTTCCTTGCTCCTTATATTTGATTTACTTCGCTTGTTTATGTAGTTTGGCTTTGTCCTGCACTTCACTTGAATATATCTAGTCTAGTCCTCCTAGTATTTCTTTGGAGAAAAGTTCTGAGTTTTTGCTGGAAGGACAATACTTACGTTGGCTTAGCTGTTCAATAATCCGGTTGCCCTCGTCAGTGGCTTGTTCCCCGATTTCAATACGTAAGGATGTGTTTGTTTCATGAAAAATTTTATTTAAAAAAATAATAATTTCTCCTAGTTTTTTCGTTATAAATCTTCGAATTATTTTGCTGAGTTAAAAAAAAAAATTTGGCAATGTGATGCCTTTTTTCATCTTACTCAATTCCTCGCGAGAGTTCTCGCTTTCATAATAAATCTCCAACTTATTTTGCGAGTGTCGCGACCTAAAAAAAAATAAACAAATTATCTTTTTCGGCTAATGGATTATCGGGTTAATTAATTAACTAACCTAACTCGGACTCTCCCAAGTCCATACCAAATCGCAACTTAAGGTTCGAATGATTAACATGCAATGTGATTTGAATTTGGAGTCGCCACTAATCATTTTCGGTAGGTCGATTAGAAACCTAAATAAAATAGCGGGAGAAAACTATCTTATTTCTGCGAACCGAGATTAAGAGTCCGGGGACTTGGTTACATTAATTACAACTAATGCCCTTTCGGTACCTTAAAATTCATGAAAAAATAATGGATTTGACAAATTTGATGAATTCTACTTGAAGATCAAAGAATCAATTTTTTTGGGTTTTTCTTCCCTTGACATTTTTTTGAAATAAAGAAATTACATGGAATTAGGATGAAATAGGTTCAAGATTACTCCCCAATTTGAACTCGTGCACCAAACTTATGCTCCGGGCTTGTCTTGACCATTGGACCGATTTGGTGACTCGTTAGACCGAGAAATCTCTTGGTCCTATCTCTCCTTGCGCTTCTTTCTCATCTCGCTAGAATTCCATTAGGACTAAACGGGCGTTGATATTTTTCCCTTTTTGCTCTCCTTCTATTCTTGTACCATTGATGTCTCATCGTTGATATGCAGTTGTTATTTAACATAAAAACGTAGAGAGAAAAATCGAGTGTAGAAAATCTGGGCTAATTTGTATTCGAAATTAAAGGAAAGTTAGGAAATCACTTAGCTTTCCTTTTCTTTGCGCGAGGCTTGAACGATGGTGATGAACTTGTGGCTTGTGTTGATGGGTGCAAAAATTGGCAATGGTAGCATCGGGGCTTCAAAACACTCAAACCCTCTCAAAACTCTCTCAAAATTTTTTCTCAAGAATCTCTTTTTCTCTCTCTAAAAAACTCCAATTCTCTCTCCAAAAAACTCTCTCAATTCTCTTCCATTCCTCCCAAAAAAAACTCTCTCTTCTCTTCAAGAACTCTTCTTCTTTTATAGGCAAAGTTCTTCATCCTTCATTCTTCATCTTCATTTCCTCACCTTCCATTTTCATCTTCTTTTCTTCATCTTCATCTTCTCTTCTTCATCTTCATTTCCCACCTTCCATTTTCATCTTCTTTTCTTCATCTTCATCTTCTCTTCTTCACCTTCATTTCTCCATCTTCCATTTTCATCTTCTCTTCTTCATCTTCATCTTCCTTTCTTCATCTTCCATTTTCATCTTCTTCCATTTTCATCTTCCTTCTTCATCTTCTTCTCTTCACCATCTTCCTTTCTCCATCTTCTTTTGGTATTTGCAATCCACCTTTCAAGTATTTCAATCCCCACTATTTGCAATGATCCCCGAAGTTTCAAGTATTTGCAATACTCGAAGTTCGGAGTATTTGCAATACGATCCACGAGAAAATATTTCTTTCAAGCCCAAATCTTCTTGGTGCATTTTTTCCACCGCATGCCTAGTCCAGGACCCTTGTTAAATTAAGCTCAAATTATATGCCAATGCTAAATGAATATGTGAGATGATTTTTGTTTAGAACTAAAATTAGTTCTAATTTTTATGCAAAATATATATTAGTCAAAATTTAGGCGTCGGCATGCCCCTCTTTGAGTGGAGGCTCGTAGAGGTTCCGCTCAAAGACAAAATTGAACCCTAAATTTTGATAGTGCAAATGATGGATGAACTTTTTTGGCGGGAGTTTTAGTCCCATTTTTTTATGTAATGAAGTGATGCATGATATGCAAGTGTAAATAACATGTGTCATAATTTCTCTTTTCCATGTTAGAGAAACTTGCACATGGATCGCATACGAGAATACTGTTTTACCAAATACCTCATAAGTGGTGATTCCCTTAATTTCCAAGTTTCTTGCAAACACGAGGACCTTAAGGTATTTGGCTTATCTATTATCGGAGACTTTTCCCTAATGCGAGACAGCGCAAGATATGTGTATCCTTCCGGATCACAAGAGCTACGTCGTTGTGAGTCGAAAGAAGTAGAATCAAGTTCACAAGAGCTACGTCGTTGTGAGTTGATTAAATGTCGAAATCGCCGGTGCATATGTCTTCGCGATTCGACAAAGGGGAACCAAAATCTTAAGAGCTACGTCGTTATGATTTGGTTTGGATCAAAATCACGGGTGCTTATGTCTTCGTGATTTGATAAAGGACCGAGAATCATAAGAGCCATGTCATTATGAGCGAAAAGGTCAAGATCACCGGTGCATAGTCTTCGTGATCGACCAAAATCTTAAGAGCTACGTCGTTATGATTTGGTTTGGATCAAAATCACGGGTGCTTATGTCTTCGTGATTTGATAAAGGAGCCGAGAATCATAAGAGCTATGTCATTATGAGCCGACTAAAGGTCAAGATCACCGGTGC
The DNA here is from genome assembly GCA_021437795.1 of Rhodamnia rubescens. Lineage (NCBI taxonomy): Eukaryota > Viridiplantae > Streptophyta > Magnoliopsida > Myrtales > Myrtaceae > Rhodamnia > Rhodamnia rubescens. Next base: position 717,706 of record JAILYA010000002.1, on the reverse strand, counting down.
ATATGTCTTCGTGATCGACAAAGGGGAACCAAAATCTTAAGAGCTACGTCGTTATGATTTGGTTTGGATCAAAATCACGGGTGCTTATGTCTTCGTGATTTGATAAAGGAAGCCGAGAATCATAAGAGCTATGTCATTATGAGCCGACTAAAGGTCAAGATCACCGGTGCATATGTCTTCGTGATCGAGACCGAAATCATAAGAGCTACGTCGTCATGATTTGATAAGATGTCAAGATCGCCGGTGCATATGTCTACACGACTGACGGGGAGAGGCATATTGCTCGAATTGAATCGTAACAACTATCATCGGAGGAGTTGTTAATTTGAAAATGGGTTCGAAAAACTTACTTGGGTTCTCCGAACGATTAATCAAAGAACGAAACGGATCGCTCGTATCGTACATGGTAGGCATTTGCCGGGAGAACTTGCTCATTCAATAATCCTTGGATGAATTTCGAGACCTTGGGAGGGACATCGAACATCGAGAATGTATTACCCATCATAGAATGTCGAGGGTAACATGCGCAAACATATTCAACAATGAGTTCATGCAAAACTTTCCTACCGAGCTTGCAATGATTAGAAATAACATGTGTATAATGCAATCACTCATACCATGGTTTATGCATAACCATTCTATCAAGTTTGCATTATCAATCCTGTCCGGGGATGTTCTCACATTATGAATACCTCGAATGTGAGCTGAATGGGGGACTTCGGTCCGAAAGGGTTTTCTCTCACTCTCAAGAAAAGTTATTTATCCTGTCTGCCGGGATTCAAAAGAAATCACTCAATCTTTCCATCATCGCATTCGATAAGGATCCGAGTAATCTCGCAATTGATACGACCGAGCCGATCCGGAGGTCTTGATTAGGACCGTAATGAGGGCTAGGTCAAAGGTTTACAAAGGGGACTCTAGTTGAGTCGAGGTTCTTTGAAATGAATTTCTTCGTCATCTCTCTGGGTTTACAAGTCAAGAACCCCTGCAAAAATGAGAGAGAAGTAATCTTGCTCGAACTTCTTCGAGTGATGCTTAAAATCATTGAACTCCACATTAATTCAAGTGCCCTAGTCGAAAAAAGGCTTTTAAAGGGTTGTAATGGAGGTAATGATTTGGGGATGAGAAACGAAAGGGTTCGTTTTGGCTCGAGAAGATGTTTGAGAAGGGGCTTGATGTTGGTGATCATTACAATCTTGTCGCCGATCGTGGCCTTCTAGGATACCATCATTGCTCGAGGATGGTATGAGCCGAAGATTGCATTTGCAATTTGACACTTCATGGAGATTTTTCTCTCAACCCTTTTAGGATATACGGGAAAATTGTGCATTCAAGTTCGAAATATTCTACAAATGAACAATGAATTGAAAGGGCATTGGCCTTGCTTTTGGTAGGCACTTTGCTTTTTAAATGCCCGGGAGTTTTTTTGTGGAATCGGCTTTTCCTCTTTCTTCTCCTTTTTTTTTTTTACTCCCAACTCTCTTTTACTATTGCATCTTGATGAGTTCATTGGGAGATTTTCTATTGATCCAGCTTTTCGAGGTCCTTCTACTCAAAGATAGGCCATATTTGCTTTGGGACAACAATGATCACCAATGAGGGCTTTTAGAAATGAATTTGCGGGCTCAAATGGATTGTGCAAATGGATATAGATGTGTGGGATAGAAAAAGAAATGCTCTTCGTCACCCTAAGGCACTTGAATTAAAGCGCAAGTACAATGCAAAGAACCACCCGAAGATTGATGTTAGTCCAAGCAAGAAGATTTCTAACCATTTGTCTCGTGATGCTTGATGGAATTACCTCTGTTTTGCCCCAATGTGGGGTGGTTCTTGACGGGGGTTGTGGAAGTGAAATCTCCGCTCAAATGGGTTGATCAACGGATAACTTGCGGTGTTTAGGGTAGAGAAATGAATGCCTCCATCACTTCGGTTATCGTACCTTTCGCGAGAAAACTCTTTACCTCGGGGAGTGCGGAATTTTGCCATCGTTCATCTACTTTGAAAAAATTGGACGTGTTTGGGAAAGGATTGCCTTTCATCATCTGTCATGCCCCCTTACGTACATTCGATGTACCTTATGTAGTTCATGTTCCTTATTCGAGTTGGTAAATTAAACATGAGGAACAATCATGTGCAAACCATGCGAGTGTATGAGTGTTTTCGAGCATATAAAATGCGGCAACTTTTTAGCTTGGCGGACAAAGTTCGCAAGTACATAAAAAATTTCTTAGGGGCGTGGATCGTGAGTTGCCCCTGTTCATGCAAATGCGTTGCAAAACTTCATTGTGCGCTTCGAGACATGAGATTGTCAAAGGCTCCAAGAATTTCTCATTTCATTAATTTTTCATGGAGAAGGGATACTTCTCTGTTTGGACGAGTAGTGAACCCTGTAAAAATCAAAAGGGAAAGCATCAATGTATGTCCTCATGTTCTAAAAGAATTGAAACGATACCACTTTACCCATGTACGTATTCCTCGCGAACTTTGAATTGAAAAGATCGATTCATCTGGATCGGATTGTATGTCCGGAATGTCATCTCTCTAGGTTCTATAACCGTGCAGGGTGAGCTTCGATCTGCGAAGCAAAAAGTTTTTATTAATCTTTGTACATTGATGCGAAATCCCGGGATCGACCCGGGACGCCTCGGACCACTTCGTCATTCCCCCAACCACTATCTTTGCGGTGTTGTTGGCGTCCACGGGTGGTTCGCTTTTGTTATATTGTTCTCAAAGCGGTTGGCGATCCCACTCGAGAATAAAATAAGCATAACTTAGAGTTTGAAGCGGTGAGAATCAATTGGGCGATACGGAGTTACCCATCTTTGAGCTGTTTGGTCTTTTCCTTGCATTCTCCCAAGTAAGGCTATTCGGAATCTCTCTTTATGGGCGTTCGGGGCGTCGTCCACAAATTGATTTGCTACAAGCCTAGCTTAATAAGGAACTTACGCATTTGATAAGAGAGGAGAAAATTCGCCCTTTAATTCTAGACAACTAGAAAGTAAAAGTATCCCACGCAGGGGGAACTATACATGGAATTAAAGGAGTATTCATGTGAGATTGGTTCCACCTCTTTTCTTTGGCCATTCTAATGATCGGCTGATTTTGTCTTGGATCATACACCAACGATCGTTGTTTGAGGATCCATAGTCACTTGCTTCGGATCACAACTGCGGAGGTCCTTTAGCTCCGGCCCGGGCGACCAAGGCGGTGAGCTCATCATCAAAGTAACCTTTTGATTTTTCGGGCAATTGATACTCGAGTTGGGCATTGCTACTTGCTAACACGGCGACAGATTTTCCACTTTGTTTTTGCCGTGAGCGGTCGACTCCTTGAGCTTGAGCCTCCGCCGTCGCTCGGGAACTCGTAGGGATGATCAGCCCGGTCCATTGCTAGAACCACCGGCGGAAGGTCGGTATGGCCGGTATTCTTGATTGGGAAGTGGTCGGGTACTTTTTTGCTCCGTAGGTTTTTCACGGGATTAATCTTCCGGTCAACTTTGCTCCGGTCGCCTTGGTTCCAAGCTACATCGTGCTTCTTCGACTTATCTCTAAATGCGTGAAGGTGATTTGTGACACTTCGTAGGGTGAGCCCGTTTATATTCATCATTTTGAGTACGGCCATTGGTCGTCTTTGAATTGATTCCTAGGCTGTCGAAGCGCCTCGATGAATATAGAGTGAAGCTCGGCGGACCAAAGGGGCCTTTTCTTTCCGACAAAATCGTCGTAGTAAGTTTGGCCATAGTTCTTTTGTTCGAGTAATTGCTTCCTTACGAGCATCTTTGCCAAATATTTTGGAGCACTCGAGCATGAGCCGGCTTCTTTAGGATGTCCCGAGCACCATGCAATATGGCCCTCGTTATGAGCTGGCGATCATCACTTGCGATGTTATGATCACCGGTATATCCAACTCCGAATCGATGATCTTTAAGAGGCGAGACCATCCATATCGATCCCTACCATGGGCGTGACGACGATGTCGAAATCATATTTGTACCGCTCGGCTCCTCTAAGGCTTCCGTTGCTTTCACATAAGTGAAATCTTGTACATGCACTTTCTCGGCATGGCGACGAGGATAGAGAGGAAACGGGGGTTGCCATCAATGGCCATGACTCGTAGATCCTCGGGATAGGAAGCTTCCCATACTTCCGCTTTGGAATGGACGCATACTTATTTTCCTTTCAAAACCTTCCATATGTAGGCCGAAAAATGGGTGTTTCGACTAAAGGCCGGGCTTTAGATGTTCTTTGGACTTGCAAAGATATATTGCCGAAAAATCACAAAAGCGATGATGGCCTTTCGTGACGAGTTACGGAGGTGCATGGAGACTTCAAGTTCTTTATAAACTTTTTCGATCCGTTAGTCTCATGAGACGACTTTTCTCTCCTTTTCGGTCTTAGTGCCTTGAATCCATTTCGTAATAACTCTTACCTCCCGCTCAATCCGTCGTTCTTTTTTTACTTTTCCGATATGGAGGAGCCCTCAAATCTTTTCACTTTCTCTACGAGCGAGGCGGTTATTTCCCTCTTCAAATCTTTTCGCTTCCTCCTACGAGCAGGCGGTTATTTCCTTCCTCAAATCTTTTCGCTTTCTCCACTTTGCTTTCTCCACAAGGCGGTTATTTCCCTCCTCAAATCTTTTTCGCATTTACTTACGTGAAGGTTTTCAATGCTTAGTCAAATCGGCGAGGAATTCACGCATTTAAACATGATGATGTTCGTGGATAGTCTTGTTCTTTGCCCTGGATTAAAAGAAGAATGTCTCACATGGGGATTTTGTAACAAACGGTACATTCATTCGTACATGTCACTACTTCTCTTGAGGATTCGTAAGGGGCGGCTAGTAATGCTCAAAGAAGAGATATTTTGAGAGCCCATAATAAAAAAAACTAAAGCTTCATGTAGGCTACACATTCGGAGTTCCATCGGCGTTGAATTGGTGGCTTGTGACATCAAGGAAACTCCAATTGTAGTGATGCATGTCTCTTCCCTCGAAGGGCGTCGGTTACGCCTCTGCAAGACCGACTTTTGCGGGATGTATCTCCAACGAAATCGGATTGTACGAGAACTTGCTGCAGGGGATGAGCTGGTGAATGAGCATTTTCAATGCTCGAGATGTGGCTCATCGAGGACATGTCACCAAAGGAGATGGGGCCGCTACGGACATGGCAAACGGCGGTGTTGATAGCATCCCTATACCTCTTGTTCTCTGCTTTCGAAGCTTTTCACTTTCTTCCCTCGAAACGTAAGTTCATGACTTTCATTTTTAACCTTCAATCGGGTCCGCTTGTTTTGAAACCAAAACTTGACCTTCAAGGGCTCCATTCCTATCATCCGGCTCAATTCATTTTTGCGTCTCCTATTCACGTAAGAGCACTCCTTGAAGGCGGCTTGAGCACTTTGATTTGATATTTTCTTTTACAGGGGTTGGTATGCATTGCCTTGCTTGCCATTGTTGTTCTTTGTCGAAATCTTGAATTTCACTTTGCCAAGAGAGTTGGGTTTTACGGCTTCGGCGTTGGATGCGGTCTCGAAATCCAGCGGTTCGCTTTCGGGGATGTCTAGGTTGGTTGCCTCCGGTAAGTGCTGATGGCCTCTAAACATGTTGGATTGAAATACCTCTTACCGCCTTTTGTTCACTCTATTCTCCGATGTATGCTTACTCTCTCCAAATTCTTTCGAGTAATCGGGTATGTTCCAAAGCCTCCCTTTAAACGCGGATGAAAATCACTAAGCCGACGTTTTTCCCAAGATTTCGTGTTTCCGCTTTGCCTTATTTTTTCAACGTGATGGGACCCCGAATCCACTCGCACCGATTTTCTTTTCTTGATAACCATGCTTGTCTCCCACTCGGTTTTCAATCATGGTGGGACTTCAACTCTTTTTTGTAACTTTTCGGATTTGTGAGGCTCGAGATCACGGATTGACGATAGATCCAGGATCCAATGAGCGAAACCCCTGTAGTTTTACCCGAGTAACTAACGTGGCTCAGCAAGAATTGCTTTCTTCTCTCGGAAAGTATGCTTGTCTCCCACTCGGTTTTCAATCATGGTGGGACTTCAACTCTTTTTGTAACTTTTCGGATTTGTGATGCTCGAGATCACGGATTGACGATAGATCCAGGATCCAATGAGCGAAAGCGCTTGTAGTTTTACCCGAGTAACTAACGTGGCTCACAAAAATTCTTTGTTTCTTTTCCCGAAAAGTATGCTTGTCTCCCACTCGATTTTCAACATGGTGGGGTCCTCAACTCTTTTTGTAACTTTTCGGATTTGTGAGGCTCGAGATCACGGATTGACGATAGATCCGGGATCCAATGAGCAAACGCCTGTAGTTTTACCCGAGTAACTAACGTGGCTCCTAAAAATTGCTTTGTTTCTTTTCCCGAAAAGTATGCTTGTCTCCCACTCGGGTTTTCAACATGGTGGCGTCCTCAAATCTTTTCGTAACTTTTTCGGATTTATGAGGCTCGAGATGGTAGATCCGTGATTCACGGATGAAACGTCTGTAGTTTTACCCGGATAATTGACTCGACATCCACAATAATTATTGCTATAGCTTTTCTTGCCCTTTAAATTAGGATTTAACGCCGAGACAATTATCGCTTTCATATCTTCATCTCCAACCTTCTAAGCACTCTTTTGCATCCACTCTCTTTTTTAGCCGCTTCAACAACAATGGCTTCCCCTCCTGCTGCGCAGCCTTCTCGGTGAAGTTTTGGCCAAATGGGAGAAACTTTATAATCTCCTAGGCCGGGGCTACTTCTTATATAGCCAACCATCCGGAGGCCGAGCGAGATTCGTCTTATGTTTAGGGATATGGGCACCGCTTCCATTGAAGGTACCAAGTTAGAGGAGGAATACGGGATCTTCCCCACCCTCTTTACTAACTTCTCGGAGGGCTTACCATGTTGCTTATCAAGATGTTACTTTGGCCCACCTTGTGAAGGCACGCTATCGGGATCGGTCGGACGGCTTGGTGTTGGCCGGTCTTGTAGGCGACAATTATAAGAAGGCCCTCGACTACGGTAATGAACAAGTCTCCCTGGCGATTCGTGAGAGGGGAAACTTGGTGGGGTGTTTGGCCATGTCCCCGGACCATCTTCGAGCGCGATCCGCTCAATATTGTTTTAAAATTTCAATGCGCATGGCTGGAAGAAAGGTTGGACGATCGACCCTGGATATAGCCGCGGGAGAATGCGATCCATGACCTGGAATTTCTTGCCGAGCATCACGAGGACAAGGTAGCCAAGCTCAAAGAGAAATGTGAGCTCCTCCTCTTTAAGTTGGCGGATCTCGATTCTCGGAGGCGATCGGTGTAGGCGGAGCATCAGCGTATGGAGAGTCGGTTAAACTCCTTTGTGATGCTCATTAGGGCTCGGTTTGGCTTTACGTTCCCACCCCGTTGATCTATTTGTAAAGCTTTACCGATGAATGAAATGAATGCAAGTTTTTACTCATTTCATCTTGGTCGTCATATTTTTTCGCAAGATAACCCCTTTTACTCTGCGAATAAGTAAATCTCACGCTCACGATGGTCAATCCAATTGGGCGAGAGAGGCCCCCATTCGAAACAATCTCTCGGCAAAGATTAGTAGCGAGAAAACAAACGAATGCTCAAATGTGAACAACTCGTGAATACGTATTAATATTATAACTCGATTATGAAAAATCGAGTGAATCAAGCATAATATTTCTTTACTGAGTCGGAATTGACTGGATTGGTAAAGACACGACCATCCATCTCGGCGAGAATCAAAGCACCACCGGGGAGCACCTTCTTTACTATATATGGACCACCTAGTTTGGAGCGAATTTCCCTTACGGGAGTGGGACTATTGGCAATAATTTTCTCAAGACCGGGTCATTGATCCGAAAATATCGAGGCCGAACTTTTTTGTTGAATGATTTAGCAACTCTCTGTGATAACAACACGGCCATGACATACGGCCTTAAGTCTTTTTTTCGTCGATCGAGATTCAATTGGCTTGCTCTCTGCTTGGATCCATTCGGCTTCCGTCGGCTAGCTTGAGACGGTATATCGTAAGGAAGGAATTTCCACTTCAAGCTGGTAGAACGACCTCCATTCCATATACAAGAGAATACGGGGTTGCCCCGGTAGATGTCCGGATTGAGGTCCGATATGCCATAAGTGCGAATGGCAACCTCTCATGCCAATCGCGATAATTTTCAGCCGTCTTCGCTAAAATTTTCTTAATATTCTTATTGGCGGCTTCTCTTGCTCCATTCATCGAGGGCGATATGGGGAAGAGTTCGGATGCTTGATCTTGAATTCCTTAAACAATTCGCCCATTAGTTTGTTGTTTAAGTTCGAGCCATTGTCGGTGATTATGGCTTCGGGTGAACCGTATCGAGCAATGATATCTCGGCGGATAAATTTTGCGATATTTCGTGCCGTAACCGCTAAATAGGATGCGGCCTCGATCCATTTGGAGAAATAGTCAATCGCCACCAAGATGAATCGATGCCCATTAGATGCTTTAGGGTTGATAGGACCGATAACATCAATGCCCCACATAGAAAACGGCCGTGGTTCGGATAAGCGATGCAACTCATTTGGAGGGACATTAATCTTGTCACCATGAATTTGACATTTGTGACAGCTCCGGACATCTTGAATACAATCTCTTTCGAGCGTGAGCCAATAATAACCCAACCTCATAATCTTCTTAGCTAACAAGTGGCCGTTCATGTGTGGACCACGAGATCCCTTCATGTACTTCCATTATTAGGCGAGCTGCTTGGTCGAGTCAACACATCTTAGTAGGACGAGAATCGAATGACCGCTTGTACAAATTCTCTCCATTCAAGAAGAACTTGAGGCCATTTTCCTTATGTACTTTTGGTCGAGATACGGTACTTTTTTTCGGGGAACTCCAGCTTACGAATATAAGTCTTGATGTCATGGTACCATGGTTTACCATCGGGTTCATTGATCACGGCCATACAATATGCTGGTTTTTTTAATACCTCGATCTTCAGTGGGTCAACCTCAAGTCCATTGGCGACTTGTAACATTGAAGACAAGGTAGCCAATGCATCGGCGAATCGATTATGAGTCTGGGCAGATACTCAAATGAGATATCCTCAAATTCTTCTACCAATTCATCCGGATACTCATGGTAGGGTAGCAATTTGGCATCTCTCGTCTTCCACTTTCCAACGATCGAAGGATAATCAAAGCGGAATCTCCGAACACCTTGAGTCGGGCTATCCCCATTTCAATTGCAGCTGCGGACCGAGGATGCATGCCTCATATTCTGCTATGTTATTTGTGCAAGGGAATACCAATTTATTTGCTACGAGGATAATCTTGACCACCTGGAGATATAAGAACCGCGCCCGTGCACGATCCCGATAAATTGACAGCTCCGTCAAAATACATAGTCCAGATGTAATCCTCCACCGACATGATTCGATCCTCGAGAATGATAGGCATCATCATCTTGCCCCGGATTTTCAGCTAGGACATCTGCTATATAGCTCGTCCCTTGATTGACTTTTGGGACATATATTGAACGTCAAACTTCGGAGATGAGGATTTGCCATTTAGCAAGTCTACCAATCAAGGCGGGTTGATTAAGCAAATATTTGATGGGATTGCATTCCGTCACGAAGCACTTGGTAATGCAAGGTATATTGCCGAAGCTCTGTGCGTACCCGGACTAACGCCGCACATGTTTTCTCTACTTCGGAGTACCTCATTTCCGAAGTTGTGAATTTCTTGCTCGAGATAATAAATGGCTCGTTCTCTTCCGTCCTCCTGCTTCTCTTGGGCTAGCATAGCACCCAAGGATTCACTAAGGATTGTGAGGTAGAGGATTAAAGGTTGCTCCGGTGTTGGAGGAACAAGCACGGGTGGATTCATGAGATCTTTGCTTGATCTTCCAAAAGCTTCTTCACATTCGCTATCCCATTGGACTAGCGCATTCTTCTTTAATAGCTTGAGGAATGGCTTAGCGGTTTCGATAAGCGAGAGATGAATCGAGCAATATAGTTTAGCCTACCCATCAAACTTCGAACTTCTTTAAGCGTCGTCGGTGGCTTAAGCTCACGAATAGCCTTAACTTTCGAAGGGTCGAGCTTCAATGCCCTTGCTGCTTACCACGAATCCGAGTAGCTTGCCCGGCTGGTCCCAAAGACACACTTGGCGGGGTTGAGGCGTAACTTATACTTTCGGAGTCGTCGAACAATTTTTTCAGCGTTTCGACGTGATCTTCTCCATGCCTTGTTTTTGCTATCATGTCATCGACGTAAACCTCAATCTCATTATGCATCATGTCATGGAAAAGGGCAACCATGGCTCGTTGGTAAGTGGCTCCGGCGTTTTCGAGACCGAACGGCATTACCCGGTAATGGAACATTCCCCATGGTGTGGTGAAAGTGGTTTTCAACTTGTCATTGACATTCATCGGGATCCGATTGTACCGGAGAAACCATCCATGAATGAAAACAATTCAAACCCCGCGATCTGTCAACAAGTACGTCGATATGCGGGGAGGGGAAATCATCTTTAGGGTGGCCTTGTTCAAGTCTCGATAGTCGACACAAACCCGAATGCGGCCGTCTTTCTTCATGACGGGGACTATGTTAGCGACCCAATCGGAATATTCGTAGTCTCAATGAATCCTACATCGAGAAGCTTTATGACCTCCTCTTTGATCTTACGCACTAATTCAGGTCGGCCCTCCTTGACTTTTGCACCAGGCTTAGCCAAAGGATCGATCGGCAAACAATGTTCGACAATGGAGCGGTCGAGACCCGGGCATATCTGCATAGGACCAAGCGAAAATGTCTCGGTAATCCTTTAGGAGCTTAATCAAGCGCTCGAGACATCTCTTTGGAAAGGTTTGCCCCGATCTTAACTTCTTTAGAGTTTTCCGCATCGCCTAGGTTGATCGAGATAATTTGTTCACCGGTCGAGGGCTTGATCTCCTCATGTCGTTCGAAATCTTGACGAACTTCCTCATAATCTGGGTGAACTCATCTAGGTCGTATACTTCGAATCCACTAGGTTTCCCTCCTCATGTATCCCCCATGATGACAAACTTGTTGGTCGTTGGTTATCGTCATCGGGTTGGTTTGGGGAGGCTGGAATCGAGGGTGGTATGCTCGAACCCGGACTGTTATAATAATATCTTCCAGCGGTGTGTAGCCGATAGGGAACACCTTCCGGGGCCTTCTTTGGAATTGCTGCCGAGGAAATTAGAGCTGGCAGAGCCGGCGGAGGGCTTGAGTTTGGCGGAGAAGCTTGGCTATGAAGTTATCCATCATCTTGTGAGACATCATCCCTTCAAATCGCTCGGTTAGAGCACCGAGTTTTTCATTCAAAATCTCATGGACAACGGCGTTAATGTCGGCCATTGTCTTCACCACCAATCGAGTAATATGCGGAGGATCCGAGATAAATTTCCTGAAAAGCGACAAGTCAAGAGTAAGTACAACGAGCGAGGATAGAGAGCCGGTCCATGACTTCCTTCTAGACTCAATGAACGAACTAGACATGACCAAAAGATCGCATCGGGCAATTTTCAGTTTCGTCGATTTTTACGAAAAAATACGTATTAATTCGCACGTTGGTCAAAATACGTCCAAATTTTACGAGCTTATAGTTGAGAAGATGATGAACAACTTTTAAGTTGGCCAATCGGACTAGAAATGAGCGGATCAAATCAGTTTAATGTGTCTTTTCGAAAAATCGCATTCAAAAAACTGTTATAACCGCAAGTAGTTGAAAAAACGAAAAGCCATCTTAAACTATGAATTTAATTCTGAAATTTTGTAGGATATTAGTTGAAACATAGATCTACAACTTTCATGTTTGGCACTTACTCAAAACTCGATCATAGAATTTAGTAAAAATCGTACAATAGGAACAAGCCAAATCGAGAATTGAGGACAACGCGATGAAATTGTAAAAACTACGGAAGCAAAGTGTGAAATTGGAAACAAGACAATGAGATTCATAAACAATCAACCTAAACCATGGACCAGCCCAAAATAAAAATGAGATAACATGGCGTGAGAGACGGAAATTACCGCTCATAGGAAGAAAATGTCAATCACAAAGACATGCGCATGAATCGTGGATTCAAATTTTAGTTCTTTTAGCAAAATGAAATGAAGGACGAACGACATGTCGCGGCCTCGCGCACGTTCATCATGACTAGTTGCCGCCTCGCATACATAGTCATGACTAGTCGGGTCCAATCATCTCGGCTTGGTTCGGTCGACAAGGGCAACTCTCATGCATCATAGCCTCACGCGCATGAGAACAACCCTTGAGCCATTTTTTGAAGAACTCGGGATCCAAGTGGGATAACCTTTAGCGAAGCCTTACCGCCAAGAGTTAAAGAACCACATAAATACCATCCTGAAACTATCGGGTGACCCGGGTTCGGTCACAAGTCAAGGTGGTGTAGTGCAATTATATTAGGGGCATACACGACATTTTAAAGGCAATCGGCACTCCGATAGTTCAAAAATTAAAATTCTCATCACCAAGCTCGCAAAACGAGAGGTTAGCCACGGACTCCTCCCCTTATAACTCCCTTTCTGCAAAACCATTTAACACCTAGGGATTAAAATTCAACCAAGATTGCCAAATCAAGTAATTTTCCTTTTCATGAACTTATCGGCTTAAGTCCTCTTTGGGTCCCAGTGGAGTCGCCAAGTTTGTCGCGACCTAAAAAAAAAATAAACAAATTATCTTTTTCGGGCTAATGGATTATCGGGTTAATTAATTAACTAACCTAACTCGGACTCTCCCAAGTCCATACCAAATCGCAACTTAAGGTTCGAATGATTAACATGCAATGTGATTTGAATTTGGAGTCGCCACTAATCATTTTCGGTAGGTCGATTAGAAACCTAAATAAAATAGCGGGGAGAAAACTATCTTATTTCTGGAACCGGAGATTAAGAGTCCGGGGACTTGGTTACATTAATTACAACTAATGCCCTTTCGGTACCTTAAAATTCATGAAACAAATAATGGATTTGACAAATTTGATGAATTCTACTTGAAGATCAAAGAATCAATTTTTTTGGTTTTTCTTCCCATGACATTTTTTTGAAATAAAGAAATTACATGAAATTAGGATGAAATAGGTTCAAGATTACTCCCCAATTTGAACTCGTGCACCAAACTTGTGCTCCGGGCTTGTCTTGACCATTGGACCGATTTGGTGACTCGTTAGGCCGAGAAATCTCTTGGTCCTATCTCTCCCTTGACGCTTCTTTCTCATCTCGCTAGAATTTCCATTAGGCTATGATCCGGGCGTTGATATTTTTTCCCTTTTGCTCTCCTTCTATTCTTGTACCATTGATGTCTCATCGTTGATATGCAGTTGTTATTTAACATAAAAACGTAGAGAGAAAAATCGGTGTAGAAAATCCGGGCTAATTTGTATTCGAAATTAGAGGAAAGTTAGGAAATCACTTAGCTTTCCTTTTCTTTGCGAGCTTGAACGATGGTGATGAACTTGTGGCTTGTGTTGATGGGTGCGAAAATTGGCAATGGTAGCACCGAGCTTCAAAACACTCAACCCCTCTCAAAACTCTCTCAAAATTTTTTTCTCAAGAATTCTCTTTTTCCTCTCTAAAGAATTCCTCTCAAAAACTCTCTCAATTCTCTTCCATTCCTCCCAAAAAAAACTCTCTTCTCTTCAAGAACTCTTCTTCTTTTATAGGCAAAGTTCTTCATCTTTCATTCTTCATCTTCATTTCCTCACCTTCCATTTTCATCCTCTTTTCTTCATCTTCATCTTCATCTTCTTCTTCTTCATCTTCATTTCCCCACCTTCCATTTTCATCTTCTTTTCTCCATCTTCATCTTCTCTTCTTCACCTTCATTTCTCCATCTTCCATTTTCATCTTCTCTTCTTCATCTTCATCTTCCTTTCTTCATCTTCTCTTTTCATCTTCCTTTCATTATCTTCTCTTCACCATCTTCCTTTCTCCATCTTCTTTTGGTATTTGCAATGCGATCCCCGAAGTTTCAAGTATTTGCAATACGGTCCCCGAAGTTCCGAGTATTTGCAATACGATCCCCGAGAAAATATTTCTTTCAAGCCCAAATCTTCTTGGTGCATTTTTCCACCGCATGCCTAGTCCGGACCCTTGTTAAATTAAGCTCAAATTATATGCCAATGCTAAATGAATATGTGAGATGATTTTTGTTTAGAACTAAAATTAGTTCTAATTTTTATGCAAAACATATATTAGTCAAAATTTAGGCGTCAACAGCGAGTTTAATTGTGTTTTCTTTTTTTGAGCAATGTAATGCCTTCTTTGTTCTTACTCAGTTCCTCATGAGAGTTTTCCGAAATTAAAATCATGTTTTCCCTGAATTAATCGCAAGTCGCCAACATAATGGCTTATGTTACTTACGGGATAAATGAATAAAAAATATTTTCACCGCACACAAAAATAATAATTATCGATAACGAAAATATTTTTCGTTAACTAATTTTTCTAAGCGGTCTTAAGAATCATTTTTTTCGGAAAATGTTTTTCGTATCTTAATTTTTCGTGAAACAAAGCCATCATAATTCGTGGAATATTGTTAATAGAGCCTCAATTAGTTTTTTTTTTTTTTTGGGTGCCGTTCTATACAATTCTATTCTATTAGACAAGTCACACCGCGTACGCTATGTGCATGTTAAGAAATCATGCTCCCTACTCACGCGTCCCCACTCCACTCCCCTCAAAGGTGAGGATTCGAACCCCCCACCTCTCTCTCTCCAAATAGGAAGAATGGTCACTCGAGCAATACCATAGTGGTTGATCCTCAATTAGATTAAAGGTTGTGTTTATTTCGCGAAAAATGATAAAATTGTAAATTATTTTCCTAAGAATGGTTGCTTACGTTTCTTAAAACAATTAGTCGTTGTCTTTATTGTTAATAACATCTTATGTCTAAGAATTTTTATGGAAATAATAAGAATATGTTTCATCCATTCATTCTTGTAAGCGACAAAATAGATCATTTTAAAAAAAATCCTAAAACTCGGGTTTTTTTTCAATTTAATTTTTAAAAAAACAATATTTACAAAATTATTTTTAAAAAAAAATATTTACTTATTTGGGTCTCGCTCGGCAATTGAGTTGCCGAGAGGGCTTCGCTGGCAGCCCAACTCCCGAGCAAGGGGTGGCCGAGCAAGGGGTGGGTCGGGCTCGCCCAACCCCTTGCTCGGCAAAAATTCTGGGCGGGGTGGCCTCTTTTTTTTTAGTTTCTTTTTTTTAATTTCATATTTTTTTAATTATTGGTACTTATAATATTTATTTTATTTATAATTTTTTTCTTGTAAAGCTTATCTTTATAACATAATTAGCAATAATTAATGTAAAAATTTATTAAGATCTATAATTAATAAATAATGTTGTAATTATGTAATTTAATTAAAAAATATTCATAAAATAAAATTGGTAAGATATATGAAAAAAATATTTTCATAATATATAACAATCGTCAACTTGCCAATTATAAATAAAATAAATATTATAAGTATCAATAATTAAAAAATATGAAATTTTTAAAAAAAATACGAAATAAAAAAAGGCCCGTCGGCTCGGTAGATGGGCCGCGGAGTGGGCGTCACCCCAATTGCGGAGCGAGACCCAAATCAGTAATTATTTTAAAAAAAATTAAATTGAAAAAAACCCCATATTTTTACAAGATATGCCTTCGTCATATACGCATTATACTCATCCGGATCCTCATCCTTCTCGTCGATGCAATACTAGACCTGTCGAAGGCATGTCTTGTAAAAATATGGGGTTTTTTTTCAATTTAATTTTTTTAAAAAATATTTACAAAATTATTTAAAAATAATAATTATGAATTTGGGTCTCGCTCGGCAATTGGGCTAACGCCCGCTCGGCGACCTGCTTTGTCGAGTGGGCGAGCCTTTTTTTCTTACTTTTTTTAAAATTTCATATTTTTTAATTATTTATACTTATAATATTTATTTTATTTATAATTGGTAAGTTGACGATTGTTATATATTATGAAAATATCTTTTTTTTCATATATCTTACCAATTTTATTTTATGAATGTTTTTAATTAATTACATAATTACAACATTATTTATTAATTATAGATCTTAATAAATTTTTACATTAATTATTGCTAATTATGTTATAAATATAAGTTTCACAAGAAAAAAAGTATAAATAAAATAAATATTATAAGTACCAATAATTAAAAAAATGAAATTTAAATAATAATAAATTAATTAATTAAAAAAAAAAGGCCAGCCCGCTCGGCAGCCCAGTTGCCGAGCGAGACCTAAATATGTAAATATTTTTTTTAAAAGTTTTTTTTGTAAATATTTGTTAAAAAAAAATTAAATTGAAAAAAACCCCTAAAACTCTTACTTGTATTTTATATTTTTCCAGTTACATAGAATTTGATGGGAAGGACCAATTGGGCTTTCGGAAGCCCAATAAGAAAAAGGGGCTCACCGGCCCAATGCTTGTTCCACGCAACGATTACGCCGACTGAACCAAAAAAAGGAAAAAACCAAAGTCGAAACAAACTAAAGAAGATTCCTATTCGCTCGTCGAAGTCTCTCGATCGATCATCGCAAGGCATGGAGGAACGCCAGACCAAATCGACGTCGGACGCCGACGATCCGGTGGCGGCGGAGGACGAGGGGCCCGTGGCGGTCCTCGACCTCACGAGCAGCCAGCTCCACGATCTCAGCTCGGTCGAGCTCCCTCCGACTCTGACCGAATTGGACTTGACCGCGAACCGCCTCACGAGCCTCGACCCGCGAATCGGGCAGCTGTCTAACCTGAGAAAGCTCTCGCTTCGCCAGAATCTCATCGACGACGATGCCGCCGTGGCTATCTCTGGCTGGGAGGCATTGTCCGGCCTCGAGGTATTCGGTTCTTTTCTTTCCGGGAATCTTAAAGGTTGTGGTTTATACCTATACATGAAGGTCTTTTGGCCGGTTGATTAAGTGAATGCCTGCTTATTTGCTCTTTCTGTTTGGTGAAGATTGAATGTTTGTGAAATGGCACCTGTGCTGAGAAATGTATGTTAAAACAGTAGCGGAGGGTAGGCAAAGAATTTTTAATGGGCGCTGGTTGACCACCTTGACATAACATTGGAAGGAAAACGAATAGGTAGATCATTCATTAAGCTTGATCCTTTTCGGTGCTTTGGTGCGACTGATTTTATATAGACGCCTCATTTTCCAATAGAGTACGTAGTGCTTAGGTTGGAGCTAAGTGCATGAGGCGAAACTAAGAGAAGAAATTATGGCAGAACTCTTGATAGAATGGTGCAGAAAGGTAGAAAGTGGGGAGGAAAGTGATTCTGGCTGGGGATAGGGAGTTCCTCTAGCTGACCTTGAAAAAGAAAGTAGAAAAAGAAAAGGTTTGTATCTTGTTTGCGATTACACAGTGGTAGCTGTTGTATATTTCTTATTATACAGAGTTCGTGGACATTTGCTGTGTTGCTGTGACATTCAAATTCTTTTTCTTCCCTGGACTGATTAAAAAAGGGCCGGAAGATTTGCATCACATGTAGGTTTCACTCCTTTTTGGTTCTTTGGAGTAACAAGTAGTTTTTATTCTGCAGGAACTAGTGCTTAGGGATAACAAATTAACAAGGATACCTGATGCCAGCATATTCAGGAGGCTTTTGGTTTTTGATGTCTCCTTCAATGAGATTCCTTCATTGAGCGGGTTGTCCAACGTCTCCAGCACTCTCAAGGAGCTCTATGTATCGAAGAATGAAGTACCGAAAATAGAGGAGATTGATCACTTTGCTGACCTCCAGATTCTTGAACTCGGTTCTAACAGATTGAGGGTGATCGTTCTTACCTTTAGAGATAACCAATTTTTGGGAATAAATATTTAAGCGATCTTAATTGCAAATGTCAATCCTTTACGTCCAAATCATGCGCCTAGTATTATTATCAGATGTCTTTGTCCCTAGTACGGATACAAGTTATGGTTGTATTCACTGAATAAGGGTGTAGCAGTTGGTATCGAAGACGCAATGGGCTATCTGAACTCTCTCTAGTAGTTTTTTGGTCATGAAATGTGAACCTTCTGTTTCAGGTGATGGAGAACTTGCAAAATTTCGTTAACTTACAAGAGTTGTGGCTGGGAAGGAATCGTATCAAAGCAGTCAGTTTATGTGGGCTGACATGCATCAAGAAGATTAGCCTGCAAAGCAATCGTTTGACCTCTATGGCAGGATTCGAGGTACACTGTGGCCTGTTGTTTGGTCCTCAAGCTGAGCATTTCTGCAATGATAGTGCAGTATTTTCTTTGGGTAATGATGAGGACAAAATTTGTAGGGATGTATTGCTCTCGAGGAATTGTATTTGAGCCACAATGGCATCACAAAAATGGAAGGATTGTCAACCTTGGTCAATCTTCGTGTATTAGATCTGTCGTCAAATAAACTGAAGTCTATTGATGACATTCAGAGTCTTACACGGTATATATGTTTCTAAGATTTTATCTTCGATCACATTTTCACGTAATTGAAGATGTAGTTTTATTTCCTGATTTGACTGTTTGATTGCAGCTTAGACTTTTCTTCTGATTGGTGTGTTGGTTGCATGTTTGTATTTCTTTTGATCATACTTGCAGGATAGAAGATTTATGGCTTAATGACAATCAGATAGAATCACTTGAAAGTGTTGCTGAGGCTGTTGCTGGTTCAAGAGAGAAACTTACCACTCTCTATCTTGATAACAATCCATGCGTATGTTATCTGCAACTTGAGTAATTGATTCGGTTTGTTCAAGATTTGTTTATCTTGCTGTGCTATCATATCCATAAAAGGATGTATTTCAGAGTAATTTTGTTATGTTGGTCACATCCCCCTTTGGGTTGATATTTTATGATTCTGCTATCATTTCCATAAAAGGATGTCATAGTGAGCACCATACCTTTAGACTGCTTAGGGAATTTATCCCTAATATGCATAAAATTTGTAAAGATTCAAGGATTACAGCTTAGCAAAAGCAATACTGTTAGTTTCCCACTGAAAATGCTTACATGGTTCATTCTTCCTATGTTACTGGTATTGCTGCAATTTCCATGGTCATTACGATATGGATGGGATACCATATTGTAACATTCTGGATTTAACTCACTGAGGTATTGTCCACTTTGGCCCGTCCCATACCAAGCCTCACGGTTTTGTCCTTTGGCGTGTGGCCTATGACTCCTGATCTTGCTCGGTTTCTTGTTCAATGATTGATCTAAACCTGCCCGTGCGTGGCTTTATAATTGTCAGGTGTCTCACATGAAAATCTTATAATATATTGCAATGAATTGGACATATTCTTTTGGAACCACTGGAAATCTTCTGAGGGTACCATTTGGCAATTTTTGAGTTAGTTGCTTTTAACGGAGATAGAAAGATGGATTAGTGACTAATTTTTTGGTTTTGGTTGCACCGTAGTTGACTATATGTCCAATATCTGAGCTTCCACGTCTCTAATCCTACCTTCTTCTTCTTTTTCAGGCGAAATCTCCAAATTACTTCACCACATTGAAGCAAATCTTCCCCAACGTTGAGCAAATTGATTCGAAAATATTTGCTTAGTGGTCCTCAGTTTCTCATGGATGAGAAGATTTGCAACTTTTGTGCGAGCAATGTTTCCAAGGCCCTTGGTCGTACAAAGTACATCCTCGGTTTTCATTGGCATTGTCATTTGCCGCGATGTTAATCGAGCCCTTTGCAGACTGATTCAGTTTCCTGCTGAGCAATGCTTCCGGACCCTACGCACGGCGAGATTCCTGATTTCATCACAGGTGGAAAGCTTCAGATATTTTTGTCAATTTTCTTTTATCTGTTCCAAAAAAGGAATTATGGATTCCAGTTCCTTGCTGCTGCCTTTTCCTATCTCTAAGCCAAAGCCTCTACCCTTGATTGTGTGCCAAAATTTTATTGCATGGGGATGGATATGGGATACTTATGTTGGTTGAATGTGTATTTAAAGCGACCTCTTCCGAGTTTTGAGGACGGAATTCAAATGATGATACGAAGTTTTTCTTTGTAAAATGGACATCGGTGACTCATCTTCACCCTGTTCAAGAATTTATGCTTTTCCTATTTCCTAATGCTTTTTGCATATGGCTATGACTCCATCCGAATAATAGAAAATTTCTTTCTCGGGGATTTCCCCAATCATCTGTAGGCAATTTACTCGCATGATTTAATAGTTCTCATCTTAGTTTACCTTCTCAGATAGTTTATCTTTGGGGCAAAAGATAATGGTCGCTTTAGTAACTGTGACAATTTTATCTCAAGTAACCTGGGAGAGCTGCTTTCACGTCAAGATCACAACTAGGGGCGTCGAAACTGAACTGCATACCCGAACCGACCCAACCCGAAATTTTCCAGTCTTTTGGTTCGGGTCTCACAACTAGATGTTCAAGCCAAAAGCCCCAGCACGTATAATGTAATTTGAAACCCGACATTTCAAGCCTCCCAATTACTCATGTTGTCAACTCTCAACAACTATAAATCGGTAAGCATAGAAACCTGAATTCGAGCCATATCAGGTGACTACAGATTGCTTTGATTTTTGACCAGGGAGTGACAACATACAGGAAATTATACAAGCCGGTCCACAATCACTGGAGAGGCTAATTGCTGTGACATACGCTCGCCATACCATCCCTACAATTGAAAAAATTTACAGCCTCTGAAACGATCGGTCAGATCTTCAATAAATCTGTTTCCAACCAATAATCCATGCAGAATAAACTGGTCAGCAAAGCACAAGCTCTAAGTAAAGCGACCACAAAATGGAACCATGATGAATTCGCAGCAGCTAGAAGAGAATGCTGATTATGATAATGCAACTCAAATTATGGCTAAGAAAATCAAGAGTTTCTGCATAACTTCATGCTGCTTAATCCATGTACGCAGATTTCCAATTCACAGCACAGCCAAGTAAATTACTTAACTCTATCATACAAACACAAAAATGTAAAAAACTGCTGCTTGCACAAGCAAAGATTAGCATAACATAGTTTATCGCCCCTTCTCGAAGCCGATGCGTGTTCGGCCAGAACCTCCCCCATAACTATCGCGCATTGACGAGCCTGCACTGGCCCTCATTGTCCCTCCAGAGCCGATCTTATCAGTTGGTTTCTTGCCCCCCTTCACCTCCGTCAAGAACTGGTCCAGACCAAATGGATCAGCCTCTTCAGCAGCTTCCCTCTCAAACTCAACTGGCCTGTCCCTCGGACCACCTTTCTCAGCTGTGCCGGAGAACGCCTTATCAGGCTTGAAGCGCTCGGTCTTCATAATCTTATCTAACTGCTCATCCGCACCTCCATATATGTCAGAATCAAGGTCCTTCTTAGGCCTGTAGAGAGTTGAAAGTGTGGGCTGAGCGGTGAACAGTCCCTTATCGTACACGTTGTATTGGTCATCGGTGGCAAACCCAGAATCCATGCCTTTCTCTTGGTTAAAGAGCCTCTGGTCGTACATGACCTCTCCTCCTCTACTTGCTCCAGCTGAAGCCATTCCCAATGCAACTTTCTCACTAATATCTCTATCTCTGTCCCTAGTGATTTTGCTTTTCTTTCCCATAGCAGCATCCTTAGCCTCCAATCTTCTCTCCCTCTCCCTCTCTCGACGCCTCTCCTCACGAATTTTCTCGCGTTGCAGCCTTTCTTCCCTTTCTTCTCTTGTTTCCTTGGGATAATCTCGATCCCTCTCTCCTTCACGCTCGTAATGCCCTCTCATTTCCACACCATCCATGTCATTTTTCTCGGTAGGAATAGAAACAGCAGCTGGGGGTGCTGCCCCGGTTCTCTCTGAACGAGCTTTTTGAGCCAAAGCCCGGAGCTCCTGCTCTTTCCTCTCTTTTTCCTTCATCAGCATTTCTTTCTGCACCTTAGATCTCATGGCAACTGCCTCCCTAGCCTTCTGTTCAGCAACATAAAGAGCCTCAGAAAGCTTGGCAAAATTATCATTGATCTGTACGTCCTGGAGTCCTCGTCCATCAGCAGCAAGACGCTTGTCTAGTGGGATAGTGTAACCCTTAGGATTTTTCCAATTTGAGATACAAGGTGGGATCTTCCAATCCTGTTGATCTTTTACAGTAACAGGGCGAGGCGGTGAATGCATAATTGGCACAGGCGGCGATCCAGAGGCCCTTGGGACCCTCTTATGTTTAAACTTTGGTGGCTCGAGGGGGTCCACAGGCATCTCCACCATCCTTATAATCCTCTCCTTTGCACCAGAATTAAATGCTGCAGACTGCTGAGATGGCTTATACTTAATAAACTTTGAATCCGATGATTGTTTGGGCACATTTTTCGGTTGTGCCGCGCTCAATCTCACATTAACAATCTTCTCTAGAGCAGCCTTTGTTTCCTGAGTTATTTCTTCAATCTCCCTCTCCATATCTTCATCCTCTTCCTTCTCATCCTCATCTCTCAGAATCTTTGGAACAAGATCTTTATGCTGGCTGTGAACAACCTTCTTTGCGTTTTCATTCTGCTTAACAATGGCATCATAAGCGACACTTCCATGAGCATCAACAGTCACCGGCAGAATTTTGGATCCAGGCTTCCCAGATTTATCCCTGCCCATATCAAGAGGGTACTGGGCAATATGAATCTCAGGAAATGCACCTCCATCTCCAAAATCCTCGACTTTTCGAGGTACAAAACCCTGGCGTTTCAAGTACGGCGGCACAGGATTGTGCTTGAGCACAGTGGTGCGTTCAGAATCAGAAGTAATGAAGCGCTGCTTGAACCAGGGATCATTTGAGTGGTCATAAAACGTGGTTGCCGTTGACTTAGCTGGAGGCAACAGGTCATTCAAAGATGCCATGATTCCTTGTCACGCAACGGAAGGCCAGGAGGCCCAACAACCTGAAACACAGTTAGAAAGAAAAATCCTCAGCAATTACCAGAAAAGAGGAAATCCATCCAAATGAAGATTAACCTGAAGAATCAAAATTGGACACCATCTAGTGGCCCAGACATCGGTTGCTTTGAAAGATCGAAAAATCGAGTAAACATATTCGACTCCCAAAAGAAGTACAGTATACGCATCAGAGTCAAACAAGTGCAACTTCAAAATCACTAGGCAATGAATGACATAAAGCTTCAACCCTTCTTTGATCTCTGCATAACCTTATAGTGAAAAAGAGCAAAACAAACAGCTTAACGAAAGCAAATCACACGGTTTGTTTCATCAGCGCAAGACTTCTCCACGATACCAAAAAAAAAAACACAATATCCCAACATAAAGCAGAGAAAACCGATATACTCAATCCAGTAAAAAAGCAAAATAAAAAAAAAAATTGCAACCGCCAAAAAACACTGCGACAAAGCTCAATCCACAGCTCAAAATCGCATTCAAATCTAGGGATGCAATCAAACCCCCACAACAAATTCAGATTCTAACCCTAGGGTTCAACCAAGCAAATTTAAGCAGCGCCTCAACACGCCAGGCACTCAAAACACCACACCTAGTCCCCAAACAGGCCGGCGAAACTCGATCTGGAATTCGCGACGCTCGAGCAAAAAGAAGGAATAGAACACGAACAATCGAGACCGCGAGAGAGAGAGAGAGAGAGAGGTTTCGATACCTTCAAGCACGACCTAGTTCGATTGATGATGGCTGATCAAACAGGAGGCTTCGAGTACACAGAGAAGAGATGGATAGGGCAAACGCCGGAAGAAAGAACAGGAAGAAGAAGACGACGACGAGGGGCTTCTCGACCTCCAACAATAGTCGGCGTCGGATGTCAGAGAAAGACAGGGAAAGGTGGAGCGCGGCGCGGGGGTTTGTTTTGATAGGCCTTAAATGGGCCTCATCATCTTGGGCTAAGTTGCTTTCGACATATTCATTGGGCTCTGAGGATGAGAGCTGATAATGGGCTTAAGGCCCACTTATGTGCCAAGTGTTGTGTCCCTTTGAACGAAGACTCAGGATACTAGGGGCGGAGAAAGTCTTGGAGAATTGAATTAAGTTTTTTACGCATTCTCAGTATGGTAAATTCAAAATAGTTTACATGATCCCAATATGTAACCTTGGTAAAATTAAAAATAAAAAGGAAACCGAAAAGGGCTACAACTCCGATGCAACAAGTTTAAGGGAGAACCTAACTCGGAGCTAATTGTCGACGACGCTTCTCTACTTCGAGCAGTACTTACAATCAATGGCTTCCACGGGCAAAGCAACAACGAGAAAAAGGAAAAGCTTTACGTGGGTAGTCGGTTGCTACCGGTGCAAGGTGTTTGGAAATTCAATGTGGACCGCTCTTGGCTTGACGGTGCTATAGAGGGCTCGACCGCTAGAGCATGTTGAGACACATGGGGAACGATCATTTACCGGTTTCACATCAAGGAGAGATGAGAAGTGCTCTGTCCCACTTATGCAGGGAGGAACGAGATCTAAGTTCCCAAACTGATCTCGCACTTGCATTCATCGACCGGGTTTCTTTTATTGCTTATCAATCTTCGAATGATCGGCGCTCATCCTCACAACGAAAGCAATTGCCAAGGCAAGCCCCCGAGTAGCTCATATATGCAAAAGAGTCGAGGCCGGGCGCTCTCGCCCATTCCTACTCTTTTTGTCGTTATTACTTTCATTTAAATGAAAAAGTACGGCTTTCGCCTGGATTACGTGACGGAACTCACTGTCAAGCTTGCTCTTTAAGCTATCTTGAACAAAAGTCACTTTCTTTCTATGGGGAATTTGGTTGCATCCCCTTTTCTTTTTCCCAATATCATTAAATAGCATGGCCTAGGGCTTAGGTAAATCTAGTAGGTATCTTAATGATAAATAATAAGTTTAAGAAATAAAGACTCCCTATATCCGTCTCTTACTTACCTACCTTGTGAACCGGGGATCAAGAAGGAATTTGACTGCTAGGATGGGAACGGGAATAGTGAAATCAAGTTTCATTCCGCTTTTTTCATCTCCATTTCTCTATAATATGATACCATCAAAGTGAATGAAAGCCTTCAGGCTAGAAAGAAGAAGCTAAAGAAGATGAAGTTAGTGACCTCTCTCAAATTCAACATAAGCCTATTCGTTATGAGGAATCAATGCTCCAGGCCGAAAGCGAATTTTCTGCATCTAAGTCTTTTCTTTATTGAGGAATTATTGATTCAAGGTACAACTGCTCCAACATGTCCGTTGCTTCTTTGGCCAAATATGATATACAATTAGGATCAAAGAAAGTAGTAGGCTAATCACTAAATAAATACAAATAGGTGCAAATTCTGACCTAAATCGACCTCCTTATTTTCTTTTTTAAGAAAAGCAGTACAAAGAAATAACTGGGCTCCGGTAAGGTAGGTAGATCATTCGAGTGGAGGTACTACCTAGACACCTAAATGCAGCAGTGAGATTATATACGATGCCACTTGCCTCCCAACTGGAGAAAGGAGGGGCCAGGCATTAGGGATAGCAGCTTCCGGATTGGAGAAGCATTGAAAATGGGTTTTGTAATCTCATTCGAGCTTGTCCGCTTCCCTTAAAACCCTCCGGTTCTCTCTTCGAGCCGCTCGGTCGGGAGAGACTTAAGTTCCTCTTGCTGACACCATCTACGAAAACGTGTATTTTGATTCTGTTCTAGACCCATAGGGCCATGTTCCAAAGCTAGCCCATTGGACATAGTGAGGAGGGGAAAGGGCAATTTGACTAGTACAGATAGATCCTTCGGGACTCAAATGGTTAAAATATCTTTGACAAAAACATTGACATCGAATTGTAGTGGATTAAAATAAAAGAGATTGATAACTAAAGCATGGCATGCCCGCTATGGGCATCCTAACTATGAAAAAGTTCTTTCTTTCAAAGAGAGCGATGTTTTCGGCTTCCGGTCTTTGACATAAAGAAAGAAGATTTCACTAAAGGGTGGCACCAACATCCAAACCATCTCTGTCGAACCGTTGTTTACACCAGGAGAAAAGCCCAACTAAAGGAAGTGTTCGTAGCCTATTGTCCGCGCGAAGCTAATAGAGTTGCAGATTGGATCGCCAAAGCTCATCAGAACGAGACCCTCCCCTTGAATTGTCTCTCGAAGCCCCCTCAACACCTTTGGGACCTTTTATGTTTTGAATCTAGTTATCGTTGTTTGCTTAGTACTACCATTAAATGAATGAATTGAATCTTTTTTTGACCAAAAAATGGGGGCTAACAATTGAAAGAATGGACTCAACAACATTCTTTTCGTTAGCTGATCATCAATGGACTCTCTTCCATCTCTTTCTCGTTGCATCCAATATGAGTTTAGCTCAATGCAAGCAAATTGTAGCTACCGGAGCCTTTCGATTCTCATATCGGCCACACTCCCGCTTTTACAGCCACGGGCATGCGTAACACTGAAGGCGCGAACACTCGAACGAATGGGTCGGAAATGATTGATGAAGGACGGATCATTTCATGACTCATGGACTCCTGTCTCCAGAGGCATGTCCATTGAAATGCTCACATTTTTTTCACCTGTACAAGGAGACAACACAGGCAGTTCTCCTTGAAGAAACAACTCATATGGATATACTCAGTTCGAGGGATCAAAGGGATTATCACATGCTCCGAGAAAGTCCGTCAACACGTGGACTTTGGGATCAGGTGAGTAGATCTACCGATCCGAGGTCCACATTCACGAGCATTGAGCTCGAGACTAAAATGCATACATATAGGGCGAACATGCGTCTGCAAGTGCAATTGATCAAGTAACATCTTGCTACGTAATGCTAAACAGCCCAAACCTTGATACTCAATTTTCTGGAAAGAGATGTACAATACAGAACAGAATATGTTAATACTTATCATACACAAAATGGAAAGCTAACTAATTTCGACTCAGTTTCTCACAACCGCTGTTACAAACCGGGGTACACAATACCTATCCTTGTATTATTGGAGCTCTTGAGGTTTGTATAATCTGATCTATCGTATCTTAATAAAATATGAGAGTAAAGAAAGAAACCATACTGTCACACCTTGTAAATGTTAACGTTTAGTTGCCTGAACTACTCCCCAGAAGGAATTATTTCGGGGAACATATAGTCAACCATGCCAGTGCCGACACCATGTCCTCACATTCTCTCTCATAAGCATCGCATTTCCAATCTCATAGAGCCCTCTCTTATGAGTGGATGACCTGATGATACTACCGCTGCGCTCACAATCTCGTTATTGTTGAGCCACCTTGTGCAAACAAACCAACCACAATTATGCAAGAGATGCATCTCGTCTCCCGAAGACCGCCCCAAAGAAGCCCCCCTCCTCGTGTAAAAGTGCAAGAACTCACTTGTCCAAACTACACAAAGCAATAGGAATGGTCCAGCAACAAGCCTCACATCAAAGAATGCTACACAAATTGATAGCTCCACATTAACTAGTCATAGTTTCTTGGGAAAGTCGTAGGCTTTCTTGAGAAACTTTGTTGCCGACTGGTCATTCCTGTAACACAAAACTCGTAAAATAGTGTTTGGTTCATTAGGACTCCACTGACTTGGAGTTGGAGGCAGTGGTGGCTTGGATTTGGTGGAGGAGCTATTACTTTCCTGTGAGATCTGTTTGAACCGCTCAATTAGACTCCCAGTATTGGCGTGAAAGAGTGGAAGAATATTTTTAACCGTGGCGGAAAATTTATCAATCAGATCAGCTGGCAGCCCATCCCCATTAGACCAGAATAACTCTTCAAGGAGCTTAAAATCTTCATCTACAATTTGTGAGTCTTCAAGAGAGAATGCACGGCAAGGTCCTCCGGCTAGCAAAACTAATAGAAACCCTTCGAAGGAAGCTCTCATGACATCCGTTATAACACGTGTTCTCACTCGATCATGCACCAGCGATGATAATGCCTCTAAATACTGTTCAAGATCCTGAAGGAAAGGCTCAATCCTAGAAGAAGCGACATCCCCGACATATAAAGCATCCCACAGCACAGGACTTAGGTTGTGAAAGATCACCTTATAAGCTATCGCCTCACAGAGTTGTTGGATTCCTTCCACACAAGCAGTGGCAGCAAGCTCAAACCTAATTCCCTTTGCATCTGCAATAGCATCTGCATGAGTGGGGTCAGAACTTCTAAGATACACGAGTGTCTTCTTTGACAAAACCTCCAGTTGTGTCCTGAAGTGCTGTAGCGTGTTAATGCGAACACACAGCTGAGGTACTCCAAAGAAGTCATCCCCATTGGTAATCCCAATCTGGGATTTCCTCCTCTGTGCTATTTTTTCCTTTTCCTTCTTCTTGGACACACGATTGTACTTAGATCCCGTGGTACATCGAGTTAGAGCAGGCATTGCAGGGATAAAATTACTCTTTGTTCCTGCAGATATCAACATAAATTAACTTTGCGCTAAACATCTAGCAATTGCAAAAGTCCCAGTGCCATCTCTATAGGTCTTCTTTAGTACTCGGTATAAAGATGCGAAGTCTTTTAAGTTTATTTTACAGTCCACAGTACTTACCACAGCCAGCTTTTGCTTTCACTATATATTGTTGAAGACATCTATCAAGACCACTGATTAGTTGAGGAAGCAAGGTTTGATACACTGGTATGGGCAAGAGGAAAAATGCTTCCAAAGTCTCATCGACTGTCCGGAGAACTTCCACGGCAGAAGGAGCAAACCGTTCTTTATTAGCATTTGGACTCCAAACCTACACATGAAGAAGATGGCAAGATATGAACCTATATGCATCTTGCTACAAAGAATAATGACAAGAATACCGAGGCCAGCATGCATCAAATGGTATATATCCTGATTCGTGCATCACTGTAAATGGAGCATGTGAGACAAATTCAGAAACCAACAAACAGGAGTTAACAAGAATAACAATAGTGCATTACGTTCCCTGCATTATGCGGACCATCAGTGACGTACCTCTTGTTGCAGATTCCGGTCAACCCACTCTCTCAATCTGTCAACTCTCGTTTTTATCCATGACATCACCAGATTGGTTATTACCGATTCAGCCTCGTAGGGAGGCATCTCCTGTATTATAGACTTTCCACCATCCTCACTGTCCACTGAATCTTCAACTGCTACTTGGACAAGATCTTTCTCCAGTTTATCTGCAGCAATTAGGACTTGCATAGCCTCAGGTGTCAACTCCTCGATACCCGAAACGAACCGGTTCAACTCATTCCCATAGCAAGAATGAAGAGTTGCCACTGCAACACCAGCTGCAAGTGGATGCCACCTCTTCAATATTGGGCTAAACAGCTCCTTCTCATTAACAACAAGTTCTCTAATGTCTTGAGCAAGGATAGAGAGGAAAGGAAGAGCATTATGCTGGCTTTTACATATTTTCCTCATCTTCTCCTTTTTCTGTCTTCAAAGTACAAAGGAAAAAGTTTTCAATCAAAAGAAAGGAAACAATCTGTACTTCCAACAGCATCCTTATATTAAAGCTAGACTGCATCCTCAAGAGGTCGCACAAGAACTATCTAAAGCCTTATTAGTGTCCCTCACCACTCCAAGAGATGGCTGAAAAATTATTCTTAAATGGAAAAGAAAATTAACTGACGGCCATCATAGGTTCAAGACAATCCTAGGATCAACTCTTTGTTCGTATGCGTCTTGCTACGCATATGGGTCCACATACTCCACACTCTACCAATATACAATCTTGAGAATCAGAAAAGGAATTTCATCCCGGTGATCATAGTAGCATGAAGAGCAAAGACAGTAATGAGGTTTCAAAAAAATACAACTCACTGAGTCAAAGGAAAAGTTCCCACTAATATCTACAGGACTTGCTAGATATTAGCATGGAGGAAGGAGGACTGCAATGAGCTCCCAAGAAATCACAGCTTACTGAGAAATAAAAACAGTTCCTAGAAATACTTACAGGACTAACAATGCACTTCACTCTAAGGTATTATAGAATATAGAATCAAACAATAAATCCGTCATACCACAATACAATGTAGAAAAGAAGCACTCTTTTTGTTAAACATATAAAAAGGAAAAAGGAGGAAGTGTCCATCAAAAAGGTTGATTCGTATAAAACTTGCTCACTCATATAAATAGAACTAGATTCCAGCAGAAATCTCACAACAAAAAGCATCAACATTAAAAAAATGCAGATAGATTTTGTTTCTGAAGTTGCCATTCGCATGTGCTGCTATCACATCAATTTTCATGATGCATGAAGAATATGAAATGATTAGACTCGCCTGAGAATAGACCATGCGGAGCGATGATCTTATGTAAGCCTCAACCCTGTCGGAAGCAACATCACTATCATTCTTTTTCCTGCGATGCTCATGGGAGGTACCTTCAGCTAAAATTCTCACTGATGACACACATAGCGACACGAAACTCTGCATCACATCAATATTACCCCTGTGAAACGTATCGTGGTATGCAAGAAGCCTCTTCTCAGCCCAGTTTAAAATTGAATTCAATGTAGAACTTAAAACCATCAAGTAGTTTTCATCTTTCACATGTTTTGCATCATTTTCAACTTCCATCAACAAATTACCAGCAGCAAATAGCAGGTCATGTTCTGCTTGCCCAGTTGCTACATACCGCTGGAACAAGACCCATGCAAAACAAAGATTATGTAGGGCCTGGTTCATCCCAAGAATTACCCAAGTTTTCTTAATGAGTTCCAAAACCTCATCAACCTCTTCAATCATGGATGTTTCATCATTAACATCAAAACATGCTTCTAGGAGCATTTGATACAGCCGAAGATTGAATGGGAAACCATCAGCCCAATGGCAAGTCTCTGACGCACTCCCATCGAAAGATCTGCAAGCAAGAGACATCACATTGCTCCGAAGGAGTTGCGCTGCTTCACCATTCCTTTCATTTTCTCTCAGATTTTCTAAGGCGGCACGGATCAATTTCCGGAGATGCTGTGGAGTAGTCTCAGTCTTACTTAAAGGCAGGTGAGGATGCAGAAGCAATCCTGCTTCGAGAACCTTCAGATGTCTCCTTTGCCAAGCTTCATATTCCTGTGGGTTGGGAAAATCCGATGACTTGTACTGCTGCAACAGCTCTAATGGAAGAACTACCGACTCCATACGTCTTCCAAGCTGAGACAATTGGTAAACAGAAGTTTGTCATTGAAGTTGTACCAGAAAAGACTATTAACAGATTAATGATTATTAAAAGGATATACTTTATTCCCAGTAGAATTTCCAAGCCATTAATTTCATATACAGTAGAAGAATTGAATAGAGAGAACCACCTTGAAAACCAATGTCCTCCTAAGTTTTCTCTCCAATCATTCCCAGTTGCCAAAAACATGTAAAACCAGAGAACTCTTTCAAGTAACTTCTCTTTGCCTCGCCATGCCCCAAAAACTAACTCACTAGTAACTAGATTTTACACATTTCATCTATGTCAACTCAATTGCTCACAAACAATTTGACTTCAAACCATGCGAAGAACAAATACTTCAGAAAACACAGCATTCGCACCTGTCCAGCAGCGACCCTCAGCAAAGCACGCCGAACCCTCGAGTCAATCTGCTCAGACACATTCATCTGAACCCTAACCATCTCCCCCACCGTCACCGGTCTCTTGGCTCGGCCCCGGCTGGCCGCCGAGTCGCCGCCCCTCCTCTGGCTCATCGACTCCCTCCGCTTCAGCCCCAGCGCCTTCTTCACCTTGCTCGCGGCCGTCGACGTCAGCGTCCTCTGCAGCGACGGCGCGGCCGCCGGAGCCTGTGCCGGCGCGGCGGCAGCAGCAGCGGCCCCGGCCGACCTCTCCGACTGGGAGACGTATGTCAACGGACGGGAGCCGGAGCTCCGGCACGCGGCGACGAGGACCTCGTAGGCGGTTTCCCGCAGCTCCGGATCGGACAGGGTGGGAGCCGGATCGCCGAACGGCGAGGGCAGGTGCTCGGCCATGGCGGGTCGATGAGTACCTAATTCTTTTGACTCAGTGTCGAATCAGTTCCCGATCGAATGAAGCGTCACTTGTTGCCGGTGAGCGATGAAGAGTCGCTTTTTGGGAGGGAGAGAGAGAGAGAGAGAGAAAAGTTACGGGGTTTATTCTTGCTTGAATTCTAAGGAAGATGCAGGATCATCATGCAAATGGCATCGCCAAGAGAGAGAGAAGAAGAAAAAGGTAAAAGCTTTAAACCAGTGGGAGGAGAGTAACGTGGGAATATAGGAATCTCGTGGTGATGGGGTTTTTCATTAAGACAGGATTAAGATTAATTAATCGCGGTTATAATATAGATTCTGGGAGATTTTGATCATAGATTGAAGGGTTGGGAAATGAACAGTGGCATCGAATCCGTGATTGGAGAGGGGCCAAGTCAATCTTGACTTGGGATTGTGGACTTTGGTAGTGTTGGAAATTGTAACTAAGGAGTTCCCATTGGTTCTTCATTGTCAATCTAGCGCTCCTACATTTTTCCTCGCTGCCAGTACGGGTACAAACATTAGGGCTTTCGCGGCGTGCTTCCTTTGCACTGCAAAATTATCGCGTGAAATCTCGGTCCCGTCAAATGAAAGAGTTAGATACGAAGCATCAGATGCTAAAGCATTTCCACCGCCGGATTCGACCGAGTTAATGTTATCGGATTCTCCAGTATATCTCGCGTCCAAATACTGTCCAAACATGCAAAATCCACTGAAAAGAAATGTCTTTATGACGTCAATCTTGTAAAGCGAGGAATAAAGAGTCATACTTATGCGTCACAATACTCGTGGTCAATCCGAGTATAGAGATTTTTTAATAGTAAAAGTTGTTACGCGATGGCATATCCACCAATGTCACAATAGGGAGTGTTTTCTTCCATTCCTTTTTTTTTTTTTTACCTTTTGGATATGGTCCCAAATGAAGTTGTTTGATTGAAGGAAGAGAGCACTGTTTTTAGTAAAGGTAATAATTTTACCAAAGCGTGGACAATTTCATGGGACTCCAAAATGGAAAAAAAGAAAATGGAATTTGAGCATGGCCCGCAAAAGAAGACCTTGCCAGCAATGCAAAACCCTTTGTTAAGGAAAAAATTTCAGCCAATGACATGATTTCTGGCAAAGGTCTCCATCATTACTGGCCAGAGAAAAGCCAAACTCCAACTGGTTTACCTGCTTGCTGCTCACTAATCTGGCGTGATTAGCGACTTTTCTCGAATAATATTCGGGTTAGCTGGAAAAAAAGAAGGAAATAGTGAACACAATTAAACTAATTAAAAATAAAATAGTTTTGAAAGATTTTGACCTACTCCTCAAAGATAATTTCGATTTTCTTAGTGGTAAAGATGAAAAAACCTACGGAATGCTTGGCAGTCATTACTGATTCACATTTGAAAAGGCAAGAGATTCATTAATTACTTTCTAATCATCTTTATTATCGCAAATTACGTTTTCGTTCATCCATTTTTGTTTGGTCAAAAGGTATTATCTAAATAAATATATCTATGAGTACGATTTTTATTATTATTATTTTTTTGCAAAAATTTGATAGGAGCCATGTCATGCGAACAAACCTATTTGGAGCCTAGCCGTGTGTGGAATTGAACGCACATTTAAAATCTCTGTGTACGATCTGGCAATGTTAAGGTAGAGATCATCAAATTCAAAACCTTCTTTCAATATATCATTCAAGAAGTCTCTCTACTACCTACCCCCTATTTTAATTCCTCCTTTGGCTTGCCAACTAGCTCCATTGTAATATTGTTTAGCTGCCATTGGCATTTGCCAGCCACAATTATGGCAGTCATCAATCATTTCAATGCGATTGGATATGATTGGGCTTGATCATTTCAAAGTGACTCATTCAAACTTCCAATGACTATACACTTAGAAAATTTTGTATCGCAAGCCCTAAATCTTATGTAGGTAATATAATACAATGATAAACCTTTCGATTGTTTCATTCGAGTTGAAAATCTTAACGCAAAAGTGCAATCGAGTCCTTAACTTTTCAATTGATTGAATTAAGTCGTAAACCTTCACGTAGAAATGCAATCGAGGCCCAGAAAAATATGTCGAAAAATGTAATTTAAGGATGTCATGTAAGTGAGTTTTAAGTAGAAAAAATTACCAAAGAAAGTCCTAAACTTATTATAATTGTGTCAATTCGGTTCTAAACCTTTCGCAGTTATGTCAACTCACCATCCGATCAATTTTGGTCGGTCGACGCTTACGTAGACACTAGCAATCTAGCAACATAATATTGTAATAATTTTTTATTGATTTATTTTTTTCTTTTAATTTATCGTGTTTCCCCTCTTCTTCCTCGACCTCGCCGGCCTCGAGCAAAGCTCACCTCCACCGGCAACTAGCAAGGTGAGGTCGGCCTCACGTAGCCATGGCGAGGCTCGCTCTTGCTAGCCGTCACCTCTAGCCAATCGCCAAACCTAGGCGACCGGCTGGAGGAAGAAGAGGGAAGGGACAAAGAAAAAAAGAAAAGGAAAAAAATCAAAAGAAATATTACAATATTATGTCATCGGACAACCGAACGTCTACGTTAGCGTGCGGATGTCTTGAATTGGCACGATTCTACAAAAGTTTAGGATTGAATCGGCCAAAAAAAATGTAAAACTAAATTGACAGAATCACAATAGGTTTAAGATTTTTTTGACAATTTGTCCGTTTTAAATAGCGCGTAGACAATTTTAGGTATTGTTTATAGAAAGGACTTGATAGTACTTTCTCAAAGAGGGTTGTGACTTAATTGAACCAAATAAAATGTGTAGAACTTGATTTCATTCCGTGCCCAAAATTTAGAATTTCTAGTCCACTTATGATCTAAGGGCACGAGTACGAAGGTCTTGCTATCTGGAAGCTCACGAACAAGTAAAGTCAAGGTTTCTTTCCCTATGTAGATGGCTCTAATATAAAGTAGTTTGCACGCGGTTTCTTGAATTTTATTTTTTTTTGGATTCGGTGATCCAAAAGAATAGAATGGGTGATTTGTTGAACAGAAGAGGTACTTCAAAAAGGCTATGTCTCCTTAAATTTTCTTGTCCATATACTTGGTAATCACATAAATAAGGTGACCGACTCGCACAAGTGAGATTGGACCAGATCCGGAGTATTTGTGGATTCTCCCTTCCTTCATCTTGATCGAAAATTTGCCATTCAGGCGAAGTTTTTAGGAGACAAGTGAAACTGCAACTCTCAAACTGTCCGGGCCGAGCAGAGTCGAGTCCAGTCGAGCCGTCCCTAGGAAACAGACAAAAGCAAAAGGTGTTGTGTTCCCGGCCACACCACGACCTAAAGAGGATAAGAACAAGCTATTCCCTCTACCTTAGCAACTAAACAAACCTTCCAAGTGTCAAAAGGTTGGACCAGTCAGCCTGCAAATCGCATGCCTTTGCTCTGCCTCCTCCTCCTTTGAGTCTAGTCTCATTACAAAGCGCTTTTCTTATCGGTTGCATTTGTATTCTTGTTGAGAAAGTCTTTAGGTCCATGCCATTCGTCCGCCCAACCGGGTACGAAGCAATCAAATGTGGGGCTACTAATTTTTTAAGCGGAAACCTCTCGATGCTCCGTCGTCGATCGGCTGAGGAAGTGGTCCTTTCAACGCGCCTAAAAAAGATTGCAGAGAAATCCTAAATCTTGTACACTGAGTGGAATCAAGCTTTAAGCCTCTCAATTAGAGGTAATCCAGTCCTAGACGGTGCATCCAAATTCTAAATCTTTTGATTTGTGCAATTAAGACTTGAACATCTATCAAAAGGCGGAATTAAGTCCTAACCCTATATATCAAAAATCAATTTCTAATGCCATTTCGTTGAAAAATAAATGATTTTAAAAATACTTTTAAAAAAAAAAAAAAAAAGTCGCTTGTATCTCTTGAAATAATTAGCAAATAAAAAATGTTTTCATCGTCGATAACAATTTATATCTAAACATTTTCATGGACGATGTGTCGACGATGAAAATATAGGCATATACTTGACGAGAGCTTTTCAGGCACTTTTCTTATTTGCCGAACACTCGAGGTAGTTCGCAAAATGGGATCGCGATGGACGTCAATAGCTCTACAGGGAAAGACGGCAAGCTATGCAATTTGCATGGCCACGTCGAGCGTATTTCGGCCAAGGGTTGGGAATTGGCAAGGGGTCGTCAAGATGTTGCTTCCCCCAACCACCCTCCTCCCTTTTCGGGCGATAAACTCAAAAAAAGTATATCCATTATTTATACTAAAAGTCAAAAAATTTACAACTAAATTATAAAATCGTCAAAAGATTTAGAGCTAAATTAGCCAAATCGAGAAATTTATGGAATTTGCGCCGTATAGCAGGTTTAGAGGCTTTTGAAGAACTCCCCCAAAAAACAAATTTGACCTAAGTATCCCCAGCAGCTTTCAGCTGGACCTCCACTTATGGCAATTAGCACGTACAAACGTTGCATTTTGTTTGATGTTGTTGTCTTGGGCCCAATTTTGCCCGTCGCTATCGGGCTAATCGTTTGGCAATGGTCTCTTGCCTATAGCCGTTTTCAAACATCTCTCGGCCCGGCCCACTAGCCTGCCACTTTGGTTTTGTTTGAACGATAGTTACCTGCTTTAGCCAGGTTTTCGCATGGGAATTGCTTGCAGGTGTTTGATGACTATTTGTCCAATTAAAGAAAGAATGACAATTACTTTTGTCAGCTTAGTTATCAACCGCCTAGCTCAACAGATTGTAAAGATGAGCATGGTTTCAAGATAGAATATGGAACGTGAAATTTGACCCGTGGAAAATCTATCTAATTTTAAGTTTCAAAATATGCATGGTAGGATCTAGGTTCCAAAAATTAAAAAACATATTTCGACGAGTAGGTTTCTGGAACTTGAAACCTGTAAAAAAAAATTTGCGTTTTTTTTTGTACTATATCTTCTCACGATCCTACGATATTTTATAATATTTGATGATAAATGTGTAATCTGAACCGCTAATCCGAGCTTCCACTTTTGGCGATATTTATGATCAAGACTTTTACTTTGTTGATATTTTATATGTATTCATGTGTCTAAATATGAGTTTTGGTCATAAACCATCATCGATTTTAAAAAGTAAAATTTATTTAAAAAGTCATAAACCTATTATATGGTGATCAACTCTATTTTAAATATTTTAATTGTGCCAAATTAGTGACATTTTAATGATTTTTCAATGTAATCATTCTAGCCAATTTTCATCAAAAATCAGCAACGTGGACATCGGCCATCCTACGAGGCATATCCGTGGCCGACATATACAAGTTTCACAATGTTTTCTTATCGTTACGAATTTTGAATTCTTTACAATATCTTTTCTTTTCTTTTTGTTTGCTGTTAGGGGCTGGCTGTCACGCCCCGTTTTGTAGTTCGAAATAAATAGGAATTAGACAAAACGGATTGGAGAGCGGACTCATGCGATGGGAAGTAACGGATGTTTTGGATGCTTTTACCAACCAATTATCGAGCTCTTATTTTTCGGGCCAGCCATCACTAGCCGCGCGGAGCCGGCCCAACTCTTTTGGACAGTTTTTCTTCTAATCAACCAGCCAGCCATGGTGGGCCACAAAACCCAAACCGTCGTCAACTCATCAGAACTTGTCATTGATTAATTATAGTCCAGTGCGCTTTAAGTTGCGGAGAACAGGGTCTCAATTTTGGGCAGCTCACAGACTCCTCGGTGGTATCATTGCCCGCGAAGCTCTCCTCCCCCTCCTCGCCGGTTGAGCTCCTCGATCGACCAGACTTCAGGCAACTTCTTGACAACCGGCAAACGCGAGCTCAACTACGACGACATCCAAGGTGATCGAATAATTTAGTGAAGTTGAAGCCATGATGGGCTATG
Source organism: Rhodamnia rubescens (assembly GCA_021437795.1). Classification (NCBI taxonomy): domain Eukaryota; kingdom Viridiplantae; phylum Streptophyta; class Magnoliopsida; order Myrtales; family Myrtaceae; genus Rhodamnia; species Rhodamnia rubescens. The sequence goes on along the minus strand of JAILYA010000002.1, from coordinate 679,972 downwards.
CGGCCAAGGAACTGGCTCTGATTTCTAACAAATTGGCATCGAAGCAAGAGGATTGGGATACGGGTCGTCGCATTTATTTTAGATTTGTGAGATCCCGAATTTCCGTTGGCCGATTTATTAAGCGAAACGGTAATTATTTGGATATTAGTGCACGAATCGGTTTCGACCCGAAGATTGAATCGCGGATAAGCTGCGAAGGGCATTCTAATCAACCCCTTGAACTCACCACCTTACCCTACGTGTCCTCTGCCTCCTTCCTTTGCAAGACACATCTCTCTCTTTCTCTCTTATTTGTGAATGGTCCCTCGTGGAATCCGCCCATTCGTTTTTCCTTTGGAGACAATACCACCGCCCCCATCTCTCCTTCTTTTCTTTATTTTTTCTTCTGCCTCCTCTCTTTTTCAATTTCTTGTTCGAGCAGCAGAAGCTCCCATCGAGAGTTCCTCATTCTCTTCTCTTTCGGCGACTGACCCCCACGGGCTCGCTTCTCTCGTTGGAGGGCAAGCGGCTTCCTAGCTCAACGCCGCACCAGGCTTCTCAATGGTCCCTTAGCTGTGTATGTGCTCAGGGAAGCTCTGCATGGTGTAGTGGTAAGCTCGTGGCCGCCGCGCAAGAAATCAAGGCGGGCCGAGCCCCACGGCGACCACGAGCCAGTGATCGGGGGGGTGTCTTGCACAGTCCAGGCGAGTATAATTCTAACTCATTCAAACTATTAGATGTTGTGGTCACGACGTTTGCAAGCTGATTTCCCATGCGGGTTGCTTCTCTAAACCGCTTGCTATTCCTTGCAATGCGAGTCATTTTTCTATGACTAGTTGTTCTAAACACCAACCGGACTAGTCTATTAATACTTACGTGATGAGGTTATCATGGATTGTTCCCTATGCGACTCGAGGTGCATTTGTTAGCCAATTAGTCGATCTTTGGTCTGTTATTTGGGGATATACAGGTGAGTGACGTTAACAAGGCTAGAATGAATGGATTGAAAGTTTGGTGTATGCTTGATACCATGTATGTTGGGTATGGAAATAACAATCGGATATTATGAAACTTGGCATAGCATAACATAAGGCACGCATTAAGCATTTGCATGGACATGGTCTTGCATATCATGCATGCGGAACGATTGTGATTCATGAAAACGAGCTTCGTGCTCATATATGATACCCCATGGAGTGTATGGGAAGACCCTGCTTTGTGACTGGATGGTCCTACCGTGTGATCTAGACAGATCTCTCGAGCCGGTACGAGACAACATCGAAATTGCATGGCCGAAGTAGTCGGGGTTAAGACATATCTAACATGCTTCATGTGCATATGATCATGATCATATCTATAGCATTACGTCGGAAAGATGAGAAATAAGTTAAGAGGGCCGGGAAGAATATAGATTGATTACGGCACTATCGGACTTTGATCGCCTGTGCGATGCTATCATTAGCGGGAATGTTGTCTCAAGGTTCATGCTACTGATTATAATGGACTAATTATGGTAATACTTGGCGAGCAATTCTCGGGACTGCTATATCTTGACTTGTTTGACTTGTTAGCTTTTACTCGCGGAGCCTTGAGCTCACCCTCGTGGATCTAATCATTTTTAGGTGCACGAGTAAGTTAGCTAGCCATTGAAGACGGTGGATAAGGACAATGCATACGTTGTGGTGTTGAAGTTGAGTTTTAAGGTCGGTCTTTACACTGGCGGGGTGACATCGGGCCTAGAAAAGAAAATAATAAAAAAAAAAAAAAATCATAAAATTCGAAAGAACTAAAATTTCGCAAAATTTGTCCATGCGAGCTAGTCGTACCACATAGGATGGTCGACGTCCACATTATTGATTTTGAGTCAAATTCAACAAGAATGATTACATTGGCAAATTGTCAAAAATATTAGAACTAAATTGGTATAATTGATTGTCATATAATAGGTTTAGTATTTTTTACATCTTTTTCAAACATAAAAGATGCAGTTATTCCCAAAGCATACACCCAATTTTTCCTCCCTATCTCTCTTCTTCTACCCTCCTCCTCACTCGCGCACCTCTCTCTCTCTCTCTCTCTCTCTCCACCGCTCGCCCTTGCTCCGCCGCCGCCATCTCCAGTGCCCCTCCCCTGACAACAACCTTTTCTGCTCTCTCTCACGGAGAATGCAGCTTGCAGCCATGGAAGGCCAAGTTAAATGAGACAGGTTGCATAGGCAATTTGCGAAAGGAAAATGTCAATTTCCGTAAATAAGTGGGGCAAATTGTTATGAAAGCCAATGATCAAAGTAATAGTTTCAAAAGCGGGAAAGATATTTGATATTGGGTGCAAATGTCACTACACTTGGATAATCAATAATTTCCAGCCGTGTTGTTATTTTTCCAATCACTCAAAAAACTGTTATACTAATAAAGTACCTTTTGCTTTCGAAAAAAAAAAAAGAGAAAAGAAAAAGTAAGCCCTTTTGCTAAAAATCTTCATAGGGCCTAAGAAATTCATGAAGTCAATAGTTTTCCTTCAACACAGCCAAAACCGCACGGTTTGGCCTCCAGGCCTCAACAGAACAATTTTAAGTGAAGTTCTCTTGTGGTCTGTCGGAGAAGCTAAAAAGCTTTGTCCGTTGTGAATGAAGGCAACAAACGACTAGAAGATGCTTTGTTATCTATCTTATTATTGTCAATACGTTTCCTACTATCTTATCCACTCCTTTTAGCAAAAGAAGAAGACAGCGTGCTGTGAAGTTGAATGAACAGACTGTTGAAGTTTGTTTGTAAAACAAACAAAAAAAGAAAAACGCCTTTAATCCACATAGGATAAAAAAAAGTTTTAGTAACTAAGTTGAATAAAGAAATGGGCAACTACTATGCGATTTTGAAGCACTTAGCACGGACGGAAATAAACCTTAATTATTATTTTTTTATTTCGAAATAAATTCTTTTATAATTATATTCTATATATTTTAATTATGACTGTTCGAGATAGTGATTATCACTACGAAGGTGTGTCAAATAGTTACACACAAAGGGTCATGTTTGAATTGCAATATTTCGAACGTGAATTAGGTGCGATGTTTAGACATGAATAAGTGTGATGTTTGGCATAAATAGATGCGTTCGTACATGGGCTTTGGACACCAAGAGGTGTGTTATTAGTATTATATAGAGGACAATTCGTTCAATTTTCTATAGAGTGTGTGTGAACTTTTTACTTTTCGTTTCCTTCAAAAAAGGAGCAGCCAATTTTCATTATTTCACGAGAGAATTTTAAGAGATTTCTTGGAATTGCTATCCAAGATTCTACCGTAACTTTTTGTATCTGAAGGGAATTTGCGAAACCCGTAGCAACCGTGGGGCAAATTGATCAAAAGAAAGTGATTACACGCCCAAAGTCCACTTGTTCCTTTATATTTTTACCAACACGGACATGAGAAGAACGTGGGAGGGGGGCTTAATAAGGGACAATAATGTCTGTCGAAGGGTCGAGATGGATTCGAATGTGGTCGCATTATCGTTCGGAAAAATTGGAAAACTACTGCTAATATTGTCTAAAACATAAACTGTCGAGCGAGGATGTGCCTCGATGCCCATTGACTTCTCTAACACCTTCGCGTCAGATAGGGTTTTCTAGAGAAACCCTTTTATACAGAACAACACCCCTGGAGGTTGCTAAACCTGATGAGAAATGAGACGAGATGGTGATCGCTGTCTATGGAAAGATACTCAATGAGGACAAAAGTAGCTTCAATTGTAGAGGGAACCTTCCGCCAATAAATCAAGTTCTTAGGGAGAAAGGAATTTATGTCGCATGCATGGTGTTAGGACATATGCATGAGATTACCAAAAAAGTCAAAAACATATTGTAAAAATTGCAAAAAAGTCATCCACGTCGGCACCGACAACAGTCTGCCAGTAGGACGGCCGGCGTTCATATCGGCGATTTCCGGCCAAAATTGGCCGAAAAGACTATTTTGACAAATCACCAAAAATTTTATAACTAAATTGACAAAATCGAAAGAACTATGACTAAATTGACTGATGTACAAGAAGTTTACAGCTTTTTGGACAATTTCCTGAGCACACTGGGTCATACGTTTGCACCCCAAGTGACAAGAATATTGTTCACTCGCCTCTAATCAACAGAAATGTTGTAGCGGCTAATCGGCTTCCGAATTCGGGATTAGGTTTAGCCATTTTTAGCCTTGCAGACGAGCGCATCACGGCCGACGACGGTCTGGCGCTTCTCTGAACCTCAATTGAATGTCAGAACACACATGAGAAGTCGTTGGACCGAGGGGACTTAGCTGCCTTTTGGAGGGCATAGAAATAGCTGATTGTCTCCTGTTGCTGGTGGGCGATCTTTTGGTAGAATCCAAGGATGTACTCATGCACAAGAGACCAGCAATTTGCAACATACCCATCTGCATGGGAAGAAAGAGAGTTTTATGCAGATGTTATGTTGCAAATTGCAGATCTCTTGTGCGAAAAGAACAAAGGTGAGGGCGGGCGAAAGCCCTTATGATTGTGCCCTTTGAAATTGCCTGTCTTGTGCCAAACGTTTGCACATACTAGTCTATCACCACACAGAAAACGGATAACATTGGAAGCGCGCAGTTGAAGTCTGATATTTTTAGATAGGGAGATCGCCGGGAGAGCCTAAGTCCGAGCCCTTCAATATATTCAGTTGGATTCACGTTCATTCAAAAACTTAAGCTAATGAATTGTGGGGTCAACTATGATTTATTAACTGCTCCACACTACACAAATTCTCTAATGTTGGATTCTCTAACGCAACTCATACGTGCATTATTTGATTCGTGAAAAGAAACAAAAAGATCAGAAAATGATTTTTACACTGTGATGAGAACGTGCGAACACGGCAAACCCTAATCTTGTTAGTTTATGTTAGTTTTCGATTGGTCACCATGTCCTGTCTGTTGCTATAGAAATTGTCATACATATAGTGGGACAGTTCCCACCTGGAACTAATGGAGATATTAACAAGCGTCCCCTAACGTTGCCTCGGTCGCTATGTCGATGTCAATGACCATCCAATGGTCCCTAGTACTGAATTCGTAAGGTTCCATCACACGGTCCCCCCTTACAAAAGTACAAGGGATCCTGATGGGGATTTCATCTTTCAAAAATTAATGCTTGATGGAACTTATAAGTACAATCGCGATGTCTTACCAAGCTGACAATGAACTACGCAGGAAATTGTAGCGCGAGATTCGTTCGAACAGTCATTACGCGTGATTCATGTCAATGGTGACTCATTAGCATGTGAAGTACGCGTCTCTCATCCTCGTCGGCAATGTTGATGTAAAGAAAAAACTTACCCAATACTACACATGTTTACAATGCATTCGTTGCCAATGGAGAGGTTATAGAAGAAAAAAATCATTTACCTTTACTTTTTCTAGGACGCGATGTTATTGGATGCACCGACTGCAGTTGAGAGCAATGCAACTTATCCGTTGGATCGTGTGGGTCTCATGCGAGGTCCGGAAAATCGGACGGATCACCTTTTGCTTGGACCCATGTCCTGTTTTTGTATTCTCTTGTTTCAAAGGAAAATTACCAAAAAAGTCTTAAACTTTTTGTAGTTGTCTAATTCGATCATAAACTTTTTTTTTTTGCTAATTCAGTCCTAAATCTTTTGTAATTATGCCATTTAATTTCATCCGGCGAATTTTAACAGTCAACGCTAACGTGGACACCGGCCGAAACGACGATCCAATATTTTAATATTTTTTTTATTTTTTTATTATTTGTTTTATAATTTTTAGGATTTTTTTATTTTTATTTTTTCCCTCCTCCCATCCCTCCCCTCCCCTTCCCTTCCCTCCCCGCAACTCCAGGCGGTCGCCATAGTCCGATGACCGGCCGGAGGCGTGGTTGGAGAGGCCGCCTCGCCCGGCCATGGCGGGGTCGACCTCACCGTTGCCGAACGCGGTCGCCGGGGAGGCAACGACGGCGAGGTCGAGCCCCTCCAGCCGGCGCTCGGCCTCACAAGCCTAGATCTAGGCCGGCGAGGTCGAGCCTCGCTCCGCCATGGCGGGCTCGACCTGTCCCGGCCATGGCGAGGCAACGACGGCGAGGTCGAGCCCCGCCATGGCCGGGCGAGGTTCGACCTCGCAAGCCCGTGGATTTGGGCCGAAAGAGAGTGCACCGACGGATGGATTCTTAAGGAATGGCCGAGGGAGGGTGTCGATGGAGGTGGTGGCCGCAGGAGGGTGTTGTGATGGAGCCTCACCGGCCTCGGCGAAGCTCGAGCTCGGCCCGAGCTCGTCGGCCATGGCCTTGCTCGAGCTTGCCTAGGATCTAGCGAGCTTGTGGCTTGCCGGCCTCGGGCGAGCCCGAGATCACTAGGAACTAGCCGCCTCGAGCTCACCGGGCCGAGTTATGGCCATCGCCGGGCGGCCGAGGGAAGGAGGACGGAGCGACGCCCGGAGGAAGAAGGAGTGGCGGTCTAGAGCAAGGAGGAAGGAGGAAGGAGGTGGAAGGAGAAAATAAAAAAGAAAAAGAAAAAAAAATCCTAAAAATTATTTTTAAAAAATCATTAAAAAAATCATAAAATATTAAAATATTGGATCGCCGCCGACCAAAATTCAGGATGGACTTAAATGGCACAATCAAAAGGTTTAAGATTGAATCGGTAAAAAAAAAAAGTTTAAGACTGAATTGGCACAACTATAAAAGATTTAGGATTTTTTGGTAATTTTCCCCTTATTTCAAAGAGGCAATATCTTCCTTTCAAATGTGTCGTAGTACATCTTTATTTGAATCTAGGATTCTAGACACGATGATGTGAACAACAGCACTACGCTCTCAATTATCATGCTCTAACTATGTTTTTCTACAAGGGAACTCGTCACTAATCGCTAAATTTTCAGTTATTAACAAGGGACAACAAAGTTAGAATTAACGTTAATTATGTCACCTTTAGTCTTTTCAACGGAAATGAGTCACCTAAGAATCTAAGATATCTCCCATTGCATGAGGTGGCGCTAATGGAAAATGGAACTAAAGTCCTTGGATTGCTTGCTTCTACCTTATCCCTTGTCATGTAAGGTTTGACAATAGCAACTTGTAACTGAGGTTACAATTTTCGTTTCTAGCATATAGCAAGTCGCCACAACCTCGCACGAGTTCTTAGCGCATCCTCGTCAAACCCAAGTAAAAATAAATAAAGCGGCACATTCTTGACCACGGTAAGAGTTAAACTTGCGTCCCTTGTTCGATAAGCTAAAAGTTTAGTTATGTCCACTAATCTGATGTTCGTACGGGGATCTAACATCTAGATATTGCTTAGGATCGGCAAGTTGATTGAAATTCGACTCGCGCTTGAATGCTAAGTTGATTAATTCATGATTATTTGTAAAAAAGAAAGACGGATTAGCAAAGGAAAATTTACTAAAAAAGTCTTAAATCTATTGTAATTATGCTAATTCAATTCTAAACCTTTTACAATTATGCCAATTCAGTCCTTCCGGAAAAATTTGGATGCGATCAAATATTTTAATATTATTTTCTAAATTATTTATTATTTATTTTTTTAGTTTGTTTTATGTTCTTTTTCCTTTTTCCCTGCACCTTCCTCCTCCTCCTCCTCCTCCTCCTCCTTCTTCTTCAGAGGATGACGGTCGCCGGTTTCGAGGGATGCCGGTCGCTAAGGTCCGGCGACCGACGGAGGGACGGCGAGGCCGAGCCTCCAAGCCTAGCAAGGCTCGACCTCGTTGTCACGGGCTCGAAATCTCAAGAGCAATAGAAAAGGAAAAATGGAAGCTTGGTGTTTCTTTTGGGGGAAAGGGACTCAGAACATGGGTGGTGAATCTAGTGATATATTAGGATGGTCGGCAAGGCCCCAATCGGAGCTAGTTACGATGAACGATACCTTTCACCATACAATCGTCACCGTACCCGAAAACCAACTTTTTTCCATTTGATCCAATTGGAAAAACATGAAAATGAGGAGCATTAGATGACGAAACCCTAATCGGAAAACAAAAATTGGAAGAGCAGAAGGAGAACCCTCGATAGAGGGGAAGAAGAGACAAATCAAAGAGAGGTGAACAGTGATGGGGAGGGGGAGATCATGGGGTTTAGGGCTTTGGTTCGTGCGTCCTCGCAATCGCGAGCCATCCCGTCTCGGCCATCCTCTGGCCGATCGCCGGACTTTGGCCACCGGTGTTCCTTTGAGGCGTTCCTCTAAAGACCAACATCTCTATGAAGGAGGAGGAAGTAGAAGGAAAAATGAAAAATGAAAACAGAAAATTAAAAATGAGAAAAAAAATAAAATTCAAAAATAATATTAAAATATTCTATCGCCGCCCGGTCGGTGTCCACATCAAAGATGGCCACCAAATTTTCTGGAAGAACGGAATTGGTACAATTACAAAAATTTAGGATTGAATCCACAAAAAAAAAAGTTTAGAACGAATTGACACAATTACAATAAATTTATGACTTTGTTGGTAATTTTTCCAATTAGCAAACTAAGGGATAGAATATTCCCATTGGCCTTACATCAAAGTCAGTGTTGAAACAAACAATACAAATGATCCATTTGTTTCGTGAATAATGGATGATTTGAAAATCGACAGCAATTTATGTTACAATATTTTTGTGATCGGTAAAAACATTTGGTTTGTTTATTTTTGTATACGCTATAAGTTATCATTTTTAGAGAAATATTGTGAACTTACACGTTATCATGGAATTTCACCAGCAAGGACACTTGCGGAAGATGTTGACTAGCTTGTCTGTTTCCTTTCTCTGATAAAACACCGAGTTTCCGACCCCAAAAAATAAGACGATGATGATGGAGATATACAGCAAGTCGTTTAATAAAGTGCAACAACAAATTCCACATGAAATATACAGTTGGTCGGGTTTGAACATGAAGAACAAAAGTGCAAACATGTAAGAACATAAGAGTAAAAAGGGAAAAAAAGGAGGGGACAAAGACAGATGCACACGGAGCGATAGACCAGCTAATGACACTAGTAATCCCACAAAGAGGCCTCAAAATCAGCCTCGATCGCAGTCTCTGCCATTGACATTTGATCGCTAAAGAGACCAGAATCCTCGTTGTGACATTGCGGATACACCCAACCATCCATCAAGTCTGCAAACACATTCTCGGTCTCCGGCTCGGGCGACTCGTAGCTCGCGCCAAGACTCGGCAGCTCGACTATCTCGCTCAGTTCCTCCGTCGTCTGCTCGTCTGCCGGTGGTAGCCATAACGTATTGATCAACGATGGCATCGACATTGATGATGTCGACGGCGACGATGGCGATGGCGATGGAGACTGCATCGGATGCGGACAAGCCATGGAAGCCGCTTTAGCGGCGGCGGCCTGGACGTCGCGCGCCGAGTTAGAGGCCGGCCGGGGCAGCAACTCGGCAAGCTCGGGGAAGTTGAGGACCGCTGCCGCCGCCACGCTGCCCTTGATGCTCAGCGCAGCGACGTCGTGCGCGCGCGCGGCCATCTCTGGGGTGGGGAAAGTGCCCAGCCAGATCCGGTTCTTCTTCTTGGGCTCGCGGATCTCGGACACCCACTTGCCCCAGGCCCGCATCCGGACGCCCCTGTAGACCGGGTGATTGCCATCGTCCCGGGCTCTCTTGGGCCGCTGCTGTGTCAGGTTGGGCGTCTTAGGCCTGGCGGGGCACGGAACGGTCGTCCCGGGCGAGTGTGAACTATTGCTTGGACAGGCCATGGGGTTCAAATTGGCATGGTGGGAAGCGAATCAGGCTCATAAGAACCTTGCGATAGGTTTGAGATGGCGAGGGAGAATTAAAGCGATGCGAAGGGGGAGAGGATGGTGCAGCTTCTTATGCGAATGGTAAGCCAACGATGGCGATGGGGACCTCCGCGTCAGACAAACCTTGTTCAGTTTTGCCTTCGCGTCAGCATCACGTGACGCTAATACTATTCCTTTTATAATCATGCATGAAAATGCAAATGTAGTGCACATGTTAATCGAGACTTTTGATCAAGATATACCCCAACGTAAGTGCCCGAAAAAGCTCCCGTTTCCTGATCCGCGCCTCCGTTCCGGTCGAACGTGTGGACCGCATGCTGTGAAGCCACCGTGCCACTGCCGCTGCTCCTCGTCGCCATTCGCCATTTCATTGGAGCTCTGGTCCTCCTAAGTTCGACTAACGGCGCAGCTGTGATTGGTTGCGAGGTTACTAGGGCGACCTAGTGCATTGATGGCTTGGGATCTTGCAAAACCTACGCAGAGGATGAAGATCCTCTACTGTGCTCGATGTTTTCTTCGGTGCGGACTCGACAGTGTCGCATCATCACCGCATCAATTGTAAATTTCACCCACATAAAAAAGGGAAAGATGACACAAATGGTCTATGACATTTGCCTATGAGGTCCCCGAACTTTTCATTTGTTCAATATAGTCCATAAACTTTAAATCGATTGTGCAATGTCCTTTCTAAACTTTTAATTTGTCCAATGTGTTATACAAACTTTTGGTATATGTTCAATTTAGTCCATGAAATAGATTATCCATGAATTGAATTCATGGATAATATTACATAGATTAGATTGAACATTTATCAAAATTTTAATAAAGAACGTTGCACATTGGGCTAAACTTCGAGTCAGTATTGAACAAAGTAAAATTCAATGACCATATTACATATCGAATTAAAGTTTATGAGCCATTTGTGTAATTATTAAAATAAAAAAAAACAAACCCCTTTTTCTCGTGCAATAGTGATTTGGGATGGATGGATCATCGAATGCAAAACGCCGAGACAGACGAAGGATCTCATCTTCTTCAGATTCACAATGATGTCCATCGTTAACAAGTCCTCCTTTGTTTCCACCCATATCTTGAGAACATGCACATTTTTACTCAATGAAACAACCGTTGTCGCCCGACCGAGAATTCCCATCTAGATTCGGAGCCTAACAAATAGCTCGCGTGAATCTCACAAAATCAACGGTTGCGATCCCACCGGAGTCCCCTAAGGAAGAAATTCTTCAAAATCTTACATTCTTTTTATCTTTTTCCTATTCCACAATGAGAGCCTAAGATCACTCAATTCACTCCCTCTTCTGTGGCATTGATTGCTTTCCCCCTCTCGTGAAAGCGCACGGCCAACCACCAGCGACAGTGATACAGCAAGATCCTCCTGTACCGAAACAAATACTAGTACTATTATGGAGATCTCGATTTGAGTGAACCCCATGTTTGTTCGATCGAATAAAGCTTCGCGTTTTCACGGAGTTTCCGACTCGGAAGAAGAGTAACTCCGAGGGTCAAGCCGGCCGACCTCCGTGCGGAGTCATATCCAACGCAAGTCGGCGGAGCCATTTTTGGCCCGTTTGGTTCAAGATTTAAGATGAAAGATTGAAGCCCTAAGTCCCTCGCCAAATACAAATATTGTTTGGCTATTTTTTTAAGTCACTTTGAGGAGATGCAATTGCATCTCAAATACTCTCTAAAGTCCTTTAGCGCTAAAGACTCTCTAGAGGTATTATGGGTTAAAGGACTTTGGCGAAATGCAACTAATTTTTTTTTTTTTTATCACATTCGCTTGCCGCCGCCTTTTTTCAAAAAGAAAAAATATTTTACCAAGTTCATTTTTTAGCAAAGGAAAATTTACTAAAAAAGTCATAAATCTATTGTAATTATGCTAATTCAATTCTAAACCTTTTACAATTATGCCAATTCAATCCTTCCGGAAAAATTTGGATGCGATCAAATATTTTAATATTATTTCTGAATTATTTATTATTTATTTTTTTATTTTGTTTTATGTTCTTTTTTCTTTTTCCCTGCACCTTCCTCCTCCTCCTCCTCCTCCTCCTCCTTCTTCTTCAGAGGATGACGGTCGCCGCGGTTTTCGAGAGGGATGCCGGTCGCTAAGGTCCGGCGACCGACCGGAGGGACGGCGAGGCCGAGCTTCGCAAGGCTCGACCTCGTTGTCACGGGCTCGAAATCTCAAGAGCAATAGAAAAGGAAAAATGGAAGCTTGGTGTTTCTTTTGGGGGAAAGGGACTCAGAACATGGGTGGTGAATCTAGTGATATATTAGGATGGTCGGCAAGGCCCCAATCGGAGCTAGTTACGATGAACGATACCTTTGGGATCTTGCAAAACCTACGCAGAGGATGAAGATCCTCTACTGTGCTCGATGTTTTCTTCGGTGCGGACTCGACAGTGCATCGATCATCACTGCATCAATTGTAAATTTCACCCACATAAAAAGGGAAAGATGACACAAATGGTCTATGACATTTGCCTATGAGGTCCCCGAACTTTTCATTTGTTCAATATAGTCCATAAACTTTAGCTCAGGTGTGCAATGTCCTTTCTAAACTTTTAATTTGTCCAATGTGTTATACAAACTTTTGGTATATGTTCAATTTAGTTCATGAAATAGATTATCCACGCTTGAATTCATGGATAATATTACATAGATTAGATTGAACATTTATCAAAATTTTAATAGCAACGTTGCACATTGGGCTAAACTTCAGGTCTTGTATTGAACAAAGTAAAATTCAATGACCATATTACATATCGAATTAAAGTTTATGAGCCATTTGTGTAATTATTAAAATAAAAAAAAACAAACCCCTTTTTCTCGTGCAATAGTGATTTGGGATGGATGGATCATCGAATGCAAAACGCCGAGACAGACGAAGGATCTCATCTTCTTCAGATTCACAATGATGTCCATCGTTAACAAGTCCTCCTTTGTTTCCACCCATATCTTGAGAACATGCACATTTTTACTCAATGAAACAACCGTTGTCGCCCGACCGAGAATTCCCATCTAGATTCGGAGCCTAACAATAGCTCGCGTGAATCTCACAAAATCAACGGTTGCGATCCCACCGGAGTCCCCTAAGGAAGAAATTCTTCAAAATCTTACATTCTTTTTATCTTTTTCCTATTCCACAATGAGAGCCTAAGATCACTCAATTCACCCCCTCTTCTGTGGCATTGATTGCTTTCCCCCTCTCGTGAAAGCGCACGGCCAACCACCAGCGACAGTGATACAGCAAGATCCTCCTGTACCGAAACAAATACTAGTACTATTATGGAGATCTCGATTTGAGTGAACCCCATGTTTGTTCGATCGAATAAAGCTTCGCGTTTTCACGGAGTTTCCGACTCGGAAGAAGAGTAACTCCGAGGGTCAAGCCGGCCGACCTCCGTGCGGAGTCATATCCAACGCAAGTCGGCGGAGCCATTTTTGGCTTTTTTTTTTTTTTTTTTTTTTTTTTTTTTTAATCTTGAGGAGATGCGATTGCATCTCAAATACATCTCTAAAGTCCTTTAAAGCAACTAATTTTTTTTTTTTATCACATTCCTCCCTTTTTTTAAAAAAAAAAAAATATTTTACCAAGTTCATATTTTTACCAAACAACATTTACGCCAAAGTTACTTTTCAAATATATTTTTAAAATACACTTTACCAAACACTACTTGCATTTTGAAAAAGCGCTTTAACAAGGTATTTATATTTTCTCAAAGTCTCGACTAAATACAAACCAAACAGGGCCTTTGTGTATCGATAAGAGATTAGTCGCTCGCCAGAAGTTCAGATACCCCTTCGTTGTCACTGAGGAAAGACAGAGATGTCCTAGGGGGGCAATGAAGACAGTTTTGTCTTTTTTTTTTCTTTTTTTTTTAATCTCTTGTCATGTGCAATATTCCGATTTCTTACGTCAAAGACGGGACATGATCGTACATGTCTATCTCACGGTTTCATTCTCTGGAACGACACACAATATCTGAAAAAATTACCAAAAAAAATCTTAAATTTATTATAATTATGCCAATCAAATATAAATATTTTGTATTTGTGTTAATTCGATCCATTTAACCTAGTAAAGCTTGATATGGCCAATTTAATAGTATATTATTTTTTTCTTAAATTTGTATTTTTATTGTTATTTTATTTTTTTCTCTTTTTTTTTCCTTCCTTCTTCCTCTAGCCAAACGCAGGCTAACTGGAGGAAGAAGAAGGGAGAAATTTTTGTGTATCCGAACGATACACGATGAAAAAAATTATCAAAAAAGACCTAAATCTATTATAATTATGCCAATCGAATATAATTTTTTTGTATTTTTGGCAATTCACCCATTTAAAAGTACGATATGACCAATTTAATAGTATATTATTTTTTTCTTAAATTTGTATTTGTATTTGTATTTTTATTATTTTTTCCCTTTTTTTTTTCATCCTTCTTCCTCTCAAGACGCTAGAGGAAGAAGAAGGAGAAAACAAAAGAAATATTAAGATTCGAGGCACAATCACAACAAAATAAAGTATAAACCGAGAAAGAGAAATCGAGACATGAAATTTTATCCTAATTCACTCTTAAACTAGGTCTACGTCTAATAGAGAATTTTACTATAATTAACATCTCACATTTCTCGTTACATCACTCAATTACAAGTGAAAAACAATGTATATAGCAATAGTTATTCATAATCCTAAGCTCAAACTATCAATAAAAAAATATGGGCTTAAACTATAAAAAACATATGATGTCCAGGAGACACCTGCCCTCTGAGATCCCTACCGAGGCGCCTCTTTCGGACTCTCGCCCTCCCAGCGAGACCCATGTGCTTTCGTGTAGTTGTGGAGTATAAACTACACTTCAACAAAAAAAGAAAAGAAAATAGAAATAAACAAATTCAAAAATATTAAAATGTTATTTAAAATTTGTCAGTATCGGCGATGCAAAGATCACGTCTACGTTGGCTAGTTGGCCAAATAGATTAAAATTTGTAGAATTGCAATAAATTTAGGACTTTTTTATAACTCTTCCCACAATATCGAAAAGATAGAAAAAAAATAAAAAACCTCCACAAAAAAAAATGACAATATCCCATCGAATGAGGCTAGAAAATACCTTGATTCGAAGGCTGTTTTCATGTTCCGAGTGTCTAGAGATTCAAAGCAAAAGGAATATCTCGAGAGACAACTCACCCCGGTAGATGATTTCCGAGCAAGTTTTGTTTTGCAAAGTTGTTCTCGATCTAGGGAAGAACTCCGAAGCATAACGTCGGATCGGTACATCCGACATGAGCTGTCGAACAGTGATATTTGCATGGATGATCTAGCTTCATTTCGAGCCCACGTCCTGCGATTGGAGGTGGTAGTGCTGTCGTCTTGGCCACACGAACCATACGTTAGCTTGGGTCTCTTCAGTTGTGGAATTTGGCCTGCAAACGATTTGAGAATCGTGTCTTTTTTTTTTTTTTTTTTCTGATAAAATCAGGTACGATGTGGGAAGGGCGAAATGATGTGGTCCTCGGGGTGTGGGGGCAAGCCATGACGTGGACCTTTTGTACCGTTCGAGTGTGCAATTATTTAGGGGTAAGATGAAGTTTTTGGAGAGGTGCTCGAATGACAAAGGTTACTTCTGTCTGGCATGGCTAGGGATCCTACAGGAATAAAGGTCCGAATAATAAGACGGATGGTCCCTAAACTTTACCACGAAATGTCATATCGCTTCGAATTTTGATTTGTTGATATGATTTATGAATATTTGATAAATGTTCAATTTAATTCATGAATTATGTAAAAATGTCTAATGTTGTTTATCAATTAATTTAAGTTAACGGAATTTATTGATTTGGCTTCAAGTCCGATAAGTTTGAACGGTAAAAAAAAAATCGTTTTACGTGGGTTATGGGTGTGTTTAGTTTGGCTTTGGGGGAATTCATTTGGAAAAATACAAAGGCCCTTCACGTTAAAGGGATTTTTCGAAATGCAAATAATATTTCATAAACTCAATTTTAATAACGCATTGGGAAACAAATTTGACTTAAATACCATTCGATAAAAACTACTCTTTGTAAAGAACTTTTGCTATTTTTTTTTAAGGAAAACTCTTCAACTATTTGCCTATGAAATTAAGTCGCCACCAACTAGCCTTGCCTGAGGTTGCGCAACTTCAGGTGAGGCTAGTGGCAGCTTGATTTGGCCGCTAGTTGCTCACGGAGGCCTTCGTCGGTAAAGTTAGGTTTTCGATGACATTTCCGAAATTATGAAACTTGAGCGAGGGCAAAGTTGGAGGGAAAAAACTATAATTATATTCCTAAAATACAACATTCCAAAGAACCTCTAGACCTATCTTGGGCCAAAGGCCTCTGGAAAGGCAATTGCATTTCCCAAAATTCTCTAAAAAATAAATAAAAGTCATTGCATTTGTCCATGGGACTTTAGAGCTATAAAATCCCATTGGGATTGATGCACTCATATCAATGCAAGATATTAGGTTCAAATCTTGATATAATAAACCTTTAAATTTAAAAATTGATTATCCATGATATTTGATGAAGTTGAGTATTATATCTCGAGTTGAGTGGAATATCTTATGTAGATTACTAACGCGTAATGTTATGTTTCTTTCACCGTTCAATATTATTGGATTGAAACCTAAATCAGCAAATTTCGTTAAATTGAATTAATGGAAGGACCGCATCGATATTTTCATATAATTGAAGGGCTAGACTAAACATTTACTAAACATTCGAGACCACATCGAATAAATTAAAAGTTCAACGACAACATTGCACATTGAACTAAAATTCAAGATTACATTTAGAAAATTAAAATTTCAAATATAACATTGTATTTTGGGCCAACAGTAGGGACCATTTGCGTATTTTCCTTGAAAGTTTTGATGCTGAAATTACGATGGTATATAAGCAATGAGACATGCTCACGGAATTAAGCATCCAAAGAAACTTAACCCGAGAGAATATTTGTATGAAGGCCTCTTCAATTTCTTCTTTAAATGATTCTAATCTCATTAGAAGATAGAGGTGATCGGTTCTAGGGTGGCCAATTCTAATTTATGGAACCAAGAACCGGCCCAATCTAGTCCTAGTCCCACCCGGAGATTGAATTGACAGGTCCGGTCTAGTTTCCTAGTGGGTCGAGGAACTATTCGTATCTTTCTTTTTTTTTCTCTCTTCCCTACAACACTACAAGTGTTATTGCATAGTGTAAACTACTGCAAAAGCATCTTTAATAGACCAAGCTTGTGAAGTGTCGAGCGAGAGGCATCGAGCCACGAGGAAGGCGGGAGCGTTGAGTGACTGAAACTAAGAGAAAGTGGGAGTGAGAGGTATGAGCGACGAGCATGTGTGACTTAGACTGAGCGATAAAATAATGAGAATTAGGGTTTTGGAAATTTGAAATAAGAAGAATAAAAAAAAATTGGTCCGGCCCAGATGGTTGGAGTTGATAGGTCCACATCTAAAATCGAAAACCGAATCGATACTCACCGGTTTCAAATTTTAGGAACCGAGAACCGCACAGAACCAAAACCAGCCAATTCGGACGGTTCTTTTGCTCACCCTTATTAACAGGCGCTAGTCAGACTTGCGCATTGGGTACGGGATAACTTCGGCTGACCAGACAATCCGACCGCTATTGTGGAATTTTTAAGGTGATGTCCAGGGCGGTCGCTGACATCGGTGGCCCTTTTCCACTCGCTTATCAAAATTCCCTTCTCCCTCTCTCTTTTCTCCACGTAACCAGTGATGGATAAAACTGTTTTTGGATTATCATATACCGTAATACGTGTATATGGAGGACCTTAGATTCAACTCGATCCGAAGTTCAAGACCCTCATCGACTTCAAACATAACTAAGGTCAACAAACGATCGTCCACTTTCGGACAGTTATGGCGGAGGTGCCACGTAGGACGGCCGGAGTCCACATCGATAATTTCCGACTAAAATCGGCTAGATGGACTTAATTAAAAAAATTCGAAAATTTTTAGAACTAGATTGGCAAAAGTAAAATGTTTAAGATCGAATTGACAAAACGCAATAGGTTTAGGACTTTTTGGATAATTTTCACTTTTAAAAAAAATGGTGAAGGACTATGGTGGTGGTAGAGAGAGGGAGATGCTGAGGCGTTAGGGTTTTTGGCGTTGTAACTTAAAATTAATTACGGGCAGATGACATTATGTGACCGGTCACTATCTAGGCCACAATATCTTATATCCAGTGAGCTCAATTATGAAGATAGCTACATTGAGTTCAATACGTGTACTTCTTGTATGAATCATGCTATCTATCTAAACGGCGAATTCCTCGGCTTCTATTTAGCATTAAATATTCTGTTGGATTATCTTGGACCTCTTTTGTCTCAAAAACTTGTTCAAAGATTGAGACTTTCTATCATAATTATAAATCGATCAACAATTCTTTTTACTTTTACAATTAATGTGGGATAACCCCGACACATTCTTCGCATATTAAATACAAACGTGCTAAAGATACATTTTCGGATTTCGTGAGTTAGGCCCCAAGACGGATAGGCCAACTTAACGGAGGCACGAACCGATGGTCTCCCCGAGGCACCGTGTCAACCGAGCTTTTCCCCCATCCGATTGAAAAGCGAGAGAATCACAACCGTCCGGGTCGAGGTTTATTGAACGGCTGAGATCTATTGCATTTTAATCCAACGTCAAAGGACCGTGAAAACACGGAGTCTCTCGAGGATCGTAGGATTAACCCCCACGATTCTTTGTTTTTTTTTTTGGTGGGTCGATTACCCCCGCACGGTTTGTGGCTCCTCATGTGCGCGCTAAAAGGTTTAGTCAACGTGGAGTCACCATATGATATGGGCCGCCACACGATTTGGGCCTACCCCGTTGATGGCATGGGATCTTAGGTGGGCCATGACATGTACGGCTGATGCCCATGATCTCGTCGTAGCCTCTTCGCCACTTTCCCGGGCTGAGCGTACGCTGCACGCCGTTCGATCGGGCGGGTCCCATTTGTCCGACTTGACCGTTGAGAGAAGGGATGAGCCCGGTTCGTGTGTTGGACGCCAGAATCATCGATCCGAAAGAATCTTGACATTTCAAAAATTCACAAAACTAATATGTATCTCTTTTGACAAAAAAAAAAAACCCCGAGATCCATATTGGCCCAATCATCGGCCCAAATATAATCGTAAAGGCCCATACATTGCATGGCGCTTCGAGAACTTGAGCTTGATTAAAATTCGAACCCGCTTTTGAGACCGCTTCTCCTCTTATGTGTCGCGTCACACATGATATAAGCCAAAATCTCGAGAGTTATGAATTGGATTTCACGACATGAGGTCGGTGTGCCACGTGGCCATGCATGCTCTCTCCTACACGTGATGCCATACGCTTAAAAGGGAGATCAGATTCCACCGCATCTCAGTCAAGAGCCAAGTCAAAGTAGAGATGGCCTAAGCCTATGGTTCAGGGAAAATCACGACCAGATCCTCAAGTGGAGCGCAAATGGCCTTCTACCGCGAGATACAGCACAACTTTTGACATGTCAAGTTCACGATGTCATCTTAAATTGCTGGATTCAAATCTTTCTTTTTCCCTCCTCCTTGAACTCCAAGAGGGTATCGAAACACGCAAAGTCCGCTGGCTGGTGAAACTGGAACCAGTGGGCTCCTGCGAATCGTCCTATCTCCGTGCATCGAGCCAGGTCATGGAGTTGCAGATGCGAAGAGTCAAGCCCTCCACTTCTCGATCGCCTTGAACAGTCCCTTCGTACGATTAATTGAGCCTCTACCGGATTTATCGATCAGTTCTGAAAATTTAGTTCAATGAATACTGTATGTAATCTTATAGTCCGCTTATTTCTGATCCCGCCTCAGAGTCTGTGTGGGCGGATGCGCCCGCTGCGAGAATGTCATTCTTGGGCACACACTTAACGAGCCTTGTGGAAACCAGCCGAGTAATGAATGTTTCCTCAGCTCCAACCAAACCAGACCGGCCATCAGACGAGCGATTTCCGTGCCTTCCAAGTTCAAAGAGTGCATAGTTGAAGCATCAGCAATATACTTCAGAAGAAGAACAGATTTTGTCTGCTTATTTTACAGAAGCTCACCATAGTTAGGGAATTTCTACGGCTTCCGTCCTCTTTATACCGATCTTACTTAAGGGACTAATCATTTCTCGGAAAATTTCAGTAAATTCGCCAGCCGTCGGCACGTCCCTCGCTTGTTGGGAACTTCATTGGGAGGAATCAAATATGAGCTAATGCTTCTTAACTTTAGCTGTCCTGCCAATCTGCCATCAATTCATTCTTCAATCAGCAACCAACATAACTCAAGGGTTTGAACTTGCCATTTCATTTTTCCACAAGCCATGTGCGCACAGTTTCTTCAAGTATGAATGAAAACAATGCAATATCCAGTATCCAGGACGACTTTGAAAAGCTTAAAGTATAAAATCGCGAAGAGCTAGAAGTACCAAGAACTCTTCACCACGTCAAGTCTTATAATGAAACTACAGATACTAGACAAGTCCTCTGGGACACACCAAATTCATGGTGCTTTGTTTTCCAACTCCACTGGTGTGCCATTTCGCTCATCGACTACGTACTTCTTCCAGAACCAATGATTCTTCCAAAGCAGGTACACCTCCTCTATCGGGACTTGCTTCGTCTCAGGCAAGAGGAAGAAGATGAAGCAGCTCATGATCACGATCAATGCCGCGAACAGCAAGAAGATCCCGTACTTGAGGTGGCAGAGCGCGGCGAGGAAGCACTGGGCGATCAATGCCGTGAATAAGAGGTTAACGCACACAACCATACTCTGGCCTGCCGACCTCGTCTCCAGGGGAAAGAGCTCGCTTGGCACGAGCCACCCCAGCGGCCCCCATGACCTACCATAGGCCAGCACGAAGAGGCAGATGATGATCACGAGGAAGACTCCAATCCCCTTGGGCAGCACCACTCCTTGTCCAAATTTCAGCGCTAAGGTTATGGCCACAGCAACCTGACAGGGGAAAAAGTCATCGAAAAACGTCTCTCATTGATCAATCGGAATTAACAAAGCATGATCCGGAAAAAATCTAACGTATTTTTTGGGTCGTTCAATAGTTGATACTAAGTACTCACTCACCAAGCAACATATCATTTCGGTGCCGGCTTCTAGGAAGAAAGCCCTCCTGCCGAACTTATCGACGAAGGCCATCGAGATCAGCGCAGCAAGGACCAATGCTGAGCTGGTCAGCACGGATGAGTACAGAGAAGCCCCCGAGCCAAACCCCAGGCTTTGGAAGATCACAGGAGCGTAGAAGAGGATGGAGTTCATGCCGGTGAGCTGCTGGAAGGCTGGGATCCCAAGGGCCCCGATCACCAACTGGGGCCGGTTCTTGCGCTGCAGGAGGTTCCTGAACGGATGCTTGATGGCCCGTGCCGCCTCGCTTGCCTCAATGAGGTCCTCAAGCTCCGCATCCACGTTCTTGGTGCCCCGCACTTTCTCCAACACCTTCCTCCCCTCGTCCAACCTGCCTTGCTCGATGAGGCTGTTTGGAGTCTCAGGGAGGAACAGGCCGCCGACAAACATGAGCACCGCAGGGACTGTCGCAAGGCCAAGAGACAGTCTCCAACCCCAAGGGTGAATCTTGTTGGTGCCATAATTTATCAGGTTCGCGATCAATATCCCCAGGCATGTCGTTAGTTGGAACAACTGGTTCACCGCCCCTCGGATCTTCGCTGGTGCCATTTCCGAGAGATACAGAGGAACCGCCTGCAACAATCGGTATGGAAAATGCGTGTCAAACATTGCAATCTTAGGCTCTTTTGGTTCCAGGACATAGTAAGAGTCGGATTGTCAGGACTATGTTATTTTTTTTTATCAAGCAAACTAAACTCATTAAGCTAGATCTTTTAGTTTCCTTACCTGGTTTCCAAATCCAATGCCAACGCCGAGAAATATGCGACCGAAGATCAACATCCATATGTTAACAGCAGCTGCGTTGAGGACCGCTCCAATGAAGAAACTGATCGATCCCACAATGATACTACCTCTTCTGCCTTTGCTTCTGGTCACGTAGGAGGCGGCGAAGGTAGAGACCAGGCCCGCAAAGTAAAGAGAAGAAGTGAAGAGTTGTAGAATCTGGCTGTCGTATTTGCAGTAATCGGTCTCATTCAGATGCTTTTGCTTCCTTCGGTACACTTTTGGGAAGAAATGCTTCAGGAAATCGTCCATGGAAGTCACTCCACCTGAAACGAATGCAAGAATTAAGATCATTCTTGTCGATTTTTAAAGAACGTGGATTGAAGAAGGGATTCTCTTCTTTCCGGCACCACAAGTGGAACATATACCAGATATTGAACCATTGGCATCAGCTAATTTCAAGATTGTTCATTTCTGGATAAATTTAAAGAGCGATTCTCTCCCTAAATTCGTTCTGTTTCAGATAAGAGGAATAAAGAAAAATGACATGCATATGTTGTGGAATCCAGAATGATAACAAGTACTCGACTAAGAACGATACTGGCTAACACAAAGACCAGTTAAATCAGCACTTTTAGAAATTCCTCCGCTTCTCCGCATTTTCGGTAACTGCTTTTGGGACAAAAAGCAACCCTTTTGCATCACCCTTCCATCAAAATTCGGCTTTTATCTTCCACAAACCATCATTTTGATAACAAATACAATTAATTCTACTTAGCATGCATTCTGAGTGATGTTAAAGAGATGCCTAGAAAAATTCTTGCACAAAAAGTGTGTGTGATGACCCCATCAGTTGCGTCTGCATCGTTGAATCACTCTACTTGTGTGATGACAAAAACTTTCGTCTACTAATCTCATTACAAACATCTTTGCCTATTCAGCGCTAAATCTACCAACTCTTTATGAACATGCCAAGTGGGAAAGGAGGACCAACACCTAAACCAGTGATGAGTAGATTTCTTCACCATAGTGATCTCTTCTCAACGGTAGCAACATGATTCATTGATGATCTTGAAAACAACAGTAACACCCACACAAGAGGCGCTCAAAACTGATCACCATAAGACTCCATGAGCCAAGAAATTCAACAAGCAAGAAAGGTTCACAGAACAAAACTGTTATCCCCAGATTGGATAGCATGCTCAAGCTTCTCAATGGCAAAACAAACACAGCAGATAAATTAAAAATTCCATCGGAAAAAGCATGACAAGAAGGGGGAAGAAAAAACTCACCCGAGACACCCAGATCATACCCAAAAAGAGATCCTCCAAGAGCTGCAACAATGCAAGCAAATACGAAATACCCAGTGATCCTGTACTCGTAAAGATGGGCCCTTTTCAGTTGTCCTGCTTCTACAAATCCTCCACCCGCCATTTTCACTCTCTCGCTCTCTCTCTCTCTCTCGATTACAGCATGCGACCGCACTCTGCCCAGACCTCTCAGTCCTGATATTATCCGCTGAAGCGTCGCAGAAGGAGGACAGCGAGAGCTGCGGAGGAATCAACTATCGAAAGCCTCACGAGGGTCAACGCGAATGATATCACTCCGAAGAAAATGTAAAACCGGAAGGGACAAAACAACAAGGGAGCCGAAGGAGAGACGACGGCAAGACACGGTATATAAGCACAGCCAACGAAAAGTTTGAAGAGTTGGATATGGGCAGTGACGTGTATAAAAGTATTCCTTTTTAGTCCCATTTACATGATTTATACATTATCTGTCAGTCTGATCTCACCCTCTGGACGACTCACCGGTTGACTTGAGGGATAATGATACAAACGATTTATTAACCTCGATCCAATATACGTAGTTAAAATATTAGACCGTTATCCTTCCATTCACTTCCATTAATATCGAGATGAAAGTATAAAATATTCGATATTATCATTCTCATTAATTGAGATCTAATATTCTCGTATAGTCTGAAATTGAACACATACCAAAAAATGCAAGGATCATATTACACGTTTAGCCACGATGCATTGACCATTTATGTCGTTTCTCCTCGATTTATCTAGCTTCTTATCCGATCGGTCCACGCGATTAATTATCTTTTGTCTTTTAAGGTAAGAATGTAAAGCGGGAAAATGGATTTATTATTTTCAATGAAGAAAATGGGGGAAAAAATTGAATGATGGATAATGGATAATAGCCAATGACCTAAGCCTATTTATTAGATTAAATCTGGAGATCCGGTTTTTTTACTTTCCTTCCCATCTTGGCGAATCCAGCTAATCACCTCCCTCAATTTATGGTTATGTCGAATCTGGACCACGCAAAAACGACCGATCGCGATGACAAATTCTCGGGCTGGGGGCCCCGCGGTCAAAGCACGAGCGTGGACCGCGTCCCGAACGCATCTAATCTTATCGCTTCGATTACAAACACCGTTTTTATCCGTTCCGTTCGACGCGTCAAGTTCACCGGTCGCGGCTAATGAATTCAATCGCGGATGCATCTCGATGCGATTCATTTGGAGGGGCTATGCACATTTCGAGTTAATGAAATTTTATAAACTTATCGCGAGTTTACGATTGAGTTCGTCTGATAATATAATATACGAGTTTCGACGTCTCGAAATAAGACGTGTGATTATAATAAGTCATGTTGAACATTTTTAATCCCATGATTTCTATAAAATATCATTTATATTAAACAAACGTATAGTGGTTTGACCTACACCTCAATCCGGGGGAGTTAAATGTTATTATATTCGATTAGAAAAATCGAAACGGGGGCAAGAGAAAAGGAATCTATTGTCTCCATCGTTAATCGAATATATAAAAAACAAAAAGACAATGCATTAAATTAATTAACCCATCTTTTATAATTAATTTCCATATAGAACTTCAATCATTGAGACTAACCCATGAACACGTATGGATGTTGTGTGAGATTTTGATGTGATTGAATTGGTTGGTATATATTCGATCCCAAAAAAAAAAAATGGTTGGTATATCCGACCGCAACAAAAAAAAATGGTGGGTATCGTTGCGCCTTTCATGTTCACGAGGAAACTTCTGATCCTTACCTAAATATTTCTCACATTTTTTGCTATTGACGAGATCGAAAAATTAGCTGAAAAGCATGTTTTTCCGGTATACTCGATAGCCCAAGGGGCCTAAATTATCGTTTTAGACAGGTGACTTAGACTGTTTTGTTTTGGATTGTTTAAGTCGATATTTTACGAGAATATCGTGATTTTATATATTTTTTGCGCGGTTCACAAGCTTGGTGAGGTTCATGATGCGCGATCTAATATTCGATCACGCCAATAACTTTTTCATGAGCCAAGTCGAGCTATGGCTTGGGCGAATAATATCGATCGAACATGGTTTAGATGAGAAGAAGAATCCTTAGGTATATTTATCGAATTCAAATTTTTGCGGATACGACATGCAATTGGAAAAATAAAATGGCCGGTGATGCATCAAGAAAGATCTCATGTAAATTAAGTCCATTAATTGTGAGAATCTCAATCCTGAAAAAATTGTTTTTTTTTTTTTTTTTTGGGAGAATGAAGGTGAAAAAAAAATCTAATAGAAAATAGTAAATTATATATTGAGCGTAGAGAAACTTATTTTAACAAGGGAAAATCTTACGAGTTGTAGTAATTCCAAACCCGAAGAATCCGACCTTGAATCCGGACCGTATTGCCCGATTTGCCTACGGTCCTTCCTTTCTCTGTCCGGATCTGCAGTTCCTTTCACCCGTTCATGGGCCGAAGCAAAGCATGAAGCCCGACCCAGAAAGGTTGGCTGCAAATAAATATTCTCGTGCTCATATCCGTACCACATTTATCCAAGATCAATTTCCGTGGTACAAAAACTCTCTCGAACTGTCATATTTATCCCAAACTGATGTGTTGATGCCATATTTATTTCGAACTAATTTTTACTTCACAAATAAATTCGAAATTAGTACACCCATATGATATTTACCCAAAGTCGGTGCATCCGCGCCTCAATTACCAAAAAAAAAAAATCCTAAGTTTAATACGAAGTAGGGCAAATGTAGCATGACCATATATGACACGTGTGTACCGATCAATTTATGATTTTTTCTGTGACACGAAAGTTAATTTGGAATAAATATGTCACGAGAATAACATTTTGGATAAATGCCGCATGAATGTGTTAGTTTGAGGTAAATATGGCAATTTGGAAGTTTTTGTGATAGAAAAATCATTTTGACGTAAACGTGATACGGATGTGTCGGTTTGAGGATTTTTTTTTTTGTGGTATCGACGCTATAATTTGATAACGAAAACTTGCGAATGATATCGAAAAATTGATTCACCTTTGTCATACAGTAAGCAAAGGAACTATACTTATACGTTAAGTAATCGTGGATAGAGTTATGGTGATTTTCTTCTCTTTCTTCTCGCGAGACTAAATTTAATATTTAGAAATAAATTAAGAATCGCTTTGAACAAATAAAAGAATTCACGAATGGCGTGGCATGATGGGCTAAAATTTAGAGACCATCCGTTCAATCAATTTTTTCTGTTTTTTTTTATTACTTGGGAACGTTTTTGCAGCTATGTTTTATTTTATTTTATTTTACCCGAGCACTAAAAGGTCGGAGTTGAATGATTGATTTAAGTTTTTAAAAAAAAAGAAAAAGAAAAAGGAAAAGGGATAATGTTCATGAAAAACACATGCTGAAAATAGAACGAGAGAAAAATTGCAGAAGAAAAGCGGGGGTTTCCAACCATTCTTTCTACTACTAGAGTTCCCACGATCGAGACTTGCTCTCTCTCTCTCTCCCTCTCTCTGTGAATCGCACCGGTTGGACCTAGGGTTAGGATTTGGATTGCGTCTTCCTCCGATTCGAGGTGTTCCTCTTATCTCTTTCTAGCTCTGTTGTGAATCTCTTCCACTATTTGCTTTAGATTAATGGACGAGAAAAGAGGAAAAAAAGGAGAAAAAGATCGGTGTGCATGTTGACGAGGCTCATCTGAACGGGAGAGAAAGCTGTTGATTTGGCGACCTCACGTTCTTTTTTTTTTTTTTTTTGGTATCTTGAACCTTGATTGAGACGAGCTCGATCGATGTATGTGGTGCTTGTCTGGTGGTTTTCGGTTATTGCATTGTTGTTTCGTGATCTTTTTTTTTTTTGGTTTATATGTTGGGTTTCCACTGTTCTGGCTATTCTTGCGCTTGGTTCAAGGGCGATCATGGAGGGATCTCAGATTCAGGGAGTTGTTGCCGAGAGAAGTTTGGTGAAACCAAATGGCTTGTGGTCAGATCCCCCAGGCTCAGCATGTGGCGTGCTTAGCAAATTGTTTTGAGGGGGGCGGTTTGGTTGAAGCGCAAGCATTTCTTATTCTTGTGTTCGAATTACTATGTTATTGCTCTTTTTGCTTTGTATGTTGTCGATATTTCCTTTCCTGGCAATGGAAAGGTTCGCATCTGTGTCAGATTACTTAGCTGGGAAAACAGCCTGGGAGTTGGGATTGGGGAAGATCGAGCTGATTCTGCACCTGATTTATATAGGTTTGGAGTGTTGTTTGTTTATAGAACGTGCTCTTTTAGCTTACTGGAGCATGGGTTTGGTTCCAGCTATAAGGAAATGAAACAAATTGCTTTCAGTGAGTCAGCTTCTTGTCGTACCCGTTTCGGCGGGAACACCATGACTAGATCATAAACAAGCTGGTATCTTTGGTTCAAAGCATGTCAGTCTCACTAAAATTCTTACCATTGGTATCTTCACTAATAGAAATGCATGTTGCGAGTGCATGTATGCATGTACCGGCCTGCACATGCTTATGTGCGTATATCCTCATGTGGGTGCATGAGTTCTTGATCTCTTCATATGAAATGAATTCTTGCTTTTAGCTTCTGCCCATCTGTTTTGGCGCATATACTTCTCTGGACCCAGTGTCCTTTTCTTTTCACCCTTCTTGTATCTCATAACTTGATCGTGGTTAGATGATCTTGTTCAGGCCCCAATTATTGACTCCTGCGTCATGATGTTGGGATAAAAAAGATGAACTGAAGGATTCTGATCCCCATCGCCCTAGAAAAGCACTTCCTCCCTGATACAATGGAGGACGAGAATGGCCTTGACCTTGGTTTGGGTCTCTCTTGTGGCGGATCTGGTGGCAAACTTAAGGGAAAAAGTGGTACTGGTGCCTCGGACTCGACGGCAGAAGATGATAAGGGGAGCAGAATAGTTGGTGACTTCAATGATTTTCTACATGGTGGTTCACAAAAGCAGGACTCTGGAGCTGGATCTCAAAGTGATTCAGCAAAACCTCCAGAAAACTTCTTCAGAGATCTTTCAAAGGCATCCAATGATGCAGATGCTTCTGTGAATTTGAGTGGAAAAGGACCATGGGTTGCTGGGATTTACAGGCCTTCTGAAACCAATGGAGAAAACCAGGCAGAGATGAGCAATAAAAGGAGAATGCCTTTTGATGAGATAAATTATCAAAATAAGCATGGAAGAGAAGTTAATTATGGTGATGTGCATGACAAGCCTAAAAGTTCGTACATCTCCATAACAACGGAAGATGGTTCTGCTGCTGATAATGAAGATGTGGCAGATTCAGAAGTTGAAGGTTCAACCTCAAGATTGGCCCAACACCATGATGACAGCTCTAAACGGTTCAATCCAGAGCTTGCAAAAGAAGCTCATGGGTTCTCTGACCGTCGGCCTGCGGAATTGCAAAACCAGAAGAGATTTCATGCTCCACCAGAAAATGAGTTCAAACTTGGGAACTCAGGTTATGGCATTCCATTCTCTATCCAACCGATGAGCATGGTAAATGGGTCCCAATCAGTCACTCCAAGGGACTCTAACTCTACACCAGGCACACCTTGTTATCCACCTGCCGGAGTTATACAGCCAGTGAGTCCAGCTAATTTGCCAATGATGTTTGGGTACTCACCAGTTCAACTTCCAACAATGGATAAGGATCACCCATGGGGGTTGGTTCCTCATGCTCAACAGCCGCATTCTTCATACGCGGGCAAAGTTCCACCTAACTTAGGTAAAATTAATGCTAGGCCGGAGTATTTCAAGGTTACAATATTGTGGTGTCTTCTATGTGGAGTATTGCTTTGAGTATGCGTGTCCCTATTCCAAAATTGTGTCTTTGTACCTTATAATCATGACAGGTGGTCATGTGATGAGCATTGCCTAGTATAGAAGGTTGCATGACCTGTATACCCTTTGTGGTGAGATTACCTATCCTTTTCACTTAAGATTTAGAAATCTTTCAGCTGTATTTTGTTGCTGCTCAAGCACTAATATAAATGACTTAACGAGTTATTGCTATGACAAATATTAGAACCATTCATAGTTGTTATGAGCATCTATAGCATATGATATTGATGATGGGTACTGTGACTATCTGTTTTCATTATGCATAATATGTGACATGGAAGGTTTTATCTTTCTCCGCTTCTCATGATTCATGTCTGCCTTTATTAATAGGTTAACATATGATAATGCATCCGTGTTTGTTGCAGCCTCCAATCAAGTGGTTTCTCGTACTTCACCTGAGGTCACCCAATATGGTGGGAGGATGCCTGAACTGGTCAAAAGTGAGGAGAAACAGCACAGGTCTGAAGAAGGTTCCTCTACTCGGACAGAAGAAGATGCGAAGGGAACAGCCGAAGGCTTTTCCATAGACTTGTCTGCTATCAAACCGGGTATTGCTGCGGATCTGAAATTTGGTGGATGTGGTTCCTATCCGAATCTCCCTTGGGTTTCTACTGCTGGACCTGGCCCAAATGGCAGGACCATTTCAGGCGTTACTTACAGATACAGTCCGAATCAAATCAAGATCGTTTGTGCTTGTCATGGTACCCACATGTCCCCTGAAGAGTTTGTCCGGCATGCAGCAGAGGAGCCTGCTAATCCAGATGGTGGTGCCGGTTTGTCGACGTTCCCAAACAACAATCCCGCAGCCTCTGCTCAGAGCTGATGCTGTACCAGAGAGCCCCTGTTGGTTGATATGGCTGGCCTCTGATCAAGGGAACAGGATGTGGCTTTGTATATTAGTGAGATCCCCTCACTTCCTGACTAATTTACCTCTCTGGCGATGTACTTTTTAGCCTGCTTCATTAATTTCTGCAGTAACCCGCTTCACTAGTTTCGGTATGTATTAATGTCCTAGAATCTAGAATCGTTCTCTTTGTCAGATAGTGATATTTTAATTGTTCGGATTTCGCATTATGTATTTCGAATTGATTTCATCTATCGAAAGATCTGTTAACAACATAACGCTAGAATGCAGTTGAAGAACTCTTTTTCCAGGCTACGGAGTTGAATCTCAATGCTCATGCTGTGACTGGCCACTTTCTGTCTGCGCACACAGCAGCTGCTTCATATGCTTGAGGCTTGAGCAAAACCAAGTTTGCTTGGCTTCTTAATGTGTGAAGAGGTTCGGAGCTGCTCTTCCATCTACTTTATTAAGCATTGTGTCCCAAAAGCATATGTAGGGATGATGATAACTCTTGTTAGTGAGTATATAGTTCTTGTAGGAATTGATTTGCTAACAGTTAGTGATAGGGGATCCTTGGGACCGAATAATCTTTTTACTGTCACCTAAGCAGAAGAGGATTCAAAAACTCGGTCTCAGCTACTGCCTACAGGTGAAGGTGCTGAGGCAAATGACCGAAACTGTTAAAGACATTAGCCGGCAACAATTGGAGATTTCAGTTATCGACGGTTGCTACTTATAATTTGACTCCTTCGTGGCGATAGAGACGGACAGATATTGATCGTAGAAACATCAAAATATCGAGGATGAAATTACAACTACACTATGAAAGGTAGTTGAAAGTGGTTTACAAAAATTGACATGTTAAGTGATGTGGTGAATTCTTACTAATCACGGACACCGATTGTGATCTACCTGTTCCTTATTTTATTATTGCAGATTTTGCAAGCGAATTCATGATTATTCTGAACTTTATTTGACTCAAAAACACGGTACAAAAATAAATCCTCGCCATTAATTCTCCGCATGGCCAAAAGATGGTCGTATCCACCGTGAATTCACCTGTCATCCTTGCATGACAATGCCTTGACGACCTTCCTCTGTTATTTCCTTCCTTCATTGCTCATGTGCGTCCAGAGAAAGTATCGCCGCATGTTTATGTTTGTGTTTGTGTTGATACCTCCCCGATTGTTCTTTTTAATTAACAAGTGTAGTCTCATCATGGACCCATGATTAAGACAAGTAGACAAAATTTGCTGTTTTGCCTTTCTTTAATTGGTCCGTGTATGGCACGCACGACCTAGAATAATGAGATAATGAAATAATTTGCTAATTTAAAATTACATCTTGTAAGATAGGCATAAGCACGCATTTTGTCTATTATTTTCTAAAAATAACGCTAATCGTCGTGTAATTTATATGTAAAACAACCCCCATATCATCAGTTATTTGGCATCGTATTAGCGTGATTACGTCAATTGATATAGATACCATTATAAACTACATTAATGGGCAAACATTATCCTTGTGATTCTCTGTACGAGTTTCTCTAATTTTATTAACTAAGGATGTCTTATGTGTTGACATTAGGAGATAAAAGGGCTAAAGTTGATTTCGTAATTAGACGCAGGAACACGGCCAAAGTAATAGACAGAAAAAAATAAGGGTTGCCCAGAATAAAGCACTATCCTTGCGGAATATCCAATGCTAATCGCAATTTGTCCTAACAACACCAAAGAACCAAGCATCGAGAATAGTAAAACCGAGCGATCGGACAAGGGTACCGCAGTGCGGGAACGTTTCTTATAAGAACATGAGATGTATGTGTACTTAATGCATCTATTCCAAACGAGTCAATTTGATGGGTGCCATATGAATTTCACTAGATCAGAACGATCGGATCCACAAATCAACATAATTTTATAGAGTCATTCGGACCACCGAATTCACATCGAAGTCATATCCCCGAAATATGTTTCTTGTTCTTTGAGGCCAACATGTCCGTCATCTAAGATACACCAGATCCCTCAAAACCTTAAAAAAGCAATTCTGAACAAGCAGGGCAGAGCACGTTAAGGCCAAAAAAAAAAAAATACATGTTACGCAAAGAATCTTGAATCTTAAATGTCTTCGCATAACTTTCAAGTTGCTTATTTCTTTTTACTCTCCATGAAGATAGATTGACACGGGCTTAAGGAATCGATCGAACATACAGCATGCGGTTAACGAAAACGTGGCCTCATTAGCTTAATTTAGCGTCCTTGACTTGAATTGCTTATTTTAGTAGGCTCCCAAAGTCAGCTGTTTGAACTGCTTGTTGCTTGTTCAAATTTGATAATTGGCATCCACGACAACTAAGGTTAGATTAAGGTTGGTGTTTTGAGGAAAATTACAAAAAAAACCCTAAATCTACTGCAATTATTTTGATTCAGTTTTAAATTTGATTTTTTTGTTAATTTTTGTATTTGCTAATTGAGTCATAAACCGGCCGATTTTGGATGGTTGTGATCGGTCCGGATTCAGTTCCCATTTTATGGAACGGCGGACTTGGTTGATTCAACGAGAACCTCCATACAAAAACTTTTAAAAAATACAAATATTATTTTTGAAAAAAATTTTAAAATACAATACTATTTTATTATAAAAATTTTTCCTTCTAACGTAAGGTCCTTTTTCTTTTTTAATTGACGTTGGTGTTTGGTAGGACAGAACGGATCCAACCGAAACCGCACCAATAGTTCGGTTTTCGGGGGATCCATGAAACGAGTGATGGTTTACGATCGCATTTGCGGAACGGTCCTTAATGGATTTCATTTTAGATAAAAACCATCCATTATGAAACCGATCACCCCGACTCATGAGAAGAAAAAATAATAAAAAAATTTGAAAAAAATGTTAAAATACTAATAAAAATTGCCACAACACCGTCGCTCTAGCTAAAGTTCGCCGGAATGGAATGAGTTGACACAAATGCAAAAGGTTTAGGACTTAAATGACACAAAAAAAAGGTTTAGGACTCGAATTGATACAATTGCAATAAATTTAGTATTTTTTTTTCATAATTTATTGTTGGCATTTCTTTTATGGTCTTTGTTGTCTTGCCTGGACGATGATGATGGCCTATGCAGTGATCTCACCTTGCTTGAACCCAAAAAGGGTGGACTTCTTCAAATTCTTTACCTCTTGCTGGATTCCTCATGCAACCCCTCAAACATTGACTTTTATTATTTGCATCATTTACTTTTCTTTTTCTGCACTAAAAGGAAGACAATTTCTTCTTCGCGATGCCTCTGAAGTCTGAACCAATCAATTTCCGGATAAATTTGGTCAACCACAAAGTAATTTGATAAGCCGTCCGAAGCTTTTTATGAGCGGACAATGCATTATTTTTCACAGCTCGTCGAATAACCCAAATAAACCTTTTTTATCGGTTCCGAAAACGTGTCGAGCAAGGCAATATCTTTAACTTAAAGGATGAGGTCGCTTTCTCGATCGCCAATTCGCGATGTGTTAAGAGGGGGTGGTGGTTGATGATTGGAGCTTAATTTATAGGATTAAGAGCAAACCATGGAATTAAAGAATGGTAGAACGGCATTAGGACTCGGAACAGTTGCTACTTTGGTGAATGACCTCATCAAGTTGCTGTCTGAATAGCTCTTTTCACATGAGGATGAACTTGGTACGGTTATACTGCATCAGGCGATGAATTTATTTTAATAAACAAGTCTCTCCATCTCTCCATCACTAACATGAATTTTCCAGCTTAAAAAAGCTTCCTTTGGAGTATAAATTAGTCCAATGAGTGTCGACAGACATGAACAGCCTGAGAACAGATGAAGAAATCTCATGAACCAGAGGAGGGATTCTCCATTTAGAAGCGGACCAACTTCGTTTTAAGGCCAAACCAAAACAGATAAGAGTTGCCGCGCATTTCGAGATTCGAGGCCGAAGGGTTAGCTCTCGATCCTCACATGAATCGAGCCGGGGTTTATGTCTTGATCTTCTGTTCGGTGGTCTTCTTCCATGTCGAAGCGCAAATTTCGCCGAGCCAGGATCCGATTTTCCAGCAGGATGTGTCGAATTTCCAGCCGAGCCTCGGCGTTGTCATGGGATTACTCTCCCTGATGTTCTTTTTCGCTTGTGTCCTTCTTTGTTATGCGAAGTTTTGTATTTCCCGTTCGTCGGCCATCCATGGCGACCCGGAAGCTCGTTTTGGGCTCACGAGGTCGAGATCGCAGTTGTCGGGCATCGACAAGGCGGTGATCGAGTCGCTCCCTTTCTTCAAGTTTTCCTCGCTCAGGGGATCAAAAGAAGGGCTCGAGTGCGCGGTGTGCCTAGCCAAGTTCGAGGATATCGAGATCCTCCGGCTGCTGCCTCAATGCAAACACGCCTTCCACATCGAGTGCATCGACCGCTGGCTCGAGAGCCACTCCAGCTGCCCCCTCTGCAGGCACAGGCTGAGCGTGGAGGACCCAGCGATCTTCACCTACTCAAGTAGCATGAGGCTGTGGAACCAGTCGAGCCGACGCGAGGACTCGAATCCGGAGCCGCTCTTCATCCAGAGGGAGGAGGAAAATCGCGGGTCCTCCAGGTTCGGCATCGGGAGTAGCTTAAGGAGGATCTTCAAGGCCGATAGAGAAGACGAGGTCTCGATCCGGCACGAGCCTAGAAACGTTGATCAGGATCCCAGAGCGGACCTGCACAAGTTCAATCACAGGATTTTGATGTCTGACGTGTTCTTCAACAACAGGTGGAGCAATGTGAGCTCTTCAGACCTGATGTTCCTGAATTCGGAAATGCTGAGCTCTGTGTCAAGCAACAGGTTCTCTTCCCTGGAGGCCGATCCTGGCCAGTCCAAGACAAGCAGAGCCAATAAAGAGGGCCAAATTGGGAAGATCAGGGAAGAGATGGAGTTGAAGAGACTGTTCGAGAGCAAGCTCAGCCCCAAGAGCTTGACTAGCTCGGCCCCGACCGCGGGCCTTCCTCCGACACGCGGGTCGAAGTATCTGGTGCCAGACGACAAGAGATCCATGTCCGAGATCACAGGGGTGTCGAGGCTTGGGGGCTTGAACATGAAGAACAGGTACCAAGAGGCTTCCTCACATGACGATGGTGGGTCAAAGGAGGAGAGATTGAGAAGGCTGTGGTTGCCAATTGCCAGAAGAACAGCTCAATGGTTTGCTAACAGAGAGAGGAGATCTCAAGACTCTCAGAATCAGACACAAGAAGATGTATAGTTTTTTTTTTTTCTGCTGTTTTTTTTTTTGGACAATTTATAGGTTTGACTTCTGCATTAATTTTGATTTTCTGTGCTCTTCTTTCCTTACTTTTTTTCCTTTTTTCTTTTTGTAACATGTTTCATGAATATCTCATAGAGAAGGAAGCAGGCCCATTTGAAACTTATGCATCTAAGAGCGAGCATGGCAACACTTTCTACTCTAGAAATTAATTTTTGACAGGAAGTTGATTTTTTATTTTTCTACTTCTTGAGGAAAGTAAACTTTTTTGTAGTTCTTCAATTGGCTCCAAAACTATTTTTGAAGCAAAAAAATTCTCAAGAAATAGAAAAGTGAAGTTGCGTAATCAAATGGATTTCTGCTCTAAAATTGCATTACTAAAAGAATTTCGCTCCATAAGCACCTTTGGAGTAGAAATTCCATTTTAGAAATGTTATCATGCGTGCCTTCTTATTTAAGAGTAAAAAAAAAAATTCAGGTAAGTTTCAAATATTGGTGGAAGAAAAATGTGACTGGTAAATCTTTTGCCCATTAACTTATTGGTAAGTTTCCAAATTACCATCTGTTTTACTAATCTACTCTAATTTCAAAGATAATGACTCTCACTATAAATTATCTATCTTAATTTGAAAGACTTACCAACTTTTCTCGGATAAAATTAGCAACTAATTTTCAAGGTATCGACACTTGTTTGATTGAATTACCAATGGCGAATCGATTGTTTCCAGCTGACCAACTTTTGTAATACAGTTGAGCAGTTTATCAGCATCTTGAGGTTACCAACTTTTGCATAGAATTACCAACCTCGATCCGGGTGACTCATTGACTTTTCTCCATTTAAATTATTGTTTATGCACGAATCCTAAACGTATTGTCCAGGCGTTGACGCTGTCAACACACTTAAAACTTGAAAATGTTCAAATAAAAATCACTCTAAACAGAACTGGGTTTCGAACCCTAGGCACTACTTTCTCACAACATTCACAATTCTAAGAAGATGTATTGAAAGTTTTATAAGATGTTTGGCATCGATTGTAGCTGCAATAACTCTCAATATAGCATTTAAGTATGGGTGATTGATTCCAAGGCGGATCGATTCCCATCATGGAACCGAGAACCGGATCGCCGGGCCGGTTCCTAGTTTGTGGAATAAGAATCGGCCAACCTAATCTTGAAACCGGAACAGTTCGGTCCGATTCCTAGTAAGTCTAGGAACCAGTGCAATTCCCTTTTTTATTTTCTATTCCCCGCTGGACTGCAAGTGTGTATATAGCTACAAGTATTAGCTACAATCTCTCATTCGGATTGACATTACTAATAACGCACGTGAAAAAGGAGTTTGTTGGTATCCATAGCCACATTAATCATGATAAGTATGAGTTTCTCGACCAATATGGCGCTAACTATTCCGTGAAGAACCCCTAGTTTTAAGCTAAACATACATTTATGCCTATTAAAATTCACCTAGGATGTGATTGGTAAGTTTCTATTCTTGGGAATAATTTCTAATCAAGAATGATTTTTTTTCTCATTCCGTTCCCCGAGAACAGTTTCTAAGCGAGAAGAATGCGTTTAACTACACAAAATTTATATTTCCAAAATAGAAAAAGAACACAAATGCGTTTGGTACGATCCTAAAGATAACTATTCCCAATTTTTTCCATTTAAGTATAAAAATATCGGTGGAGGCGGCAAGACCAACGAGCTACGGCGGCGACGACGACAAGTGGTGGGAGCGATGGACACGTGGTTGTAAAGATAAGCATTAAGTTACCTTGAGTTTATTTTCCTAAAATGGCATTATTTCTCTTTTTATTTTCGAAAACAAAAAAGCTGTTGTTTTTTACTTCCTATTTATGTTCCTTAGAACAAAAAATTAATTTACATTTCCAAACAAATTTCTATTTTTTTTTTTTTTGTTTCGGAGATCAAAAGAATAGAAAAAGAGATAATCAAACGAAACGAAAATTAAAAAATGGCGCCAGTTGGATCCCATGACTTAAGCCACAAGGTCGTTTGTTCTCTCCCTCCTCTTTATGGTTCCTCCTCTCTCTCTCATCTTCACACATATTTACTCCTCAACGTTCATAGAGTGGACCGTTTGGCTTAGAGCTCTTCCTCCTCTTTATTTTACTTTGGCTGATTTGATTCTCTATTTACTTTTTCTTGCTTTCCTCCTATTTCGTGGAACTTTTATATTCTGATTTAATCTAAATCCAAAAGCCTCTCACTTCCATTTTGGGAATATTCCATTTCGATCTAATCTAAATTTGAGGTTTTTCACGTGTACGATTTCGGGGTTCCGCTTCCCTCAAGTTTCTTTGGAGTATAAGTCCAATTTTAAAAAGATGGGATGAATTGTTGTGAAAGTTTTGCTTATGTTAAATCTATGTTTGCACAACCTTGTTATTTTGAAAATGGCCATGATGTTGAGAACGCTAAATTTATATTTTTTCGAAAAATGATTTATTGAAAAATATATTTTTTTTTATAGAAATTGTCATGGAGCTCAAGTAAATTTTTAAAAATACTAAGCGTGATAGGGGGAAAACAAATAAGGTACGGCAAAAGTATAGAGCGCGAGATGAAAATTCGGCTAAAATCGTCGGCCAAGTTGGCGGATATTCCTCGGCGTTGGTCCTCGTGAACCTCGTAAAGTGACGATTCTTTAAACATTGAAGACACAGCAGAAACGAATCAAATTCCCCTCCCTCGCTCACTCCACCTCTTTGTCTCCTCTTTTCTTCCCTTTTCCATTCATTCTCTCATTCACCCTTATTATTTACTAAATTTTTGACACCCCAAATTAGATAGATAACCATGTAATTTTTCCTCAAAATTTTTAGTGAGTAATAAGGTACTTCGCATCTAGAGATCGGAAACGTGCGCAAGAAGTTCAGACAATCGATGTACTTAATAATTAATTATCAGTTATTTACCATGATTATTGAAACGGAATAAGTATTTACGCGGGCTGTTGCTCGTGTCAATCGAACTCATGGATAAAAAATCATTCAATCATAATATAATGCAAAACAAAACTGAAAAGACAATAAATCAAAAATCCTCTTTAGAGATCCGAGCGGATAAAATAAGTTTGTTCCGACAATTGGTATATTTATCGATGAATGATCGACTACTCATCGTGAATACTTAATTTAATATGATTATTTTCGCGGGTAGTTGCTCGTATTTATTCTCTTTCACATGGGATTATAAATCAAACTCGCGAACAAAAAAACCATTTAATCAAGAATGGAACAACAAAACAAAACCAAAAAGACAAAAAAAAAAAAACCAAAAACCCTTTTTCTTTCTCACAAAAACTTATCGCCACCTTCGCGCACACACGCTCTCTCTCTCCAGTCTTCTAAGTTCTTCCTCTTCTGCTTCGAATAGTGAATGCT
Source organism: Rhodamnia rubescens (assembly GCA_021437795.1). NCBI lineage: Eukaryota > Viridiplantae > Streptophyta > Magnoliopsida > Myrtales > Myrtaceae > Rhodamnia > Rhodamnia rubescens. The sequence continues at coordinate 641,649 of JAILYA010000002.1, read as the reverse complement.
TCAGTGCTTCCATTCCTAGTCCCAGAAACGAACGGATTGCAGAGGCCGACGGAGCTATTGATTGCGGCATCCCACACAGAGAGCCGGAGTGAATGGTGAGGATAATCCCCATGGCTTCCTCGATTCGCCCTTCTCTCTCCTCCTTCCGCTTCTCCGCCACTTCCCGGCTGGGACTCTCCCTCTCCCCCTGTCACGTGCCTTCCCGGCGGCTCGCTTTCTCTCACCTCGGGAGCGGTAGGTCCTCTCTGGCTTTCCTCGGTTTCTTTTAGCCCCTATTCGGCTTCCGTTTGTTTGCTCGCGAATTGGATTGGTTTTTTTTTTTTTTGTAGTTTTCGGGGGCAATTGATGGTTCACCTAGATTTATCTGATTGTGGGTATGGGTTAGATTCCGCGTGCAACTCTCTCGGTAGATGTTCTTGATAAAGACTTGCTTTTGCTGGTTGAAAAAACTTGGATTTTGACTCTGCAGTCCCAATGAGTATTCGTGCAGTTGTTGATTAAAAGGTAACTCGAGAGGTGTGTCGTCTAGAATAAATGTTTTAAAAAGGGTAACTTGGTTCTTTGAAAGGTATGACCCGTCGCGGGACGAATGAATAATTAGAGAAAGGAAGCAATTACTCGTTGAGTATACATTCAACTAGCTGCTATCATTTTGAATTCGGGTGTGTGGTATATTTATCTTCTTCTTTATTTGAATTCGCAAGTTTTAAGTGCAGGAATGTCCATGACCATCAAAGCATGAATTTCATTTTGTTGAACTTCCATCACATGTGGCAGAGTACTTTTGTGTTTTCGGATAAGTCTGTTCATTCATTATCACCGGTTGAAACCACATTGCAGCCTGCAATGCCATGAATTCCTTTCACTTGTAGAATTTGCTGGGATAAGGAAATGGTTATTTACGTTCTCCCACATCATAAACCAGTAAAAAGATCAATTACCTGTTTCCATGAGTTTGTAACTGTTATAGCAACCTGAATCTTTGCTGATTCTGAATTCTTGCTCAGTGGTATCCCAGTCTCAATCGTTCGGTATGAGAGCCTCTAGGGTGTTAAGACGAGAGAGCAGTGTCACAGCTGCCAGCACTCCTGGTAATATGGCACAAGCAAGCACAACTGCCACCCAAGAGAATATTCTGGATTGGGTAAAACAAGACAAAAGGAGACTGCTTCATGTGGTCTACCGTGTGGGGGACTTGGACAGAACCATAAAGTGTGTATTCTCATTCTTGATGCAGATCCATGTCACTTTTCCTCTATTTTCCCTTCCTTTTTAAATTCACAACATGAAACTTGGATCCAATGATGTGTCCTTTTTGTGCAGATTTTACACAGAGTGCCTGGGAATGAAGCTGTTGCGTAAACGTGACATACCAGAAGAAAAATATACAAATGCATTCCTCGGTTATGGACCAGAGGATTCCCACTTTGTGATTGAACTCACTTATAGTACGACAACCGACCACATGAATAGTTGCTCCATTTACACACACACACATTGAATTATGGCCTGTAAATTGCTGATTACTCTTCTTTGGTGAGCTTTGCATCCTAATTCACTGACCGTTTTGGTGTTCTTCGATGTTACCTGATTTATGGTATGGCCAGATTATGGAATTGACAAGTATGACATTGGGACTGGTTTTGGCCATTTTGGCATCGCGGTCGATGATGTAAGTTCTAGCAAAGACCTCTTCCGGTAATTTTTTTTTTGGTGGTGTGGCTGGACAATCCTATACAAACTTCAGAGGCAGGCTCTGTGCTAGACACCAAAATGACAGTTGCATTATGACATGAGCCCCTTCTCTGCAATTTTTGACTTTGTATTGTGTCATATAGGGCCTTCATTTAAACATGATGGCAATATGTAGGACTTGAGGTGCTTCTGACTAGCTTGAACTTTTGCTTGCCTGTCGAATTTCATATAGAAAGAAAGTGCATCATACCTTCTAAAAGTCATGTGGATAGCCCATAATGCTTGTCAGATGCCTGGTACAGCTATGAGTTGGATAGTTGCTTAAATTGTGATATCTTGATTAGATTGCCAAGACTGTGGAACTCATAAAGGCCAAAGGTGGCAAGGTAACTCGAGAACCAGGTCCAGTCAAAGGAGGCAGCACAGTCATTGCATTTATTGAAGATCCTGATGGTTATAAGTTTGAACTTTTGGAGAGAGGTCCCACTCCGGAGCCACTTTGTCAAGTAATGCTGCGCGTAGGCGATCTTGATCGATCAATAAGCTTCTACGAGAAGGTGAGATAAGTAGACACTATATTTTGGCTGATAAGGGTCTCATTGCTTTTACGCAATCTTCCTTTAGGTTGTTTCTATTCACTTCGAGTTCCCGGTATGTGCTTTTTATATAAAATATGTCATGTCTACCAGGCTTTTGGTATGGAGCTTCTTCGCACTCGAGATAATCCCGAGTATAAGGTAATTCAATGTCCTTTTATTTCCAATATCATCTTACAATCTGTTTGCCATCCATCAAATTTGAAGATCAATGATGTCTGACCTGTATAGTCATGTCTCCTTGTTTTATGAAGAGCTGTAAGTTGTCTGAAGTCCTCAAACTGTTGGAAATGTGTTTGTTTCTATCTTTCATGCATGTCTCCTCTTCTACCTTCCTGACATTGAATTCTTCTATTGTAGTATACCATAGCAATGATGGGATATGGCCCTGAAGATAAGAATGCCGTGTTGGAGTTGACATATAATTATGGCGTCACTGAATATGACAAAGGCAATGCCTATGCTCAGGTGAGAGTCTCCCTTCCTTTAACTGGCTTAGTATAGAGTCTTAGTTCTCTTAGAATATATTTCAAGGTTTATTACTGTCTCTGTATTCAGTTTTTTGTTGAAGCATGCTTGGGACTACGGAAATTGAATAATTTCTCCTTTATGTGCATAATCAAGTTTATAAGCTGAGACTAATGTATTCGTCTCTGGCAGATTGCAATAGGCACTGATGATGTTTACAAAACAGCCGAGGCAATTAAGCTCTGTGGTGGCAAGATTACACGGGAACCTGGACCATTACCTGGCATCAGTACAAAAATTACAGCATGCCTAGATCCTGATGGTTGGAAAACGGTATGTGATACTTCATGATGTCTCTAACTTATGCACTTGATTGGTTGAACTGTCAGTATAGGAGGAGATATGGACTCAAATGACTATTAGTGGTTATTTGCTGCTGCAAAATGCGACAAGCCTAGTCCCTGGTCTGAGAGTTTTGACACTGGCAAAGCTGTCATCATGGAAAACATATTTAGAGGCGTATTGGTTTAGGGTCGCTCTCCCAAACTTCCTTTGAAGGGTTGGTGGTAGATTGGAAAAGTCGTACCTTACCTGATGATGTTTTTTACTGGGTTTAGCATTTGAACATGATAGAGTTGTCTGAAACATTACTTTCTGGAGTTTAGACTTTACATTGGGCGAGCGGAACAGTCATACTGTCCAATTTCTTTTTCCTCTTCAAATATTTGTATCTTGCGGTAACTTCGACACATGCATATTGTTGGTTTTGCGCACATTCATTAGTTTTCTGCACTCTCTCTCTGCCTGGATTGAAGCATCTTCTCGTCTGGATAACTTATGTAGGTCTCTTTCTGTTAATTTGCAGGTCTTTGTTGATAACATCGACTTTCTCAAAGAATTGGAATGAGACATGGGATAACCACTCGAAGCTTGTAACAATCAAATAAGATAATCGAGCCAGATGAATCCTTATAACAGTTCCCGGTGGGGTTTTATATAAAAAGAAAAAAGTTTCCCATTTTGTAGTTAGTGTGTGATCGCGAAAATTGTTTTTCCTTCCCACATGCGTAGAAATAGTTAGCTGGAAACTCCTGTTGATCATTCTTTTTCTTTTTAGGCTGTTTCTGGAGGGTAATGTTTTTGCAGATATCTCTACTTGACCACCCACAGAATGTAAGCATCATCAGTGATAGCTAAAGCATGTATCATAGCAACTTCTTTGTGGTTATAGAAATTGCCCGATGAGCAAGTTTTTCCCAATTCTCAGTGGTCTCTGTTTTCCAACTGTAAACTGTGATTCCAAAACAAGATCCCTTCTTCGGACTTCTGAAGACGAATCTACTAGGATTCAAAGATCTTTATCCAAAGGGCATGCTTGGGTATGCCCCATTTCCTCCAAAGTGATTCCAGCAAAATTTATCACACTGGACTCATAAAAAGCAGACCCATTCTAGCACATTGAACTTGGATTCAGGCACAAACTTTGAACTTAGAAATCATCAATTTGCGGAAGAGGTCAGCGGCTTTTATGGAGTCGGAGAGGTCCAAATTCTCGGCTCCAGGTGCTGCGCTGCTTTTCTCAAAGACCAAGCCGTGAGATCCACTGCCGCCGATGCGGGCACGGGGCGAACTGTTGCCGTTTCATTGGACGATGCCGTGGCTTCCGTCGGTGGACCAACTCTCTATGCTCCGGCCATCAAGAAGAAGAAAAAAAAATGGATGCACGTTGGGTTGCTGGGGTTCGAGTGCCGACAAGGCGACGTGTCCCCTGCAGGATGCCCCAGTATCCGGAGGAGCACGCGTGCATGGTCGATTTCGAGACGGCTGCGGAGGAGAGATTGATGGAGGAGAATCCCTTTGCCCCCGGGGCCGGGGGATAAGACTAAAGCAATGTGACATATTTATTTTCTAAGAGAACTATATTACGGCACAGAGTGATTATAATCGTATGGAAGGTGGACGTTTAAAGAAAAGGGATAATAGCACGCACTCTTGACTCGGCTGCGTATTGCCAAAGATAAGGGAAAATTACTTATTATTCCAAAATATCTTCAAATGCGCCAAATTAATTGAGTCCATCCGTCCAATTTAATCAAAATCGTAGACGCCGATCATCATATGTAAGATAGTCGGCGACCCCGCTCAGGCCCTCACCAAATTTGGACTAGCCAGTAACTAGGCCAGCGGGACCCTCAAGGCCCCGATCAAGGGCCGCAACCCTCACCGACTAAAAATAAAGGGAAAAAAAAGAAAAAACAATCGTAATAATTCAATTTTTTGAAAGAAGAAAATTTTAAAAAATGCTCACGTTATCGTCGACCATGCCACGTAAGACGGTTAGCGTCCATGTTAGCGATTTTAGGCCAAAATTGATCGAAATGACTCAATTGACAAATTACGAAAGGGTTTAAGATTCAATTGGTATAATTGAATGATCTATAATTAAATTGGTACAATTGCAATGGATTTTAGGACTTTTTCAAGATTCAAATTCATACTGAATTCAATAATTCATCATCAACTACTTTCGATTTAACCTTTTCCCATTTAATATTTTAGCATGGATATTTTACATTTTGGAAGAAATTTTTTACCAAAGCCACGTGTCGATTTCGTGCCACGTCAGCAAGACCATGCCGGTAATTTGGCAGAGTGACCAAGCGTCCTAAACGGTGGTTGACATTGGCGAAGGATCATGGAGAGTGGAATCTGACTCTTTATCTGTTCTTGACTCTATGAATAATCAGCCAATGAGAATTTAGACTTAAATCATAAAAGAAATTCTTATTTAGATATACAATACCTGATTTTGATGAATAATAATAATAATAATAATAAAAGACACATGACCACGAAGAAAGTTCAGCAGGTAATTCTCATAAAGATCAATAACAACTTGTTAAAGAACAAGAATTCTCAGGACACAACGCTCTGATCCGACAAAGGAGTTCCCAAAAAATTAAGGGAAATAAAGAGAAAGAAACGACTCATGGAATATCAAATCCTAAAACCCATCTTATCGGCCTTGCAAAGAGGATTCTCCTCGGCAATTCTCCGCGCCGCGGCCGCCTTGAAATCGACATCGCAGCCGTGTTCTTCCGGATACCGATGTGCCCCGCAGAAAACTAAGCGTGGAAATATAAATGGGGAGGCGCCGCAGCGAAAGATTTATGAAACACTCGAACCCTAGTTAATAAACCGACGCGCTTGTTGCACGCGGAGCACCTGTTCTTCTTCTTGATCATCCTTGGGGTTGAACCGTGGATGGTCAGGTCGCTCACCAAAGCGGCCAAATCATCCAAAGAAACAGCGACCTCGGAAGCCGAGTTCGGTGCTTGTCTCGTGGGGGCCTCGGCGGCGGATTTCGCGACTTGGTCTTCGAGAAAAGCGGCGTAACACTTGGAGCAGAGGTCGTGCTGCTCTCGGACTCCATAGAAGCCGCAACCCGCCGCGCAAAACGGCGGTTCTCCGTCGAAATCTCTGTCTGTTCCCATGCTCGATGTGTGTGACTGTGTTCTTTGATGCGTCTTAGAATGTTACAGTTGCGAAATATATATGAGCAGGCTCCTAGGAGATAAATTCTCTAATTCTACTGGGATTTGTATTCACAGGTCCGAAACGGTGAAAACCAGATTTGATCGGACCTAAATACTGGCCGTATTAAGCCCTTGTATTACTTTAAAAATATTAAATTTTTACTTGAAAAGCAACCGGCCTTGGGCTGGGCTGGCCCAAGAGGACCCGTTTGGGCTAGCTTCCCCAGGCCCGCCTATCAAAATATCAAATCTTTACTCGTTTTTTGGAGGGCTAATTCCCTAAAAGATCAGGTATCGTCTTAAATCTATCTCGAACTTTTTTTTTTTAAATCTAAAACATTTCTAAACTTTAAATCTAGTCTCAAATCTACCCTTAACTTTTTCTTTTTCTTTGAAAAAACTCCAAATTTAAGTCCAATTCCAATTTTATCCCAAACTTTTTTTTTTTCTAAAAGAAAAATTGCCAATTTTTATTTTAATCTCAAATCTTCCCTCATTATCTCTCTATTCAAAAATCACTGTAAGTCTTTCCTAATTTTCGTATCTCATAACAGTATTGTTTTGGAGAATTTTAATAATTTTTATTTGGTTAGATTTGTTATCGATCGTACTTATCGCCTCATTACTTTATTGATGTGATTTTTTTTTATGAGGTAGAAATTCCTAGATTAAGATTTGGGAACAAATTGAATTTTTTTTAATAATAAAATTGGAGGCAAATTTGAGATTGAATTTCAAGTTGTTTTTTTTTAGATAAAAAAATGTTTGGAATAGGTTTGAGAATGGAGGGATAAGTATACCGTGAGTGTCATAACTTGTGTACGACGTTCACTTAACTGACATAACTTTCAAAAATCGTTCACTTGAGTGCTACGTCAATTTTTTCGACATCCACGTCAACTTTTTCGATATGCCATGTCGGTTTTTTGGCATGCCACGTCAACTTTTCCGGTGTCTATGTTAGAGATAAGTACACCGTGAGTGTCATAACTTGTGTACGGCGTTCACTTAAATATCATAACTTTCAAAAATCGTTCACTTGAGTGCTATGTCAATTTTTCCGGCATCCATGTCGGTTTTTTCGATGTGCCATGTCGGTTTTTCGGCATGTCACGTCGATTTTCCGGTGTTTACGTCAACTTTTCCAAAGATCTACATCAACTTTTTTGGCCTACGTTAGCGATGGCATTCAAGTCGAACGATTTTTAAAAGTTATGGCATTTAAGTGAATGTTTTGAAAGTTATAAGACTCAAGTGAACGCCGTACAAAAAGTTATGACACTAATAATGTACTTATCCCGAGAATAGATTTAAAGTTGGGAACTTTTTCCGAGACTAGAAAAATTCGAAATAGATTTGAAACTGACTTAAAATTTGAAGATTTTTTTTAAAGAAATGAGGCCCTTTTTCGAGTGAAAATCGAGGGATGCATGATAACGTTTCAAAAATAGAATTTCTATTCTAAACCTATTTCGAAATAGGTTTAGAACGAAACTCATTTGGAACGCAATTCTATTTTTTTATTTCCGAAACAAAAAGTTATTCCAAAAATAGATTTGAAGGAGAAATGAAAACAATAATTTTCTACTTTTCTCGAGAAATAGAAATAGAAATATCACTTTTTCTCAAATACCCGCCGTTGCCGACCATTACCTATCGCCCCTCCACCGGCCATCGCTAACCGGCGCCCCTCGCGGCTGTCGCCGCCGGCCGTTGGTCGCCCCCCTGCTGTTGGCGGTCGCCACCGCTTATCGCCGATCGCCGGGTCGTGGCCCCCGTCTCACCGCTGCCTCCCGCCGCCACCGCTGTTCACCGCCACTTGTCCTCCACTGTCGCCGCCTCCCTACTGTCAACCGATCGATGTATTTTTTAAAAGTAGAAATTTTTAACAATTGTCAAATAAATTTATATTCTAAGAGTAGAAATTTTATGTTATTATTAAGCGCATTTTTTTGCTTAGAAATTTATCTAAAATTTTAAAAAAAAAATTTTAGCCGAAAATTTATTTTTAGAACAGAATGATTACTATTCATCTCCTAAACTTTGAGTCAAGTCCAATTCCGCCCCGAAATCGATTTACCCTGTCGAGACCGAAGCGAAGCCAAAGCTTCCGACCGTCGGTTCCTTAGTGTGGAGCAACAGAAAGGGCTCGCCGTGCTTCTTCTCGGTTCTCTCCACAGCGTTCTCGTCAAGCCTCAGAAATCTCTCAATGGCGGGACCGTTTCCGCCGCAAAAACCCTAAACTGATCATCCTCCATTGACATTCGTCACCCCCACTCTCTCTCTAGGGGGAAGCGATTGAAGCGAACAAGATGGAAGGAGAAGTCGCGGAGCTGGAGCGGAAGGAGCGGGGGCAGGCGAAGAAGAGACCGCAGAAGCGAAACCGCAAGGAATTCGCTCCCTTCGGCAACTACAGAAGCTACTACGGCTATCGGGTGATTCTCTATGCGCCCTCTTGTCTGTCCGGGCGTGATTTTCTACCTTCGCACCGTTCGGTGCTCGCTTTGGTTTCTTGGAATTCGGCTTTGCTCTCCACTTGTTTTGACGCCCATCTCTCTTTTTTCCTTCGTGCCGCAGGTAGGTCAGGAATTGGATGAAGATCCGCGGTTGAAAGTCTTGAAGAAGGAGTGGTTCGAAGGCAAGGACTGTCTCGACGTTGGCTGCAACATTGGGCTTGTCGCTGTCCACATTGGTGAGTGGATTGTTCACAGTCCTCATGGGTTCATGGTTCCTTTGTGCCTTTCTGATTCTCAGCTTAAAGTTTGCTGCTTTACTCGTCTATCCTTTGTTTCTGACGATTCTTGACCTGGATGTCCATATTGAGATTGTTCGCTTCTCCAGTCACTGTTTGCGTTTTGTGTGGCGTTCACTCACTTCAGCTCTCGGGCTTACAAAACCCAGTGACTAGTGGATCTTTGTAGGCTAAGTGAGTTGCTTGGAAGCTACATATGCTGTCTGGTCCTGTTCTTATTAGCAGGTACTAGGTCTCTAGTCCCTAAAAGATATCTCGCATAGTTTTTGAAGGAAGATAACTCCATTTGGCATATGATATTCCCCTTCAATGCCACTCTACAGAACCGTACATGAGATCCTTCCGATACTTGTTTTATGAAGACTGGTTTGTCTTACAAATTACATGTTATTTTCTTGGAAAACTTTCTGATGTTTACTTACTGCATCACACTTCAAGTGCTCGATGATGACATATCAGATCTATAAGATTTATTACTTGTTTTGGTTATGATAGGGAGATATTTTATCTAAAATTGAAAAAAAAAGAAAAAGAAATAAAGTGACTTTAACAAAGGGATGGTGGATATGACTAAGAATGAGCAAATCCGCATTTTATGGATCGATCATTTACCTCATTAATATCTTGAGATTTCTTCTGCAGTTTAGGTTCTGATATTTTCTCCTCTCTTCCATTGTTTATTTTTTTTAAGTGGTCTAGTAGTTCTTTTTTTTTTTTTTGGGGGGTTGGGTGGTTGAGGATGTGGAATTCAGTATTTTACGTGCACTTGTTGCTTCGACCAGTGGTTTTTTGGCTTGATGCTGTCTACAAGTAATCATATTTGTCTACATTGTATGATATCTGAGTTATGGATCTAATTTAGCACTTATTATAACATAATCTTTTTCAATCTTCTACAGCAAAAAAGTTTTGCTGCCGGAGCATTTTGGGAATTGACATCGACTCAAGTAAGATTCTATGAATTCAAAACCCTCCTTGAAGAGGTTTACGTGAATTTGAATAAGGAGTTCTCTTTTGTTCTCTGTTTTTGTTAAATTACCGTGACGATAGATAAAAGTCTAGGTTTTTTTGCTTGGAGCAATTAGCACAACAATATTCACATGCAAAGACAGCAAAAAGATTTTCTCGTACTCATTTGACAATGCTGGGAACAGTCACGTAGCTCATATCAAGTTAACAGCATATCATTAAGGTTTGTTAAATAGTTGAAGTCCTATTGTAGCATTTCCACACTCTACATATATGATCGCCTTTTGTCTGTCTTGAGAAGTTTCTTGGGAAGCAATCTGACTTTTCAACGCTCGCTAAATGATCCTAATATCTGGCTTTGTTGACAGTTTTCCTCTCCCCCTTTTGGTGATAGAAGCGGATCTGGCTAGTTGAACAACCGGCCGATCGTCTTTTTTGGTTTTTCTAGATGCTCTTCTGTAGGATGCAATTAGTATCAGATAGGTGACAAGTCTCTTCTTTTGTAGGGAGAACGTATGTTTTCCAATTCATATGCCCTACAGTTAACAGATTCTATATTAATAAGATGGAGGCCAGAAACATGAGTGGCTTGGTAATGATAATAAGGTCTGTTATGATGCCTCTTGATGATGGATGGTAGAAACCTTAATATGAAGTAATCTCAGCCGATTGTAAATTAAGAAGCATATCAAACTTGTGCTTGACCTTTTAAGCAAGTGCCAGGTCCCAATATGTTTACTAGATTGCGATTGGCTTACCAATAGCCTACCCCCCCGTATTTTATGGTTGGACATTGAGCCTTACCTTTAGTGGGGTGAGCCAAGAAATTTGGAAAAACATCAGTTGAAGAGGTCGAGATTTAGGAATTTACATGAAAATTTTAATGAATATAGTAATTATCAACAAAATATGAACAGTTTTTTTTTTTCTGGAGGGGGGAAGGGGGAGCGGCCACCGCTACCTCCCCTTGGGTCTGTCCCTTTCGTCGAAGATGTGAGGTTTTTTATTACCACTGGGATTAGTAAGCTTTTCATGCTTGAGAGGAGGAGATCGATTGTTATCAAGTCTGATCGAATGAATATGCCTAAAAACAAAGAAACGATGATGACATCTTTCTTTTTCGGTGAGAAATGAATATGCTTAATGTTTCCCTATACTGTCAACTATCGCCTGATAGTTGAGGTTCATTTTGCTTGTCAGATCCCTAGCTACCTTATGTTTCCCTCTAGATATCTTAAATATTCTCCTCATGATGCATATCTAGTTCAAAATAGAACGTCAATTTGCAAATAGAACAGTTGAATGGGTTGTGTAGCTTCCTCTTAATGTTTTAAATATTTGTTTTTATGATGCATATCCTATTTCAAGATTGGAAGTCAATTTGCAAATACAATAGTTGAAAGGGCCATGTGCATTTCCAGTTTTACGTGTAACTTACGTGTACCGTTTCTTTTCCTTAATAAATTGGTGCTTACCAGGAAAAAATGTGAGAAAGCTATGCTGTTGCGTTTGTCTTCGGTCAGTTTGATTAATGAAGAATTTGAGGTCAGTAGGGAGTGTTGACTGTTGAGATTGTAAGATTAACAGTATTAAATTGGTCTATTTACATTTCAATTCTAAAAAATGACACATACCTGACATATGCTCAGTCAAGTCAATCTAATTTGCCTCATGGTGGTGCTCTTGGAATGATAACATGTATTCATTGATGACAGATTTTTTATTTGTGGTGGATTAATGTTTCTTTGTTTTTAGACCGAATTGAGGATGCTTATTGGAACCTCAGGAAAACTGTAAGAATGCAATCTGCTGGTAAGAGGCATTCAAAGACTTACCAATCAGGGGCTGAAGAGAGACGAGATGATGATGCACAAAACCTTAGCATGTCAAAATGTGGGGAAACAGGGAAAAGTACAAAGAACCAGTGTCTTTCAGAGAAGAGAGATCTCAATGAGATCGTGTCTTTCCGGAAGGAAAATTTTGTTCTAGCTCGGGCTGATGCTCATGAAAGTTATGATACCATTCTTTGGTAAGTGATGCTTCAGTAGCTATTATAAGAAACGAGGAATTGTAGTTTGAGCACCTTTAGGAAAATTAGGGTACCGGAGTCTTAAAGTAAATGTTTTTAAAGTAAAGGACAATTATGGATGCTTAACAGAACTAGAACATTAGGTCTGTAATGCATTTTTAAATCTCATGTAAGGAGGTATACTTGTTCATCATTCTTGATCAACCTTTTGTTGCAATTTGATGTTTACAGCTTGATTTTCCATTTCATTCTTGTTTTAATAAACAATTAGCTCTTATATCATGGCCAAGGTTTTTGATAAGTGAAACCCATCAAAAAGAATTGTCTCAGAGGAAATATGTCTAAGTTAATCCAAATTAAAGCTGGACATATTATTGTCAATACTGCATGTTACTTGCCAGTACTAAAAGTTGATTGATTAGCTTAGAATAGACGGTTGCTATGAAGTTAAATCTCACTCTTCCTCCACTGGAACGAAATTTCTTTCTCTGCATCTAGTTACTTGAATTATGTCAAAGAAGTTAGGTTTTTTTCTTGTGTATTTAACTAACTCAGGTTACCTTACTTAAGTGGATTAAAGTGATTTATCACATGTTTTATGCCCATGACCTTTCATTTTTGGGTTCATTTGCTTTTATGTTATTAACAAGAAGATATCTTCCCTCCTTGCTGCAGTTTTAGCGTGACGAAGTGGATTCATCTGAACTGGGGTGATGAGGGGCTAATTACTTTGTTTTCAAAGATCTGGCGACTTCTTCGACAGGTAAAGCCTGCACATCTTATTTAATTGATACATCTTTTCTGCAAAAGATTCATGTAGCGTGATTCTTTGCGATCGTCATATTGGAAATGTGAAGAAGCTATTAAGTGGAGCTGTCCTTGGTATCTTTCATTTAACTGTTCCAATATCGGTGAATTTTCCATGAGCACTTAAAACTAAATTGGTGAAACTGCACTGAAAAATGTCTTCAGATGAGTCTTTATCCTTTCCTGTTTCCTTTGCTGGTCATCACCTGTGAGATGATTTCTTATCTCAATCGCTTTACTGGCTGTGTCATAACTCGCCTTTCCTTCTAGGCTTCAGAAGCGCCATTGTATGTGGCCAGAATCTCTCTAGATTCCTTTTACTAGTACTCCTTACAGTGATTTCGTTTGTCGCTTGAAGTCATGGAACACCAATACGCAGTTCACTTTTTAAGATTTTGATCATTTTGCATGGCTTGCCCATCATAGTGGTAGAGCATCCTAGTTTACTGTCTTATGTGCTTCATGGATTACCGGATAGAGAGATCTTGAATTGATAATAAGAGGCGATTTTATGGATTTCATGGAAGAAACATCCATTTCTAATGTTTTATTGAGCAATAATTTCTATAATTGCTATGAAGTTTGACTTTACTAGCCTAAATTTGCTGTATTACTAAATGTAAGCCATGGGATATAGGGAAAAGGAAGGTTAAGCATAGATGGCACTAGAGGAGTCCTTTCCATCTGAACTTATAGATTACAAGTTTGTGACTAGCTTTGTCTGCGTAATTTTTCGTGACCTTTGTCCATCTCACATGGTTTGGGGTAACTGTTGAAACTTGCGCTACTGCGTCTCCTGTGAACAGGGTGGCATTTTTATCTTGGAGCCTCAACCTTGGCGTTCATATGAACAAAATCGTCTGGTGTCTGAGGTATGATGATGAATTTGGTGGATCTGGAAACTGCCTTTAAAGTCCTTGATTCCAGTTTTACTTTTTGTTTAGTGGAAACTGATGTCTATGCCGTAGCTTTTGAACCTGTTCGATTGATACCGTTCCAGATATGCTTAGGTTCAATTTATTTCTTTTTCTTTTTCTGTTTCTGCAGACAACAGCGGCAAATTATGACAAGATCATGTATCCACCGGAGATTTTTCAGGATATACTTCTTGATAAGGTTAGGTTGAGTCCTTTTTTCCATATTTATAACCAAACAGCATCACTTTTGTTGTTTCTCATCAAATATATCCATGATGTGTAGCTGACTATTGTTGCTTTTGCAGATAGGCTTTAGGACAGTAGAGGACCTTACCCCCGGTTTGTCAGGGACCAAAGCAGGATTCAATAGACCAGTGTTGGCATTTCGGAAATAACTAAACGGGGAAAGCTGCAATTGTGCACTGAAGTTTGATACTTGCGGTGTAGTCCATCTCACGGGCGAGATGTTTTTGAAAGGGACAGACATTAGGTGCTTTGGTGCGTGCAAAGTGGACACAAAGCATTCTGGAATGATATTGTTCTGGAATACAGTAATACATCTTCATGCAACCTCTGTCCGGGATAAGTGACGTTGTAAGTAAATGCCTACAAACATGAGAGCGGTGAGGGGATCTCCAAGTTCCCATGCAGATTATGGTTTTGAATCTGTTAATGGCGGCATTAGGCCTCATTGGGGATAGCCCAACCCTATTTATGGGAACATATACTTAGCCTAATGGAAAAGAGAGATGTCAACGGAATTTCTTGTGCAGAAATTTTTCTAATATTCTTCCCATTCCCGTGGTCATAACTTGAAGTTTCTTGCCTCATCATGTGCTCGGGCTAGCGATATCCGTTAGGTTAGAACTCTTCTCTCTTATCTCTCTCCCTGCCTCCATGGGAGATTAAACGTTACCTTTTATGATATTTGGGTTGGTTCAATGGATTTTGCACGTTGAAGAGACAGACAACCAGTTTGCAGGATTAGTATCCTTATGTTCTGAAGATAAGATGTGCATGCTGCCGTACTACTATTGTGTATATGGCGCAATTGTCGGTCTATAACCTCATTTTCTCGACTAGGTTGAGAAATTCCCATCTCGGAGCACTCCTCCACTTTCATACCTTCTTCTTTACTTGGAAGCGACGCTGTCATGTGACTTTGCTAGTGTTGAAGTTGTTATTTTATATCGCTTAAGAACGAGTTCTATATCTTTCTTTATATTCAATACGGTCTTTTTCCATCTATCAGCCTTAAGCTTTTGGATTGGATTTTGAACATCGTATCGAGTTAGTGTTATCCCTTTCGCGAATGTGTATGCGTCCATCCCCATTAGTCAAATTTCACATACCCCGCTCGTAATCCAAACTTGCATGTGAGAGGAGGTGTTGAAGTTGTTGTCCCACATCGCTTAAGAACATGTCTTATATCGTTCTTTATATTCAATGCGATCTTTCACCTATCGCCTTAAACTTTTGGGGTGGACTTTTTAACAGCTAGTATTCCACTTAGAATAATAGTTGGATAACAGTTCTTGAAGGATGATCTTCCAATCAGGCCAATTGCATATCATATGCAAAGACCGGTCCTTTTCCACCACAAAGTAAGTTGTGAGGCCGTGTAGCAGTTGCCAATTTGTAAAATCATTGCGGATCCAAGGGCAAATTGCAGAGGCCCTATGCCTTCAGGCATCATATTTTTCCTCTCAATGGAAGATGAACAGAATCCTGCAATGACAAAACCACGAATTTGATGATTGACCAATGATTAGACCCTATTCCATCACATAAATGTCAACCATGGCTCCATTTTCTTATTTCAAGCAAGATGTTCTGAAAATGAAGATATGAATGGGGCATAGATTTTCACATCACATGAGAGAAATTCTAAAAGATGTGCCAGCTTTGCTGCCTAGATATCACCAAACGAAACTTCAAATTTTGCAGGAATTCTTAATAACCAATGTGAGAAAAGCTGCAAATCTTAAACAAATATAGATGCCTGGTAATCCATGAATATAGTTGCCAAGGTGATAATCAAATCTTAAAAGCACAAGCTCCTGGAGAGTTCACGAGGGTCCCTTCCTGATATAGCAGAATAACTGGCACAGCAAGTCAAAGTTACAATCACAATCAACAATGTCAGCTTGCTGCACAAGGAGAAGCAGAAAAGGGCAAAGGAGTATTTCTCTCCCATTAACAAAACCAGATTTTGAATAAGTTGGAGAAAAGTCGGATTGCAATCAAGTTACAAGGAAAATGTATATAGAACTGAGAAACATGCGATGGCTCTGTAAAAAGAACAAAACGTAAGCTCTGTACACTACTACTCTTGACCAACAATCAGTTATAGTCACCTTGAACACCAACAATGCCACCAGGCTTTTACAGAGAAAACAACGCAATCCGCCAACTCAACAGCAAATGTGCAGCATCCGGACTCCAAGTCGTTTATCATAAAACAGTAATCCAGAGCAGGCCTCGCATAAGGAGCAGCTTCCACAGATGCGCATCAAGAGTGTCGGGCACACCAAGTTCATATATTTGTGCACACATGGATTGCTAAAGCAAACACTTAGCCAAACGCTCTGCTCGAAACATCAGTTTGAGTATTTGTCAGTAGGTCATAGTTAGTAAAAACAAATGCCCATATTAGGTAATCCTTCGACCCAAAAAAATATTAGCTAATCCAACTTAAAAATAAAGCCACATAGTGTTTATAAAACAAATATCTGCCACTTCTCTATATGGAAAGGAAAACATGATGGAAAATACTCCATTAAGGAAATACATGATACAATAAGGTGAGAAACAAGATAATTCAATCCTAAAGCAAAATATAGAAATCATACCGCATCATCTATTTTGCAGAGGAAATTCTCTGGAATGATGAGATCCAGCTACTAGAAGGTTTATTTTTGTTGCCATGGCCATGAGTGGGGTTTGCATTGTCCGTCGGCAGTTGAGACTTTGGAATATTCTTTTTTGAGACTCCATTTAGAGAAAATGAAGTAGGTGGCATGTTCACATTGCTCACAATCTACAAGATATAATCGCTTTTATCATTGGTGGGTGGCTTACCTGAACAGACTTATAAATGATGAAATAACAAACAGGAGCCTTGGCAAATTGGCATGAAATTGTTACATAGATTATTAGAATTATCCAACTATTTTGTCAATTAAAACCCACATCCGGTGTTCTCATATGCCCTTTATCCAACCAATTGGATAGGCTGATGTGCATTCTCTATCCTTTTTTCCCTAGGTAAATGCTGGTCAGAAACGGGGCTAATACTCACATTCTTGTTAACAGCACGGTCAGAACTCAGATTCTTGTCCATTGCAGATGGATGTTTTGGGCAAGTGACAGTACCAGCAGCATTGCTCGATCCACCAGGCTCTGCCACATCACTTGCATGAGCAGCATTTGTGCCACCTGTCATCAAACATACACAAATTTTAGTCCATTTATAAGCACGAGTCAATTACATCTCTCAATGAATAATACTCCTCTTTCTTTTCCAAGTTCTCATTCATCCTCTCCATCACTTCTTGTGTCCTAGAAAACCAGTATAACAACATTAAAGTGTTTAAGGGTCCTCCAACTCCAGAAGGAATTTCAGAGGATGACCATTTTAATGGTCAAATGAATAGTCATGAGTGTTTACCAGTAGTAGGAAGGTGTACAAAGATCACTAAAGATTATCCTAAACTGACAAAAAATTTCAAAAATTAACATACCGTATCCAGTCAACTATCACTACTAAACATCAGCAACAGACCAAATACATGAGCAGTAACTGACCTTGAAGGAGGTTGACATCCATTGGCATAGCACGTCTGCTGCTCTCTTCAAGAGTTGGCTGTAACAAACAATATTCCATCAACTTATCAGCATAATAGAGGAAAGGAAGGAATTATCAGACCACAACAAGTAGTGTTATCAAAGGAGCGATGCCAAATGATCATACTGGAAAGCACTTGTGTTACATAAACTTCTCATAAAGTAATTTAAAGTCAAGATTACCCACAGAAAATCGAGGATGAGTTTTGCTCTTTTGTGCTTGTTGGTATTTCAGGATTGTCCAATCAAATACATAATCAAATTGATATCCTGTAACACATATGGTTAAAAGTTACATGCCGCATTTCAGCGAATTTATCATATGTTGAGATCAAACAATATAGAAAGAACTTATCCTGCCTCCCATGAATAGTGATGCCAAAGTGATACATTCTGTTATCTAAGAGAAGATAAAGAGGAAATCCCAATCTACAATTTCTTGAGGTTTCATTTTCATTTGATACTTCCAGTTGACGTTCTGTTACATGAAGTACTTTAACATTAGACAGTTTGAAGAAAGCATATAATATTCACACTTGCCTCTTGGTTTGCCATTGACAAAAATTAATCCTACATACTGTTTTCTAAATGTCTGTAAATGCTTAAGAGAAAGGATCATCCTGTCGCGTGCCAGACCACATCTAATTTCAGACAAATAAAACAGGGTAAAGCTGGGAGAGATCAGGACAGCAAAAGTTGAGCCAAATCGCGTAATTATACTGCAACTATAAGGCACTTGATAGAGAAATAGCCATACCTAATAGATAAGGCCATTAAAAGAAAAGTAGAGCATGTGCTTTGGCATACAGAAAATCAAAGATTTAAGAAGAAAAGTGATGCACATAACTGCTAGCGTGCCAAGAATTGTGATTGCTTTGCATTTTGAAATTGACCGTCCTGATTGAGTATACAATACCTTCACGAGTAAATAGTTCACGAAATAGACGCTTCAAAAATCCATAATCTGGTCGTTGATCAAACGTCAAGGAATGGCAGTAATGGAAGTATGAAGCAAACTCTACAGGATGAGATTTGCAAAGAACCTTGAAAAAGAGAGCCAACTCAAGTTATCCAACTTGAAGAAAGCAAAGCAACAGGCATACACATCATTTGACACACCTCAATAGGCGTTGATAACTTCTTCTCACAAATCTTATCATACTTTTGTTTCTTTGTAGCTGCTTTCAGTCCCTGCCAAGGAAGGCTGTGAAATGAGATATCACTATATTAGTTCAGCACAAGAGAAATGCAACGAAAATTCTGGGAAAAAAAAGATTTTAAGTCATGTCCTCTGGTTGTAATGTCTGTGATCTATACTTTTGGGATAGTAACATATACCTTCCCCTGAGGAAATACAGAAGTACATAGCCAAGTGACTCCAAATCATCTCTTCGGCTTTGTTCTGAAAATAAAACTAGTTAACATTGGTTGCTCATGTCACTGAACATGCACGTGCAAAAGGAAAAGCAAAATGACATGATCCAGCTTACCAATCCCAAGATGAGTATTGCAACTTGCGTAACGTGCTGTGCCAGTTAAATTTTTGTTTTCCCTGAACACACCATAAACTTCAGTCACGACAAGAACTAATGCTCTCTTCACAAATAAATAATTCTCCAGATTTCTCCTTCAATATATTGATGAGAAAGTACCCAGACAGATTTTTGTGGACCTCCGACATAGTAAAAAGATATTATGTAGCATCATGGGAGATCTTAAACTTGATGTATTCAATGTGAAGTAAAATTCACCAAAATAAACTAATTGGAAAACCTGTATGGGATATGGCGATTAGTTGTGGAGTCCCGATATCTCTTTGCAAGCCCAAAGTCAATAATATAAACCTGGCAAGAAGGATATTGGAACAGAATGATCAAAGGTATGAAACACGACAACTAGCTGGTGGTGGCAGACATCATGTAAAGCAACACATTCATCACCTGATTTGCTTTTCTACCCAGACCCATCAGATAGTTATCGGGTTTAATGTCTCTGTGCAGAAATCCTTTTGAGTGCATGTACTCTATCCTTGTTATCTGCAAAAAGAAAGGTGCAGATAAACAAATGTAACCATATACGTCACTTTCAAAAGCAAACCTGCAGCTGCTTGACGATTCAAAGGAAATTCAAGATTTCTACTTACCATTTGATCTGCAAGCATCAAGACTGTTTTCAGAGAAAACTTCCTCCCACAGTAACCGAATAAATCTTCAAGACTCGGTCCAAGAAGCTCAAGAACGGCTACATTATCCTCTCCATCTACGCCGGACCATTTTATGCTAGGAATACCACCTGGAATAAAGAGCAAGAGAGAGAGAGCAGATAAGTAGCTAATTATGCGAGGCCTCGTATCCATGGGCTGCACATGTGATGTGGTACATACTCCCTCCTTGAAGAATGCTGTACAATTTTGCTTCATAGAGAAGCTGAGGATGCTTTGTCCGATTATTCTCCTGCAAAGTAAGGATACAGAAGAATGTCACCCGTTCACTGCCCATCTGAGGCACTCTCAATACACAGTCAGCTTAGGACTAGCGAAAGTCAGCTGAAACGGATTGAATTATCGAAAGACATTTATTCGACGCTACACACGCTGAAAAGAAGAGGCAAGCTCGGCAAAAACGAACGCGAAACTCTCTAAGCTCGCCATCGGATCACGTCCGTCCGAGCTCAAACAAAACGACCCAGAAGCTAATTCAGCCCGATACTTACAATCTTAACCGCGACCATCTCAAACGTATCCACGTCCGTAGCTGCAAATGGAAAAAAGAAAATGAAAACTCACAAGGGTCAATCGAATTGACACGGGTTTTCGCTACTGCGTCCCAACAAGAAACTAACTGAACAGTTGTATGATGTAAGAGACACGACACACGATCGAGCTTGAGCACGTGGACTGACCGAGGAAGATTTCGCCGAACGACCCACTGCCGATCTTGCGGCCGAGCTTGTACTTGCCGCCGACAACGCGCTCCATCGGACTGGTCGAGCTCTGGGGTTCGTCAAGAAGCTTTTTTTATCACGTCGAAGCTTCTGATTCGGTTTAGAGAGAGAGGGAGAAGGGTAAGAATGAAATGAATGATCAAAGAGAGAGAGAGAGAGAGAGAGAGAGAGAGAGGATGGAGAGAGAGCGACTTTCTGAGGGAGTTTTTGTTTCAACTGAGAAACTCAGACCACACGCAGAAGAAGGAAGCGTGCGTGGCAACGGACGACAGGAAATCTTGGCGCATATTAATATTAATTTCCTCGTTGTCCAAATTAGACTTTTGTCATTTGCAAAGTTTGAGGAAAAAACAAATTTTGTCACGTCTAACCACTAAGAGGGGTTGAATTCTTCCTTTTTAAAAGCACGAAAACGAGAGAAACAAAACAAAAATTACGAAAAATTCAAAGTGAATTATCCGATATCGTGATTTAGACGTTGAATGGAAAATTTCAAAATTACAAAATCAAAGGATGGCTCCGAACAGGCCTACCATAAGGAAGGTTCGTGCAAATCGACTTGCTAACAACGGAGTAACATTGCATCGTCAAAGTTATTACCATGATCGACCGATCATGCGGGCACTTCTTTTTATAAAAGTTGATGCATTGAAAATAATGAGAAAGAAAAGAGAGAAAAAGAGCAGAAGATTCGAGCAATACGATTCAATTCCACACAATAAATAGACGTTAATCAAGTAATATGATCCATATAAATAGACATCAAGTACGTTTATTGTTGAATCCTTGGACAACAAATTGAACATACAAGTAGACGGAGATGCGTAAGACTCGTCAATCTTTGCCAAGAACAGGCAAATGCTACTGCATCAATCAATACTGAGGCTTGGAACACTCCGGAGGCATCTTCCAGTTGAACCTCTTGGTGTCCTTGCAATAGTCATAGACCACGTACTTGTCCCTCGCCCACTTCATCTGTCCCTGCTTGGCACTGCTGAGCTGGCCGTACGCCAGTGACGTGTACCAGTTCGCCGCCGTCTTGGCCGTGCACTGCCATATGCTGGCGGGCCCAAACCACTTGCAGGCCCTTGCCTGGAAGTTGCGGAACTGGGCCACGAAGGGCGCGTGCCGCCAATCGGTCTTCACGAGCCCGCCCCTCGTGGCCCATTCGTCCGCGTTCCACAGGCTTGAGTACACCCTCATGCCTTGCTGGTTCGGGTACCCGACACCCTGGCTCTGGTAGTTCCTGAACACTCGGATTGGTATGCTGTCGATGTACCACCTGCTCTTGTCACGAAATCGCAATACGAAGACTATTAGGTCACCAAGTACTCGAGGAAATGAAGAGATTTGGCAAGAGCTATGTGTAACTTGTAACTTACACAACTTCGGTGGGGTTCCAGTGAATGGTGTAGTTGTGAAAATCGGCCGTGGGGTCGAACCACAGGTAGAATTGCTGTTCTCTATTACCGATTCCTTGAGTGAAAATGTTTGTGTGGATGGTGTAAGGTTGCCCGGAAATGTTGCCCAGGAATTCGAAGTCGATCTCATCGTGATTTGGCCCCGTGGAAGATAGCTGCATATAAATGTGCATACACGCGATCGAATCCTTAAGATTTGTAAGTTTAGGGGCGTTTCTGCATAGATTAGATTTGATTTTATCTTACATAGTATGCAGTGACTGTCCCAGCAGAATTTCCAGGGACCAGCTTGATCAGCATTTCGATGCTTCCAAATAGGTAAGCGCTCTTGGATTGAAAGGCTGAACCTGCAAATCCGACACCGGTATGAGGATGTGTTATAATTCGCTCCACATCGAAATTCATTTACGGTCAGACCATCGGCTTTGATTAGTGTTATACTGGCATTATAGGCAGATCCTAGATCCAGCAACTAAAAAAAATCTGTCCATTCAGCCTGCAATATGACTACCATATACATTTTTCTAGTCAATATGAATGCCTTGATCTTGAAGCGCTTTTTGCAATGCTAATTCGATGCGCGTCGAGTATATATAAGGATGCTTTGTCGAGTTTAGAAACTGTTATACCAGAGATCTTGTCCAACACGAGTTGAACATCGTTGCCGTTGTTGAGGACCGAGGACTGCCGAGCGCCCCACGTGAAGAACGCGCTGTCCCAGAACGAGGCCTCGACCCGGCATCGATCCACGAAGGCGGAGGAGAAGAAGAGAGCTATCAATAAAGCAGGAAGCCTCGCCATGTTTTCTTCTCTCTGCTTTCTTTCTCACAATGTATCAGAGAACTCCTATGTTTGTGTTGTGCGGTGGGTTGTCTGCTTTGCCTTGGTTCTGAGGACTTTATATAACCGGGGATCATCACATATGGCCGCTCTAGGAAAGAACTTCCTCCGATGAATATATTACATGTTGTCCTAGAATGTGTTGAGGTGTTGAGCCTGTCAGGGTCTCTGGATTCTGACCCTTTCTAGGACCTACTCATGCTGTCCTCCTGTCCAGCTCCCCCTTACAATGATTAACAATTTTAAGCTACGAAGTAAGGATGAAATCTTAATCCTGAATTGAGCAGAACTGTTTGAGGAATCATGCTCGATCCTCTCCTTTGTCACCTTGACTACAATGAACTCGAATGGGATTCATTGCGATTCGAACATGAAATCAGCCGATCCGGACCACTCATTTAAACTCTTTGGTGTCAGCATGAGATGTTGTTTATCACGACGCTAAATTAAGGATATCCGCCGCATCTTTTGGTGAATTGTACATCCATGGAGAAAAGTGTCAAAAAAGTCATAAACCTATTGAGTCTGCGCCTATTCAATCCTAAACATTTTGCATTTGTATCAATTAAGTCAATTTGATCAATTTTGGCCATAAATCGCTGATGTGGATGCCTATCGTCCCACGTGGCACAAATGACGTTGATGTAGATATTATTTATTTATTTATTTATTTATATATTTCTAATTTATTTTTTTTCATTTTTCTGTATTTTTATTTTTTTATTGAGGGGCGGCGAGGGTTGTCCAGAGAAGAGTATTTTGGGGGCAGGGAGGAATAAAATTTTGTGATAACTAAATCTTGGAGGCTACCCAAAGAAGAGTGTGTCGTGGCTGAGACTAATAATGCAAGAGGAAGGAATTGCCAGTTGTAAATGTCATGAGTCGACAACCTCAGCTAACATCTACCTAGACGTGCACACTTCAATTGAGATGCGTTCGAGTTCATAACGCGCTTAGTTTGGACCTAGATCATCTCGGGCCAATTTTCATTAGGAAAATTATCAAAAAAGTCTTAAATTAGATTTAATAGAAAAGATAGACCATCTCTATAATTGTAATTTTCAAGAATGGTTCTTTTGATGACCAAGCACCGACCTATTGTGTTGAGATTGAATCGAAGTCGAGACCTTGCTCCATTTTTTTTCTTCTTCTTTTGGTAACTACGAAGTTCGCCTAATGGGTGACCATCGGATCTAGGGGCTACCTTATCGACCGGTGATCAATGGGCAAGAAGCCCGTCGAGGCCCGAAAAGGCGAATGAACGGGCTTCGGGCAACATCCCCACATGAGAAATCTCGGCCCCGGATTTTGGCCCGACCCTTGTATTTCTATGTAACTCGGGTTCGGATAACACACAAGGCCCGACCTCCGGACCGGCTCGGCACAAGTCCACCCAATGATCACCGCAAGGGGATGTCTCCTCAAGAAAAGTTGATAACTCATTATAGTCTAGTTTTGGTAATTTCATATGGAAATTAGTGAATTTGAAGGGGTAGTAAGTTATGCAATTAAGTTAGGAAAATTGGTACGTAAGTTTGGAACTTGCAAAGAACTGTAAAAAAGAATTTGGTAATTTCATGATTAAGTATTAGTACATTACAAGTCAAATTACCTAGAAAAAAAAAGGGTTGCCTGTCATTTTAATTATCAATGATTTTTAACAATTATCAATGTTTATTGAAATTTTCAGGCATGAGAAAGGAATATGTATGTTTGGGCACTGAATACTAGAACAGGAGAGCATCAAATTCGAGATAAGACATTGCCTTTCCACAGCACAATACATATGCGACCAGTACCCAATTTAGGGGAAGGAACAAATAAGGATCAATCGATCATGGCCGATCTCCAAACCCACCCAAACCTACGTCACTTTTACTGGATTTGAACCCAGGTTCCCACGCTTGGGACGCCCTTGTACACCACGAATACCAGGTAATAACCCGGCGGCGCGATCGTCCCGGACGGGGGCGACTTGGTGTCGAGGTGGTAGACATCGCCCTCCTTCCTCAGCACGGCGTTGGCGAGCTGCAAGAGCCTCTGGTTCATGGAATACCCGTGCGTGGTGAAGGGCGGCGAGTACATGGTCACCTTCACGTCCCTCTTGCGCACCCTCCGGCCGTCCGAGTTGACCCTGAACTTGATGTAGAAGCTCCTGTTGTATTCCATCTTCTTGTCGGTGAGTTCGGCGACGATCTCGGGGCGGTATTTCTGGAGGGCCGGGGTGAGGTAGGGGGGAGAGAACTTCTCCATGCGCAGCTCGGTCGGGTACGGGACGTTGGTGAAAAGGTAGGTCGGGTTGGTGTTGCTGCCTGCGACGAGGATCCTGCCGTCGGGGAGGACCATGGAGGTGGAGTGGTACATGCGGGGGATGGTGGCGACCTTCAGCTCCCGGAAACGCTCACCAGCAGGCTTCTGGGGCGAGTAGAGTACCGGGACGTAGTTCGGGTCTTCCGCGTAGTTCCATGCAGCTGTGCCTGTTCGATAGAAATTAATAGAGATTGTTAGAAAACTTAGCAATGTAACATCGAATTTAAAACAACTTAGACATAATTTTCGTGAAGAATTTTGCCCCATCAAAGTCAATATGTACGTGTGTATGTGTACCTTTGGTAGCTCCGTTAAGCATGAGGAGATCTCCGGTGGGCAAGATGAGCATATCCCCCATGACCCTCCGCGAAGGCATCGCCTCCTTCTCCCACTGTGCGTTCGGGTCGGTCACCACGAGCCGGGCGCAGTCCCGGAGCGCTGGCATGAACGTCTTGTTCTTCTCTACTGCCCGGTATGCCGTCGGCTTCGCACCACCACACACAATGACCTCCGCCTTGACCCTCCTCGAGTCCATGTGGTTCTTGAGGATCATGGGGAGGAGCGCCGACATCCCTGAGGCCGGGTAGTTGCGGGATCCGCCGATGAGGCGGGGGAGCTCGCGGACGATCTTGTTCCTGCGGGCGTCGAGGATGATGGAGCGGCTGTTGGCAAAGACGAAGAGGTTGCCGTCGGGGAGGAGGTTGACGAAGGGGTAGAGATTGTTCTCATCGAGGTCGGTCGTCTCATCGAGGAAGGGGAAGAAGGTCGTCTTGGCGGAGATCTTGTTGTTGACGGTGACGAACTCGTAGCTGTAGGAGCGGCGGCCGCCCATGACGACGAAGGCCCCGTCTTCAAGCTTGGTCTGAGTTGAGTACCTGTCAATTGGTGATCATAAAATTAGGTTAATCACAACTTGCAAACTATGGTCACTTGAGTGTGTCGTATAATTGGGAATATGAACTGGGAGATTATCTTACCATCTTCCGTTGCCAAGCACATTGGGGGTATCTTGCCAATCGCAGTTATCGCATAGGCCGAGAAATCGAACCGATTTGCTGCCGGCGTCGAACCCTCCGGTGCTCACGAAGTTTCCATCGGCTCCGAGCCCCCCGGAGGAGCACCACGGGTCTGTAATTATCTATTTATAGATCAAGGAGAAAAATTTATTAGGAAACTAAATACATTCTTCCAAAAGTTTCAGATCCTATGATTGAAACGAAGCATGGACAGAAATCTAGTACAATATTGGATTAATACTTCCTTAATTGGACACACGCGTCCATCATGTTAAGAATAAATTGTGCTCTAATATGGTATCCAAAACCAAAATCAATTGTGTCAAGCAATAATTGTTAATTAGGGCTTTGGTTATTGTTTGTACTTTAAGCCTAATGATCAACCCAGTTATGATCGATGAATAGGCACTGAAATGACCTCGTGTGTGTTTGCATGGAAAAGTTGTCGGCAGCCTTTCTCAGAAATAGCACTCCCCCATATTTATTTCGGGACATTTAGGTAATTTCATAATTTATATGTTTAGTGGGAAAAACATAAAAATTACACATTTCATATAACACAAATTTTGAAAATTTACTTTAGGCATGCATGCAAATTGTAATTATATGCACAAGGGCAAGAAGTTTAATTGTTTCATGCAACTACCATTACATGGAGAGGAAAATTTGTGAAGTGGGAAATCATATTTTGAGTTAAGGGTCTTGTAATAGTTGGATGATCCCGAAATCGATCGAGAGAGAGAGAGAGGGAAAGTACATTGAGCGGCCGGAGCGCCCCGGTCTCGATGTCGTAGATGTCGGCATGAGCCCAGCAGTCGGGTGCCTTGGCCTTGGGCCTCAGGGGGCAGACCATGTTCTTGGCCAGCCGGATCTTGGACGGCCCGAGCACCGTCGAGTCGAAGATCAAGGCCTTGTTGTTCGGGAGCAGCTGCATGTGCATGGCCGAGACACCGGAGCTCTTGGACACGAGCTCCCATTTCCCGTCGAACTCGCTCTCATTCGCGTCCTCCGCATCGTCGCCGGTATGGTCGCCGAACAGGGCGAACCTGAAGCCAGGGTCCTGGTCGATCACCGCCGTCCGTTCCCCCTCGTCGCCCATGACCCCTCCGTCGTTGCCCACGGCTGCGTCCCGGAGGAGCTGGGACCCGCCGACCAGCTTCTCCGGGTTGAAGAGCCGGTCGAAGAGGCCGCCCCGGAACGGGAGGAACTGCGAGTGGGCGGAGGAGAGGAACAGCAGCGGGAGGAGGAGGCACAGGGCCTTGGGTGGGAGGAGGATTGCCATTGATGAGAGAGAGAGAGGGAAGATGGGGGGAGGTGGTGCGTCTGCAATGTTGGCTCATCGGGGCCGCGGCTTTTTAATGGCGTCGTCGGTTGAGGGCGGTACTACCGGTCGTTCCCCAATTGGAGGGACGAAATCGATCGTGTGGACTAGGCTTCTTCTCTTTCGATTCTCGCACGTGCGAACGGCCGAGGTTTCTCACCGGTCGCGCACGCGATTAACCGAATTCGTTCCACCCCACCCTTTCCTGTTCTGGTCGATTTTGTTCCGGAGGCAGCTAAATTAACCGCTGGTGTATTTTCTCGGAACGTTTTCGGGCCCCGCTGTTCTAAAACGTAACGCCACGTGTTTTCGATGATGGGCATTTGGCGGGTTAGTTTATTTATTTATTTTTTATTTATGAAACCTCCTTTCTTACACGACAAAAATAACGTGGGGGTCAACTCGTTGACTGTCGCACCACATGTTCTGCCCTTTACCGACAGCGACGTGAGGAGACTCTATTTTCATCGGGAGTAAATGGTCCCGTCTTAGGACATGGTACCCTTCCCCGTCGGACCTCGAAAAGAACGTTTTCTATAGCCATGGTTAGCTATAATTCGTCGCGAACAATGATCAATTAGGCCCTCCTAGACCTGATTAATCTCAGAAAAGAGCTCCAAAACTATGCAATATCTGGCCAAAAAGAAGTTTACGGAATGTTACGAGTGCTTTAGCTGATTATTCCTGCTTTGTTTGTGCAGAGTTCCTTAATCTCTTTCTTTGGACACGATGATCTATTTCAAATATGAATATGAAGATAAAAGGGGAGATCTTGCCCTAGACTTTGCTATTTGAGCGAAGGGAGAGCTAGAAAAAGTTGAAGATTTCCGTCGAGGGGAAGAGAAGACACAATGTTTTCGTATTACACCATTTCGCGAGGCCGTCGTTAGATTCAATTGGAAATAGTTGCTACCGGTAGATTTCGCCCTAATTATTGAAATCTCAGGTTTGTAAAGCAAGGGCATGACTTAAACGCAGGGATCGTCAAACACTCATTTCCACAAAATTTTCCTCTATATTTGGTGCCAAGAAAAAGGGTCACACAATCTCATGCCTGCAGCCAATAATGTGACTAATTAGAATTTCCTCAATATCTTTTTGTTACATACTCATTCTTCTTTAGATTGATTCTTTAGGTGATTTAGGATAATGAATTATCTAACGTGTATTCGTCTTGAAAATTGTCAAAAAATTCTAAATCTATCGCATTTTTGTCCATTCAATTTTAAACTTTATAAATTTGCCATTTTTTTTTTGTCGAAAGTCTGCCAATTGAGCCATAAACTTTTTACTTTTTGTCAATTGAGTCTTATTTGCTAGAGATTAATGAGGTGGATGCGAACAAGAGGGAAAAAGAACAAAAGAAAAGAAAAATTAAAAATTAATTTAAAAAATTAAAAAATATATATTATTTATGTCGGCGACAACTATCATATATGGTACCACCTGGCATCCAAGTTAACGATTTTCGGTTAAATTTAAACAAACAAACTCTATTGGCAAAATATCAAAAGGTTTAAAATTCAATTGGGAAAGTTAAAAAGGTTATAACTCAATTAGCCAAATGTATGTTAAAGACTTTCGGACAATTTTCCCCTTTCTTGTTAAGAGGCGATTAGATTAGATCAGAATTATATTTGCACTGACTCCTACAACCCAAGTTTCTCTTTGTGAAATAAAAAAAAAAAAGGGTTTGATTCCATTCGTGGTCGATTTCAATCCACGGTACCGACAGCACTGAAACTATCTTTTGAGAAAGAAAAGAAGAAGCACGACACATGAAGGCATATCCGCAGATCGTACGAATGGACTAGAGTTAACCCCATCAACATTGCTTCCTTGGCTGCAAGAAGCTCACTGTTTGACTTGAACGACATGATCCTCAGACGCTGTCTACGGTGTTAAGGACGAAACCTCGTGCATGTCAAACGAGAAAACACTGATCGACCTAGTTCCTCGGTGCGTACACAACGAAGCTGTCGAAACCCTCTTCAGCAGATGGGGCTAAATTAACCACTCCAGATCATGCACATAACCTGCAAAATGTATTTCGACACCGTCTTTTGTAGGTAATATAAAGTGTCGTTTTACTCAAGAGACTAGTAAAGCGATCGATCTATACCTCACCCACATCGGAAGAATCTCAATCCTTTTGCCACCATAAGGATCGTCACCAGAAAAGCCATGTGAACGTGATCATGAGACACATTTTGAGTAATATTCACCGATATGGCACATGCAACAGGTTGAAACAAGCTCTTATCTTGATTAATTACAAATGTCAAGAGAAGATGCTTAATTTTCGGCAGCTGAAGCGAACAACCTACCAATGTTTTGAACAGAACATAATACAGAAATTCTCTTCAGTGTTAGACCAAATGTCCTCTGACAGCCTTGAAGAAAAAAAGATCCTGCTTCTCGGCTTCCAAGTACAATGATTTCAATTAAATGTGCAAACGCATTTGCAGTTTCGCCTAAGCTCCTTGTGGTACAAAGCGCCAGAGGTCCACGGCAATGTCTACCTCCCTTTTCTTGTGAAACTTGTACATTTGAGGCACATCATACCGAAGCTGTGGAACATGAAATGAAGAACACCAGAAATGAAATGCCGCATCAAACAAAGTAGACGCACTCTCAGACAAGAATGCAAGTAAAGAAAACACAAAAATAGAATGGCATTGAATTTTGGAACAGAATTAATACGAAAGCAAATTCAAACCTCACACAAAACTTCGGCACTGCCAGCATTGAAGTCCCGCAGCGCTGCCCTCTTGACATGCTGCCATCATAGTAAAAAAGATGATAAGCATTGCCCCATTATGGAAGACAGACGTATTACTAGACAAACAAAAGAGGCTAAACCTTAGGCCCCCTCTGAACAGAAAATAGACAATATACGGCAGGTTTTCATGTGCTTACAAGTCAGATCTCACCAATAAACCATGTGACAAAATTGAACAACTGTCTAACAAGCTCTCCATCACAAGCTGGGAAAGCAATAATCTTTAAACATGATGGGGACCTCAACAGGCACCTGGTACCATTAAATAACTGGACCAACCAAATATAAATAAACCAGGACAATATTACTGACCCACTTGACGTGTCATGATAGTCAGAATCAAGGTCAAGACATTCATTACGCTCACAATGAGGAAATTTCTTAGAAGTTTGTTGCAGCACAAGATGATGCCCATCCCCTGACCTCACCACCAGCCCCGCCGACAAAAATAAAAATAAAAGCCCATACCCACATGTACTTCCTAGTTTTGAGAATACCGACATCTTGTATATACTCAGGTGCTACCGTTCAGAAATTTAAGAAGCATAAAAAACAATACATTTCAAGTTTTGTCTGTTCACTGAAAATTTCTAGTTTCCTATCGAAGAAAACAGAAAAATAATCAAGAGTTGTACTTGTAAGGCCTGGCTTGTCTCCAAAATTTTAAAAACTGAAAACCGTCTCTCAAAACATATGATGTTTTCTCTTTAGTTTCCAAACTAGAATAAACAGGAAATTGGAATTACCGAATATTTGTCATAGTTTATTGATGTTAAAGTACAATATAACTGGTTTAGGAAAATGAAGAACTGAAACCAAAAACAATTTTTTCAAGATTATCAGTGAAAGGAAAGCTGAAAAATATTCTTTGGAACCAAATTCTCGAGCAATGTGACTAGTTGAACCACAACCACATGTTACAGATGGCTATGATCATTGATCATGTCATGCTGATGAAAGACAGTAATTTCCAAGGCCATTCTACTAAGCTCATTAGAATGACCCAGGCCTACCAAGATGAGCCCAGTAACAATCCGGTTGAATGGGCCAGATTGGAAATTTACGCTTGAATCAGGACTTTGCTGCTATTCCTGCCCATATATGGTTTCATAAAATACTGGCAGGCAACAAATAAACAGCAAAAGGAGGTTTAATTGCAAGCTTGTTCCAACCAGTACATCTCCAAAATAAGTCCGCACCGGATAATACAGGGAGGTGAAAAAAAGTGTGTTGAAAGCTAGTGTGTAAATGACAAAACACATTTGATCCAAAAAAAAAAAAAATTGATAAAACACATGAGTGCAAAGTGGAAGCTTCCAAAGAAAACTTAAAGCGCAATACTTACTTCTCTTGTGGATGTTTTATGCAATGAATAAACTGCTTGAGAGGCAACCTGGTGTCAAATGTAACAGATCAATCCATATTTGTATACAACAGCAATAATCAAGAAACAATCTGTTTGCTTAGCTACCGCAAGAGCCACTCTGAGAAACTCCATGTCCGCCCCTTTTCTCCGGGTACCAAAGGGAGGATTCATTACGACAGTATCAACAATCTGACCTGCAAAAAGAACAGAGTTGTTATGGTCATTATATACTGCTTCAAGTCATGTGGATTAGTCTCTATGCAAGTTTGGGAAACACGTCTTTACAGGTCATGAACTCGATACCAATGATTAAGAATATAATTGACAACATGATCAGTGAAAATGAAGCAACAGCACAGAAGATTAAATATAGCACCTGGGTAAATTAGTTACTTTTGCCCCTTGTTGCATGCTAAGTTCCGTACTGAACATTTACAACACAAGAAATCGTGAACACCTTCGACCAACAAGCCATATATGAAATGCATCTATTCATGGATGGTTTTATTTCATTAAGTAATAGCATCTCCACTTGCCAGTTAAACCCAACAACTTTCCACGCAGCTGACATTTTGCAAAAATGCCTCTGCTGAATTGTGATAATACAACCCTAACGTCCACAATCCTTACGGTGGTAAAGGATGGTAGTAAGATTAGATACATCTTCAGTACATATCACATGAAATGTAATCTCATTTATCATTAATCCAGTATGGCAACAATTCCTGTCAACTGGCAAAGCAAGAACTAAGCAAACGGCATGTGAGGGCCTTGCCTTTTTCTGCCTAATCACCATTACATGAACTGACACATATGTATCCACATACAGGACCTCACTATCTTTTGAAAGTAGGCTGTAGGAAAAGAAAGATGGAAATAAAAGAAAGAAAAAGATCCAGCAAATCGAAACGGTACTTCTCATATACCTTAACTTTTGATGAGTTATTTATTCAGTAAAGATCATTGTGGAAGAGAGAGAGAGAGAGAGAGAGAGAGAGATTGACTGATTGATTTATCTTATTTGAGCTAGAGGTATAGTCTCTTCTTATTCTGTTTTGCACGATGCGAACTACCAAGAATTCGCATGCTTTGCTTCAAAGATAAATGCTTTCATGTTCCACTTCCACTTTGTCCCAAATTTGACTTGTAGATATCACTGTGTGAAGTGTGATAACGACGAGAATCGAGAAGGCAATGCCTTGACCCGGAAAGATAGTGCACTGAGTAGGATGAAAGAGAAGAAGCAAGGTGATGCCAGGACATAACATATTCCATGAAGCAAGGTAATTTACCCCTGAAATCCAAGTTCCTGAGATCACATTGAACCAAGTTCAATTCCACCTGCACAAGCATTTAAACATTAGATGCAAATTTACATCACTTACTGACTAGTTAGCTAGTTCTAGTTCTAATCGATGTTCCATATAAGTTCTTAATTGCAATTGAACAAAACCCACAGCTAAAATTCATTCTAGCTCAGGCCAAAACAATAGAATGAAATGCAAACTGCAATTAAAATAACATTTGTCTTTCCTCTTAGGGACAACAGTGAAGAGTTAAGAGGACTGTTCTGCTGACAAGCAACGCAAAATTCAAAGTCCTCAGCAGCCAAGGTAAAGAACCTGCACTCTGCACATGAACTATGCTAATTGAGCAAAAGCTATCCTTACTGATTAGAACTGGTACCTCAAGCTCCTCCGCATTCGTAGATGCGATTTCAAGAGACCGAGAATCGACATCAATCCCGACGACATGCCTGCCCACAATAATTAAGAAAAAAGAGGACAACGTACGACTCATGAGATCATCACTCCAAAAGGGGTTCACTTTAAACTGGTCGCCCAATTCAAGAACACAAAACATAGAAAGGCAGAGTCGCCTCGTAATGGGTGCCAATACAATTACAACAAAACAAACGATAGCTGAGACACTCACTCTGCCCCTAAGAGAGCCGCCGCAATACTCAACGTACCACAACCACATCCGAAATCAGCTACAACTCTGTCGCTCACATCTCCGAATGAATTCTCAGCCTAACGCACGAAAAAGAAAGAAAAGGAAAAAAAACATGCATCAACAATCAAGAACTCGCCCACAGCGATCAACGACCAAAACAAGAGAGGCGGATGAGATAATACAGTGTAAAGCATGCGAGAAGCAATGTGAGGTCCGGTTGGGTACTGTTCCAGCTCCACCTGCAACAACGACGGCGACGACGACGACAGCGAAGAAAGCCCACGAAGATGCTCAGAAATCGCTTACTCTGTGCAGTATCAACATGCGTATGTGGAACTTTGACATTACTCTAGAGAGAAAGAGAGAGAGAGACCTTTGGGTTGGAGAACTGTTGAAGATCGCCCAGGAGACCTTCCAATTGCTTCAGTTTCATTGCAGAATCTCCGCACGGACAGGAGGAGAGAGAGAGAGAGAGAGAGAGAGAGAAGAATGAAGTGCAAAATCCGAAAAAGGCTTCGCCTTTTACCCTTTATAAAAAAACCCTAATTAGGATTCTGGATTTCTGATTCAAAAAGAGCTAATCTAGTGGAAAGGGAAAGAGCAGAGATCCAGACACATATTCTAAGCTGATGCAGGGCTTTGCCATGGCATAAGGGCTTTCTGCCTGCTAAAATACAAGCAATTCCATTGGGCTAAATAGATGCTTGACACCTTTAACTTTTTCGCTTTTATTTAGTCTCTCATCCCGAGAGTATTAATTGGACGTTCAAAAAGTCACGGTTAATCTGTTGATATAAAAGAGACAAGTGCATTAGAAGTCTTAAAATTTATCGTGAAAATATAATTAAATCATGAAACTTTTAAAACGTATAATCAAATCCTAAAATTTGTCAAAATTATACAATCGAGTCCATCCGCTAATAGCGTCAATTTGTCTAACCGAAAATGTTGACGTGGGATTTTAAAGTTAATTTCTATCTCCTCCGTGATATTTTTTTATTATTCTATTTTCAAGATCTTACTTAAATTAATTAAGAAAAACCAAGAAGAGGCTAATATTTAATTTAAAAAGCTAAAACTTAAAAACAAAAAATAAATGGAAGGGCAACAGGGCAAGGCCTTGCAGACGAGGCTTGACCGGCGGAGGGGCCGGCGACCTCTTTGCCGACCCCGGTCGAGGGTGGCCGGACCATCGCCGGCCTCGAGCGAGACCTAGCCTCCACCCTAGCCAATACGAGTTTTTAAGCTAAAGTACTTATAATTAGGGGTGAGCAAATTGGACCACCAGAATCGGGATCGCCCGAACCGGATCCGGACCGGCGGTCCGGTTCTCGCTTCTAGAGGGCGGTGGTCCGATTCCCAATCGGCCATGAAATTTCTGGATGCTCTTCACCACTAATTCATTACCAATCCATGCTCTTCTTTAGATCAAAATCCATGTTATATGGCTTTGCCTCGGGATAAAGTTATCACTTGGCAAAATCGATCTTGTACGAGGAAAAGTTGGCATTACTCAACCAAGTGGAAGCAGCAAAACCTGATCTCGAGGTTGAGAAGTTGAAGTGCGAGATAAGGTGCCATATTAGATTGAAGTTGAACAAACATCTAAGTGGGAATTTTGATGGTTGATGCATCAGATAGCTGAGAATGTAAGTCGGTTTATGAGCGATTTGACCTTGGTAGCTGAATGAACTCATAGAAGAGATAGTTTCACACGACGGTGGTTTTCGAAAGAGAAGCTTCATGTTACTAGTTTCTTGGAATTGCCCGACCGGATCGGATTGACGGTCCGGTCCCCGGTTTCTTGAAAATGAAAACCAAGACCACCGTTTGGTTTCCGATTCTTGAAGGGAATCGGACCAGACCGAGAACCTATCACCCCTACTTTCGGTTGCAATAATTATTAATTGCTTCTACGGCTACTATAGGTAGTTGGTTGAGTATGAAAAGCTGGCGTCGTTTTTGTAGGATGCTACTGGTTTGTCATGGAAGGGTATAAAAGCTATATGTCAAGGTGACAGACCGTGAACGACGGTTCTCATCGGTGCTCGTATCCATAGAGCACCGAGAATAGAAGTACATTACTTATAGTATAAAATATGGGTTATAGATGTTAGAGAGGATAGTTGTTCTAGAATTTTTAAACAACCAATTCAGTTTTAAACATTTTAATTTTTCCGATTTAGTCTCTAACCTTTTAACGATTTGCCAATTTAGTCATAAATATTTTGAATATTTGTCAATTTAGTCATAAACTTTTTCACAATTTCCCAATTAAATCATTTCACCTAATTTTGGGCGAAAATTGCCGACTTAAATGCCGACTAGTGTTTAACTATCTTATATGACGTGACTGATGCTTGTAATAGACAATTTTTGCATTTTCGAGCCATAGGTGAAATGAAAAAAAGGAAAAAAAAATTAGATTTATAAAAAAAATGCAAAAATTCTGCATGTCTACATCAGCCACAACACATAGGACTAAATGTGCTAAGTTCTACATAATTGTAAAAATGAACTAAATTGAATTGACACAAATACAAAATATTTATGACTCAACTGAAAAAAAAAATTTAGAAATAAATTTTCATAATTACAATAAATTTAGAAATTTTTTGTAATTATCTCTTTATGGGCATGTGCCTAATGATTGCAAAATGAAAGAGAAAAATGGAATCTTTAACATGAATTTTTTAAAAAAGTTAAAAGTAACTATTTTCGTTCTCGATTAATTTACATAAAAACAAAATTGAGTAATCAAATGTGAATGCGATTACTCCACACATATCAATCATGGACACTCTTTACCGCCGCCTCCTAGCTTTATCTGGTCTGGGCTTGTGTCTAAGCCCATCTGAACTCCGGACTGTCGGAATAGAAATGCCCAGGCCACAATCCACGTCGTTTTGATAAATTCAAGGCTAAGAAAGCTAAAGCTTTACAGTCCTACCGAAGGTAACATCCTGGGAAGGAATGTTGAACAACATTCTACACACGCCTACAGGGTTAAAATCCACAAGTGACTGAGAAAAAAGAAGCTAAATATGCTAAGTTCTACAGAAGATAACATTACAGGCACTAGTTGAGCCATTTCCTAGTTAATTTATACAACCTAAAGATCTAAAACAGGCAAGAACCCAAAGAGGCAAAGGCACACTTCGAGCATGAGCGGCACAAAAAGGATTTCAGATCAGCTAGTGTCCTTGATTTCCCGGGTTGTAAGCACCCGCTGCTCAGGAATGAGAACATGCTTGGAGCCAAGTCACACAACATATCTGTAGGTGACATATCGACCCGCTGTCTCGCTTGGCCGAATTATCTTCACAACTTGTCCACGCTTCAGCCCATAATACCTAGCTACTGGATCTGTCACCTGAATACGGGGCAACTGAACACCACCAACATGAGACATCGGTGCAGCAAGATTAATCAGACAGGCTTCAACGTTGGTTTTCATGACAATGCTTGCAGCGTAACAGGACCATTTAGTCAAAATACCAACTTACTGGCTCAGCTTGACTTGGGAATATACTACCCAATGTCACCTTAAGAACCATTAAATTGTAGAGATAGAAGGGGGAAAAATTTTTTTGCTCCCTCACCTGTGTTTCTTTCACAGTGTATCTTTGCAGCAGGGTTTTCTTTTCCTCTGTCGTAAGCACCTGATGTTCAGGAACAAGAACATGTTCTTTAATGTTGACCAACAGTTCAGACTCCTGCAACATTGCAATTAAACAAAATCAATAACAACTTTTATTAACAATATTTCTGATCTGGGGTATTATGTCCCGTAGAAATGCTATGTATTGCAACAAATTCATTTCGTAATGTATTTCTCAACATAGATTCAGATGCCCGAACTCTATTGCCACATTGAATGCCTGATCTTGCTTCGATAAATGCA
Source organism: Rhodamnia rubescens (assembly GCA_021437795.1). Taxonomy (NCBI): domain Eukaryota; kingdom Viridiplantae; phylum Streptophyta; class Magnoliopsida; order Myrtales; family Myrtaceae; genus Rhodamnia; species Rhodamnia rubescens. The sequence goes on along the minus strand of JAILYA010000002.1, from coordinate 604,175 downwards.
GGAGCGACATTCTAAATTCTCATGAGATACTGTCATATTTGGTGATCTATGCATCAAAAACTGTTCATGGCCTAAAAATAAAAATGGATCAAGAACTGTTCTTACATAACTTCACAATTCCTGAAAAGAAATTCGGCCATAGTCAATCACTATTACGAATCTATACCAATAAAGGTTTACGCAACAAAGCTACTTAAACTGAAGACGTTGTCAGCAACAACATCCAAAGCTTTCTTTCTTTCTTTCTTTCTTTCTTTCTTTCTTTTCCTTTTTATTTTGTAAAAGCCCAGGACAATCTACCAAAAGGGGGAGTAATTTATACATCTCATAAAAACGTCCTACTGTACTTAACTTAGCAATTCGACTATCAAATCATATGAGGATCATAGAGCAAGTGCATTGCACTATCTATTCACCAAATTGCCTTTTCTTCTACCTATGCTTTTTACTTTTCGCACTTTGGTATCATTTAAGAAGACTTTCATATGACTTCAGAAATGTGAGATTCTTCCAAAAATATGCAGCAGTGTGTAAGCTCTGTAACAAGCTACAGAAGCAAACATATTTAGCTGAAGAGTTGCAATCGAGATTATGCATAATACTGAATTATCTAGCATCAGGGTACCTAAGAAGGAACAGGGAAAGGAGGACATAATGAATGAGAACAAGATACAGGTAGCTTTGACACAAGTAAACCACCCACATTCGCTATAACCTCAAACACAGAAACCAAATTACCTGGAAAACCTCCAGCTGGAATTTGGCAGATATCTCACTTATACATGTTCGTGCAAAGGGCGTCAAATTATGTTGAACAACTAACAGAGCCCTGAAAACATTCTCTTCTTTCATTCGATTAGTGTAGGTTTTCATCGTCTTGACCCCAACCTTTTCCTCATCAGGAAAGAACACAAAAATCTGTAAAAGGGAAACAAAACACGCAAATTGTCTTAATCAAACTGCTCAAATCACTTCGTAAAGAAAAACAAAACATCGATTTTGGTTGTAGTGACATCACGCACAGTACACCGGCAACCATATACATCACTAGGTTAAGAATAACAAAATACCGACTTTGGTTGCAATTATAATAAGGGTATTACATAGAAATTATGCAGATAAATTTTGTCACTTCTTAGGTAACAATCTCAATCTGGAAAGTTAACACCCAAGGTCATGATTATCTACTGTAAAGTTTATTTTGCAGCTTCTTCTGTTTCCTGTCACCTAGAAAATCTAGTGTAAACCAAAATTCCCTTATTTATTCATCGCCCACAAACAAGGGACGCAGACAAACGGGATATGCTCGTCTCTTTCGCCATTCTCAAGCCAAGTGCAGTGCATGCATTCATCAAGCACATAAAGGATAAGCAACCTACACAGCAGTCCATGCATCCCAAAACAACCGAGACTGCGACATCTTCCACAGCAGCCAAAACGTGTCCTGGCCCGAACTTCAAAGGACACGAAAAAATCACCCACCCAAAAACACGAGGACCGTAGCCAATTTACCTGATCCGAACTGTCGTTCCGCTTCGCCCTGTTGATGACGAGGTCCTCCCTCTTCATGCTCTCGCCGAACTTCTCGACGAACTCGTGCCTGGGCATGTCGATCTCGTAGTCGGCGACGAGGTATCCGCGGTCCCTCAGCATCTGCATCACCGTCCTCCGAATCCTGTGGAGCCTCGTGATCTCCTCCTCCGAGAGAGCCATATTCCCGCCGCGAGATAGCGGAGTACCGCAGACGGAGACCCAGAAGCTTGTCGACTTGGCTCAGAGACACTTCAGCCAGCACTTGGGCGAAGGCGAAGAAGACGAAGACGAAGAAGACGAAGACGAAGAAGAAGAAACTAGACTCGGGTTAGGGCTCGGAAAGGACGAGATCACAGTCGGTGCACTATGTCGTACCGACTGCCGGGCCGGGAAGCGTTTCAGACGGCGTATCTGGACCGTCGGTTCGAGTCCACCAAATATCAGCCGTTCATTGGTTTTGTCTTTTGCGCACTTGCTTAAACGGTCGTCCGTAGTTATCCACATTTGCCCCCAATTTTCCCGCCAAATTATCCTCTGTTTTATATTTTTTCCCCTTTTTCCCTCTCGTTTTTCTTACTAATGTAGTGTGCAGTGTGCTTTCTTTTCCCCCAAAACAAGTATATTTAAAGTCTTAAAAATTTTGAAAAAGAAGAAGTCTTAAATTTTTTGAAAGAAAGTATAACTAAGTTTAAAACCCTACCTAGGATATAATCATATATTAAAGATTATCATATTGGTGCAATTGAGTTCCTCCTGATTCTATCCAACTAACATAAAAAATTTACGTGATTTCTTCCTTATGTTTTCAAGGCAAGTGACGTCACATCCGAAAAAATTTGTAAATTTGAAAAGAAAAAAGAATTTTTTTTTAAGAAACGAAAATATAAGAAATTGAATACAAATGAATAGAGATAAAAAAAAAAAAAAAAAAGGGACGCCCTTTTTGCTACTATTTTGACCACTTTATCTTTTGTGGGTCTCACGGATTTTTTTAACTTTTGCTTCCCCTCTCTCAAGTATCAATTTTGCCTTGTGGTTCGAGAAAGCATCTCCCGCGGTCAAATTTCAAAAACTTTGGTTCGGCTCGAGTCTCTGTTCTGTTCTCCCTCCTGATTGATCGTTTGCCTTCTTCAAGGCACTGCAATTGGCCTCTTTCTGAAGGGGGAGTTAGCGACTTTCAACTCTCAAAAGTTTTTCCGCTGACTTCTTGTGTGCACTGAGAGTCCATGGATTCACAATGACGGTGGAAGATGGAGGGAATGAGCAGTTTCCGGCACTCGCAGCCGGGGCCGATGTGTTTGCGTCAATGCTGAATTGGAGGTTGGGGACCATATGCGGGAGGTTGGTGATGTAGGCCCCGAGCGCGACTGCAGTCGGGATCCCGATGGGGCCAATGCGGGAGTGATCGGAAGAAAGATCGGCCAGAAAGTCAGGTCGCAAGTCGATTATCGTGGAACCAATCATGCAAATTCTGGGCTTCATTTCCAACTAAAACCACTAGCGCAAGAGAACTTGTCAACACATGAAGATCAGGACAGAGGATCAACCTACGGGAAGCAAAAGGCACAACCATCTAGCTCTCTTCTGCTCTTGTTGTCTGCGCTTAGATGTCCATGGGTAAACATGTCGAAAACTGAAATGCAAATTGGAATATAGCTTGGTTGTGTCATCTACTCATGCGATCCAACACTGTTACAGTAGGATTTTCCGGCATCAACCTCAAATTCGAGGGAAAAGTCAATCATACTCTCCCCAGTGACGTCATCTTAACATCATATAACTTACTATATACATGTATAATTTCCGAGTGAAGTCATAATAGAAATAAATTAAGAAGTTGGAAGCACATTTCATTGCAAACAACAAAAACACAAATGTAGCACAAGTCTCCCGCAACTTATAAAGCCATAACTGGAACGCAAAAAGCCGCGGACAAGAAGTCGAGGAAACTATGCTCAGGAGGTCCTCGACGCATAATTCTATATAACTTAATATCGCCATTTGTCATCAATGCTGAGTTATTACTGCTTTAACGTATGAGCAGGGAAGCGCGTAAAAAGAATGCAATGTTGAAGTTCATGACAATGACGCATCATTAAACAATTCGATCCGAGTACTATCGAATGAACATGCTGCTTCTCGTCTCCTGTTCCTATGACAGAAGGCAAAACAGCTTTGGTTATGCAACAACCATTTGCTTTTTCTTGAAAACCAATCGCAGAATACACCCAGAAGTGATGCAGCGAAATTGACGATCAGCATTATCTTTCAGTACCGTTTGTTGGCCCAACCGCATCAAATGGACATAATCTTCTAGCACAGCTGATTAGTATCAGAAGCTCTCAATAGTTCATCCCATGTGACCAACTTTTCCCTGGGTTTGTTTCTCAAACTCCCAAGCCTCCTTTCTTCAGAATCTATCTTTTCCCAATTACTGAATGGCACAACTCTGACATTCCGATCATCTAATAACTGGAGAAGACCATCTCTTCCTGGCTTTGGCATTGACGGCACCAATACCCCACGATCTATGTCCTCAGATATACTCACAACCTGCCACATCAATTGGTGAAACTTTAAAGGACACATTGACATGAACAGGCTTCCACTCACTGAACTAGAAAACTCGAAAAATTCATGTTGAATATAGCACTCACATGAGAATTAGATGCAGTCTATGATAACATTGGAAATTAGAAACATTGCTACCGAAAGACATTCCTCCTAGAAAATATTACGGGGAGATGCCAGAGATGTGTTTCAGAAATTTCCAGTTCGAAAAAGAATGCTTCAAGCATCGTCAATGCTAGGGACAACTGATAGTTGAGAATGGGTTTCAACACAAAACTTCCTCAATTAGAGCACTTACAGTTTCTTCTGCACAATAAAGGTTTGTAGCAATAATTCCAGTTGGCCCTCTCTTTAACCATCCACAGACATATAGACCTTCCTCGATTGCTGACTCAGCAGATGTATCACACAGAACCCTGCCCCTTACATTCGGAACCACACCTGGAGATGAAGCATCATCCCATGATCAGAAGGCAATTTGATGCCCATTTTCCTCTGTTTAACATCCCTTATCCTCCTAATCACAAATGGGTCAGACGAAAAATAAATCAACAAAAAAAGATGAAACCACTTTGCAATGAGAAACAAATTATCCATTTTCTTCCGGAAATTGGGAACTATTGTTTAATGCAAAATTCTCAAAACCCACAAGGTTGCGCTCAATATCAGTGATCCATTAGAAGGCTGAAGGATTTTGTATTTTTTCATGTTTTTCATATTAAAACACCAGAGAGAACTAATGCGCAAAATCAGGTACCAAGCTGCTCTGTGACAGTAGTTTCATTCATTGATTACCTGCTTGATGATCAAATGGTAAGCCATCAACTGGTACTGATTTGTAACCAATGCTCTTTAGTACCATCCTACACACAGCGAAACAGAGAAACCATGTCAATTACCGTCAGAGATCCATAAGTACACTGGACTAGTTCAAGCAATTGTTTTTCTTTCAACTAACCACATATAAGGATAAATACAATAAGTTGTAACTTTTTCCATGCTGCAGGCTCTTGATTATTCTTTGTTGTGTCAATTAAGTGATGTATACATCATTTGAAGCCTCTGTATGATTTTTTCCAATAGAGCAAGCAACCACATTGTAAAGCTGGCCTTACAACTTTCACATTTTACTTGTCTGCCAGGAAAACAGCAAAAGCACGAACAAGAGGAAAACATACTCGCATTCAATGTCTTGAAATTCTCCAGTGCCAACCGCAATTTGCTTTCCAGAGCCATTACCTATTAAACAAAGTCAGGAGGCTAAGTAAAGCTAAGTAATTACTCCTGGCATGTTTCAGCCAAATTGGAGTCAATAATATTAGACCATTTTATTGTTGTCTCCTGTGTTAAAAGGGGCGATCATTCAGTCCAATACCGCAGAAAGCCAGTATAAATGAAGAGATTACAAGCAAATCCATCTCTTGAGGCGAAAACATCAGAAAGAGATTGTATGACCAAAATAACTCTTTAATTCTCGAATCACAATATAAGAAGGCCATGCTGCCATGCTAGATCGAAAATTGCACACTGTTACCATGTCAATGACAGCAAGGCAATCAACATTCAAAAGTGGAATGGAGCCTAGAGGAGTGAGAACCGACTGAGATATATTTAAAAAAAAACCGCAACAGTAAAAGGTTACCTCTGAGAGCCGTCTTCTCCAAGCGAACAGCTGTCACATGCCCATGGCCATCATCCAGAAACCTATCTGGTTTGCGGAAGAAAACAAAGTGGAGTTCATGTTGATCGGATCTCGGACTTGACTGATTTGAGGAGGCAGCCTTTGACAACAACTCATAAACCCTCCTCCTTATCCGGTCGTTCTTCAGCTCTTCCTTTGTCAAATAATACCATCAAGATGTTGATCAGGGGGAACCACCAGGAATTACCAATATCAATTAAAATCTCCAAGTCTTTTTAATTTTTTATTTTATTACCAGAAAATCTCTAAGTCTTTACTCTATCTCATCTTGCAATCTTCGCTACAAATAAATCTCTATTTAATAAATGTACGTAATTCCTGTTGGCTCAAGCAAAGGAAAGTGAAAATATGTGTAGAAGTACCTCATCCGCTGGGGTCTTGAGCAAGTCAGATTCCGAAATGCCAAGATATAGATCTTTGATACCTGGCAATTGGTGCACAACTTGTCCATTAGACCCAGGATCAACAGGCAAAAATAGGTTCATCTTTCACTAATTATCTGAAAAACACAAACCAAATTTTGAAAGGAAAAATGCAGGGGATGTTATGTGTCATTTAAAAAGATGCCAGTAGTCACCAAGAACTTCGCGTAGCTCCTTTGCGGTACAAGCTGCTTGGGCTGGTCCACGTCTTCCAACCAAATACACTTTCCTGAAGTAACTTTATATCATCAAGGTCATCCAAGATTGAAAAAGACAGGTCCGTAAAGTAGAGTAAGACTCGAGATGTACAAGAAACCTTATCGAGCTTTCCTGCAAAGTAGCTAATGCATGGTTAGCAATGTCTGTTGTTGCTAATTCAACTGTAGGCCGCAGTAGAATACGTGCAACATCAAGAGCTACATTGCCCTGAAACAGAGAAAGAATATCTGTTATCTACAACATCCAACTAATGTCACTAGGTAACCATGATGACAAAGCTCAAGTCAGAGAGAGAGACAGAGAAAAAGGGGGAGGGGGACTAAGCATACAGTCAAACTATCAGTCTAATCAGCAACTTCATCAGGTATCCACTGATCATGAAAATACCTGGCCAAGAATCACAACTGTCTGAGTATTTTTCAAATACAGCTCCAAATTTCTGCAGTCTGGGTGGCCATTATACCACCAGACAAATTCTCGAGCTGAATGTATCCCAGACAAGTCCTAGAAAAGTTACAAAGAGATAAAGAAGTAAAATCATCAATTGTATGTTTATCCCATAAATAATAGATGGCAAAAAACCTTTCCAATTCTTCACAGGCTAACACAGATAAGCAAATCTATCAAAATATCAAGAACATAATAAAGATAATGTTACATAATACCACTTATCATTACGTACTTCACCCGGAATGCCAAAACTTCTGTCACTTTCAGCACCATAAGCAAGCACAACCTGCTCAATCATCAATCAAACAAGTCAGTTATAAAAAAATGAAGTCCACCTGTTGGATAATCACGATGTGATCTAGAGCGAATATTACCGCGTGGTACAGACAGCGGAGCTCTGGCAGGGAAATAGAGGAACCGAGCGTGATGTTGCCAAAGAAAGAGCAACGCTCGTGTTGGCAAACACGAGAAAATTGATTAACCACGATCTGTTGCAAGTCTCTGGTGAATAAGCTCAATCTAGAGAAATTTGCATCCCAAACAAACAATTTATTGACAGATTACATAAAAAGTAATTCATGAATTTCTCAGCCTGTAATTTGAGCAAAAAAAACTAATGGAACTTAAGAAAATGAAAAGCTTCATTCGCAAGGTGACGTATCATTGTAAACCACATCTAAAAAATATCAACAGATGCAGTTAAAGATCACGGTATTTATCTTCACAGTTTCTTTTTAGCAAAAAAGTACAATTAAAGCAGAAAACAGTTCTTCAAAAAAAAAAAGCAGAAAACAGAAAGTTTCTGCCATCCCTTTAACAGTCATCGCTCGAAATATATGAGACGGCATAAACCAAAGATAACCTAAAAAGAAAACTTTACCTTTGTTTCAGGATGATCCGGCGCCACACCAGAGCGGACCAACCCAAAAGGTGTAGGCAGACGATCAATTATATCAACCTGTGCAGCTTCGTGTCTCTTCAGCATCTAATAGCACAGACCAAATCATTCATGTTTACAGATGGGTTAATCACACTTGCTGAGATTCAAAAGATGGACACTTTGGGGCTCCAAAATCCGTAAAAACTGCGCATGACATATCCATGTGAATCATTCTTTAGATTCCAGTAAAACTCACTACGAACTACAGACCAGAACACATGTGCTGTAAGTTTATGCTTGTTCTCAGCTTTACTAGGACACGTCTACTTCCAAACCCAACTATAACCAATCTCACCACAATCATTTCTAGTTCACCGTTGTTGAATAATTCCAATAGCTCGTCTCGAACCTCTCGGGCGCAGAACTAACAACGCCGAGAGAAGAACGACCGATCACAATTGATAATACACCAACACCGAGCAGAAAACCAAACTCGAAACATCAACGGATGCGTAATGGTAGCGAGTTACCTTCTCGGCAGTGTAAAAACCCGCCGGTCCGCTTCCGACCACGCAGACCCGCAGAGGGTTCGAAGAAATGCTCGAGAACCTTCTCAGGAACATCATCCGACACGTCGCCATTTCCTCACCGAGATACGCGACGCAGGACACGCAGGGTGGCGACTGTTCGACGGGAATTACGGGTTTAGGCTTCCAGGAGCGGCGAGAGTTCACACTTTCAGGGACATCTTCGCCAGGAGCCGCACCGAAGATCCGAAAATTGGCGTCTGAAGGTGAACGCTCGATCTCGTAATGGGCCAGATGATAATGGGGATTTTTGGGCCTGCCTTTTTTGGGTCGAAACCTGCCTTTGAACTTTGTAGGATTACTTAATTTTTCCCCCTTTTTTTTTCAAATAGATTACCTTTCTACTTTTTCCTTGGTTATACACTAAGTAGCACTGGCACCGATACTAGACAGTTATACATTGATCGGTCAGGCTGGTCGAGCTAGAGCTGGGCCTCAAAACTGTTCCGATGGGCCCAATACGGACACCGACTAGGCCTCGACAAGATCAAAAGGCCCCCAAGGTGTTCGGAACTCCCTGACCAAGGCTGCACATTGGTTCCGCCGACCTCTTCGGGCCACCGTGCAATTATTGGTCCAAAGAAATTACTGTGGTTCAAATTTAACACTGGGATCCGTTCGAATACGAAAATCAAACCGATTAAAATCGACATTGTCAGAAGCCATGATGGATCGATCAAAGTTGCTCCATACACTCTGAAATTCCCGGTCACAAGTTCGAATCTCTCGATCTCTTCCTTGTAACGGAACTTCAAGTAACGCGCAAAGAGGCTCAAACCGAACAGTCGGACTACTCGTTGTAGGAAACTCACTTTTTACTGAACTGAAATTCAATTCGTTAGAATAGAAAAGGAAAATCTACATGAAGACAGTGATGCGTGCCCTTGAGCTCGAACAAAACTATCTTTAACGCAATTCACGACCGAAATTTCTTGTCGACCGTCACAAAATTCACTAAGGCCGAACTGGGGAAATTTTATTCAAATCCCATAAAACTCTCATCGAGCCAATCTTGGCTTCAGCTTCCTCGAATGAGCTGCCCGTGGTTTCAGATGGGTATGGAAGTTGGGTCCCCTTCTGAACCTTGAGCTCGGTAATGTTCACGACACACGTTTTCGATTCTTCCAAGATGCTCCCATTCCACTTCCCATAAACCTGATGCACTGTCCCTTCACCGATTTCCTCTCCTCTCGCATCTACAACGGCAACGTGTTGGCCAGGCTCAAGAGCTAATTCAGCTGGACTAAGATTGACAGCTTCCGATTGAGCAGCCCCAGATTTTTCTGAACTGTTTCTTGATGTGCCCCAAGTACCTTTTGAAGTTGATGGAACTTCGTTACCTGGGCTCTCTGGTGAGTCAGGCTGCAACGCTTGGCCTTGTTCAGCCTGCTTATCGGGCAAAGCATCGTCAACTTCTGGCTGGGGTCGGACATCTTTAGCAGCTCGCGCTAGTCTAGCTTTCCGATTGTTCAGCCTGTTGATACAAAGTGCAACAGCACAATCAGTTTTCCTCAAGATAATCCAATTGCAAAGCACCATATGTTTCCCGAATGCTACTTCAGAGCAACAATTATGCCTTGTCCAATGGAGGAAACTTTATTAGTTTCTTTTTGCATATAAATCTGCACAAGCATGCAAGCTCTTCAGCATTAATCTAATATGAGAATGCATATCCATTCAAGGAAATCCGTATCATTGTTTTCACTTCACTTCATTGTGAAATTTCATGTCACAATGCTTAGTTTCCAAAGATAGAACAGAGTGTAAATCTAGCACCATCAAATGCCTCCACAGGGAAAACAAGTGCATTTTCTAGAATTAGAGTCCCCAGCTTATTAGATCAAGCTTTCGGCACAAACAAGATTAAAAATTTCTCAATCATAAGAGCATCAGACATTTAAATAAAAAAGCTAGAGAAGTTTTCCTTACCAATTCTTTAACTGTGAAGATGTAACTTCAGAACCCTGGAAAAGGTGTATAGACAAGGAAAAATTCGTCAATCTTGAAGAGTCTATGCTATTCATGAAAGGAAAAGAAGAGTATAAATTATGCTTCATCAATTTAAGTCATAAGGAATAGTTAACATACATAAAAACTCAATCTATCAGCCCATGATTGAATTGAAGCGGCATTTCGCTGCATTTCTGGTTCATCCAAGAGGGCTCTCTCCATGAGTTTCATCTGTTTCTCATTCATGATAGTGCGTTTGCGTTTTCTTCGCTGCTTTTCTTCACTGTGATGGATTTCAACCTTCTCATCCTCTTGACCTGCTCCAGACCCACTTTCAGTCACCTGCTTGCCCAGCTTTACAAGATCGCCATTCTCTGTGGGATCTGCGGAGTTTCTTCCTTTCATGGAGCTTGTATCCGAACCACTTGTTTCCACAATCTGGACATCCCCATCGGCTTCTCTTGAAACTCTAGAGGCAGTCCCGCCAAATTTACCATGTTCCCCCTACCTCGCCTCAAAAAGTTGCTACGCTCATCATGCTTGCTTCTGACATGAAGCCGGTCCAAGTCGTTGAAAGAGGAGTTTTCAGACATGCCCTCTCTCAGGTTACTGCTTCTACCATTATGATTAGGGGGATCTTTTCTGGGTATAGGATATAAGCGTCTCCCCAAACTCTGAGCTTCCTACAAAAATTACTTCATCTCTGGTTCAGGTTCAAAAGAAGGTCTAGACACAATTACATATCTCGAACTAGCTTAGTTGTAGTATTTGTACATATCACAGGATCCAAGACATTTCATTCAAATAAATCATCTCTCATTCCTTAATAGCAGGATGGTATTCAGTCACTACCACCTAATAGAAGTATTGACTTCATGTTTCATATGTTAGGTTCACAAAGTTTAGTTGCAATTCTGAGTCTGGACCTCAAGACTCTAGCTACTAAATTACAAGTCCCCTATCTAACTAGAGTACAGTACATTGCTATTGAAGGATTTTACTATCACGCATTTCTAAACCATTTCACCAAAGTGACAATCAGAACATGAACAGCAATTAAATCAACTCTTGAAATTTACCTGATATTTGTCACTCATATTCATTTGAGCAAATTTATCCCAAGATCTGGACCCATCCAGTTTGCTTTCCTGGATTATTCCAATAGCATAGTTCAGAACTTCCAATATAACAAGGATTTATTGCACTTTTCCAAAAGGTGTTTGAGTTAGAACAAGAAGAAATAGTTTTCAAAAACTAATTCTCACTTGAACTCCGTTCTCTTCGACCATGCTTGGCGTGATCAATGGTTGTAACTGGTTAAAGAATACTCTACACGAAAATATGCAAAGATGCAAGGTCAAAAGAAAATGAGAAAAAGTAACACTACAAAATTTCTGAAATTGATTTATCACCATAATACTATAGGCAAGAATACGATACAGGACATTCATACGTTTTGGAATACATGTACATATTAAAATTTTTTATTTTTTTTATTTTTTTTTATAAAAAAAAAAAAAAGGAGAGGAAAAAAAAAAAAGGAAGAAATGTGTTATTTTTTTTTTTTTCTCTCTCTCCTCCGTTTTATTTTTTTTCCTTATATATTATACTCCCATTTCAGTATATATACACGAACTCTTTATACTTGGTATTATGAATGAACATGATAAGTATTTTGACATTTGAGAAGTAAATGAATGTGATTGCTTTTCACCAAATCGCTCGGCTGAGTGTAAGCAGCTGAAGCACTGTTGAGTTGGAATATTAATAGGGAATTCAAGGGCTGGGAATGCTCATGGATAGAAAATATAGAATGCGCTGTCAGGTTAGGATCTTCTACGAAGCTGATCATACAGAGCAAACTTCCACCCACATGAGATTTCTCTGAACAATTCAGAAAGTAATCTAGCCTCTCCGGATATTCAAGAAAATCAACAGCCCCTGTTTTCAAAAAATAAAGATATATTGAGACCGCCCAAAACAAGGAGTGATACCCAAACTAAAATTAAGGATGTGCCCCATTTATATTAGCTGGCTGATTTATTTTTGAGGCACTATATTTTTCTCTGGTTGACTTTGCCCATCAAGCCCAAACCATCCATCCTCTAGTGTCATGGTGGACTATTTATATACAGAGCCTGTCCGTTCACTTCCCTTTTTGTTTACCCATCCGTTTGGTACCTATGTTAAGATGACTAACTTCTTCTAACTAGGATTAGGATTCAAGCATTAAACATGTCGTAATTGTCCTGGAAGGTACATATAATAGGCATCAGGCCATAGGTCCAAGGCTTCACAGATAGGATTTTTACAGGCAATGAACTAATACATGCAGAATAGACATAAAAGCAGATTATCTGCCAAATTGATTTATGGGTATAATAAACATCATACCTCACTATGCTCAGTCCGAGATTCAGAACATGCAAACAAATTTGCAGCTTTCAGGAAAAAAATAAATAAAGGAAATGATGGTGACATTAAAATCACCTCAATAATTGTACATCCTCCTCGTTCAAGAAGGTCGGAATTAAGGACTCTGCGTGACTTAACAATGAACCTGAACAATCAAAACAAATCATAAGAAACAAAAACTATATATGGAAGTAAATAACCTCTGAGTTGACTCACGCAGATTTCTGAAGACAGTGTCAGCTCTTTGAGCATCAGAAGTATGAGAAAATCCAGGTGATGGCTTAGCTGAGTCCATGTCCACCTTCAAGCACTCTAGAAACTTGTGAAGGAAAAGATTCCTCTCTTGCTCTGTAAAATAATGCGCTTTCAGTGGAGTATGCCATAAACTGAGTAAGAAGCACTTTATGCAATCAAGGCTGTAGATTTAACCTTCGCAGATGTTGGGAATAAAGCAATGGAGGTTCGCAATTATTTTGACAAAAAGAGATGTCCTCTGGTGGGCGTATGAAGATCGAGGAATATTATTAGGGATGAATGCATATTCTATATTCAACTTGTTCAAAGTGTTTGATGGTGAAAAGGCATCCAAAACCCATCCTGTAGCTGCATGTAAATCATATTCCAGGGACGCATCCTCTTCCCTTACTTGGAGACCAGAACAACACCAAGAGGATAAAAAATCGCCATGAGAGAGGGAAAATATTGCAGAGAGAACTTCAGTCTGCAAAATAATGGAAATGGCACATTCAAGATCTTATCAATATAATACTTAAGTTGTGTAATGGACAAACAATAAGCACATGGTTGTCGAGATATATCCTTCCAAGGCCCTAGCAAAGAAAAAAATAACTTCCATTCCTCCCCCCCCCCTCCCCCTCTGCGCGAAAAAATTAATAAAAAAACACTTTTGCAGTCACATATTTCAATTTGGTTTGGTGTTTGAACTCATTAAAGCCAGAAAAATGAAACTTCTTGGCACCAACAAAGAAAACTGACACTTCTTCTCAATGATGCGAAGAAACCGAGATGAAAGAATATAAACTGAATAATCAGTAGAGATCTGGTAAAGGTATCTTACAAAGTATGTTGTGATATAAGTTCGAAAGTTCGAGTCATCGGAAAAGATATCAGCTAAGCGCATTGCATTGAGTTGCAACAGGCCTGATGGATATTTTCTCTCGGAATGAGCAGCAGAATATTCAGGACTTCTGCCAAGTGCAGTCTTCAATAAGTTGAGAACCTACACAGAAACCATCACTTTGTTAAAAAGAAGCTTAATAGTGAAAGGACTCCCACCTCAAGAACTGAAGCGTCAAAATAAAATCTAAAGTAGGGGCTCTTTTAACAAGGAGCATCAGCAAAATGAGCCTCTATTAAGTGACATCGCAAACGATATGAGATGTGATGAGATTAGCTACAAAGACTATTCAAAAAGATGAAATCCGCAAGTAAAAGATCGCGATTAACATGGCAACAGAGATAGATAAGCACATTACTCATTAATATAGAAAGTGAGGACACTTGTGGATAATCTTGTCATGCTTTAGTTTAGGTTTTTCTTCCTGTTTTCCTTGTACATTTATGATGTACTAGATTTCTCTTTATCCTTCACCGCCGATTAAAAAAACGAGGACATTTGTGCATCCACTGAAAAGATATTTAACAGAGTTAACTCTTTGGTAAAACATCAGTCCTATATATACCGTATCTACCAGGATATGTAAACCAACCTCTAGTACAACGAATTTTGCAAGATCCAAGCTCTGTGGACAGCTGGCAACTTCATCCAGGTAAGAAATACTTTCAGCTTCACAAAGATGTAGCAGCTGCAGATTGACACCCACCAGATTAATCTCGGCTCATTTGCCCAAAAGAATTCCAGACATAGCCTGAGCAGCTAATAAATTATCATGCAAATATTAGACAAATAATTTTTCCAGTCAACTCACAATTGATAACATTTTAGCTTTAAGCCTGGATATTGCAGCTACAACAGCGGCGGACTGTTTCAAAGATGGAGCAATCTCTAGCTTGAAAATAGTTTGAGCCAGAAGAAGAACACCACCTCTTCCACACAGTTCCTGGGGGAACATTAAATATCTCATCAAAGTAAAACACAGCGATGAGTCATTGATGAAACCCCAATGTCCTAGGTTCTCTGTTTTTGAAGATAAGAAATCACGACTGACTTATGATATGTACAACCTCAGACTTCATGTGATTATGTGAAATTAGCCTACAAGTGTTTCACAAGATACTGCTTTATCCATAAGGATTCTTGTGGCCTCCTCTCCCTGACTGAAATCCAAGCACTACAAACTTGCATATTCTCCTCTACCTACCTAAGCCTGTTTAAAGGTGCTAAACATGTATGCTTTTTTTTTTATGAAGAATAAATTGTATCAACATCAACAACACCTTTATCCCAAACTAGTTGAGGTCGGCGGTCGATGAACCCAAAAATAAATAAAATAAAAGCAAGATCCATAGAGGGAAAGAAATAATTATCTAAAAATAAATAAATAAAAATAAAACTATATAGGGAAGAAAGACTAGAAAGGACAGTCTGGAACATAGGAATTCTGTCCCTCTACAATTCTAATTGCTTTCCTCCACTCCGTCCTAAGGCAAACGTGTGCCAATCTATTTCCCACTCCATTAAATCTTGTTTTACTACTTTCCCTCGGGTAAGTTTCAGCCGACCTCTTCCTTTCTTCATGTCATGCTCTCGGTAATGACTTCTGTTCTTACCGGAGAATCTAGGGGTCTTCGAAGAATATGCCCAAACCATCTCAATCTATGAAGAATAAATTGTATCCTGCAGGAAAATCAAAATTTGAAAACATGAATCTGCTATCTCAGAGACCTTATTCCTGAGCACACGCTCCCGAAATGTCTTCTGTTGGCATAATGAATGAAGAAACTGCAGAGATGCCTCACACTGCTGGCAAAGGTAGGTAACCATTTGCTCTGCTGTCAGATTCACATTTGCACAAAAATCATTACTATGAGGTGACAGCTTGGTCCTGAGCGATCTAGTCACCATACAAACTGCTCGAAAGGCTACATCCATAAATACATCAATCTGTCAAAACAAACTTTCATAATCAGTACAGTGCCGTAGAGGCGGAAACCTAAGGTACATGAATTATTGATGTAATATAAAACAGGACGAACAAAAAAGGAAAAGAAAAACTTTCATAAGCAATTGCTTGTTGCTAACCTATCTCCATGGATAACTGCCAAGATAAAATATCACGCCAAAATATACCTTAGGATGTGCAAGCAATACGTGAACAAGGTCTTGCCACTGTGAAGATATAAATCCTGTTAAGAGATGCAGACTGCACGCTACTAATGCTGAATGCAGGAGGGGCAGAGGGCTTGGATCTTTGTTTCCCTACACCAATAAGAGAAGCTTTTGCATAATAAGGACGTTCAGCAGGGAAGACATCAAAAAAAGGATTAAATTGAAACCTGCTCATATCCACCGAGGACGATAAGCAAATAAATGACCAGATCAAGCATCTGTTCTGATACTTTAACATCATCCAGCAAAATCTGCCAAACATAATAGAAAGAAAAAATTTCGTAAACCATGACGTGAGGAAAGTACAATCCAACGAATCCACTAGTAAGCTCTTCACTAATATTTGAAACAAAAAAATATATATATAATAATACTTCGCCAGAGATATGAAGATGAGAGTCTGGTACAAGTCAACTCAAGACCTAACGATTCGTTTAATACATGCCAAATACTATTAAGCCTGCAAGTGGAACAGCTCAAACCATATGATGGGAACAGACAAAAGGAAGGAGTCAAAAGTAAGATCATTGGAGAAACCAATTATTTAAACAAGATTGCTGAGAAAATACCTGTTCCAGTTTAGCATGGCGGGGTGCCACTTCACACAAGGAATGCAAGAGTCGTACACCAGATAATAGATATCTGAACATAACTTCATCTCTTTCAGCTGACATGAGCACAGCAATAAGGTGCAAGGGGAGATAGCCTGCAAGTTTTTCCATATCAACCTGAAACAATAGAATCAAGAATTGACCAGGTTCAAAAATTAACAGGACTGCAGCTGAGATCCTCCAGATTGACTACTGACCTTTATTGATGATCCTTCAACAGTTAAAGAGTCGATTACAAAATTGTCAGAGTCTCTCAATAATTTATTGAGCTCCTGAGAGTTAAGCACATGCAGCTCCTTAACAGCTGAAATCATATCAATTGCCTGTTCACAGATACAGAACAAAATGTCCATTATGTGCACTTTTTGGTTGATGCTCATCAAAGACCTCCCAAGCCCCACCCATGTGGCAGTTGCACACATGCAGGGGGCGTGTGTGTTTTGGGGGTTGGGAAGGGGGGACACAGAGGTGCAGCTAAGAGCCTTACTTGGACAGCACTACATGAAGTTTCTTCCTTAGCCATCCTCATATTGAGAATCTCTGTAGGAAAATGAACTTGAATTGAGCAAAGCAGACAGAGAAATTCAACAAACCCATACATGGGACAACATAATGCAGAACGAAAAGCAAACTGGTCTAAAAGTTTCCATGAATAAACCCCACAGAATAGTCAGAACTATTAGGACACAGTATTCTCAGGTGAAGACCGACCTGGACTCATCATTTATTTAGGAACTTCGCCAGATCACCAAAAAATTGCAATGGCAAAAAGTGGTCGTCGATAAGCAATCAATTGACAACAAACTAACTGTACATTGTAATCTATAAACTAACTCGGAGAGCGAAACATGCGCTGCCGTGAAAAATCACTCTTCTCTCCCCTACGCAAATGGCGTATGAGCACGAGTCGCAGATTGAATCTCTGTAATATGTGAGCTCAAGCAATATAACTTGTCGAAGGGTTAATGACATGCTATCACCCAATGCAGAACTGACCAAAAACCCCATCATCGCCATTCACATTTCACTCGTTTACTTGCCCGCCACATGAAAATAAAACTACAAACCATATCCTTCCGACTCATCTCACCACCCGTAGCTTAGTCGAACAGCTCGGCATCTCACATCCATTGCTACCTAGCAACTGTTTTGGCCGTCGACAGAGTGAACTCCACTCTGAATAATTATGTCGTCGACGAAGACTAAAAGAGAAATTACGGAGCACCGCGCTCAGTACGAAGAACACGAATCGCGTGCCCGGCCTACATGAACTCAGCGAAATAGTACGCGCTGCTTCTTCGACATCTTATTCAGCATTCCCATGGCTCCCACAGCGCAAGAGCCCCCTAAACGACGAATCTCGACTCGCCCTACGGTTTTCGCCATCGCAGCCATACCATCACACGCAACTTAATCACAGAGAGAGCGGGAGGGAATGAGAAGAGAGGACGAAACGATACTAACCGGAGGTAATCGACGATTCGACGGCGGCGAGTGCGCCTACAGCGAAGATCTCGAACTCAGGAGTGCAAATTCTGGCTTGTCTCGGACTTGCATGGACTCGAGCGAGGAATCGAACGACTTCGACGAGCGCGAGCTGGATCAATCCCCCCGGTCGATCATATTCATCGTCTCGTCCCAAATCACTCTCGAGTCGTGAGCGGAGAACAGTGGGCTTGGGCCGAACCTTCCATATATGGGCTTTACGTTCTGGCCCATTCGCAGCTGAGTCCTCCCTAATGCATTTGGTTCAGCTTTTCCAAGAGATTTTATGGAAATGCAAATGAATTTAGCTGAAAAGGCTTTGGGAAAAATGTCTGCTTGCTAAACTATGCAACTTTGAGAGAAATGCGTGGAAGTCATCCGGGATGATTAATTTAAGCTTTTTAATTTTTAATTGATTAAAATTGAAGAAATTAATTTCTACAATTTTTATTATTAAGATGTTGGCAACGATGTTAAAGATATGGATTTAACAAAGATGTGCTAAACAAGTTTACAAAAATGTCGGAGATTTACGATGCTTCGCAAACTCCAAAATTTACTCGTTCGAATTTCATCAACCGATGCAATATGGTAAGGCGACGACGTTACATGCATAGAGTTTCGCGTAACTTTGGGCAGACGATTTTATACTAATCAAGAAAGCAACAAAAATTTAAGGGGCAATTATGATTATCGCGTTATCATTTCAATATTTAGTCACATCTTATTTCCTTGTAATGTTCTTTCTTATGTAATGAGATTTTTGGCCGGTGGAAAGATTCGATTTTTAGATTGAATTTGTTTCACATGCGTTGCCAAATGTGTACTTTCGAGACTTGAAACTATGTTTACGTGCATGGGAATCGATTGGGACGGCGGTTACTTTAAGTTGTCATCTTTTGCTTTGGTAATTGTAGTTTGAATCAGGACTTTTGTCAGCTATCGCTATAAACCGGGAAAAGTGTCCAAAAAAAAAAAGTCATGAACATATCCTAAATCTTGTACCAATTTAATCATAAATCTTTTAATGATTTGTCATTGTCATCCATTCAATTAATTTTGGTGAAAATCGTTGGCGTGGACATCGGCCGTTCTCCATGGCATGATTGGCACTAACGTGACTATTTTTTTAAAATTTTTTATTACTTTTTTTAGTATTTTTTTTCTTCGTTTCTTTTCCTTTTTTTTCTCCAATTGTGGGCCAGAGAGGGCCAATGTCCATCGCCGGCCACTCGCCTAGACTAGGTGAGGATGCGGGCCTCACTGGTCTGAGTTACAAAAGCAAAAACAAAGAAAGAAAAGGAAAGAAAAAAGATTAAAAAAATTCCAACGCTTGACTATGTTAGCGTTGGTTGTGCCAAGTAGGATGACCGGCATCCATAATAGCGTTTTCCGACTAGAATTGATCAAATGGGCTACATTGACAAATCATCAAAAGGTTTATGACTAAATTGATCCAATTGAAAGATTGAGGATTAAGTTGGTACCAATACAATAGGCTTGGGACTTTTTTTGATACTTTTTCCTTGTGCAATAGACATACTATGGACAAATATATAGGGGTAGACATTTAATTTGAAGTCACTCAAAGTTTATGCATGATCTTATTTTATTTTGTGAAGGGTGCCAAATGGGCCAAAAAAAAAAAAAACTTGCAATCTTAATTAGAATGAGCAATACTTCCAACATTGCTTTTTCAGAAAAACCGTGCAGGATCGCAATCTCAAGATTGGAAAATCGGACGTAGGC
Organism: Rhodamnia rubescens; assembly: GCA_021437795.1. Taxonomy (NCBI): domain Eukaryota; kingdom Viridiplantae; phylum Streptophyta; class Magnoliopsida; order Myrtales; family Myrtaceae; genus Rhodamnia; species Rhodamnia rubescens. The sequence continues at coordinate 584,291 of JAILYA010000002.1, read as the reverse complement.
ATAAACCTTATGGATACCGATCTTTGACCATTTCATTAGGGCTTTATGCTGCGATGAGTAACTCAAATTTGAGTCCAAATAAGACAATTCATTATCATACCCGGTGTTTGAGAACGCCCTTTGAACCAGATAAATCGAGGTACGTACGGATAAAATGGCGGATAAGCAATCCGGGGTAGAGGGTGGGATAGACCCGAATCGAACAAGAAATGAATTAAAAAATATGTAAGACGAACGACAACGACAAATTGTTGCTTTCTCTTGTGATGACCGGTGCCACCGTTGATAGCCGTGGTGGCGCGCAGCACGGCGTCTCCAGTGAGCAAGTTGTGCTAGTGGAAGAGCTCATCAAAATAGCTTCGACTCATTGGACTACATTGCGAACGTTGATTTCTTATCGAAACCAGAGGCAGGGAGACTCTTGTGATCGGCTTATGTTTGGCAAACTCGGATTTGAATCTCTTGTAGGGATCGATATCGGTGTCGAATTGGCGATCACTCTAATTTTATAGCGCTAGACCATCGCGACTACTAGGGGTGAGCAAAAAAACTATGATCCATCCAAATCGGACCGGACCGTACCCAACCGGCCGATTTTGGATGGTAATTAGCAGATACGGTCCGGATTCGGGTTTCAATTTTATGGAACCGACAAGTACCGGTTCGGTTTTCGATTTCGACCGAGAAACATCCAACCGATCCAACCGATCCAACCGGACCGGTCCTTTTATATAATACAAATATATATTCCTTTGAGATAACTTTTGCAAATATTACATTACTTGTTATCTTGCATATTGAAATTTTTTCATGTGGAAATGATACTAAATCGTTGTCCACATTGTTATCTTGCATTATTGAAATTTTTCCTTCTTCAATTGCTAGAGATTGGTTCCTTTTTCTTTTTTAATTGATGTTGGTGCTTAGTAGAAGCATAACCGAATCCAACAGGAAACCCGGACAAGATCTTGGTGATTCGGTTTTCGGGTGGATCCATGAAACGAGCGGATGGTTCATGATTCACATTTTGAGAAACCGGTCCCTAACGGGCGGTTCTCGTTCTAGGGTAAAAAACCAACCATCCTGGAACCGATCACCCCTAGCGACAACGACCGTGCAGCAACTTGAGACTTCTCGCCCCGTCTCTCTATCGCGGTCTCAGAGCATGTGGGTTGATGGGTTCTCCTTTTATTTTTGTCATAACTTGACGGGTTCTTCAATGGTGATGATCTAAATCAATTTTTTTAGGGGAAGAGATTCACGACAATTTTTTAGGTGGATATGGATACTTTGCACAGCACCATTGGAGATCACCTTGAGCTTGCCTTCTGCCTCTGCAATTGTCCATCCGAAATCCTTCTTCCAACATTTTATTGAAAATTTGTTTAACTATTCTTCAATCATATCTTAAGTGTACCAATATAAGATAAGACATATCCAATTTTACTGTCCGAGGATTTCTTTTATCCTACTCAATAGTTTCTCCTATCTTATCTCGATCCTTCACCTTGTGACCAAACACAGCCTTAGAGTTCGTCGGGTCGGATTGTGCTCGAACTGTAACCGTGCCGCGAAGTACTAACCGGTTAGGTATCTGCCAAGCACCTTAGTAGCAAGCTATGTCTTTCGTCCAAAATTTTTAGGGAAGACTGTACCAATCAGTCTCTCTAAGTCCCAAAAGATGAAGATTGGGCCAGACAGGTTGGCAGAACGTTGAAGTTATTTGGGCTTTCGACCCAAGAAGACCCAATTCCACAGGGCCCAGCTTTAAAGCCATGGGCTCCGTGACGTTTTAGTTATTCGCTGCGGTCGCGATGCGAGAGCGGCTGCAATCAGTGCCGAAAATGATGAAAATGTAAATGGATTGACATGAATCGATAAAGGTTGTGAAGGGAGCGGCTTCGTTGATTTTGGACATAAAAGTAGATCGCAAGAAAATCTAAAGGTGCGGAGACAAGCGACAGTCGTGTCCGGTCATGTAAATTGCATAAAAGTAAAGATAAAAGTTGCATTTGCGAGGACGTTGGGATCCGCGATAGATTCAAAGGGGCTTACAAAACATATTTGGAGTATTTATAACCTCTGTCGACGTTTACATAGAACGATTACTGAAATCGAAAAAAGAAATAACTTCCTAATGTGATTACAAAAAGTTACAATCTCCTATTATCTTGCAACAGCTATCCACGAGAAGTTATAACAAAACCAAGAAGTTAAAATAGCCGTAATAAACATTGCCACCCAACAATTATGTCTTCGTGTCATCGATTTCTCAATTTTCGATGATGCCTCTCATTGATAAATTTCACGGTGTCGTCGATGGCTTCCTTGGTGGGTTATCGATTCCCTTTCGAGTTGCCGATTGTTTTGTTCATTGGTGACCAGACTTTAATCTCGTTAACTAAGTATTGCCGATAATAACGAAAAAAAAATTGATCATTTTGAGTGTCAACACAATGTGAATTGGTTAGTTAATTATCGACTTGAAAACAAGACATCCAATGATATCTACAAAAAAAAAAATGGCAAGTGTTCACAATCAGAAAACTGCTAATCGAGAGAGAGGGAGATGGCTCTTTCCGGCGAGGCAATGGGAGGTCAAAGAATACATACACAGGGTCGGTGTGGGGGCAGCCTCACTCGATCACAGCGGTGTGGCGGAGGGATAGAGACACGGGCCGCGACGGAATCGCATTCCTCCGCCGGGAGACTTCGTCCCGCAGAGTGGGGGAGGCTGGTCGTCCGTTCCGACGTCCGTGACGTACGTCTTTGAGACCACAGCCGCAGGATCAACAGGGCCGGACATCATCTCTTTTTCTCGGGCTTTTGGACCGGGCGAATGATAGCAACCCGGACATAAGTGGGCCCCTTCCCTTGCCGGTGGTCCCCACTCGCAATTCCTCTGTCTCCTCTCTCTCACAAAAGTTGGGGGGACTCTCTCTCTTCCGTTTTTTGTTTTTTTCTCGTAATGCTGCGTCAGGCCTAAGATCAACGGCGGGCCCCACCTTGTAATCATTCTTGTTCTTTCAATTCTCATTGGGCCAAAATTTTCCGGCTCTTTTTTTTTTTTTGTTTTTTTTTCGGGTTACTATTTTGACGTCATCATGACGGCTCTAGTGACATCGGCCCTTCGGGGAGAATTTGATCAAGTCTTGTGACATCGGGGAACTCGAAGAAGGGAGAAAGTGTTTAGAAAGTCATAGGAGATCGTGTGTAAACCAGGTTGGTTTTCATGGAAGAGAAGTGCTCGGATATGTTTCAAGGTAAGTTCAATACAAGTGTGTATGTATATATATGTACATGATTTTACGAGATTTGAGATAGGCTTGAGTATTTAGTACTACATTTCAAGATTATTATCATCATCATTTTTTTTTTTGTAATTGAAGGCGGGGAGAGGTGGCTCTCGCCGGCGACCCATATGATTTTACTAGAGGAATCCCACACTCGTTATGGAAATATTCGATTCGAGCGATATTTACTCCATACTACCCTTGACTCTAAAGTTATGGGCTGACGAGCCTATCATTGTAACTTTACCAAAATACGGATAGCTAGAAAGCCCATCTCGCAAAGGATACGCTGCGAGTTGGGCAACACAAGACGAGTGTTCGGGAGGTTCGTTCATGATGTGAATTGAACTAGCTTGTGACCTCGCGGAAGACCAGCAACCCCTTTACCACCAACCACCTTGGTGGAAATAGAAAAAGAGGTCAAACATATCACCACATATACTAGACATGGGACATATTTTCGAAAGAGCACGAGAGAAGGATAATAACAGTAGCATAATTTTCGCATGATACTCACTTTTCAAGCAACGATTAAGTGCCGAAACTTCTAGAGATTCAAGTGACATCGACCACTTGTGTCGTTGGAAAATCACATTACCTAGGCATTTTAGCTATATCTTCCAAAATGCTTACAATTTTTCCAATCAAGTCCTTTTATCTACATTAGATATCGAACCAAGTGCCTCTGGCACAAAATCCAGCCAACATGTCCCTCATAAGATATGCCATGGTTTGACATGGACTAAATATTCCCTCCATGGACACCCACCATGGACAATGACTAGGTGGGGAAATAAGATTAAGCAAAATATCAATCCATTCATTATGCACGCCCCATTGTTGGTGGCCACACAGTCAATATTCGGTCTCCGTCACATTCTGACAATATCGAACTTCCATACTAATTGGATTTGGTCAGACTCTATGTCGGAGAGGCTCGATTAGACATTTTGTGCAAGTAAAAAGACCCGATTTCACAAAAAAAAAAAAAAGAAAAGCACGGGAACTTGATTAGAAAAGTAGTGAAAGCGCGGTGACGAAGGATGGAAATTCTTTCCCAAGCGCAATTCAATAGCAGAGATGATTCCAATCGAGAGTACACATAGACCACTTTGGCTGACGATGCTTGTGGAAATGATCTTTTCACACCGACAGAAGCCTTTATCATGGAACCCCACTCGTGGAATAAAGGACTGTTGGATTAGTAGCAACCTGGTTTTGGACGCAAATCGAAACATCAATTTCAAAACTTTCGTTCACGGGAAGCTTACCCGTCAAACACTCTCTTCTCCTTTACGTTTCAAACTTCAGTTCCCCGTAGCTTTTAATCGTCATGATAATGCCAACCATCAACATCGTGATCTAGAAATAATTCGCACACCTCGTGATCTGTTCACAGCTAGCGTCGGGAGAAGATTCTTCGATCGATCCTAAACATTTTTGTACGGATGTCAATTCAGCCATAAGCCATTTTAAAATTGCCGATTTAGCCCGAGATCTTTAAACAAAATTTTAGTATTTCCTTTCCGATCGTTTCATAAGGCGGTCATCTTCATATCATCTTGTCAGAACCATCAACCAAATATTAAGAGACACATGTCGGTTCATCTTAATATATAATGTTCAGATGGACAAGCAGAATTGTCTTCATGAAATTAAATATGGCCAATAGAAAAGAATCCACACACGGACACTTCTGATAATACACATATATGTTAAACATGGTTTAAATCGTCCTAATGTTTTTGTTCCCAAGCCGCCTTATGAAATTTTAAGAAATGCATAATCAAGTATATCGGAATTTACCTTCAAGTACGCCAAAAAATAAAATTGTTGTTTAGAAATTAGATTTGTCATCAATAAAGCCATACTTATTTCCCTTCGTGGAAAAAGGAAAGTCGACGCGAAAATACAAAAGTAGAAGAGAGAACGAATTATAGACGATCATTGGCAACAAGTCACCCAGGTGATAAAAGCCACGCTTACTTGAAAAATTACATGAAAATTGATCTATTATAGTATCTATAATGAAGAAAATCGAAAAAATTTGAGGTCCATCAAAGAGTTTTCATTTATTTTTTAGATTCATTTATATAAAAAATTATGTTAAAAATCATATTCGAACCCAAACGACGTTGTTTTAGCACGTAGAAGTAAGAAAATATTTAAAAAAAGTCATATTAGCATTTTTCATTAGCTAAATTGAACGGAGTTAACGGAAGGACTTGATTATACTTTTTGCAAGTTTTATGATTGAATTACACTTTCACGACAAGTTTTAGGACTCATAGTGAACATATCCCTAAATTAAAAAGCCCCTAGCCGGTCCTAACACAAACTTGATATCTTCTCACTTATGGCCTCAAGCTCAACCGTGATCACTTGAGCTTTGAGTTTGCGGCCGTGGCTGCTAGATGCAAAGTGTCATGATAATGGTCGCTCAATCCGGAGTCGCATGACCGCCATGGCGGCATAGCTTCGGATTAGCAATATTGTGGTAATGGACTGCTGGCCGTCATGATTGCGAAACTTCAGCTCCTCCTCGATGAAGAGTCGCGGGATGTGGCGAACGCGTCATTGGCGGCTTTCCTAGTTTTTGCAATTCTCCTTTTTGCCTATTGTTTTATACGTTTTTAATAGTTTTGATCGTTTTAAGGTTTTTCTTCTTTCTACTCATTTAATTTCCATCGGCTTTTCCCATTGCAAATTCAGCTTTGTGATGGTCCTGTTTAAGGGATTAAATTAATCGAAAAGACGAACGGTGTAACTTTTTGAAAAGAAAAATTATAAATCATAGACAAGAATGGAATCTTTAGAGCAATCATGAGCAATCCAAAGTGCCATTGACTAAATTCCTCGACTAGCCCAAAGTAAATGAAATTCTTGATCGAACCCGCAAGACATCTAGTTGACACGGGCTACCCGTTAGTCAACGCATATGATTAAACCTTAAAAAGCGCAAATAATAATAATAATAATAATAATAAAAAGTTTCCTTTCAAATTCCCGTGTGTGTTTGGGAGATTATGCACGTGAAATCTTAACTTTTTAACTTCACCCGTGCTTGTAACGTAGTGATTATTAACTTTTGTCCTCACGCTTCCTCCCATCACTATGCAAATTTTGCAAGTAAACACCACTTATGCTTTTGTTTTGGGGAAGGAGAGAACGGGAGGGATGAAAATCGAGCGAAAATGAGGAAATCTTTGAAATTTTAATGGGGATAAAAGGGAGGAAAATTAGGAAAATCTCTCCCCCATGTCGGCTACGACATCCTCATCTAGAGCGGGATCAAATGCTTTCGACTGTGACCTTGAAAACATACTTCGTCGGGTAAAAGAGATTGGCTAACATCATCGGCTAGAATAGCATTGCTTTTTATATCTACTGAAAGCGGCGAATTTAACCCTTAGCGGCATAGATAATTGGGGTGCCGGTGAATCTTCGATTCAAGAAATGATCACAGAATCTCATCAATTGCGCGCAAACTATCTCGAGACTGGGTCACTTGCCTTGAACTCGGTGTATGAGGCATGTAGGTTGTTTCATAAACATCTGGGTAGTCGAGTCTTTACACACATAGCCATCAACTAGCACAAAACTAACGCAAGCCTACTCAATTAATCCATTAAGCCAATGCTCGGGCGCATCGCACTAGATTATATGCCAATAGCTAATTGGTCTTTATTGTTTGGATCCTAACCAGGCTCGACCTTGAAAAGCTCTATGCTATTGAACTATAAGTTCGGCATGAGATAAATCATTCTTAGGGTGCGTTTGTTTGAGGAAAAGTGTTTTGTGGGGAATTAGTCTTTCAAACTTTCACCCGTTTGGTTCGTCGAAAATGATTGATCAACCAAAAACACTTTTCGATCAACAGAATATTCATGCATAAAATTAGAAAAGTGAATTCCTAAATCTAAAGATGTGAAAATACTTTTCAAATTACATCCCTCGAATTTTTCAGTATTTTAACATATTGTTATATTGATATTTATTTTTTAATTTCTTTTTGCTTCTTCCTCGGCCATGGTTGGCCGGTTAGCGACTGGCCATAGGCTAGGATGTGCTCACCTGAGGCCACGCCAGCCGTTGTCGTGGCTAGCCACCGGCCAAGAAAGAAGGACAAAGAAAAGAACAGAAAAAATAAAAATCAAAATAAAAAAAAAAAGTACATAATTATTTAATTTTTTTTACTCTAGATAAAGTCATGAAATTTAAATCGTTTTACTGAATGTGATCCACACATCGATAAACGTTTCCGATCACATATCACCAAACAAAGGAAAAAAAATCATTTTCCTTCATCATTGAGTTTTCCCCCAACCAAACACACCCTTAATGTCTATTTGTTTCGCGGAAAACCCATGTTTTAAAAAAATATTTTCCTAAAATTGATCACCTATATCGTTTGCAAAAATGTATGAATGAAAAATAATTTCAACGTACATAAAAAAATTCTAGACATAAATTATTTTTGACAATGACAACATTTTTTGTTGCCTACTTATTCTAAATAATATAATCAATCATTTTTAGAAGAATATTTTTCAAAACATGAATTTTTTGCAAAACAAGCCTTACCTAAACTCGATTCACCATCGATTGCAAATCGGGGTGGGTACAGACCATTGGTTATGGGTGAGCATGGTTTGGGTTGGTCCGGTTCCCTCAAGAGCCGTAAACCGGACTGGCGGTGTCAATTCTAAATTTCAGGAACTGTGGACCATACCGAATGTCCTTGGAACCGTGGACCGACCAATAAAATCACTAAAATGAAAATAAAGTGTAAAATGAAAATAAAAATAAGAAACCCGTGTTTGATAGGACAGTTCGAGCCTTCGAGAACACCACGTACATAAAATGAAAAGTCATTTACGCATACCAATTAGCCCCACAAACCATTAAAATTGGCTCCCACAAACGTCCCTACCGAAAAGTCATCATGTTTATCATATGAATTGGCTGCCAAAGAACTATATGAAATGGCACCCAAAATGAAAAGTTCTTGCTAATGCTCCAAAAGACAACCACAATTTCAAATGCACCCTCTATTTGGTTTGGGGGGTTTAACTTTAGGTCAAGAGTAAGAAGTCTTCTGGTATATTAGATTTTCTCCTTTTTTTCACAAAGTCAGAATAAAAATAAAAATTTCTCGGTCTAGGTGGACAGTCCATCGATCCGGTTCCACCTTTAGAATTGAGAACCGAACCGCTCGGACATTGATTCTACCTTGAGAAATTGGGAACCGAATCGTGACCTCAAGAACCGGACCCAAACCGTTGGTTTGGTCCGGTCTTGGCAATTCCCGATCCAAGCAATCCATCTTGCTCTCTCCTACCCGTAGATATGTGGATGTCAAACAAATCAAAAGTCCTCTATTTTGGTGGTTAAGACATGTGAAGAGACATGTGACATTACTAGTACGATATCATTCACTATCTTTCTTTTCCGAGCAGTTCTCGCACATTTTATTCCCCTATCGAAACTTATTAATTTAGGACCTTAAAGCTGTCCACTAAACAAATCACATGGAAATTTTTCTGGCGACAAGCTGACAAATGAATGTCCTAAGTTCTCTACGACAGCTGATGAAATTTGAAAAGACCTGATAATTATATTATAAAGCTATAAATCGGAAGAAAATTCATCATTAACACTCAAAATTACGTGGTCAAGGGGGAAAAAGGATAAATTCGAAATGACAATAATCACCGAGATAAATCAAGGTTTATCTTTTTCGTTAAATATAAAAATGTTAAAAATTGCCCTTATAATATTTTTTAAGACTGATTTACTAGATGTGAAAATTTCTCTTTAAGAAGTAGATATCTTTCTTCAATTTCTTTTTGCATTTGTCAATGTTAGAAATATATTGGGGCCCTTTTGCGTGGTTTTTAGTTTTAGTAATCTAACTATAGTGTCCCGAGGCATTCGTTGGAAAATAAGGCTTATTAATAATGTCCATTAATTGTCGTGTATAACTTTTTCTAATACGCTCTTTCCTCTAGATACGTTTTGAAGTTCATGCCATTTTTAATCTATACTTTAATTAAGTAAAATCAATAATCACTTTAACCACAAACTTTTTACAAGCAAATAGTTATAAAATTGTTCGTATTTTTAAGATATCACATGACTTCGTACAACTATAGATGGACAAAAACGTAATTTACCATAGTCAAAACAATTAACAAGTAATCAACGAATTCTTTTTTCTTCTAAATTTGAAATCAAAATAATCATCAAATACCCTACAAATATCTCATCTTTCCATCTATTCATCACATTTTATTCTTTATTAGTTTAATTATTTCACTAATTTTCTGGTAAAAATTGCATTTTTGTTTTGTATTTGTGGGGTAAATTTTTTTTTTTTTTGGGGTAGGGTAATACGAAAAGATTATACTAATGGGAATTTATTAGGTTAACAGCATGTGGAAAGAGAAACCTCGAGACTATAATTTTCTAGACATGATTTTGTTCAGCCATGTGCTGCTATCTCACAATGCTATGACTAACTAAAAAATTCCAAGAAATAAACATGAGGTGATCAGGCTTTTCCTAATCACTATCAGAGCCAGCAACAATGTCCATCTCATATTTTTTTCTGTAAAAGTTTAGTGTAATGAGACAAATGGAGCATACACAATTCGATTGGGCACGCACCCACTGGACAGTGCAATGAATGTGACAGTTACATAAACACGACACACACAAATTCTCCAACTACCCAATAAATATAATTAACAACCACAATCGCAATCTTGACATTATTCAGAATTGCATAAATGATTTTGTTTGTCATTATCTTCATTATCTAACATGATAAACTAGTTCCGACCAAAAAAAAAAAAAAACATGATAAACTAGCTACTAGGCTCTTGCGCTCAGGTCGGCCCCCCTAGAACTCCTTTTCGCGAAAAAAAAAATCAAGAATAACTTTTTCCTCTATTTAGTGGCAAATTTTAGGTGATAAGCAACTTGTGGAAATTGAGTGCACAAATTTGTTTTTATTCTTAATGTTAGTTGTTAAAAATTGACTATGGATATGTGTATAGGGGACCAATCTAGTAAAGTGGTGATCGAATAGTAGTAGTTGCAAATGCAAGCAAAATCAAGTGTGATGAACTTTTAGCAATAGACAGATCCTAATCTATTGATTATTTATATTTTATGCCCTCTTAAAAATTTAAAGGGCCAGTGAAAATGGGCTTGATTAAACAATTCCAGGCCCTTTGACTTTTCCGTATTGATGCAAAATCACTTTTATCACATGGAAACTAGGGAAAAAGCTAGAGTGGATGTGCGGTCTCTCAAACTTTTGGTTTGATTTGGTGAATAATGAAACGAAGATTAGGGTTAGTGGTATTGTCAGTGGAAAGGAAAGGAAAAAAAGGAGTTTGGGGTTATTTTATTCCCACGTTTTGGTGCTGCAATGGGAAAGCAAATCACGATTTGACTTTATAAATACCACTTATCAAGTGCGCGTTTAGAGCGAAATTAACTTCTTTTGCTATAATTTTCTATCATTAGCATTTGAATATGAATGCCAAGACTTGAGTTCACGTTAAGTTTATAATACAGCCAGGCAGGATCATCGGGAGGGACGAAGAGAGAGCGAGAGAGATATTTCAGGGTTAGTCAGAGGGAGTGGAGGAAGGGGAGAAGGGAGATGAGAGAGATGGAGATTTTCAGATTTTGTGCAAATCTATGGCAGTTTGATCAATTTATGGACAACTCGAATGTTAAACGATGTCGATCGATCGAATATTAAACTTAAATTCCATATCGGAGGTCCACAGCTAAAACGAAGCAATTCACATATCCAACGCAACCGACGCATATCTCGACGACTTAAGTTATCAAGATAAAGTTTACTTGAATCAGGTCCGTCGACAGACCCAAACTTCCACTCTCACTTTTGTGATCTATCCCCCATTTTGAGATATTAAACTTCCACTCTGTATATATGTCCCGACATACAATATGAGTACTTAACAAGCGTACGAGAGCATACTCTTTCGAAAGCACGAAATAAGAAACATAACTACCGTTCTTTTTAAGACTCTCGTTGTTAATGGATATCATTGAGGGAGGGCCTAAGTTTTAATAAAAACGTTATAGGCGGCCCCCCTCTTTTGCTACCTATAAGGTAGGGGGCGATACTATATAATTTGTATGCTTATAGATTTCGCATTATAGGCGATAAAACCCTAGAATTGTCTCTTTGTTTTCTCACATAGGACAGGTGACTTTTACCTACGCCGCTTTATAGCCACCCCTTTTTGGCACTAGAAAAACAATGTTAAAGTGTTTCTAAAGCAAAACGACACGAGGTTAAGGTATACTTAAGTAGATGTCTTAAATCATGGTGCCTAGGGATCGTAAAAAAATTATAATTACATGCTTTTATGGGGAAATTGTAGAAGCGTTTTTGTGGTGAGGAGTCCGAAGATCGAAGCATGCATGGCCAAGATGGAACAAAACTACACGCCCTTTGATGGATAGACATCATTCCATGTCGCCCCCACCAAAAAGAGAATCGACATGCCATGTTCAAAAAATTCGTCGATTTCAACATCAACAGAACTTATTAAATTTGGATAAAAAGAATTGTTGATTGTTTGTATTTACGTTATAGACTGATCCAGCTTTATTGGGTGGCAACAAGAAATTAGAACTCAAGGTTTCGGCTGAGAGGTTTGGTTGATGACGGAGTGCGATTCTATTAGTACCCCAAAAAAGTTCTAAACTTATTCCATTGATACAAACTCGATCATAAATATTTTAATTGGAACAATTTAGTCGTAAATAGTATTATATTGATGCCGATTCGATCTATCCAAATTAATTTTGATTGGAAATTGTTGACGTGGACGCGGGTCCATTACGTGGCATGGCATTTTGGCGCTAACGTAGATATTTTTTAATGTAATTTTTATTGTTTGTCCTATTTTTTTCCATTCACGAGGTGATGGTCGGCCTCGCCCGGGCCGCTCCCGGGTGAGGGTGAGCGTCGGTGAGGCCCGACCCTCGTCAGGCCTCTCCCTCGCCACCCTGGCCATGGTCTATGGCCGGTGGCTGGACACTAGTAGAAAGAGAAGGGAAAGAAAATTTAAAAAAAAATTCAAAAAATAAAATTATTACAAATGTCTACTTCAGCGCCGACCGTGTTACGTAGAACCGCTAGCATCCACGTCAACGATCTCCACCTAAATTGGCAAGATAAACCGAATGGTACCAATGCGAAAATGTTACGACTAAGTTGGTCCGATTAAAATGTTTACTATTGACTTGGTACCAATACAATAGGTTTAGGACTTTTTTGATACTTTTCCTGATGCTATGCTATAGGATACTATGTTTATTATAGGTACACTCATTGCTCGTGCATTGCGTATATTATTCTTATGTGAAAGATATTACTTCGTCATATAATACACCAATTTAGTATTAATTTTGCTGCACAAATTGCAATGACATCTATTATGGCTTTTACAGAATCACGCTTTGTAGATATGTAAAATGAGTTATAATTAACAATTATGTAGAACATTTAACGATAATACGTATGTGAAGCATAGGCAAGATTACTAGTTACCTGAGAAAGAGCGACTTATACCCATGAAGAAGACTGAGCACCGATTGCTATCAACTGTAAATAGGACTGATGCGATATAAAAACCATCGTAAACAAAAAAAAAGGAACCATCTTACTGAAAAAATGACAAGTGATTCAAACAAGATGACATTTTGCTCACATCAAAATACAACATTTTGCATTTGTGCCCGATTCAGTTCATTTAATCGGCCGACGCTGATGTAAATAATTTTTAATATTTTTTTAAAATTTTTTATATTTTCTAATAATTATTTTATTTTATTTTTTATTTTTTTTCTTGTTAGGGCTAGTAGGAGGCCGGCCGGCCATTGGGTGAGGGCCTACAAGCCCTCATTGGCCGTTGGGAGAGGACTAGCGACCCTCGCTCAAAACAGGGCAAGGGCTGCGCTTCCTCGCCGCCATTGGGGGAGGTTTGCAAGGGCTTGGCCCTCACCAAGAGGCCGGTGGCCCATGGTCTCCGGCCGGCCCTAAGAAAAAAAAATACAAAGAAATAAAAACACAGGAAAAAAGTTATTAAAATATAACAAATAATTAAAAATTATTCGCGTAAACGCCGGCGGGCTAAGTGGATTGAATTTGCATAAATATAAAAAATTTAGAACTAAATTAGCGCAATTACAATATGTTTATGATATTTTTGGTAATTTTGTCACTTATATATGTTTCAAGTAAGATGAGCTATCGGGACATATAAATTCATAAAAAAAAACACAACATCTGTAACTAAATCAAGCCAAGGATGTTGAGAAGATTCAACCCCATGTTTGTGTGTTGGAGAGAGAGATTCTTAGGGTTCTTGACTGCATCCTAAGCTGTCCATGTGAAAGGATGTGCCAAAGGCAAGCGAACTAAATTAGGGTTTAGGGCAAAGAGAAAAGGCCAATCTCCCTCTCAAAACAGACGAGGAGGCTCCGACAAAGATTTGGCGGTACGGACCAGACACCACACATTCCTCCCTCCCCCAATCCACGTGAACCCTAAAAAAAAAATAATCTTTTTTTATAATGGAAATATATTATATTATATATATAATATAATATAAAATTCTTGGTGGCTCGGGTTTTAAGGGTTTCTTTGTTGTTTTCTCGTATTGAAACGCGGTTTATTCTTTCCTACATGGGGAATATAAACAAAAATTCTACAACCCTATTTATTTAATCACAACGATAAAACAATTCAAGAGAGAATGTTTTTATTTGTCTTGTAGCTGTCGTTTTGTAATACCCTAGGGAAGAACAAGGGAATGTTTCTCGTGAAATGCGTCGAGCCTGCCAACATAGACTTCAAACCATTGATTCTTTGAGGTCCGAGCTGCTACTGTCCCATGTGAAATTCCCATTTTATTTCATCGATTCATTGGAATTATTATATATTAGGATTCAGCTTACAAAACAAGTAAAGCGTAAAAAATAAGAAAAAGAAAAATCGACGTAAGATTTAAACCTGGTTCATTTTTAAACTAGGGTTATAATTAGCACATCGTATTTTTTTATTACATCACTCAATTAGAAGCGAAAAAAAATACATATAGAAGTAGCTATTCATAGGGCAAGCCCAAATTATCAATGAAACAATATGAACGGGACCTCAATGCTTTCGTGTTGATGGAGAGTATGAACCACACGCCAACATTATATACATAGTTGGTGGTTGTTTTCATAACTTTTATGAAATTGATGACTAGTTGATTGGTTGACTGATGGTTTAAGTTTTTATTTTTTATTTTGGGCACAAATGGTTGAGTTTAGAAAACCATATAATACACATTTTGACCATTATAGACCACATTCACATTACTCATGAATCGAAATTACTTTTCTTCAAAAATATTATCGTTATGTGCTGTTTATAAATGGTCTGCTTTGTTGTCCGATGAAATTTCCCTTTAAATTATTGCGCGATTTGATATTTAAAAAGCCATAACGAAACTGTATGTCATTTTCCCTCCGTCCCTTTTGGTACCATCCAAGTTCTAGATGATCACCTCTTGGGAAAAGAAAATGTGGTGGGTCATCTTCAAATCTCTAATATCTCTCGTCTCACTTTCATGTCCTGAAAGTTAATTATTTCTCTATCTCTACATCATTCATGCATCAATTTATCTTGCCGTACACTGCTATAAGCAAACAAACGGATATGGTCAATAGCATATCTGTGCATATTCTTCTTTCCCCAGCCCCGTAGATGGCAACAACTAGAACATGACCAAGGTCACAACTTTCACAATCATAGTTATCGTTTTCGCCTCTGCCCGCCCTCAATAGTTTATTCGCCATCTTCAAAACGATTAACATAAGCCACACGCAAGGCGCGGTGATGAAATAAAAGACATCGTTGGTGGTTACTCATTATTAGAAAGAAGTGTCAAAAAAGTCATAAGCATATTGTATTAGTGCCAATTCAGTCCTAAACTATTTTTTGGTGCTAATTTAGTCCTAAACCTTTTGCATTTGTGCCAATTAAGTCCTAAACATTTTATTGGTGCTAATTCAGTCCTAAACCTTTTGCATCGGTGTCAATTCAGCCTAAATTTTTTATATTTATGCCAATTGAGTTAAAAGAGCCAATTTTGATCGAAAATTGCTAATGTGGACATCGATTTCCTATATGGCACGGCTAGTGTTAACTTGGACATTTTTTAATATTATTTTAATATTTTAAATAATTTTTAAAGCATTTTTTGGTTTTTTTAAAATAATTTTTAAAATAATTTAAAAATATCAAAAAAATATTTAAAAAAATATGCACGTTAGCGCTAACCGTGCCACGTAGGATAACCGACGTCCACGCCGGTGGTTTCCAATCAAAATTGATCGAATTGACTCAACCGCATAAATGTAAAATATTTAGGACTAAATTGGCACTAATGTAAAAGGTTTATGACCGAATTGACACTAATAAAAAGTTTAGAACTTAATTGGCACAAATGCAAAAGTTTTAGAACTGAATTGACACCAAAAAAGGTTTAGGACTGAAATGGAGCTAATGCAATAGGCTTATGACTTTTTTGACACTTTTCTCCTTGTTACCGAGGCCGCTCGTGGCGAAATCTTTTCTCCATACATACGGCGTGTCCAGCGAAACCAATTTATCTATAACGAATTGTAGATCGGAGGTTTCGAAGAAAGATTATTATAGAACAAGTACGTGTCAATTAGACTCAAACCAACATATAATTTAGTTAGTCCCAGAACACTAATTTTTCCTCCTCTTTTGTCCTCATTAAGAGATCCAACTAGTGATTCGACAATTCCGTTTCATCGTCGCCTTCTACACAGCCTCGCATGAACATAAAGCAGACACGACAACAGAAAATGTCGCGATAACGCCCTTTAAAAACCCTAAAAGAAACAAGAGCACGTAAAAAGCTGAGAGGAAGTGAGCTCTTTTGATTTCAAAGGAGGTTGGCAGTTCTCGTTTTCCTCGAATTGCTTTCAGAGGAGTCCACGTTTTCTCGTAATTTTCGTTCTCGTCATTGTAGCTGGAAAGTGGCAGTACGTACTTTAAATGTGACAAGTCTTTGTCTGAATTGTCGATTTTATCTTCTAAGTGAACATACTTTGGAGCATGAGAAAGTGTCTTCCCAGACATAAACTTAGAAAAAGAGCACACGTGGAGAAATTTTTTTCACTATTTCAAATTGCCAAAGAATTGAATGGTGTTAAATATATGATCTGTTTACGCAATGGAACTTACAATTTCTGTAAAACCGGAAAGATGGAGATTCATGGAACATATGGAATTTGGCTTAATACCCAAAAAAACATCAAACTTTAACATTTGCGACAATTATATCTAAAAAAATTTTTTTGTCTCCTCCTAACTTTTATTTTTGTCCCAATTCTACCGATCTAATGCAAAAAAAAGAGCCTCAACTTTAACATATGTCTCAATTATATCCGAAATTTTTTTGTTGTCTCATAAAAATCAATAACTTTTACTTTTATCCCAATTCTACCACCGTCGCCCTTCCATCTATAATCACCGTTACTTAATCCTGCGCGGTTCGAATTTTCTCATTGAACTTACCAATGAATCTTCGAAATTTAGAAACAATAGGTTTTAAGAACGATGAGATTTTAGATTGTTCGTCCAAACATCTCCATGTCTAGCTGTTCTTTGGGCTGTTGAGTGCCAAAAAGAGCACGAAATGCACCATCTTGAGTGACTTTATATCTCCCGACAATACATAGGAAAGCAAACAACGGAAAAGAAGTTTAAGGGTTTTTCCATGTCAACTTTGCTTGAGGTATAATTCATTAATGACATGAAAATACCACATATGATTAACTAATGATGATTATGGATGGAAGGCTATTGATGGTAGAATTGAGACAAAAATAAAAGTTAAAGGTTTTTTATGAGACAAAAAAGTTTTGGATATAATTGAGACATATTCTAAAGTTGGATTTTTTTTTTTGTACTAGACCGATAGAATTGAGATAAAAGTAAAAGTTTGGGGTATAATTTAGACAAAAGTAAAAGTTGAAGGTTTTTTTATGAGACAAAAAATAGTTTTCGATATAATTTTTACAAATGCTAAAGTTAGAGCTTTTTTGGATATTGGACCTACGGAATTTATCTTATTCCAAATTTGGAAGATGATGGATTCATAGATTAGTTGATAATTGTTTTGGACTTTGAGTATAACATCATGTTGTGAGTTGCAAATTCTTAAAGTAGTGGATCCCATAATAATTTTTAATTATTTGTTATCTATTTTTAGTGAGTCACAACATGCTGTCAATCTCACGGTAGAAAAAAAAAACTATCATGCGAGCATATTCCTTATATTGATCATCTTAAAAAATCCAGAATAGGTTCATCGGACGGTTGGCCTCACGCTCAATTTCTAGCACGGCACCACTTTGTTCTCTCCGGTCCTAGAACACCAAGTCGGCTTGCAATGAGATGGATAGTTTGTTGTGTCATGTCCATGGTCCGTTGTATGCAATGTTTCGCTCGAATTGCACTCGGTATCAAATATCTTTGATCTCGACGATTTTGGAGGGTTACATTGACTTCACTACCTCGACGATTTTTCGACTTTACTATCTTGATGGTTGCTTTATTCCACTATATTGATGGTTACTTCTTTGATGGTTGCATCCGCGATTTTCGGACTCCACCTTTTGTCGATTCCTTCACGTTGTGATTCATTAAGTTGCCGATAATTCTGTTCATAATGGACCGAGCTCTGCTCTTAACAATTAATTAACTCTATCACATGGCGATAATAACGAAAAGTTGGTCATTTTAAAAATTAAAAGTTTGAACTCGGAAACTAAATCATGATGAGATAAACTAGGAAATACTAAAAACCAATCATGATAACTATAAAAGTGTAAAAAAAAGTAATCTATAAAATCAAGCAAAATACAAATAATAAATACCTAATTCAGAAAGTCTATACAAATAAAAGATCTAAATCACACCTTGATGTGCCCCGCATCATTTCACATACTTCTAAATTAAAGTCTTTAGGTTTATCTGCAATTCTTTCCTTTTCGCTTGCATTTATTTTGGGTAGAATCCGTATGTTTTCCTTTTCTTTTTAGCGAAATCACATAAACTTTGGAAAAGTGATACGAGGAGCATTACTATGCATTCCATGGTTGTGGTTAATAGCCCTACTACTATTGCCCAAGAAAATCGAAAAACTTATAACAAAAGAAGAAGTCATAAACCTATTGCATTTGTACTAACCTTTTCAATCGTGCCAATTGTTTTGGTCAATTTCAATTGTGCCAATTGACAGCTAAATATTTTCACATTCTGCTAATTGAGTCCATCCGGCCAATTTTGGCTATAAATTGCCGTGGATACCGACAGATTCTATGCAAAGCACAACCTGCGCTTACATTGACATTTTCTAGTAATACTTGTACTAATGTTTCTATTTCTTTATAATTTTTGTTCTTTTCTTTTTTTTTCTTTTCTCATAGTTTTTCCTGGACTAAAAGGTTGGCTAGGGCTACGATGCCCTCACCCGAAAATGGAGAGGATCGCTCACCCTCGCTTGGCCGATTTGGTGAGGGCATCGTGTCCCACACCTAAAGCCGATGAGGGCATCTATGCCCTTGCTTGTGGTGGGTGACGCTCGCTGGCCCCAAGTTTAGGGGCAAAAAAGCAAAAGTAAAGAAAATAAAAATTATAAAAAAATTCAAAATATTATTAGGTTAGCGTAGACCCGACAAAATAGGTGGGTCGGATCATAAATGGTTTAATCCAAATAGACCCATTTAACCCCTTTTTGATCCATTTATTACAATGCCAATCTAGTGACCTCGACCGACTCTTACCCAACTTATATCGACTCGTCTCAACAATATTTTATATTTAATATAATCTAGGAAAACTCATATGTAAACCGAGGTGAGAGTGCGGAGTGAGCGAGTGTGAGATCGAGTGAGGGTAAGAGAGAATGAATAGAGTCATAGAAGTGAGTTGAGTCCAAGTAAGTTGTAAACTCATTTATTACTCACTTACGACCCATTCATGACCCATTTTACACTCATATTATGTTTGAACTCATTTATTACCAATTTATTGAGTATAACTCAATCATATAATAGCTCAACCCATCATATAAGTTAAGATATGGATTCATGATCCGATTTGACAGGTCTAGTCAACGCCAATTGTGCCATATAGAAAGGCCGGTCTACGTCAACGATTTTCGGTCAAAATTGACTAGATGCACTCGGTTGGCGAACGAGAAGAAGTTTAGGACTTGATTGATACAATTGAAAATATTATGACTGAATTGAGATAAATATAACAGGTTTATGAGTTTTCTCGTGGGAGTTGCAATAAGTTTATGAATTTTAACTCGATTGACATAACTTTTTGATAACTCCCTCGAGAAGATCTTAACCAAACTACACATATCACACAGAATGAATCATATGAATCGGTATATGAATTATGAAAAATCAAATTCTACCAAATGTATGAAAAAAGAAAATCAGTTGTAGGTAAAAAAAAAAAAGAATAAGGGTAAGTAAGTAACTAGGGTGCTCGCCTCATCGCCACATGCATGACACCTGAGCACATAGTGTACAGCAAACATAAACTCAGAGTGGTTATAGTCTGTCCAAATTAAAAATAAAATTGTGTCCCCCTTGCAATAATTAAATCAAAATTCCCACTGCACCTTTTTCTGCCCACTTTGAGAAAAAGCAAAAGTAGAGAAAAAGCTAAAGAGAGGAAAAGAAAAACAATAAAAAGGAAAGGAAGATGGTAAAAGGCAATAAAGAAAAGAAGGAGAGAGAACCACACAAAGACAAAAGTTTCTCAAACCTCCATGATTTGAATTCTCTTGCTTCTTCAACCCCTCGTTCTCTCTCTCTCTCTCTCTTTCTCTCAATCAAGAGTGGTGAGAAAGACCCACATCTCTCTCTCTCTCTCTCTCCCCCCCCTGCTTCTACAAAGGCCATGTTTAGGAGCTTCAAGTAAAAGAAAGAAAGAAAGGGAAAAGGCAAAGAAAACAGACAAGGGCATATATAATTAGGGCAAAAGTTTCGGTTTAGAGTGAAGAGAGGGATTGTTTTTGTTAGAGATCGATCAGAGGCATGAATAGAGGAGTGTTGCAGAGCTCATCACCAGTGCAGCAGCAGATGATGGCAAACCCTAATAGTTGGTGGAACGTCAACAGCTTGAGAGCTCCAAGTCCACAACAAGCCACTCCTGCTAGTTTCTTCCCAAACGTTCCTCCTTACCATTATTCAAATCTCTTTCCTCAGTACCTGCCCACCAATCCTTCTTCACTCCTGGCCCCATCTTGGCTTGAGAATAGTAGCCAGGAGCATCAGCAGCTCTCAGCTGAGTCCTGGAGCCAACTTCTCTTGTAAACATCTCTCTCTCTCTCTCTCTCTCTCTCATATGTGTCTGTGTTCTTGAGAATTTTTCTACACCTTTCTTTTGCTATTCATAAGGATAGCTTATGAGCAGATCTATGTCCGGCATGTCGGTTTCGAAAGACTAGCTGACTTGACTTGCGAAACTTTGTGATGTTAAACCGAATTTATTGGTGGCAAGCGCATGCATGTAGATCATGTGTCCCTGCGAATGCTCCATCTCGCATGATTTGTCCTTCTTTTTTGTATCATTTTACATGTTAATAAACACACTTTTCAGCATATATAGTAGCTCTCTATACAAAATCTTCTCTTCTTAATGTTAGCTAGCTAGCTTGTCAACCGATGCTTTTGTCCTTGTCTACATCGATCTTCAACTTAGACATGTAAATTCAACCTCGCCGCATTGTCAATTAACTCCATTCCACGACAAGTGATTTCACGATTACATCCATTGATCATGGAGTTTGCAATAAAAGTATATGAGGATGATCTCTTATTTTCCTTTTGACCCTTCCAAATCAAGGAGTGGGTTGGTGAGTGAAGAAGACAGGAGTGCCTTGACCCATCATCAAGCAAAGAGATTAGAGAACTGGGGAGATCAACAGGTGCTAGAGCAGTCTTCAATTGATGTGAAGCAAGAGAATTCCTCGAGCGGCTATTTGTATGGACATGCAAGCGAAGACTTCCATGGATCTAAATCAGCTGTTTGGCCTACCACTACTCTAGCCACCGCGGCTTCATCTCCAAAATCATGCGTCACGAGCTTCAGCAGCAACTTGCTGGACTTCTCGTACAAGAAATCCGATGGCAATAAGCATCCGGTGCCGGATCAATCTTCCGAGGTGAGATTATGCCGCCATTTCGTGCAAGAATATGGACGCGTACCTCGACGAAGAACTAATTCGTACGAAAAGTCATTTATTATAATGAATTTACGGAACCTCATCAAGTATTTTAAAAAGCTACATGATTAAAGTGGGTACGACTCACTCTTTTTTGCAGCATATTTGAATTCTTCTTTCCATTACTTAGCGGATTAGGGATGGGTTTCGAGATCTGTCTTCACCTTTCCTCTTTTAATTGGATGAAGGGGCCGAAAAAAAGGTTTGAAACGAATAATTGACGGTGTATACATCGTTCGCTTTTTTCCTATGTCTTAACTATATACAATAGAGCCTATCAGTAAGCAAATTTTTTTCTTGAAAATAAATTGAGCTGCTCAAAAAACACGACAGACATATTCTTTTATCACTTTCAGTTCGTCGCGCATATGATTTTGACAGGCGACTTCCACTAACCGTGTTCTTCGGAGCGGCCAGATGACAAATAGTTCTGATCATGTTTGTTTAATTTTTTCCTTTTATTTTTGGTCAGTGTAAAAGCAGTGCAACAGGTGGGGCACAGAAGAAAGCCAGGACTCAACCATCTTCAGCCCAATGTACCACCTTCAAGGTACTGGCCATGGCCATGGTCTCTCTCTCTCTCACATCCACAGACACACAAAAGCACACAAAGCTATCTTACATGTGTGTGAGTGGACTGTTGTCTTTCTCGGTTGTCGACTTGTTCAAATCCTTATTCCTCCTCCGTTATGCCTTGTCTTTATGAAAGTCATAAGTAAAACGGAAAGAAATTAAAGAATCCAGCAAAAGAAAAATATATATATCAGATGGTAAAATGGGATACCACCAAACCCTAATCATGGGGCTAACTGATCCCATTTGGCTTGATTTGAACCAGGTGAGGAAGGAGAAATTAGGTGACAGAATCACTGCTCTGCATCAGCTTGTTTCTCCATTTGGCAAGGTGAAAAGTTCAAGCCTTTTCAGTTTAATAACACGCATAATGCACCTCATTCACTTGACCGATAAAGAGGTAGGCCGCTGGTTTGGGAAAGCAAAGAGTCTCATATGTCTGATTGCGAAGTAGCCGGCACAAAGAAGCGGGTTGCATTTTAAATTTGAATTCACATACTTCCTCTCTTTCAATGTCTTTCATGAAATTAAGTCCATACAAATTCATTCCTCCCCATCTTTAGTGGTGGAGAACTCCGGCGAAAGAGAAACTCTTTCTGCAAGTGAAAGCTCTTCTTTTTCTTTCTACACGAGTCCCTGGCTTTGCAAGTCTTTTGAACTTAGGGTCTCTTTTTCTGTTCTTCCTTTTCTCATTGTGTTACTTTTTACTTATGAATTAAAGTATTGAAGATGGCCAAAAATATGACTTTGGAGGGTTGTGGTGTGGGGGGATTTTTGCTCTCTTTTGCAGACTGACACAGCTTCTGTGTTGGCAGAGGCTATTGGCTACATCAGATTCCTTCAAAATCAGATTGAGGTGATGTTCTTCTTTTCTTTTTTCCTTTTTCCAATTGATTTTTGAAGGGGAAAAAATAAATAAATAAAACCCTACTATGGCCAAACTGTGAAAGTGAAAGCATCATTCCCAATATTCTCTTTACTCTTTTGGTTCTTCAATTTATTCTTTTTTGGGTTTTGGATGTGCTGGAGTTCTGATCTGTACATACCCTCTGAACATCAACAGGCACTTAGTTTACCGTACTTGGGCAATGGATCAGGCAACATGAGGCACCAACAATCTGTATAATCTCTCTCTCTCTCTCTCTCTCTCGCACTTGTGGAGTGAATGCACGTGCATGTTTTTGCAGATAGGTTATCAGATCTTTACTGAGCAGAATAACTGAGAACCTGTTGCTCTTCTAATTGTTTAGGTTCAAAGAGAGAGGAGTTGTATATTCCCAGAAGACCCTGGTCAGGTATGCAAATGTGCTTCTCAAGATCTTGAGTATAATAAAATTTAAGTGATTTGTTGTTTGAGCTTTTAGACAGATGAAGTTTAACAAGGTTAACAAAAGTCACACAAAGCAACAAATACACTTAAACACATTGTTTAAGCTTTCGAACGAAATAAAGTTGACCCATGTACCTCGATGGTTTGGATTTTAGACTCTCGTGTTCTTCCGTCGTCACCGTTGAGATGCAAGGTTTCGGCGCATGTCTTTAGACGTGGTGATATTAGATTTCGGGCTCCAAACACAATTTAAGCCCCTAATCGCGGAAGATTTATCATTGTAAGGCACATGTGACCAAGTAACATGGGTAGCTAGTGTGACAAATCCTTTAGTTGGGTAATTGTTATCTAATGTTAGGCTATTTTGCAGCTTGGAGTCTCATCCTGATTTTCCGTTTGAATTTGTTAATGATTCTCGCACATGACAATAAACTTCAAACCACCCTTGTGTTAATGTTCATAAACTTATATAACTGCATTCACCTAAGAACCTACAACTATATCCATTCGATAGTCTATGTACATAATCTACATTGTTTCTTCCTAATGCCCTTACTCCTTGTGCTATGGAGCAGCTGCTGAATGACAACTGCATGAAGAGGAAAGGAGCCTTAGACCAGGTAATAACTTCTTTTGAAATTAGTCCTATCCCTTCTCATTCTTCCGGCTTCATTGCCATTTGAGTACCAAACGGGAACAAAAAGAACCACCATTCTGTCAAAAACCAAAGCTTTTGGTCCATGTTCTATGTCAGGACACTGGTCATGAAGAAGAAGCAAAGGACCTGAGGAGTCGAGGGCTGTGTCTGGTGCCGATCTCTTGCACAATGCAAGTAGGAAACGAAACCGGAGCCGACTACTGGGCTCCCACCATCGGAGGAGGATTCCGATGATTGAGCTGGACATGAAGTCTCTGAATTTTAGAACCTGTGACAGCAAATTTGGGGAGATTAGTGAATCTTAGGTGATTATATAACATCATGAGCAGTCACTCTGCTGCAAAAATTTCCCAAGGCTGATTGCTCTTGATGCTATATATATCATGCTTTGGTTTGGTGTGGTCTCTGCTGTCTTATGCTCGGGTGTGATTTTCTCTTCTTTTTGTCCCTTCCTTTTTCTTTTTCTTTTTTCGAAAAAATGTTATTTTCGGATATAATTATGTAGGATTATGTAACCTTTTTACCTGCAGTTATTTAAGTCTGTGCAGGGATTAGTAACTTAGTAATTAGTACTAGTGATCAATCCATCTTTGCCATGATCGAGCAAGTCTTTCCTTTCTTCCCTTCCTCTTTTCAATCCAACTTCTTTTTCCTTCAGGAATTGCTCGCCCGAGGGTCCTTTCAGTGTAGTTTAACATGCATGACTTAGCCAACGTTTGAATACACCATTTATGACTACACAAGGGGAAATTACACAAAGAGTTGTAAACCTATCGTATATAATTCAATTGAGTCCCCGAACTTTGTAATTGAACCAATTTAGTCCGAAGCTTTTGAGAAGAAGTGCAATCAAGTCCTCTTGGCCCAATCTACATGTAATGGGGACGGCCTTAGATGGACTGATACTCAATGCAACGGTCACCAAATCTCAAAATCAATCCCTCCAATTCATACTTTTGAATTTATGACTTACCCCAATCTCGAGCTCTCTCGTGAATCCCCGATGGATCATTGGATTGACATATACCTATACTAAATTTGTCGTTCATTTTGATCCTACTTGAAAGGACAATGTAGAATTTTTTTTTTTTTTCATGGAGGGATCATCACAGCACATGCGAAGAAACCAACACAATCAACCCAAATAGATTATGAAAAGACAACAGACTCTTGGAGAGACCACAATCACAATGATACTTTGACTAATTATTTTGCCTTTATCCTCCCGTTCTGTAAAAATTTGACGACGGTCATCTTCATCTTCGTGCCACATTTTGCCGCCAAGACTAGAATTGGGTTTCTCAGGGGAGCTAGATTTGGAATGAGAGGGGTTGATTTGGGGAATGGGGATTCATTTGCTCGACCAAGAGATCACGCGGTTCATCTAAGCAAAAACAACATTGGTAGTTAGAATATTAATCCTCGTCAAGGCCCCATTGTACCTTCGACAATCGGCTAATACTAGACTACCATGTCAAATAAACCGGACGAGACTTGATTGAAAAGAATTAATTGCAATTTTCCTTAAAGGTTTATGACAAAATTGATTCAATTAAATTCCGTGAAACAGTTTAAGGGCTAATTGTGCCACTACTATCTAAAACTTTTAATTGATTTAAAAAAAATGGAAATAAGAGTAGGAAAAATTACCAACAAAATCTTAAACCTATTGTAATTGTGTCAATTCGGTCCTAAACTTTTTTTTTGCCGATTCAATCCTAAAACTTTTACAATTGTGTCAATTTAGTCTATCCGGCTAAATTTGGCCGGCCGGCATTGACGTGGACGCCGGTCTTCCGACAACATAACATTTTAATATTTTTTTTGATTTTTGATTTTTTATTTTTGTTTTGTTTTGTTTTTTCTTCTCCCTTCTTCCTCTTCCTCCGGCCGACGAGATCGACCTCGCTAGCCTCAGCTCACCCCCTATCGGCCATTGATGAGGTCCGGGCCGGCCTCGCCCGGCGATAGCGAGGTCTAGATTTGGGCCGACCTCGCCATCGCCGAGAGAGGCTCGACCACACCAGTGGCTAGCGAGGGCGAGCTTTGCCTCGAGGTCAGCGAGGTCGACCTCGTCGGTTGTTGCCCCTAGTTGGATCGGCCAGAGGAGGAAGAAGAAGGGAGAAGGAAAAGGAAAGAAAGCAACGGAAAAATAAAATGAAATAATTCAAAGAAATATTAAAATATTATCGCCGGCCGGTCGGCGTCCACGTCGATCTTGGCCAAGCTAAATTTGGCCGGATAGACTGAATTGATATAATTGTAAAATGTTTAGGATTGAATCGACCCAAAAAAATAAGTTTAGCCATGAATTGGTATAATTACAATAGGTTTGGGATTTTTTTAGTGATTTCCTAGACTCATAGAACCATAGACATTTCTTAGCATATCTGACACACTTTGATTGCAAATCTGACTCATGCTTACCGTACTGAATTTTCCGGCACATCGTAATTGAAAAGGTACGTTTATATGGTTTGGATTTTAGTATTTCCAATTTCCAATCTATACAAGAAGATTAGCAAAGGGTGCTTACCATCATAAATTTCTCGATTCAGAAGTTACCAAATGCAAAGTTCAAAGTCTTCGTACGTGTCTGCTTGTCGTTTTCATTAACTCGTTCCCAACAATCCGAGCAAGGACACTGAACAACATAACGTCATACTCATTCCTTCTCATCCCATGTACAGTTAGTTTTTTTCTTTTTTTCCTTTTTCCGGTGGTCGTTTCAATCGGTCACGATCTAATTAGCCAGACCGGCGTCGAGAAAGGAAACATCATGTCTTCTTTTCATGTTTCACTAGAGGTGACAAATGGGTGGATTGAATTGAATTTGGATAGGTCCTAAAATGGGTTCAATCTGAATTCATTTATTTGACTTACATTGACTCATTTATTTTCCCATACCTAGCTCCAATCCAAGACCAACCCAAACCCACCCACGCAACTCTTTTTTTTTGTTACTCTCTCATTCTCTCAAAACCTCCTTCACCAAATCCACCAGGGCCACCACCATCTCCTCCTCCTCCCCAAACCCTAGTCCTAATCTCTCCTCTATGGCTCCTCCTCACCTCGGCCTCTCCTGCCATCCGCGGTGCTGGAGAAAATTGGGCTCTCTCCGATTCTCGGCCTCCTCCTTCTCGGAGAACTGCGTGCTTGGTCCGTGTCCTCTTCCAATGCCGCCGAGCTCTCGCTCTTCCCCCTCCCCCTCGTCCTCTTCCTTGGTGGGATCCTCCCTCTCCAAGTGTCATTACCGGATGATGCTGCACACACTCCTCCAGACTGACCTTCACTTTGATGTGGTGTGTAAGAGGTTTTCTATATGGGTTTACATTAGTTGAAATTGCTATTTACCGTTTTACGAATTAGTCTCATAAGATAAGATATAATGATTCTTAATCAATTTAATATGGGCGACTAGTGTGGGCCAAGTTAGGCCTGGCCCGTAATGAGATGGCCTACGACCCGGGCCCGACACAAATAGTTTTACCCCAAGACAACGGAAGTAGATTCAGAGGTTGAATCGGCGTAAAATAGAACATATCTTTTCCTTCATAAAGAGGTTGTCTCATTCGACCAGGGTCCGAGAGGAAATATAGGAGAAACGCTTGAGTTCATCGTCGTTCCACATCAAGTCATGACGGATTCTAAATCAGGTGTGCGCCAATTACTCTCCTCTATGATGTATTGTGTTTCTAGTTCTCGTTATGGCGATCATTGAGCGTGCCACATTCGTGGCTTACATGGTGTGTACCAAATCCACATCTAGCACTACGGGTGTCGGGGTAGTCGTCAAGCACGAGCGCCTCCCAGACGACCGGTTCTTCCTCATCTGCGAGGGGCAAGAGCGGCTTCGAGTCACTTGTATCGTCTGCACGAAGCCCTACCTGGTCATGCAAGTCGATTGGCTTGAGGACAGGCCATCTGGCGATGGAAGCGACCATCTGGAGAGGATGACCACGACTAGTGACAAGGACAGAGCGAAGAGGGAGAGCAAAGAGAGTATGATCCCTAGAGGGTTGGAGACCCATTTATTTTTGGTTTTAAAAGCCATTCAGGATGGGCTCAAATTTGAAGTAACCCATGTATGATCCATTTAAAGAAAAAAATTTGAAACATATATGGATTTACGATCAATTTGGACAGGTCTACTTTCGACTTCATTCCCTATGACCAAATATCCTTTAGCGATCCGCATGGAGATTTCGCCTCTTGATCGTACTTGTAACTCAGACCGTTGACGTTAGCCGGTAAAAACAGCTTGCTTTAAGTACATATGCATGCATAAATGAGTATCGTAGATGTACAAGATTCCTACATAAAGTATCTCAATTCAAAAACCTTGTCGGCCAAGTTGTGCTCTCGACTCGAAGTAACATTAATATATACAAGTGGATCTTTAATTGCCTGACAGTCGCAAGAAATTACATGCACCAGAATCTTTAGGTGATTCCTGTGCGATCCCCGTAAGATTCTGGTCACAAACGGGCCACGATTCATGGAGAAATCTTAGGCGATACCATTATTGAGTCGACCAATCAATTCCGTGGATCTGCTCATGCCTTAGCTTCTCGTCGACTTTTCTTGTTTGACTCCATCTCGACGTAATGGTTCTTGACTTCGGCTCTTTACTAGCATCCTCCAGGGAAGTCTTTAGTCCAGTCGTCGTTAAGCCCATCACGTGTCGATTAAATTGCTCGAACATTGTTTTTGTGAGTTAAAACGAGGTGGGAATCCTAGTTAATGCAACTGACCTCGGACAAGTCAAGTCCGAGAAACTTTTATATGGACTTCATCTTGTTATTCTCTTTTTCAGATCCTCTTCACATCAAGATACCCTTCCTTGTCTTTGGTCATCATCGCTCTCTCTCTCTCTAAGATGGGTCATCTTCAACCTTTGAAGGAGGTGGTCCTCCTCCTAGCTGTGGTGATGGGCATGACGAACAGGAGCTTTGGTGCAGTTCCCCATGGTTCCATGAGAATGGTGGATGGAGTGAACAAGGAAGGCCCGTTCTTGGGGATCGTAGTGCCCAACTCCTTCGAGATGAACCCTCTTCTCCAAACTCCAAGCTTTGTCCCCAATGGAACTCTCCCTTACTTGGACATTTCTGGTAACTTGAAGCTCATGAATACTAGAATATGGTGTCTGCTGTTCATGGATCGAGTCATCTTCCTTTTTGTCTCTGGTTCTATTTCTTAATGTCATTAGTCCGAATGACATTGCCGCTAGTCGGCTCCTTCGGGTAACATCGTTTTTCATGGGGCGAGTTGGTATGATTTGCATCATGCTCGACAGGAAGAAGATTTCGGATCGGACAGCTGCAGAACGAGAAAGTGATCATCGTCATGACGGGGTTGAGCATGGTGCGCGCAAGATTTCAATCGTCGCTTGTCCTATGTGTTCCTTTTTCTTGTTTCGATAGCGGAAAGTTTAGAGTGTTGATGAGAAGTTGCTGCTGCTGTGTGAAGCTAAATGCAGGTATAACCACGGAGTTGCTCTTGACTCTGTTCAATGTGAAAGGTGTGGTGCACTATGGAATTGCAGGGAATGCGAATCCAGATCTCCAAATTGGGGATGTGACAATCCCACGGTATTGGGCTCACACAGGCCTTTGGAATTGGCAGGTCTATTTCCAACTATTGATCTTTCCCAAACTTTTATTTTTTTTTTCATTTAGATCCTTATTACATGAAAGGACTTTGCTAAGCTGACCGTCCCCAAAGTCTGACTGTGGGGACGGTCAGCTTATGACCACAAACAAAATTTTCCCTTTTTTTTCTTCTATTTTTTACTTTTATGTGTTTTTATTATAAGCTAAAATTAAAAAAACAAAATTATAGCAAGTACCAGCAATGATTGAAAACAACCTATTCTTTCTTAATTGCAAATCAAATCAATTTTAGAAGTTGCAAATCAAATGGCCACACGATCTCCCAATTAACAAGTTTTTTTACGCAAAACACGCGGTGATAATTTGTGAGTCTAAATTCGAGATTATACCGGGCCGCAGGATCACTTTGGTATAGTTTTTATCTTCTAATTTTAGCTTATAATAAAAATACATAATAAAAAATAATAAAAAAAAGAATGGGAAGTGATAATGCTGAAACTCCGCAAATCTCATTTGTGGCTATGGCATGACCGTCCCACCGTCTGACATTGGGGGACGGCCAGCTAAGCAAAATTCTTACATGAAAATGAGTGATTGTTAGATGTATGGTGCTGAGTGGAAGGGGAAGGTGTAGCAGATTGGATGAAAAAAAAAAGAAGAAAGGCAAAGCACAGGCGTCGTGATGCTAGATGCATGCGCTTAGACCCTGTTTGACTAGTTGGTATGAAACAATCGAGACGAATTTTTGTTGATAATGAAATATTTTTTATTGACTAATCATTTCGAGGCAGACAAGGGTTTAGTTTTTAAGAAAAATAATTTTCAAATTTATTTATTCGGAAATAAACGGGCTTATGTCTCATTTTTCATTCCGCTCTTCTCGTTCCTAGAGACTTGGCCTTACCCCAATGAAATCGAGGACCGAGATGCAAGTAACAAGAATTTAAAACTAAGGAGATGAGTAAATATATTGACATCTAAAGTTACCTCTAATTGTAGAGTATCCAAATCCTTGACAATCGCTTCGGTAATAGTTATTATGAAAAACGCATATGTTCTATACGCGCTTGAAATGTTAGGAGCAGATCTGAACATGTTGTGGGCTTTTACTCAAATCGGACAGGTAAATTCTCAATATAGAGATGGCTGTTCGTCACTTTAAGCCCCAATCCTATGATCTTTTTTCCTGTTTCCTGAATGAAACCAGAGGTTTGGAGATGGGCCTGGCACAGAGCTAGCATTTGAATCGGATGGGGACTACACCCGGAAGATTGGGTACCTCAACATCTCCAGTTTCAACAATCACACCAGCGGTGGCAAGGTTGACAAGAATCTCCTCAACAACGTTTGGTACCAACCCGAGGAAATCTTCGCGGTCGACGGTGTCCCCGAAGTCCGACAGCACGCCTTCTGGGTCCCCATTGACCGGCACTACTTCGCCGTCTCGAAGAAAATCAAGGTAAAATCACGATCCGCACATCTGATAGGATAATTTGAAGGGGAAAACACTCGCAAACCACACAACTCGACGAAGAGAAGGAGACGCATAGACTTTTTCTTTTTTCACCTTAATGAAATGATCACAAGACTTGCTTTTATATTAGCTTGTTATTTGACTCTTAAACGACTCATAAATATATATAGCATTCCCAGGAGATAGATTCATCGAGAATTTACGAAACATTAAACTAGTAGATAAAGAAACAGGAGCAGACTCTTGAGAAATTCATCTGATTGTGACTCTTGAAAGCAACACCACAATAAAGACTCTCGATTCTTGCACCAGTCTTGGAAGCCGAACAAACAACGACAACCAGGTAGCCGGTCGACAACCATGAACCAACAACTTGTCCACTAAACTGATAACCTCT
Source organism: Rhodamnia rubescens (assembly GCA_021437795.1). NCBI lineage: Eukaryota > Viridiplantae > Streptophyta > Magnoliopsida > Myrtales > Myrtaceae > Rhodamnia > Rhodamnia rubescens. Next base: position 552,565 of record JAILYA010000002.1, on the reverse strand, counting down.
TCATATAATCAACGATTTGCTTCAAATGAATTTGGTGTCATTACTAACATAAGCTGAAAAACTATCTCGTTTCGCGAAAGCATTAAGTCGATCTCAGTTTCAAAGTTAAGTACGTCAAGGAAACCGGTACTGACCGGCCCAGATGAATCCTCTGGCTATGCTAATACTTTGCTCATTGGCACAACTAGGGGTTGAAGCTTGGGCAATGTGTGAACTCAACATGCTTGCCAAGGGCACCAATGGTGGTGAGAGTGGAGAGAGGGGTGAGCGCCAATGTGTTTGTGGACAACAGTGGTTACAGGCAGTTCTTGTACTCAAAGTTCAACGCCACTGCCATCGACATGGAGAGCGCCTCCATTGCTCTGGTCTGTCGCCAACACAAGATGCCGTTCATTGCGATCAGGTCCCTCTCTGATTTGGCCGGCGGCGGGTCTTCTCTCTCCAACGAGGCCTCCATCTTCGCCTCCTTGGCTGTCCAGAATGCAGTGGATGTTCTTCTTAGGTTCATTGCTTTGCTGTTCTCATCGTGATGAACCCCCACCCCCCAACGCACACGCGCACACTCATGTGTTCTTAGGAACATGCGTATTGATTGTAAGAGTTGTTGTGTTATCCATCAATAATTGATGAGAAAATTCATAGCATGACTTAAGCATCAAGTTTGGAGAAGAGATGTTCCAGGATCCAAACGAGTTGGTGACTTAGTAACTTTATTTATCGATTTTTAGGTAACTTTTTTTATGAGATTTTGTGGGGTCATCGCTAACTGCTTTAAAAGATTAAGCCCATTATATGAAAGAATTGCTTAATATTGAAATATTCTATCATTCTTACCTATGATTTAAATTTATCAACTAGTAAATAAAGTTATTAATTTATATTTGGATGACTTATCAACTTCATTCCCAACTAAATATTCAAATAGAAAATTCAGTAAATTGAAAAAAAAAAAAAAGTAATTAACTCAAATGAGATTTGGATTGATAACTTAACTAGAGAAAATTTAGTAAATTAATGATTAAATAATAATTTCATAAAAAAGTGTGTAAATTTAAGGCATAATTAAAAAGGTAAATAAAAGTTAGTGACAAAATAAGAGAAATAGTGACTTAAAAGAAAGATAAACTCGTCAAATATATCAAATGAAATTTTCTAATACAAAATTTGTTAGTAACTTAATTAGAGAAAAGTTCGTAAGTACTATAATTAAGATTTGTCAATTCTAAAACGACTGAATTCAAGGCACCGCTAAGAAATGACCTTGAAAACTTGTAAACAATGGAAAAGGTGCCAAATTATAGTATCCACATATACGTGGATGTGGATAAGGCCACTTAAATGAGAGTTACTAACAAAATATTATGTGCTAATTTTATGGTAAAAGAGTTAGTGGGATATGCTAATTTAGGTTAGTAATCTCTTAAAAGAGTTAGAAAATGTAAGTGGTTACTAACCAAGGAAAATAAAAAATTGATAAATCAATCTAATTTCAGTTGGTAACTTCATATAAGAGTTAGTAGATTTGAAGCATTAGTAAGTTATGCAAATAAAAGTTGGTGAGCTAGCACAAAAATTGCTAGTTTGTGTACTATAAAAGATATTGGTATTTTCATAAATATTTTGGTAAGCTACCAACATGTTACTATGAGAAAAAAAAATTACCAATCTTGTTTTTTTTACCACAACTAGTCTTTTTTTTTTTTATTTTTTACACCTAACTGCGAAAACCTGAAATTAACTCAAGTCTTTTGACATAATAGTAAGTTTTGCTTTAGGAGTCGTTCCTTGTCCGGACCCTCTAGCCTTGACAATCATTCCCCACCCTCGTCGACCGGGTCAACACTTACCAACACTTATTGAAAGTTTTAGAAGTTTAGACTATTAGAAAATAAGAAGGAAAAATTATCGAATCGACCCTAAATCTATTAAACGGATGGCAGTTTAATTCTAAACTTTTTGATTTTGTCAATTTATTTCTAAACCTATGGATGAAATTCTAATGTAGTTTTTCCAGTTAATTTTTACTAGAAGATTGCTAACATTTTGATCCAGTCATCGACGGCCGTCCTACATGGGCATATTGCCATGGCGGTGATTTTTGGCGAAAATTGACCGGAAGGAGTACATTTGAGTTTTGCACAAAGGTCTAGGCTAAATTGACAAGATTAGAAGGTTTAGAACTTAATGGCCTTTGCACAATAAGTTTACAACTATTCGGATCAAAAGCAATAAAGTTTTATGCAATTTTCACAAGGCGGTGCCATTTCTACCTTCATGTGAGAAAGTGCACCTCATTTTCTTTAAGAAAGATAAAATTATCCTCAATCATTCAGTCGCAATTTAAAGTGATGGCCCGACTGCTTCTTTTTATTGTTTCTATTTAGGATCTAGTTGTCATAACTAAGCATTTCACATTGTTTTTTTGTCATAGTTTTATTTTCGTTTAGTGGGTGTCTTATTTATGTTCAATGCACTACGGTGATTTGGCATGTATATGGTAGAGGCAAAGCAGCCAACAGTGGCAGAGTGTTGCCGAGGCGTCGTCCGGTCTGGATAGCCGGCACAGGATGCATGGCCAAAAGCCTGAACGAGAATAGCGAGTTACTAAACGACGGAAACAAGAAATCCAAAAACAGAGGTTGTTGGTCCGGCTCACGGAAATGGACATCAACGGCCGTCTGTGGTCGGACATGGGTCGACGATGATGGTGATGTCGTTCCGGAAGCCTGGCTGGCGGGCAAACTGAGATTTGAACGACTCTCACTTTTGTTTTATTTAATTTTTTTTATCTGATTCTACCCTATTTTTATTTTCCTTTTTGTCTAAGTAAACCAATCCCATTTTAGAAAAATGTACTAAATGCCTTAGTAATTTAAATTGCAAGAACTCGACATTTAATTAATGAAACATGTTTGGTAGGAAAACAAGCTTCGATTGTTGGAGAATCAACCCTAGAGCAAAGATTTGGGTATCAATCTCATTCTTTTTTACATAGAGCAATTTTTGTCAATAAATTGTCAAACAGGATTTAGAAAAACTTTAACATAGATGATTTTTCAAACACAGTGACTTGTTTATAAACTTTCTGTGTGTATCACCATCAAATCTTGTAGGATGAAAAAAAACAACCAATAAAATCACATTTATGTTCTGAAATTTTAAACTTCAAAAGATAAAATTTAATTAAATTGAAACATTGCATATAATAAGATTTTGTTTTTTTAAAGTACCAGTGAAATCTCATCATTATGGATTGACAAAAATTTAACATCATTCATGAATTGTTGACTAAAAATAGCCTAATTATTCATAACTTTTTAACGTTGGTTTTGTTAGTCTATTCCTAGATACTCCTGTAAGTCTTAGATAATATGTGTCATCATGTCTTGCGAATAGAACAGAAAAAAAGACAAATCCTTTGAGGTAGTAAAATACTATACTCAATAAATATGTAATATGTCAAACAATTGCAAGCCCCTTTCTCTCTCTCTTTCGCTCTGCTCTTTTCGTTTTCTTCAACTCTTTGTCATGGAGGGGAGGGTTTGAGCTATGGTAATAAGGTCTCTCCCTCTATTGTTGATTTTACTTTTGTTCTTTTTTTCTTTGTTCTTGCTTTGTCTTCCTTACGATCTAGATTTAGGAGCTCTCCTTCTTTATGCTTTCCGGGATTCAATGTCCTTGTGCTCCGTCCATTACAAAGTTTAGTTTCAATGGTGACTGCAAAAGCTTTAACATCTTGTATTTGCGAAAGGGCTCGATCTCATAGGAATCAGATCTGTTTTTGTTCAACCCATTTTGATAGTCTCATTACGACGATGGTGTTGAGGACGCTTAACATGGGCACGCACCGCCGATTGGCAAAGCCGTAGCTGGAGAGGGAGTACCCGGCATGTGGCCATCGCTTGCTAACGGCGCAATATTCGATGATCGACCGTTTTCCTTTGATGTAGTCACGGATCTATTGTTATGGGACGAGACCCCTATCGACTTTGCTATGATGATCCACTTTGATCTTTTGATTTTGTTTTCTTTTGCAGCTTTCTAAGGCTCCATTTGTTTCACGAAAAATAAGCAATAATATTTTCCTAAAATTAATCACTTGTATCGCTTAGAAAAATAAATAACCGAAAAAAATATTTTCATCGTCAACAAAAATATCTAAACATAAATAGTTATCGATAATGAAAATATTTTTTTCATTGGTTTATTAATTTAAGCAATACAAAGATCATCTTTTGGATGGCGTTTGACAAATCATTTATTTTTTGCAAAACAAACGGAGTCTAAGCTTTGCTTTGTTTTGCAGCCTTCTACAATTTGTTATGTGTCTCTTGTCTACCATTTTGGAAATGAATGAATTTTTCTTTGGAAAAAAAAAGAGGAAAACGATCATACCATCATCACGTATTTTACATAAAGCATCATTGATTGAGAGATCGCATGATCAAAAATAACTAAAAGATCTTGTCAAACTATTAAGTTAAAAAAAAAAATACCTTTTGATAAATCTTACGAGTAGTTTTTTTAAATTTTTTTCAAAAAGCTCTTTTTTTTTAATGGGCAGCGAAAGGGAATGGTCCGGTAGGGATTCATCGTGCGTGCGTGAGAAATTTTAGAGGACTCAGAAAGAATGCATACGGCGCTCAGCTACAAATCCTTTTCATGCCACACAAAGTTGAAGACAAGTTTGATCCTCTTCCTCCTTCGTTATCATATGGAGAGTCATCACTTACATCATATTTTTTTGTCTTTCTAGTTAGTAAACAACGTTTTCAAACGCTAGACGTCGAACAATGAGGTCCAAAATCTGCCTTAACAGAATTCGTAGTCCACACGACATATCAGGTCTCTGACATCAAATAAATCGAAGCAATTCGAATCGAACGTAACTTTGCCGATTCCGTCCAATAAATTTATTTAACATCGCGCCGCCTAAAATGCGAGATATTAGGTACGAGACAAAGCATTGCACCGGATACCTCTCTCTATCTTTTTCTATCAATTAGGACGGTGCCACATCTAACTCCACAAGAGTAAGTGCACCTCATTTTCTCTAAAAAGATAAAATTGGCCTCGATCGTTCAAGTGCAATCGGGAGGTGGACCCTCGCCCAATCGAAGTTCGGCAAGGCTGCCCAGGCCTTGGTGAGGGTCAGCCTCGCCACATCCGGCCTCATCCTCACCCAAGCGTGGACCGGCGAGGTCGATCCTCGCTGGCCGGACATTGGCAAAAAGAAAAGGGAAAGAAAAAAAAAATCAAAAAAATAAAATAAGATATTATTAAAAAAAATATATCAACTTCAATTCCGGTTGTGCCACGTAAGATAGTCATCGTCCACGTCAGCGATTTCCAACCAAAATTGGCCGGATTGACCGAATTGGTAAAATGAAAAAAAAAAAAGATTTAAAACTAAACCGGTTCAACTAAAATGTTTACGACCGAATTAGTACCAATGCAATAAGTTTATGACTTTTCCGATACTTTTTCCCTTTGATTTTTGCTTCAAGAAATTGATAGTTTTATATAAAGCTAATTTGATTTGGGCTTTACGAGGCATTTGTTTACTAGACCGATTGCTTATTCAATAGTTATGCTTGTAATTTCGTCATTGAAGCGGGTCCGATTGATCGTCCGTCCTAATAAGTGACGAGAGACTCCATTATTGAGGACTAAGGACCACTTTAAATTATCTGGATCTCACTTCCAAAAGCAAGACGAGGACATACAAGAGTGTTCTCAAAAAGGGTAAAAAGGCGTATAAGGATTCCACTGAAGTAAACATTGGCTTATTAGTTAGGTCACCATTTTATCTTATCTCTTGGCCAGCATTCAAATACGACAGTAAAGGAAAGCACCTCGTTGAACAAGAGTGACATACCGAAAAAGACTTTGTTGTCCAAAATGAAGTTATGTTCTTGCCATGCTGGTGTTTGTGTGCCAGGATTAGTACCCTAAACGGTCTACTTATGTTCTTTGACGAAGCCTCGACATAGCCTCGACATCTGCAATTCCATTGTTTTGCCGACCCCGAGTTGTGCCTGAACCGATCTGCAGCGCTTCGGGTTAAGTCCGGTCAGTGTTCAGTTTAAGATAATTGGAATTCCAGGATGCACATTTTGTTGCATGATACAGTGCGATCTCTGGGAGTGGGTCATTGCCGTCTCAGCCCTCGTGGTTAAGCTTGCCTATGTTAAGATTCCGTTTCCGCTCTATTACAGTCCAGGAGAAGGATCAGACAAAGCTAAACATCAAGAGAGGTTTTTTATACTGCAAAATGTTAATTCGGTCGTGGTAAAATCTAAGTAGTCGGATGACCAATACAATGGAACTGGAAACCATCCCGTGTTTTCATCCCTGATACAAGGCAAAAGCTGCCTGACCATCTCTCTTGTTCTCTCTCTCTCTCTCTATCTCCAGGAATTTCAATCTCAGGCCCTGAGTCCTGGAAACAGCACGGAGAGAGCCATGGAGATTGCTTCAGACAAAGCCAGGGAAGCCAAGCAGGTCACAAGCAAAAGGGTGGACTCAAGACCATTCCCTTCATCATAGGTCACTTTCTTGATCGACACAGTTCTCTGTCATCTGCTCACCAGTCAAAAGCAGAGTGTTCTTGTGTTGAAGTACTTCATTTTTTAGTTCAGTTTATGTGCTCTTGGAGATTGTTTTGATGATCTGACGATAAATTCTGTGAATTGAATTGTTGATGCAGCAAATGAGATATTGGAAAAGGTTGCTGGGTACGGGCTACTTCCAAACATGATCTTGTACTTGATTTATGAGTATCACTTCGATGCCGCTTCGGGTGCGAATGTCCTCTTCTTGTGGTCGGCCATATCAAACTTCATGCCCACTCTAGGCGCTTTTCTTTCCGACTCTTGCTTGGGTCGGTTCCGCGTCATCGGGTTCGGATCAATCATCAGCCTTCTTGTAAGCACGGACTCTGTGTGTGTGTTCCGAAGCAAAAGAACTTAGTTTCACTGTACGAGTGTTTGATCATGGTTTTCTCTTTCTTATGTCCCCTTTGATAATTTGTTGTCCTTTCATCAGGGAATGACCCTGTTGTGGTTGACAGCCCTTCTCCGAAACGCCCAGCCTCCGCCGTGCAACCCAAGGATCAAAACGTGCAAATCCCCAACTTCGGCGCAGCTCCTGCTTCTGTTTTCCTCTTTCGCCCTCATGTCCATTGGGGCCGGCGGGATCAGGTCGTGCTCGATGGCCTTCGGGGCGGATCAGATTGACAATCCCAATAACCCCAAGAATGGGCGGATCCTGCAGACGTTCTTCAACTGGTACTACGCGTCGGTCGGGGTCTCGATCATGATCGCAATAATCATGATAGTCGACATCCAGAACTCACGCGGTTGGGTGGTCGGATTCGCGGTTCCGGCAGGGCTTATGTTCGTCTCGGCTGTGAGCTTCTTCCTGGGATCTTCACTCTATGTCAAAGTGAAGGCAAACAAGAGCCTCTTCACCGGCCTTGCTCAGAGCATGGTGGCCGCCTGGAAAAAGAGGCACTTGGAGATCCCCAGCATGGGCCGAGATGCAACGTATTACCATCTTAAGGGCTCCAAAATTACCACACCAAGCGAGAAACTGAGGCAAGTATTTACTCAGAATTCAGATTTTTGAACCCGTTAAGATATCTTTTCGAGTAGCCTTTCCGGTAATCAAGCCGTGCTTGGATTTCGAAGTTATGTCGATATCGATAAAAGCATTGTGTTGTGTCATACCGTGCCGTGTTCGAGTTAAGTCTAAATTTAACATGACATGATACCGGCGCGAAGATATGAATCGACGAGGATTATCAGTTAACGGATGGAAGATTGAGTCTGTTGTTTATCTTTCCACAGTTTCCTAAACAAGGCTTGCCTTATAAACAACCCTGAGAAGGACCTGGACGCTGACGGACTGGCCGTAGATCCGTGGAGACTCTGCACAATCCAGCAAGTTGAGGTGCTCAAAGCCCTCATCAAAGTCCTTCCCATTTGGTCCACCGGCATCATCATCGGCGTGACCATAAGCCAGGGCGCATTCCCGGTCCTCCAGGCGAAGACCATGGACCGGCGCTTCCTCTTCGGCTTCAAAATCCCGCCGGGTTCCTTCGGCATCTTCAGCCTCCTGACCCTCACGATATGGGTCGCGCTCTACGACAGGGTCATCGTCCCCCTGATCTCGAGGCTGACCAGCCGGCCCGGCGGGCTCACCTACAAGGAGCGGATGGGGATCGGGCTCCTCATCTCCTGCGTGGGCATGTTGGTGTCGGCGGCGGCGGAGCACAGGCGGCGGGCCGAGGCGATCCGGGAAGGGCTCGCCGGGAACCCGGTCGGGGTGCTCAAGATGTCGGCGATGTGGATCGTCCCGCAGCACTGCTTGACCGGGCTGGCGGAGGCATTCAACGCGATCGGGCAAATCGAGTTCTACTACTCCCAGTTCCCCAAGAGCATGGCGAGCATCGCGGTGGGGCTGCTCACCCTGGGAATGGCCGTGGGCAACGTGGCGGCGACCCTGATCGTGAGCATCTTGGACCACCTGAGCAGGAGAAGTAGGAACGGGACGTGGATCTCCACGAACGTGAACGAGGGTCACTACGACTATTACTACTGGATCTTGGCGGGCTTGAGCGTGATCAATTTCTGCTACTACCTTGTGTGCGCTTGGGCCTATGAGGGGGTGAGGATCGGAAGGTTTGGGATGAGGACGAATTGGAGGATGATCTAGAGATTCATCAAGTGTCCCCGATGAGAATTCATGCTTGATTTTTGTTAATTTCGCGCTACATGATGCCGATGTTTCAGCTAAGCGTATGACCGGTTGATGCATGGCGTACCAAGTATGTACTTAAAACGATTTCCTTGCTTGTTGGATCTCCTTATAAACGAGGGATTGGATTACCAACAAGGTGAGGAAAATTCGAGGAAATTCGGCGAACAAATTCTGGGGCGGAATGGGTTTGACCCGTTTGACCGAGCGACAAAGTATACAGTACATCCGCCGTCGTCTTGCCTTTGTTTTAATCTGTGGCTCTTTTGTGATTTGTGCACCTCGATTTGGCTAGGATTGAGACGTGCGAATACTCGAACATTTGGAATAGTGTAAATTTCGTGGAGTGGGTTAAAAGCAAAATGTCTGGCTTGTTAGAATTCAGTGCTCCAAAAGCGATCGATAGCTACCGGTGGAAGACCGCCTGACTAGGCGTCGAAATTTAGAGATGTCAAAATGGATTGAAAGACTTTCTTATATGTGGATTATAAATGAGTTTGTCTTCTAACCTATTTACGACCCGTTTAGTTTATAAAGTTTATTAATTGAGTCTACCCATTCATGAAATGTCATCCTCTTGAACATTTTTCATATTTTATATTTTTTAATTATCCATTTTTTTTAAATTTTTAGTCATCTTTTTTGTTTTTCTTTCTTTTTTTTTTACTTTTTTTTCTCCTAGGAAGTCCCCCGAGAGCCGGTGACCCTCGCCGATTGCAAGCAAGGGTTTCAGCCCTCGCTTTTGGTCGGCCAACTGATTCTCGCGTGAAAGTATTCTTTTAATTTATAATAAATAATTTTTTTCTAGATGAGGTTAAATATGGAAGTGTTTTAAGTAATATGGATTGATTTGAGTATAAATCTTTAAATTTGTATTGCATGAAAATGGATCGAAACGGGTTTGATTTACGGCCACTAGTTTCTAACTACCACTGAGTTAAAGCTACTCACCCCACGGTCTAACTACCTCTTCATGGGTTTTTCAGCTGCACACCACAAGGTCTAACTACCTCTTCATGTCTTTTTCAGCCACTTATTATACTACTGGTGCAGAATGCTTAAGAGAGGACAATAATCTAGGAAATAATCTTAGGCTGATGAAGGCAATATTGGAAAAGAGAAGAGAGAGAGAGAGGAGGACTCCTTATAAAAAGGACTTGGCACGTAGAAAACTTTAAATCACCGTATTTAATCTTTAAGAAAATTATCTAACGAGTCATAAACCTATTATAAATATATCAATTTAGTTCTAAACTTTTTAATTTTACTAATTTAGTCCAAAGTATTTGCGTGAAATTCTAATATAATCCTTTTGGCTAATTTTTACGTGAAATCGCCGACGTGCGGAAATAGACTAGGGCTGCTTTGGAATTTTGCGCAAAGAGTTTGGACTAAATTAGAAAAATTAGAAAGTCTATGACAAAATTGACATATAAATAATAGTTTTATGATTGATTGAGTAATTTTGTCCCTTAATTTCTTACCTTGCTTATGACCGAGCAATCAATTCAAGAATTCGAGTTTAGCGGACACGATTGAGTACCACATGTTGGATGAACGAAACGAGTTAATCAAGCACTCACCGACTATTTTCAGACAATAATTCTCCAATTATATAGGCCTTAGAAATAATCGGGGAAAATAGAAAGATCCATTCAAACCTACCCAATAAAGCTCAAAAAATAAAATCACAAAATTAATAATTTTCACTTCTAATTAATTGGTAAATTCGACACTAACGACGCGAAAACTTTTGGTCCAATCGCGCAATGTTATTCTCGAAAGTCTTATGTCAGCCTAAACTTTTCTATTCGTTCAATTTAATCCGTTTCTTAAATAAAATAACATATACTATCTTTTTATTACCTTCTTACCTTTTTGGTCTTCACAGATATTACGATTAATACATTCAAGTATATTTTAGCTTATTATATCTATAACGATGAATAAAAACCCAAGAATCTCATTTAAAGTTATAATAAATTGATGATAGTCCTTTGACTTTAAGGCAATTAGGGGGATCGATTCCCAATCTGGTTCGGTTCTATCTAGAAACCGAAAATCCATACCACCCGATCTTAGAACCAAATCAACTGGTCCAACGGAACCTATGGACGCCGAGCTCGTTGGCCGGGTCGAGGGCCCAACCGAGGAAGAAGTCGGAGAGAACAGCCACAAGAGGGTTGGTGTGGGAGGCGAACTACCAAGCGAGTGGGAGGCGGAGGCGGAGGTTGGTGGGGAACGAAGTGGGAGGCGGAGGCGGAGGCGGAGGCGAAGATGATGGGGACGTTGTTGAAGTGACTAATGTTGCAGACGTTCTCAATGCTCTGCGGGAGTTTGGGGTGGGGAGGGAAGGGTCTGGCCAAAGGGGTGGCCGGAGAGGAGAGGGTTAAGGAGGGGGAGATTCTTGGGAGTGACCAACACGGCGAGGGCGAGTCTACGGAGGGAGAGCTAGTAGGTCCAGGAGCGGAAGCATGTGGCACTATGTTGGGCAGGGGAGATAGTAGCAAGTGTGGAGGTGGAGACTCCATAGGGATCGTTGTTTGTACAAACATGGTACATTTTCCATATTCCACATAGAAAAGATGGGAGAGAGTGCGAGAACTTATGAGTGAAAGGCTTTTCCAGTCTTTTAAATGAAGACAACAGGTCAAGTGAGTTGGACCTTGTTATACCCATGCGCGGGTGTGCGATAATGGATTAAAACTAGCACTAATTCAACTATCATTAATATTTTTATTAAATTTTGAAATTATAGTGATAAATTAACTGTTGTGTCCTAGCGAAGCAATGCGACTATTACTTAATTAATTGTTGTGTCCTAATGAAGCAAGGCGACGGTTCACAAAGGAGTTAGAGTTTTTTTCATTATGTTAAATTTTTAATTATGTCTAATGGTTATTAGGGGGTCTTTGAACTTCTAAAGGTGTGTCCGAATTTATGATTTTTTTATATGAAGAGTTGTGTCCAAATTATATTTTTTTCCAACACGAAAAATTATGTTCTTTTCGGAATAGCATGAAACATTGTGTGCTTTTCGTTATTATATATTCAACAACTTTTTTCAATATTCAACAACTTCAACTTCTATTTTCGTTTCTCTAAAAAGAAATACAACCATTGTTTCGATTATTTCACTCGAAAGTTCTTGGAGAAATATCAAATTTGATATATCATATTCTCATTCCTAGACATTGTTGTACTCTATACAATTTTTGCCAATAATCAATAGCAAAGTTGTGGGATCTAATGATTCTTCAAAAAGAGTGTTATCACGCTTTAATGTCTAATTCCATTTTTCCATTCTTGGAAATATCTCCCAACAATCGACGGGATCAATCTCGATATGAGGTTGTGAGGACTCGGGGATAGCCTCCATTGCCAATCACGGGGAGGTGGCAGCAAAGACAAGCGATGGATGAGAGAGAGAGAGAGAGAGAGCTCCCTCAAGTTGACTCTAAATTATACTCGTACACAAAAAAATCTATTTATATCGTGTGACACGCTTATCATCGAGCACCATTAAAAATTTGACTATACGGACGTCGGAAGGGAAACGATACCGATATAACTCCCACGTAGCTTAAGTGATATAAAAGCGATGTTATTTTGATTGGAAAATCATGTAATTGAATTTTGACAGAGGATCAATGTGTCATATGAATACAAATTTGGGATTTTTTTTGTCACAAAAAAAAGTTCATAACAAATGTGTCACAATAAGCATACTTTGGGGTTTATGATGTCACAAAAAAGCTCGTGATAAATGTATTACGATGAATATATTTGAAATTTTTTATGACTTTTTTCCGAAAAAAAAAAAATAGTTTGAGTATTTCCGTCATTTCTAACTTTCAAGTCGTGTGTGGAATCAATATAGGAATATATATGGCGCTGGCCGTCCTATAAATAATGGGAAAAAAATTGGAAGAGTCATTCAAACATTGCCCAATAAGCTATGAAGCATGGACAGGAAGAGGGTGCCGTGTCGGTGTCGGATACGTGTCGACACGACACGCTCTTGACGCGTCGACACGCACTCGACACGCGGCAACGCGTGCCGACCTCAACGCGGCGGACACTCGCGACACGCGTGTCGGACATGTCGCAGAAGAAAGAAAAAATCACTAAGTTGGGGAGGTAGGCGAGACGACGATGGCGGGCGCTAGGCCTCGATCCAGGAGAGGTAGGCGTTGGGAACAAATCCACGGTGGGGCGTTGGTTCCGATCCGAGGCCATGGTGGTGGAGAGGACCCACGAAGGCGAGAGCTTGGACGGCCCTCGGGTGTCCATCGCCGCAAAAAGATGATAGAGAGAGAATTAAAAATTTTAAAAAAATTTTTATTAAAATTTTGTGGGGGATTATAGTTGAGTGGAGAGGAAATACGCTCCTCCCCGCTTGACTTTCTTTGGAGGTGGGTTGGCTAATTTTTTTAATTTAATAAATAATCTCTTTTACTCAAGTAATTTTCATGTATAATATTTTATATATTACATTTAAAATATTTTAAAATAATCGAATATAAATTTGAATCAAATTAATTTGATTGAAATAATCATAAAAATATTAATTTATCATATATATATAATTATATATTTAATATACAACCTACCCGACTGTCGAAATTCTCTATTTTTAGTTTTATATCGCTGCCGTCTCTCATTCGATAAGTGGCCTAAGCCTCATAAGATAAAAAAAAAAAGCAGAAATTAATAATTCCACTAAAACTCATCCAACAAAAGTCGCTCGCCGTCTCTCCATTCGTTGACTAATAGCAAACACGTGGCACGCCCATTCCCCTGTACTCGCCCGCACACGATCATACCTCCTCCGAGAGCCCGGACTCCAACTCTCTCTATCAAATTCGACTCAATGTCCCCCTACGAATCCGCTTATCCCAAAATGGCCCCTATAGTTATATATCCGGATAGCGGATAGGGACATCGCTCCATATTTACAGGCGCTCCACTTGGGAACCCTCGCTCGCCCGCTCTTCAACGGCCAGTCTCCGACCACCGCTCGATAGGGAACGCTCGATCATGGCTCCGATCGCTGTTGGCGACACCATTCCCGACGGCACGCTGGCCTACTTCGACGAGCAGGACGAGCTCCAGAAGGTCTCCGTGCACTCCCTCGCCGCCGGCAAGAAGGTCGTCCTCTTCGCCGTCCCCGGCGCCTTCACTCCGACTTGCAGGTGAGACCGCGGGTGTTTCCTTTGTCTCCTCCGGTTCTTTCCCGGTCGCCTGTCTGATTTTGCCATTTCCTCGTACCGTCGCCTGTGTACGGTTGTGTTCGGAGGGAAGGAACAAAGGGGTAAATCGCAGAGTGAATCCCTTGAATATTTTGGCTGAATCAACAATTTCATCTTTCGGTTTCTAGAATTTTCTACGATTCTCGAGTAGCGGAACGGGTATTTGATACGACTAACTTTGTACGATCATTGCGAGCCTGTTGGATGTTTGGACTGAAGCAAGTCATACTTCGTAAGGACTTCAATTTGTTTGGAAAATAGTGCATTATGATACTATGCTTTTGTTGACCTGTTCAATTAACCATGATTTTTGGGAGTGAGTGACGCTGGGATTGTAACTAGCGATTGGAACTATAGTGATTTCCTCAGATTATAATCTCTTTTTGTCGTATTTGTTTTACGCTAAATTGTTGTAGTAGGTAGGGGATATTCCGCCCCGTGATAGTCGAAGAAGCAATTGTCATGTTGCTTCGATTTTTGCAGCTTGAAGCACGTGCCGGGCTTCATTGAGAAGGCAGAGCTGCTAAAATCCAAGGGTGTGGATGAGATTCTGTGTCTCAGCGGTATATTCTTCATCTTTTTCGTCTCTTTGTCATTTCTTTCAATTTTTTTTTTTTTTTTTTGGAGTATCTAGATGATCGTTCCTCATATTTGTCGTCTATATCGTCATTTCTTGCTATATTCCGCCGATGCTTTGTTTAGAGGTTAAACATAATTGGTTTGGCATGTTTTCGTCCTTATGATTGAGTAAATGGAGTGCAGTGCATCTGCTGGTCATTGACGGGGTAAAGAAGCTTATCTTCAATGACTCGTCAACTATAGTGGTTTCAGCAAATATCAAGAATCATAATCTAAATTAACAAAAAAAAAAAACATAATCAATGATAAAGGGGATCAGGGGACTGTACTGGTTTCTGGAGATTACAAGGGAATGCAAAAGGGACTCTGGTGTGTTTTCTGGTAGTTGGAGTGTTAATGTGTTGACTTTGAGTGGTTGGTATGAGGCATCAGTCAGTAGTTGACCATTTCTTTTGGCATCGCTTTCTTTGCCCAATGGCTTGTCAAATTATTAGTTGGCAGTATTACCGATTTGACTATGAGCGGTTGTCATGAGGCATCAGTGAGTAGATAGATGACCATTTCGTTTCCAATATTTTTCTGTGTTGATCCCATTGCATAAGATCCGCATGCCGCCCATGACAATCCATTAAATAGTTACAAACTGTCCTGGATAACTAAACCCATTTGCC
The DNA here is from genome assembly GCA_021437795.1 of Rhodamnia rubescens. Classification (NCBI taxonomy): domain Eukaryota; kingdom Viridiplantae; phylum Streptophyta; class Magnoliopsida; order Myrtales; family Myrtaceae; genus Rhodamnia; species Rhodamnia rubescens. The sequence continues at coordinate 537,303 of JAILYA010000002.1, read as the reverse complement.
TTGTGGTCAAAAGAGATACTCACTATCTTCAGGATCATCTTGGCCCAGAGTTTTCTTAGCAATTTTTAAATGGATTACTGATTGTGCACCCTCTCTCTGAGTGGGCCGTGTGGCTTTACATTTCACTTGAACGTTTATGCTTATGAATTAGATGCTGTATTGCTAATGACATGGTCAGTTCAAGATCCTGCTTGGGGAACAACTATAGAAAGATAGTCCAAAAAAGAAGAAAGTTTCTGGGTCCTAGTTCAGTTCAAGATCTGCTTGGGAACAACTATAGAAAGCTAGTCCAAAAGAAGAAAGTTTCTGGGTCCTAGGACAATTGAAAGAGCTTGAATTGAAACATTGCACCCTCATTAGAGGATATATGGCTTTCCTTAATGCTATCTCTTGACTGTACTTCTGAACCTGCCCCCCTACCGAGGATATGTGGCTGTGTGAATTCCATATTTGATTTCATAGTTCAGTTGCTAGATGTCGTATGGAGTCTATCAAAGAGCTTGCGCATTGTCCAGTTAATAAATTATGTTAGATTTAGAGCAGATGGCAGTCTTAGGTAGATCAGTCCTACCGATTTTTTTTTCCTTTGAAACCCGTTATGCTCATTTTGGTCCTACTTTTCAGTGAATGACTCATTTGTGATGAAGGCGTGGGCGAAAACTTACCCCGAGAACAAGCATGTCAAGTTCTTGGCAGATGGTGCAGCGAAATACACCCATGCTCTTGGCCTCGAGCTTGACCTAAGCGATAAAGGGCTCGGTATTCGCTCCAAGAGATATGCTCTCTTGGTCGAGGATCTCAAGGTGAAGGCCGCCAACATCGAATCCGGGGGAGAGTTCACCGTCTCCGGTGCTGATGAAATCCTCAAAGCACTCTGAGTGTTTTGCATCTCTCGGCGTCGTCACGGCTTCAGAGTCTTTGAGCTTTGTGTTTATTGAGGCACGGTTGTTTGATTACACCAAACCCGCAATATAGCCGGTTTATATGTCTTGACTCTTGTGTTACGTCGTTGTATGGACGCTATGGAATAATGATCTGGTTCTCATACTCTCTGTCTTCTAGTTTGTTTTCCTCCCTTCTGGATTGAGTTTTAGGTGGGAAGTTTCATGTCAGACATGAGCAAAGGCCAACACGCATGACAGCGGTTGAGAAAATTATAGAATATCAAATAATGCATATGAGACTTCAATGATATTAAAGGAGGTATCGAGTAGAATTATTTTAATTTTAGTACGAGGGTGGGATCTTCTATTTTTAGGGTTGCGAAATTAACCCTTTCTAAAATTGTTAAATTGTCACGGCGGCTCATTCTCTCTGACTCATATTTATCTTGATTTTTGCGTTTTTTTTAATTGTGTTTTCCTCTTTTCGATTTTCCCTGCTTCTTTTCCTCGTTTTCTTCTTTCTCACAACAGCCGTGCAACACTTGCCGATCGTCGATGATCTCCAACACTACCCATTTGCCTTCGGGCTTCACTCGCTTTCCTCTCTTTTCTCCCTCTTTAAACAAAATTGATTTTACGCCCTTTTAATATCGATTTTTTTTAAAATATTGATGAAGTGGTCTCGATTTTTTTTTCCCAATTTGACTAATCTCGTCTAACGTGGCAGTCTCGTCATCCGACAGGACCGCTGCACATTCGAGGCACGCAAATATTTTGGCCTTCAAGATAGTAGTAACAGAATACCCAAAGTATGATATGATACAATTGGATTCAGGTCTTTAGCAAAAGTGACAAAGATGCTTGTCATTGAGCGACCCCCTTTGGGCTAGATATGGTCATGGGCCGGTTTGGGCCCGAAATTGGCCCGTCGACTAATCGGAACCGGCTCGTCCCCTCACGGGCCCGTTACGATTTTAAAAAGTTGGAATTAGCATTTCGAGCCGATTTCGAACCGCCACAAAAAAAAACAAGGAAAGAGCCAACGGCTCTTTTCCCTCAACGGCCCAAAACATGCAACGGCCGAAACACCTCCCCCTTTTATTTTCCCTAAATTCTTTATAAATATCATTCATTTCTTTTTATTTTTTCTCTCAATTTCTCTAAATTCCGGCTTAATTCTCTTAATTTTTTGAATCGATTTTTCACTCAATTTTCCGACAAAAATTACAAGTGGAAGCGAAGATGATGACAAGGGAAAGAGCCTAATACCGATGGGGATGAGGGAATCCGATTATCCTCAACCTCATGATCCATATGATCCTCGTGAGTTTACTTGCTTGGTAGACGCCGATGATAATATCGACTATATTCTTAACATTGAGCACGTCTCAATACAAGAAAGTCTTCATTTTCCTATCGGCGTCGAAGAAACTTCGACAAAGAAAAGAGCAGGAGCGGCGGGCCGAGAGAGTTTATCCAACTTATGGAAACACTTCGACAAGATACATGTAGGCGAAGACAAGTATAAGATAAATCGTAAATATTCTACGAAATCATATAATTTTAATAAAGGAGAGGCTATGGAATATATTGTCGGTATCTAACGCAAAAACATGCAACGCAAGTGGGGATCGACATCGAGCAACAATAAATTTTCGGGTACACCAATCCTAACACTTCTCCTTTATTTCATTACGGTGATAAAGTTTATAAAGAAACATTAACTTAATATATTGTCATTGAACATTTACCATTTACTACTTTGGTGAAAATTTTGATTTGAATTTTTTGATGAACACCTGCATGTACTTCCCAAGCAAAACATATTCCGAGAACTGCTCTTAAACGCGAACTTTTTAGGTTTTATAAAAAATAAAAAAACTCTTTGCAAAATTGTTTTACGAATTTCAATGGATGTATGCATATAGGTAGCAACGGTTAGAGCGATTCTTAGCAAATTCATTTTTATATGGGTATCACATGTTGTTGGATAAGTGACAATTGAAACATTCAAAAATGAGTACTTGCATTTCGAGTGTTTGATGAAAGGCATACGGCCAATAATATTTATAGAATAATTAGACAAATTTTAGAAGAATATAATTTGATTAATAAAGCTTTTTTCAATTGATTTTGATAATACCGCGTCAAATATCGCTTCCATTCCCAAATTAGAAAATATTTATAAACCTTCTTTTGACAGATAATTTTTTCACATTGGATTTGTTTGTCGTGTTTTTAAATTTATGTGTACAAAATGATTTACTGAACTGTAGAGGTTTTTCTCACCCCAATAAAAAGAGTAATTTAAATTTTATGGAGTTGTCCCAAGTTATGAAAGAATGGGGAGATTTTGTAAATCATATGGACAAAAACCAAAAATATTTTCAAAAGATGTTCCGACTCGTTGTAATTCTACCTACTAGTTGCTTCATCAATATTTTACTTATAAAAATTTATTATGTGTGTTGATTTCACATAATGTTTCGGAAATTAGTTTACGCCCGCAAGATTGTGTTGTTTGCAAAAAAATTTAAATTTTTTGAAAGTTTTTAATGCTGCAATTTATACTTTATATGATGTTTATTATCCTACTACGCATTTATTTTAAATAGAGCATGTTAACATTGCTTTGGTGTTTTTTTGTGAATATGAAAAGATGTTCAATTAGCTCCGATCGTTATAGTAATTAAAGCAAAATGACTGCATTATTATGCCTACATTTTCTTGTTTATTTGGTTGCTATTGTTTTCGATCAACGTACTAAATTAGATGGTTTGTATAATTATCTAAAGGATTATTATTATGATTATTTACATTTAAATGAATCGAGTAGATATTAAGACTATACAATGAGAGGTTAAATACGCTATAGTAGCATTATATAATGAATTTTGTAGTAGATATAGTTTAGGTGATAGTAGATCTTCTCAACTTAGTGCCTCACAAAGAGAGGAGAGTAGTATACTTATTAGAGGGAACAATCTGCTCATTAGTAGGCAAAAGAGACAAAATGAAGCAATAGGTAATATTTTCGAATTAAAAAACTATTTAACCATTGCTTTTGAGTTTCGTAATTCGAACACAACGACGATTTCAAAATTCTAAAATAATGGAAGACTCATTCAACCTCATTTCCAACCTTGCTCTTATTGCTAGACAGATGTTAACAACCCATTTTTCAACGATTCAGATTGAAGAAGTATTTAGCACGCGACAAATTAATTTTGGAAGACTACCTTTCAAGATTAAATCCGGATTCTCAGAGAGCTCAAGCTTGTGTCGATGGTTGGACAAATGTCAAATTTCGACTACAAGAGCTTGATCGAGATGACGAATTCTTCAATAATAATAGTAGAGATACCACCACTACGGATAAAGAACGATTGACTGATAATGTAAGTTGGGATTATCAAAGGTAAAAGAACTACAGGTTTTAATTCTTCTATCCCCAAAAGACATGTAGGCGCTTTAATGATAATTCATTAAATTTAAGCCCCTTCCCTCTCTCTTTTTTTCTTCCAAATTTAATTACAATGTACAATTTAATTATAATTTATAATTAATAATTTTTTATTTTTTATTTCATAATTTATTATTTAAAAATAAATTTAAAGAACCGGCCCTTAAATCGATCATTGAATTGGAACCGGCCCTTGAATCGCTCCTTCAAGAGCCGATTTCGATTCAAACATGGCCACTAGTCGAAACCGCTGATTCATGAATCGAAATCGGCAATTCACGGCTCGTGGTCACGGCAACTTTGGGCCCATAACCTCGCTCGGTTTATACAGATGCGAGAATGGGCACAAGAGCCGTTTGAGAGATGGACCCACTCAATCACTCCATTTTTAAAAAGAAGATTTTTCTGTTGGATTTTGAAATTCATCGAGAGGGACCAGAAAAAGTGCCAGCGACAGCAGTCTCTCTCTCTGTCTCTCTCTCAACATGGCTGAATTGTTAATGCATTTTTCTTGAGACTACAAGACGAACGCTCTGCAGCACTGTAGCTGTCTATTTTCTCCTACCCCTCTTACAACTTACAACCTTGTCTATCGTTCCCTCTTTCCTCTGTCTTTGTCTTCTTCGTTCGGCTGGATTTGGGACCTCTTCTGGCACAGCTCCCAGTGGGGGTTTTTCTTGTGGGGAAGAAAGATGAGCACCTCCAAGTTCATCAAGTGCGTCACTGTTGGGGATGGAGCTGTGGGCAAGACTTGCATGCTCATTTGCTACACCAGCAACAGGTTCCCTAGTGTAAGTCCTCCTTTTTTCCATTTCTTCAAGGAGAAAAAAGAAGAGATTTTGGAAGGATTTTGCATGTGGGTTTTAGGTGTTTTCAATGTGCACGGGAACGTTCAGTTGATTTTCCTGTCTTTTTTTGTTTTTCTCGGCTCTAGGTTTTCTGATTGAGAGGGAAAAAGAAAGAAGCTATTGAGTGTTGATTGCAGAGGGAGATTCATACTTTGAATAGATTTCATTGGGTTTCTTTCTTGTTCTTTTGATGACAGGATTACATACCCACGGTGTTTGATAACTTCAGTGCAAATGTGGCTGTGGATGGGAACGTTGTCAACTTGGGATTGTGGGATACTGCAGGTGCTCACAGTTTATTTCTTTCTTCTCTGTTTATTTATTTGGATTCTTGTTTTAGTGTTGCTCAAAATGGGTTCATCTCTGTTGGGTTCTTGAAATTTTTCCAGGTCAGGAAGATTATAGCCGGTTGAGACCGTTGAGCTACAGAGGAGCAGATGTCTTCGTGTTGGCTTTTTCACTAATTAGTAGAGCAAGCTATGAAAATGTTCTAAAGAAGGTAGTAATTCCCACGCTTATGCCTTTATGCTACTTTCTTTTCTTGCCCTTTCCCACTTTTTCTCTTTTGGAGTTTGCTTTAGTGCATACTGCTTTCTAGATGGTGCTCTACAGAAGAAAAGGCCTTTCTTTCCCTTTCCCAGTGGCAATATATTCTTCTCTCCATGTGTAATCAGCTTTGTTTAGTAAGTTTGCGTGAGCCTGACCATTTACTTTATTGTTTACTTATGAGTTTGCTTGCTCATTCTTACAGTGGATGCCTGAGTTAAGAAGATTCGCACCAAATGTTCCTGTTGTTCTTGTGGGAACAAAACTTGGTAGGCCTCACCTGAGAGATCACGTGCTCTGCAATTTCCAGCTGAACAAAAAAACGTTGATCTTTTCTGGCTCATGATTGTTCCAATTTAAAACAAGCTAAAGGTTCTTTCCCATTTTTCCATCAGATCTTCGCGATGACAGAGGATATGTAGCTGATAACATGGGATATAATTTTATTACAACTGCTCAGGTGAAAAGCTATGGCATTTACATTAAGCAATGTATGATTTTCTTTAACTGATGAAGCTCACGAGGCTTTTGATATACAGGGTGAAGAGCTCCGGAGGCAAATTGGCGCCGCGGCTTATGTTGAGTGCAGCTCTAAGACTCAACAGGTCTTTGTTATTGACAAGAATCGGAAACATCTGTCACTTGGAGGATAAAATGCTCTCCCGTCTTTTGGTTCATAATACTGCCCGTAGCTAACAACAATTACTGTTTCCATGTTCAGAATGTCAAAGCGGTCTTTGACACTGCAATCAAGGTGGTGCTTCAGCCTCCTCGGAGGAAGGAAGTGACAAGAACTGAAAGCCGCAGGAGGTCGGGCTCTGTGATAGCGTACGCACTTTACGACTCTTTTATTGCTTCAATCTGTGAGCTATCGCCTTGCAGTGAGAAGTTTTCAGTTCGTGATGCTATGTTTTAATCGAGAAGCATACTCCTAGATGACAATTCATATTACTTAGTGAAGCCAGTTTAGTGCATTTGGACATGCAATATTTTGTGGTGAGAAACAGATATTTTCAATAGCAGTCTTTCCTTTGTTGTAAGTTTTGTTAGGACTGATTGAAAGAATCACATAAAAGTGCCTTGACCACTAATCTTATTCATAGTCAAGATGTGTGCTTTAGTAGAGCCAATGAAGATAAACAACCATTGTTGTCTACGGAGCATGAACTGAGAGATGTTATTTCTGCCTGAAAGCACAGTGACAAAGAAATTTCGGTGTTTTGGGCATCTTCGGTTATATACCACTGGTCCATTAACAGTTCAAGTCGAAAAATCGTTGTGTAATCTTCTCAAGACCATTGTTACATTGCAGCGAGCCTTGAATTTTTGTATAATGCTAAATGCGAAGATGACAATGCAAGCTACCTCTTTGATATCGACTGTTCTTAATTTTCTGCCGTTGGCATCGACGGAAAATGTTCTTAAGCTTCTATCACTAAGCTACCTCTTTGATATCGACTGTTCTTAATTTTCTGCCGTTGGCATCGACGGAAAATGTTCTTAAGCTTCTATCACTAAGATGTGAATCTGTTTCTGCTTACCTCGTCATTTCACGTGGCCAGACACATTCATCCAACACAACTTTGCTCGCTCAATGCCTACACAAAATTTGCAGACAGTGATTTTTCTGTTGAATGCTTGCTTTCTCTTTGCTGCAGGAGTATTATGTGTGGAGGCTGTGTTGCTTAATGTGTTCTTATAGGAGGTCAATGTCCTACAAATGCTTTTTGGGGCTGCCGAGGAGGTCGGATTCTTAGAGGTTCAACCTCAGCATATTTAAGTACATTCCCTAACTGTGTTTCTTTATAGCTGCACCTTTTGCTGTAGGCCTCAGCTCGAAGCATCAATCTTATTTGAATCTTGGAGGTCACTGTTGATTCTTCATGTGCCTTGGCTTCCAACTGCTGTTCCTAATGTAATCTCAATTGGCAAAGTGTCTGAAAATATATCCTCGAATTCTGATCCACTGATAACTATTAGATCTATTGTGTTTTGGTTCTTCCAATTTTATTAGCGTCAACATATTTCTGGCGCTTCGCATGCTGTTTGTTCTCTGGGGGCTACCATGAACTGTTATTTGACAACATTTGCGTAAAGATTGACTCAGAACGAAGCTAACCGAGTGTTACAGGTAGGACTTGTGCGCCTCGGGTTGCAGTTCTTTTGCTGAAACGCAGAGGAAATTGCTTCGCCTACTTACATTTTACAAACAATAAAGCACTAGTCTCCAAGACGATGCACCAATTAATATGTACATTTATCTCTGTAAGGTTCAATTTCAATATGAGTTTCTTAGGGTGACAGCACCATGGACTTCTTAGGATGGGTTTGGTTCAGCATTCTCAGAGATGGTTTGTTCAGCATTTTCAAGAGGCTTTCAGTCCTGAAAGCCCATTGGGAGATTATTGAAGCATTTGATTCAATTTTAAACCAACATTTGGCCAAATGTTAACTTTGGGAAGCTGAAAGCCCAATGCTGGTAGGAGCCAATATTACATTTGGCCAAATAATAAGAGATTTTTTTCCTTTCAAAACTATCTTCATCAATTCTTTATATTTTCGATTTTGCCTTTTTTTAATTGTTTATCTTCTTTGCCGGTCCGGCAATGGGTAATTTTTTAATTAAAATTTTAAAAATTACATTCAAAACCCCTTTGGAATGTTATTTTTACCAAATACCATTCAACCTAAAGCTCATTTGAAAATGAGATTTTACCAAACGCAATTAGCACTTTCCTAAATCCTTTTAGGTTAAAGGCATTCGTATTTCCTCATAGCTCATTTCAAATGTTGAACCAAATACACTTTTAATGGATTTGCTCGAATGAGTAGATCGAATTGGGTTGGGCTAGGCTCCATATCGGGTCCAATTCTAATTTGATTTATAACACTTTCAATTCCAAAGGCCTAATTCCCTTAAAAATAACCCTAACTTTGGACCTAGTCTCAAATCTGTCTTTGATTTTTTTATCTAAAAAAAAAATTCAAACTTTAGATCTAGTTCCAAATTTTCCTGAATTTTTTTTTGTCTTTGAAAAGACCTTAATCTTTAGGTCTAGACACAAATCTAATTCGAATTTTATTTTTGTCTAAGAGAAAAATCACTATTTTTACTCTAATCTTGGACCCCCCCCATCAACACTCTGTCCAAAAATCGCTGCTAGTCGTTCCTAATTTTCATATACTAGAATGGTTTTATTTTGGAGAATTTTGACAATTTTTATTAGGGTGGATTTGTTATTTGCGTGAAATGCCATATCGATACATACCTATCGTCCAATCACTTTGCTTATGTGGATTTATTGTGGTCGTGAAAATGCCACGTCAAGTTGGGACTAGATCATGAGAAAGATTTGAGAATAAATTGAAAGTTGATGATATTTTTTAGACAAAACAAAATTCGTGGTTTGATTTGAGATTGAACCTAAAATTTGATATTTTTTTCGAGACAAAAAAAAAAAAGAAATTTGGGATGAATTTGAGACGGGATTTAAAATTTGAGTTTTTTCAAGGAATTAGACCCAATTCCAAAGCGTAGAAGATACATTAACTTTCATTTCAAACGAGGGTTAACGGAGCCGGCGGCAGACTCATTAGCAGATCTATCAATTAATTAAGGGAAAACGAATTCCACGACTGCCATTGGTCAGTGACGCTTAGACCATACGAAGACCAATGACTCTAGCAAAACCTCCTGAAGCATCAACCCTCATGAAGAGATCACAGGGAAAAAGAAACAAAACCCTCCAAAAACCTTCAGCAATGGCGTCCTCGAAGGTCGTCTCCAGGTTATCCTCTCGATTACGCCCTCTCTCTCTCAAGCTCAACCACTCCTCGCCCTCTCCCCCAGCTCCGCTCCAGTCCTCCGTTTCCGCTTCTTCCAGGCGCTTTTCTCGCGCCTTCTCACGGTAAAATGACTCAAATCTGCGTTCATTTTTGACGCAGGCGAAGCAAAGCATCCGTCTTTTCGCTACTCCTGTGCCGAGCATTCGTGTTGATTTCCGGGGTCGTCTCCAGATTCACTGTATGTTTTTTTGTGTTGATTTGTGGTGTTAGGTTGCCCGTGGAGTTGAGCGGCGGCGTCGAGTCCTTGATGCCTCTCCACAGCGCTATCGCCTCGGCGAGGCTCCGGTCGAGCTTGGCAACGGAGTCCCAGAGTTGGGGATTAGTGCCTCAAGGTGCGGTTACACTATCGCACTATACCTTCTTAAGTGATGTTTCGGTTGTGGGGTAACTGGTGAATTTTGGATTTTGATGACCCGTGTGAGACGAATGGTGAAAACACTGAGTTGCCCTTAGCTAAAGCAATTTTGATGTATGTCTTGTGGTTTTGGTTCTCTAAGCATTGTCCACTTAGATAGTTTAGATTGTTACGGTAACCAGATAACATGTCATCTCTTCAGAACTTATTTTTCGGTGTTGGCAATGTCTATAAGGACCGCAAAAGTTCATCTGGGATGAGAAAGGATCTAGTTGCATTGTGTGGTTGTGATAGAGTCAAACATGATCCGCCTTGTCCATAGAGTGTTTCGCCTCTTCAGTTGTAAATGGGGCATATTGTTGACAAATAAAGGTTTCCATCTTTTGAAATGAATGATATTGATGGTGACAAATCAATCTGAAGTAAATGTTGAGATCTGACTTTAAGCAATAGTGTACTTGATAATCTAGAAATGGCTTGTGGATGAGCAAGTTTATTGGAAATACTGAGCAGCATGCTGAGCTTCTTCATCTACTTAAAATAGATGTACGATTCAGTCACTTTGGCTACTTGTTTCCTTCAATGTACTTAGCCCCCTTTTGTTCTATCTTTTGGATTTCTCTTACTTTGTTTGCTGCTTTCACATGGTGCCCAAAGCTTCTGGATGATATTGATAATTCGAATGACACTATTTAGTGTTTTACTGGGTGATATTCATCTTTTAATGATAGTTTTAAATTTTGAAAACTTCAAAGTCTGTTTTGTAAGGAGTCCAGGCAGGCTGTATTGCATGATATGGAGATGTGTTTGTGACTGTTCAACTTAAGTAGCTTGTTTAAGCAAATTATTTAATAGTTCCTCTCTGGCCAAAGAAAAAACATTTGTAGTTTCTTGGCATTTGTAATTGGCAGTCACCCATAACATGGGGGCAAGGAAAAGGATCGCTATCACTTTGGTTTGTTGGCGTGGCTGCACACAAGTGGCCTTGCACTTTCCTAACCTGGTGGGAGATGGCATTTGATCCATACTCTTTTTAACAGAATCAAGTTTACTCTGTTTATGGTTAAAGCTTTTGTTCTCTGCCTTTGAGTATCCTGGCTGGAGCTATGCTCATCTGGTCCATAAAAAGAGATGAATCTGTTTGAATGTGATTTTAGGCTTTTTTTTTTTTTTTTTCACCGTAACCGGAAAGTCTTTCTAATATTGATCAGATATCTTGTCCAACTAGAGGCACATGCATCACTCATTTTAGTGCAGAGCAGCTGGAAATTTATTATGAAGGGTTACATTAACCTGGTGGAGATGGAATTTGATCCATACTCGTTTCAGTAGCATCAAATGATGCTAGAACTGCTAGTGGAATCATCTCTGCTCTTTTCTACGAGTTATTGGAACCAGGAGAGTTTGATATGGTTCAAGATTAATCATACATAAAAAAAAATAACTCTATTGTTTTGCATGCTTGCTTGTTTAAAGTGTCAATTCAGTCAGGCTATATGAAAAAAACTTAATAGTTTCCTGTAACTGATCAGAGAAAACAAGAGCAACTTATGTTGTTATGAGATGTTCTCTGCCTCTGTGTGTCCTGGCTGGAGCTTGCTTTTCTCGGCCATGGAAGAGATGAATCTGTTAAAATGTGATTTTTAGGCTGTTCTTTTTTTGCATTCCTTGAAAACTATGTATAATCTTGCCCTCTAGACATAAATTGATCAGATATCTTGTCTAACTAGTGGCACATGCATCTGTCATTTTTGTGCAGAGCATTTGGAAATGATTATGTGGTTATTTGTATCATGTAATTGAAATAGAGTTGGCCATTCTTGTAGAACATGAATCATTCTTAACAATAGTTTCCTCTGTCCATCTTGCAGGAATTTCAATGCCTTTATGACAGTCTATGAGAGCAGCAACTCTTTGAGGCAGCCAGTTTTTCTTGGTTAGGGACTCAGATTGAATGTTGAGACTTTTTATTGAGTTTAGTTTAAACAGTTCGAACTAATGAACCATGCCGGTAACTTCTACAAAGATCTGTGTCTCGTCCTCACCATCAATCATCATGCTCCTTCAAGTCCTATGCAGAAATGATGCATGAGGATCTGGTTTGACTTTGATAAGGAATGAGCATAACTTTATGCGAACTGCCAAATCATTGTTGTAGAATTTTGTCTTTCTTTTCCTTCCATTACGGGAATATCTGTCATTTTCCAATAGCTCAATTTGTCTGGTCACTGGTCTTTTTTTTTTTTTTTGGTCACTGGTCATTGAACATATAGGTTTCGGCACAATTTTAGGTGACATATTTTAGGAGAGTTGAATATTATACGTAATCGGATGGGCGCAGAAATATTCGTTAAACAGAACCTGTCCGAACTTCTCTGCTGTAAAGCTAGATAGTTCAAGGTAACTCATCTTACTCTACTTGGCAATGAATAGTTCATATAATGCTCTCAAATAGAATTCATGCTACTGCTCCCTTTCCCCTTTTTTCCCATTGTAAGAGGTTGCATCTCCATATAATCATGTTTCTTTCGGTGAAAAATAATTTATCATTATTTCAGTTAATTAAGTCCTATGCCAATACATTTTTTTGGCTAGCTAGATCATTATGTCATTCATTTTGTATCCTGTTTTCTTATTCAAGAAAGAACGTCTCATTGCCATTTGAAAGAACAACACAACAAAATCACTTTAACAAAGTTGGGTATGAACCCAAAAAGAAGACGAAAGAGTATAAAATAAAACAAAATACAATAACAATCTATAATAATATAAAGAAAACAAAGGACTAGGATTCGCGGCGAACATAGAATTTGCCCCTCCACAACGCAACGCTTCCCACCCAATCTAACCCAACAAATCAGTACTACTTTTCCCCAAGTAAGTTTACTCTCCCTTTCCAGTACCTATAACACACGTCTTAAAATATGTCAAACATTAAACGATTCTCCATCTTTTGCCACCGATACTACCCAACTTTTCGTCGAATATCCTCATTTCTTATCTTATCCATTCTGTATGGCCACAATCCACCTTAGCATTCCATTTACTCCATCTTAGCCATCCCAACACACCAGATCAAGCGTCTAAAATTTTCCTTTTAGCAAGAGAATTTTCGATCACACAAAAACACGCCATTTCATCCAACCCCCGATTCTAGGCTTACATCTTCATCAATCTCTCCCCCTTTGCAATATGATCCAAATATCAAAGTATCTTTCTGTACCTCGTCCGAGCAACGACGGTTCATCTCCTCCTCTGCCTTGTCGAACTCACACTTCATGATTCGGCACTTAAAAAACCCTTTCCCACAAAATTTCTCCATAATTCTAATTTAGCGTAACCTTGCTCATGATAGACAATATCAAAAAATACAAACTCATCTAATCTGAGCGCCAAACCACAAAAAAAGGACAAACATTGTAGCCATGGATGAAATAGCTATGTCCATTACAAGCCTCAAGTAAACCACATACATATCCTAGCTCTACATACTTCGTCTTTTTCTTCTCAAGACCACCATAAGACTGTCTAACCCATCATAGCCTTCCAAGATCAATAAAACCATAAGATCTTTCTTCTTTTCGATACCTTCCATACCTAATCAAGAAAATACAAGACCTTCCATAAACAAATTGATTAATCTTAACCAAACGACCAATAACTCCCCACAACTCAAGAGGAAAGCCATAGTAACACGATATCTCCTTATTCTATAGATAGGCACAAGCATCTTTTCCTCCATCCAAGATCTTATTAGATGGAGGATCTTGTTAAAAGGTTATAACAAGTATCCACAACTCCTAAGCATCTCCAACTTCAATAGGACACAGGCCAAGGCCTCGCTTATCTTCTTTAATGCCTCCTTAACCTGCGCCTAATTTTACGCAAAACCTTCTATTTGAATCATCGAAACACCTCCAAATCCATCTCCATGATATCACTCTCTCCATTAAAAAGCTTGCGAAAATAACTCATCCACCTTCACGCGGCATCTCTTACTATAAGTTTTTGATTTTCATCCTTGATGCATCTAACATGTGTCAAGTCTTTACTTTCTGTCTCTTATCTTGCAAGCCTATAGATACCTTTTTCTCTCTCTTTGCTTCCCAATTTTTGTACATGTCGAAAAAAACCTTGCCTCTAATCCCAGCCTTCTTGGCATTTTCCTTGCTAATCTAAACTTTGCCAAATTCTCTTCATTAGACAAATACAAAGATGAAAACACCCTTCTTATTTAATGCCGCACCTCATCATTCCACCACCAAGTTTCCTTTGCTTGATGTCGTTCCCTTTACTTTCCCCTAGTACCCCTCTTGCCACTTTTTGGATGCAATTAGACATCTTGTTCCACATCACATTAACCGCCTCCGGTGCCACGGTCCCTTCCGAAACATTCTTTCCTTGAAATCTATTTGTTTTTCCTCTTTAGCTTCCACCATCTTATTCTCGAATCCGGACACCTCTTTGCAGTTTCGTGCTTTGTTATACCTAACCTCCAAAACCACCAACTTATGTTGCGCATTCTCCAGGTAGACTTTGCAATCTACATACGAGCCCTATCATCCCTTCTAGCAAGGAAAAAGTCAATCCAATTTTGGCACTGCGAAAAGTGATCGATGTGACTCTCTTTTCCGAAGAAGGTATTTGCCAACATCAAATCATAAGCTAAAGCGACGTTCAAGATGTCCGCACCACCTCATTTCTAGTCCCATAGCCAAAACCTCCATGAACTAACCTCCACTACTTTGTCCGACATGTCCATTTAAATCTCCTCCTATGAATACCTTCTCCTCGCGTGGTATTTCCCTCAAAATCTCCTCCAACTCTTCCCAAAAACTGTTTTTATCGATACGTCAATTTGAGGTGCATACACACTAAGGATATTCACAATTAGCTCTCCCACTACTAGCTTAACCAAAATAATTATCTCCGATCTTTTGACATCAACCACCTTATCTCCGAAACTTTTATCGATCAAAATCCCAACTCCATTTACACTTTTTCTTGTGCCATGTACCACGAACTTGAATCCGTGCCTTCCACCTCCTTTGCCTTTTCTCCAACCCATTTAGTCTCTTGCGAGAAGCAATATTCACTTTTCTTCTAGCAAAAGTATCCGCTAACTCCCTCAATTTACCGTCAAGGTTCCCATGTTCCAACTCCCTAGTCGAATCCTTACCCCCGGGCCTTACTTGCCCCCACACTCGCCCATAGAAGTGTGAGGACCTCGCTCACTTCTCACCACACCCGGTACCGATGTGGCGCATCACTCGGGAATGATGGCCCAAGGCTAGCTTCCTTACCCCTCGCACCCGCCTATCTTGGTGCAAGGACCCTTGCCCATTTTTCGCTACATCCGGGCGCCGATGCAACGCGTCGCTAAGAAGGGTCGCTCCAACGAAATATCAATAGGGTTCATCTCATAAAAGGTAGCTAATTTTTTATAGCCGCTCGCTACGCCCGACGCAACCCTCCTCCTTTATCCCGGCTTGGACGGACTATGTAAACATACATAGGCGGAGTTTGCCATTTGAAAGAAGTCTGCTAAAAATTTCTTTCGTGAAAAGTAACTGGTCATTGCTTCAGTTAATTAAGTCCTATGCCAATACATCTTTTTAGCTAGATCATTATTATGTCATTACCATTTTGTATTCTGTTTTGTTTTTCAAAAAAGAACATCTCATTGCCATTTGAGAAAAGTCGACTAAAACTTTCCTTGGAATTACTGTACCTAAGCTGCCAAGATTGGGAAATGCTTGCCCAAGCATACAGGAGTCTCTCTCTCTCTCTCTCTCTCTCTCTCTCTCTCTCTCTCTCTTTCGGCACCAATGGTTTTCTCATAACTAAGAAATCTTCCTTATATTTGTATTTTAACCATCATAGTTATTGACTCGGATTTTTGAAATTGCAATTATTAAACAGTCTCTGAAAATTAACTAATGCAGTGAAGATAAATGCGTGGTTACCGCTATCTATATCCCCCTCCTACACAAAAATTAGGATTCTGCGTACTCATTAGCCAATCAGTAATAAAGTTCTCCAGCTGATCAGTTACATCGATAGCCTTCAGTCCAATAAGGAGACCGAGAAGAGGGAGAACAGAAGTACAGACACTATAAAGAATGAATTGGACATTAAGACTTCCCTTGGGGGATGTACCAGTCCCTAAAAATTCTACACAATCTGCATATTTACATTCGATATGCTGTCGCTGTATTCTACACATTCAAAATCTGAATCGCTCTCGGTTGGCTTTTCCTCTTTTCGTCTCTCCTCGTTCTCATCAGTGCCGATCCGTTGGGCTTCTTAGGCCACTCAAGTTCTCAAGCTTCTCTAAATAGGAAACCTTCTTTACATTAGGACCATGTGGTGATCTACTCACAATATGTCCCTCACCATCTACAACAAAACTTTCTAAATTGCTTATTGAGCTTTCCCTCTTCATTATGCTCCCTTCCTTCCCGAATTTCCAGCCCATGAAGTCGGACAGTGTCTTCGAATTTGGTGTTTCTGCAGTTTGCAAGGCCTCTACCTCTTCCTCGTCATTTAAGGGTGACTGGTCAGGTTCTGCTAGTGATGGATTTTGAGCCACAGAGTCTGCATAAAGGACATCCTCTATTCTCGAAATTACTGTGAATGCCAAGCTCTCTATGACTCTTGAGTAACTCTCTAGGATTGACTGTCCCACATCCTGTCAATATTACATGGTTTTAGCAAGGAGAAGGTAATGCAACAGCATTAAACAAAAGTATTGGCCTGAAAACATAGTTTCTATTTGTAAGAGCGAATGTAGGGATAAACTTGCAGAGCTAGAGGTAATGGTGAACCAATGAGAGTATATGCGACGGTACAATAAGTGGGTCTTGGAAATGTTTCCTAAGACAGTGTAGTTTCTGTTAAAGAAGTCTCTTTCGATGATGGCGCTGGCCTGTGGATTGTCTCTAATGATTTTACTGCTCAGGAGATTTTGTCCTTTACCTTGTTAAATTGGATTTTTGAGGTGTCGAGAGAAGACTGAGGTATCCCAGGGAACCGCTGTTTGAGGAAGAGGAGGATGGTCTCAGCTCGCTCTTCAAAGAGTTCCCTCTTCTCCAAGCTTATAGCTGATCCCCATGGTGACTTCCCATCCTTCTGGTGCATCTTCCGCATCCAGATCACAATGGAGGCCTCGATCTTGTCCTTGAGGTCCAGGACTTTGTGTTCTGTTGATAAGTCCATGGTGGACAAGAATTGATCAGGATCAAAGTACTCCACTGTGATGCACTTGTAGATTGAATCACCAAGGCTTGCTCTCCCATTCTGCCAAGAAATAGTCGCAATTTCTTAGTTTAGATCATTTGAACCACAGAAGATGCTTGCACAATGTAGCCAATAGGATCGTCATGTTGATCTTTTGCCTTCTGATAACGAATTACTAATCTTACGTCTGTTGTACCTTAGGAAGGGATTCGATGTAGTCCTCGGGAATTGACATTTCTGATAAGACTTGAGCATTGATGGCCATTGCTGCTTTTAGAACTTGGTTCACTGATTCCTTCTGGAACAGCAGCCATTTCCTAGAGCCATCAGATAAGCCATTTGGAGGAACTTCGACAGTCGGTAGCCACCATTTATCGTCTTCCCTCTGTGCTTTCCCTTTCTCAGATTCATTGGTATTTCTAGAGACATACCAGAACTCATTCTGACCCCCAAAATTGTCCAGGTAGCCCTGTTCAGGAACATAAGAAACCCTGTTAATACAGCTTTGAAGATATTTTTCTTCCTCCTTTCTTAGCCAGTCAAGCCATTGCAGGAACTGACCAGTAGCATGGCATCGAGCTTACGCAGCGCTGGGATGTTCATATGCAGATCGTTTCTTTGTCGCGTTATCATTACCTGCAAATTGGGATTGCACTAGTCAGGTTTGTATGACAAAGAGATCTCGGTAAGTTTTTCAAACAATGCATTTCCGAGAGAGAGAGAGAGAGAGAGAGAGAGTGACCTCCATATTGGTTCCATCTTGGGACTTTTGTGTCGAGGGAACAAATTCAACAATGTGATCGGTCACGGACAAAAGCCAGTCGATTTCTTTTCTCCATCTAGCCTTCCTCTCTGGAGACATTGGCTCTAACCGACGTTGCTCTCCGAAAATGGAAGCTGCATTACCACAAAACAAAGCATGAATTGCCATGTATTTCACATCTTGTCGCTCGATTGTGATGAATTTCCGATGCTTTAGGTCTCCTTGTGGCAGGTGCCATTTCTCAATTTTAAAAGCAGAAGCCCAAAACTGAAAATCTGTCTGAGAAAGAATTGAAAATACCAGCAAGATTTGTGATTGCATTTGACAGAGCCAAAGCTGAAGAAACGCCCTTTCCACCACCAGACATGTCCTCACCCAAGAGCAGCTTGGCGAATCTTTCCTTCATCAGCTCCATTTCTGCAAGAAAAAAGAACCAAAAGTTGATCCAAATCACTAGTTTTACATTTTTACCTTGGTTTATCATTTACCCTGATATTTCAGACTGAATTTTTCGAGAATTCAATGATATAGGCCAATTCAGATTGGTCAACAGAGGGAGGAAGTTAAATTGTGGGCATGTCTATATTCTGTGCTTATATGTTTTATATACCTGATGGTGATGCCTTGGAGGGTGAGCTAGCTGTTCTTGCCTCATCTCCTTCCAGGCCCGAAACGGGATCATTGCTCCGATCGAAAACCCAACCAATGTCTTGGTTCTCCATCAGTTCAGCGACTCTCGAGCCTTGGCTTCTGAATTGAAGCCCATCCGCTACTCCGCTGTCGAGAACTGCATTGCCTTGGTTGTGTCGGTCGAATATGCGCTTGAAATGGAAGGACTTCGACTTCTGCATGCTACGCTCGTGTTCGAGGGCCCGAACCATTGATGACTCGATCTAAGGAAAGAATTGAAAGGACCCGCAGTATCCAAAAGAGATGGAGGATGATAGAAGGTGGAGAGAATGGAGGGGAAACACAGGAGATGGAAAGGAGGAACAAGTATGGAGATATGGTCTTGTTTTTGCTGATCTCTTGCAGAGAGTTGTGGGTTAGAGAACTGAATTGGTTGTCTGAATGTGGATGAAAATGGACGTGGGTGCATGTTTTTTCCTTTTGATGGTCTTTCAGGAGGGACACTGACATTGTGGGAGGGTTGGTTTTGGGAATGGATGGATGGGAGGGTCAATGCTTACCAAGAAGCCCGGCAAAGACACTCATCCACAACTAAAATAAGAAACCTCTTCCCAGCGTTTACCCCTTCTTGCTTATCTTGTCGTCACTAAGTAAATTCTCACTATTAGTCTTGTCTGAATTTTTATGTAGCATTTATATATTTTGCGCGCTCTCTCTCTCTCTCTCTCCAATGAAAAAGGCAATTTATCATGTCAATGGCATTTAGTTGATTTATTATTGTAGATGGAACTTTGTTAAACTAAAATGCACGATAATGGTGAAGTTCGTTTGGATTCGCCAGGTGATATGCTACAGTTATCGACCTTTATGCGAAATATCTGACATTATTTTGAGTGACTTATCGGCATTTATTCCATTGAGTGACTAACAAATTTTAAGCTACCAATTCTTATTCGAATTACTTATTTACTCTCCATCAATTGTTTCGATATGACTAGCTTTTGCAGCAATCGACTGGCTTTTTTTTGGATATTTTATGAACTTTTAAAATCAATTACTATCTTTATTTGTGAAAGGTGATGCGTGCCGACTTTGTTTTCAAATTAAGAAACCGACAGTTTAGATTACTAACTCTTCACTAACTTTTATCTGCATATTCATGAACATTTTATATCAAATTACTGTCCTTATTTGTGATGCTTACCAATTTATTTACAAGTAAGTTACAAAGTTGTCTAAGATAACTAACTCTTACTTGAGTTAATTACCAGAGTTTATTTTGATCGTTCGACAATTACTGACATTGTAAATAACTTACAACGTTGGTTTGCACATCTTACTAACATTTTAAAATTTCTAACTCTTGTGTCAAATTACCAAACTTAAATCAAGCTATTTACCAAACCATTTTCCTTTCGAGTTACCAACTTTTATTTGAGTCACTTGCCAATATTATTTGATTAAAAGAAGTCTTATGTAAAATAACTACTTTAATTTGAGTTACTTGTCAACTTTTTTCGATTAAATTATTATCAACTCTCTTATATGATTCACACAACAATATTTATTTGGTTGTTTGAGATTACCAACTTTTGTAACTACTTGTCAACTTGTATTTGCAAAACCTACGAGCCTTCTCAAATTACCAAGTCTTATATCGAATTTCTAGTCAATTACCAGCATTTATTTGGTCGTTTTCGAATTGACAACTTCCGCAATAACGTATCGACCATTTCTTCTTTAACGCCTGCCACACTTTTTAGTTCCATGCTAATAATTCCTCTAATCATTAGCAAGAAATTCTTTTGGCCAACAGCATTAGAAAGCTTGAATGTGCAAACCCTTTTCCAAACCATTTGGATTCTATAGCTTTAAAAACTATAGCATGGAATCAGACACTGTCTGAATGGCTAGCTAAAAAGACAAAAAATGTTGGGAGTGTACTTATGCCCAGATTCTTGTATTTGAAGCTATATTACTCGTCATATGATGTGTTGGGGAGAATTGTCCAAAAAGTCTTAACTTTATTCACTTTTGCTAATTTAATCATAAACCTTTTGATTTGGCCAATTGAGTCCTAAACCTTTTCAAATTTTGCCAGTTGAGTCCGTTCTGTCAATTTTAGCCTTGAATTCACCGATGTGGGCCGGGGTCGTCTTACATAAGACGGTTGACGCCGTGGATAATTTTCAATAATACTTTCATATTTTTTCGATTTTTTTTTTTGGTACTTTCTTCTTCCTTTTGCATGTGGCTGGTCACTGGCCACAAGCAATGGCTAGGCTAGCTGGCCACACCGAGGCGAGTGTCGCCGTCACCGGCCTTAGACGAGGCCCTGCGAGGGCTCTCGTCGCCAGATCTGGCGAGGTCTAGCCTTGGTGAGGCTATCCCTCACTAGGCCTCGCCAGATATGGCAAGGGAGACTCTCTACACGTTAAAGCAGGCCCGGCCTAACCCCTAGACTCGATCCGACCCAATTTTCAACCCACTTTACTTCTTCTTTTTCTATTACATATTTTTTTGTATTTTTTTTTTTTTTTCTGTATTCTCCTTTGGTCTTCTTCTTCCACGAGTGTTCTTCTTCCCTGATGGTCCACCGAGAATCACCAACAAGACTCCGACGTGAGCTCGCCGGAGCGACCTTTCCTCCTACCACCATCGCGTACGGACCAACACTTCCGGTCACCGCCGTTAACCTACCTTCGCCATCGTCCATTCACAGCCACCGCCGGACCACACTTCCGGTCACGATTCTACTCATCAAACAATTGACGCCAGCAACCAGACTAACATTTCCGAATCAACAACCAACATTTGCAGCATTCACATATTCATATCAGAGAAAGGAAGGAGTGAGCTGACACGGTAGGACTTCAACCCAAGGCATAACCGGAGGACGCACGAAAACTCCATCCGCGTGCGATCGGCGCCGGACACCATGGAAACCATGCCAATGAAGTCGAGCAAACGCGTATTCAGTCGCAGTTCAACAGTCGATAAGGCAATCGTGAATCAACCTAGTTCTCAACGTCAACCATTCGAGCACAGCTTTGGCATTTCACTCAAGCATCTTATCAAACAAGTGACATGCTGTTTTGAATGCAAGTTCCAGATTCGAACTCAGTGCAGTTCTCGGCCTAAATGTGATACATAAAGCTTTAGATCGGTGCTATTCATCACGAATCAACCTCAGTTTGCCATGGTTCACTCATGAGTTCATCAATCGAATTCAGCGTTTTTTACTCAGGCAAAAGTAGGACACAACGACACGTACTGACGAGGCTTAACCTGGTATGGGGACAAGAAGAAGTCGCCGGAAGTCGGCCACGGCGGGGATGGCTGAACTCTCTGTCGAAGGAGTCTTCTCTCTCCTTTTCCTCCCTCTCTTGCTTAGCTTTCTTATTTTGATCTTATCCATACTCTAACCGAGTTACAGTTCACCACTCTTGGTATTTCTTCAGCCCCCGCCGGTGACGCACAGCTCCGATGACCGTTTTTCTCTCACGGTCACAGCTCGCACAAGCTTCGTCCGTCCGGTCGGGAGAGAGAGAAGAGCTTGGCTTCGCTTGGGCCGGGCCTGGAAAAAAGCTGGAACATGGCCATAATAGATATGAGATTGAAGAGAATGGATGATGGGCTGGATTAAGATAGATAGGCCCAGTTGTGAGGTGCGTGGGCCAATCAGTGGTGGGCCGGTCCAAGGGCTATTCTGTTAGCCGGTCTATGGGCCCTATTTTTTATTTTTTTATTTTCATTTATTTATCAACAAAAAATAGGTGTCACCCCTGCCTAGCCGGCCATCACATGTGGAGGGTGGCCGGCCACCAGCAAAAGAAAGAAGAAATGGGAAAAAAAGAAATAAAAAATTTTCAAAATAAAAAATAAATTAAAAACAAATAATATTAAAAATTATTTACATTAGCCGCTACTACATATAAGAACATTGGAGTCTACGTCGTGAATTTCTATTCAAAATTGGATGGATGAATTCAATTGTCAAAATTGAAAAATTTATGATTGAATTTGGCAAAAGTGCAATAAGTTTATGACTTACACTTTTTCCTAATGTGCTTAATTAACTTTCTGGTTCCTACTTAGAATGTTTTATACATTGATTTTTGCACTTTGTCTCCACATGTGATTATGGAACCCATGACTACTTTGTGCTTGAAATGGAACTCATCTTGAAGCCTGGTCAGAATTTTTAAAAGGAAGAAAAAGAAACGTAGGGTTGGTGTGATGCTCGAAGACTCCATCATGTCGAGCATTGTGATTCATGAATCCATCAGTTGATGTTCGGTTGGAGAATTCACGTAGTGGCATCCATACCCAGATTGACTTCTGCTGAAATTTTTAGGACACTAACGTCTATTGACAACACTGTCCCTGTTGAAATTTCTGTTGATCTGTCTGAAAAAAAGAAATCAATATCTCTTTGATGCTTGAATAATACTCCGGGAAAGACTTTCCATTTTTTGTTTGATATTATGAAAAAAGGAACTCCTTTGCCTTTACGTTTCCTCTCAGCGCACTAAAGTGTTTGCTTTTACATAGAGACCCACCATCATGTGCAATTGCCGTAACAATCATGGACAAAGGCAAGATTTCCTTAGAAACTATGCATTTATTTGGTAAGTCAAAGCGAAAGACCAAAAGTCTTTAAATGTTGATTACCGTAATTTTTTGACGGCTATTTTCACTCTCATTTTGGCTAATGCACTCCTTTTTACTAATTAATTTACTAAAATACCCTCCTCTTTTTGTTTCTTTTTGTATCAAGCTAATCTAGAAATTTACCTTTATTTTTAGTCGATCTTGATAAAAATGGAAAAGTAAAATTGATCACAAAATAGAAAAGATTAATTTGTTAAAAGCATAATAAAATGTCGAACATATTTACATTTAAATATGTATTAACAAAGGATAAACACATAAAGGAAAAAGTATGAAATTTCGTGTTATTCAACTCTTGATATAAAGAAAGAAATTAATATTGATTGTAAATTCAATCTCATAGCAGGTGGATCAACTTACACGAGTTTGAAAGTGCAGACTGTGTAAACAAATTTTCAACTCTATATTGCAATTCATATTAAAATGTGAAAAAACGCACAAATAAGCAATAATTATATTGGATTTTAAATTTCAACTTTGTAATAAAGTTTTCCTCAAACTATTTCATAAAAATAGACAGTTAGTTGTGTGCTCATAAGCCGTTATAACTAGAAATTTTGAACTTTTTTTTATAACTTTTCTAATTAAAAGCATGAGATTATAAATTAAGAATAATCAACTTCTCTAGGAAAAGTGATAACATGATGCATTATAGAATGATATTTCATTGAGTGTAATTTGACATTTATATTGTGAATTTGATATTTAAAAGGGAAAATAGAGATATAGGCAATTATGTTGATTAGGTTGATTGAAAAAAAAAAAAAAATAAAAACTTGAAGAGAGACAATGGTGTTTCAATCTATTAATTGAAAAGAGAAGTGTCCTAGCTAAAATGGGAATGGAAAAAGCGCCGCCTAATATTTTTTCCCTATCTAAGAAATCCTAAGGCAGGTTCGAATTCCCCCAAACTTGATTGATAATATTGATCATATTGGGTGAGATTCATCTGAGCTCGAATCTAGATAGATCGAATTTATCGTAATCATAAATCATGTCGATGATCGACTTGCGATTACACATGGTTCATGCAAATCTTTTTTCTTGATTGTCCGATTAGCAAGTTCGACGTGGCCTCTTCGATTTTATTGCATCGGTTCGCATGTGTCATTATCACCGGAAAAATTGGAGTTGGCATCTTCCTCTATTTCTTTATGCCTCCTATTAAAGCCACCCTTACCAATTGGGTTTCTCCACATCAAAAGATTTTCAGTACTTTCCGAATGCGACATTACATTTTCATTCATCCAAAATGTAGCAAGAAATTTTGCTACGAAAATCTCCATCTATCATCAGTAAATTATTACACAAAAATACTACTTAGCCCGATAGTCTTTAGTTATTTTTTATTACATAATTTTTTAATTAATAAGTATTTTATGCAAAAAAAAATAAAATAATGATGAGTAAATTTACAGTTAAAATTGTACCATTTGTGACTCAATTATCAGCAAAGCATTTCCTTATACAAATCATTTCACCTTGAGCAAAATGCAGTAGTTAAATATTGATGATGACCGCCCAAGAACACAAACCATTGCCTCTGGGCTTTTTGTCTAAGCAACCTCGCAACAAAAGCATTACTTGCATTCAATCCCAACAACCATATCGAACGAACCATCGACAGCATCAACTCGAGACGCCATTAAAATGGAGGGCCCTGGTAATGCCCCGACACTCGACGCCATCACTGGTGACTCGGGTCCATAGCTCAGTGACGAATCAATGCGCTCTCTCACTTCGCTTTCCCTTTTCGGTAACTCTCTAATTTCTTTCGTGGGATTGTAAAGAGAACCCCATGTTCTCGTTCTTCTCTTGAGCTCGTAGATGCAGAGGTTTGAGCTTTTATCTTTTCCTTTTTCTGGGAAAGAACTTGCAAATTTCAAGAATTTCTGCACTTGGAAGTGATTAGTTCCCATTAAGAAGTTACTCGAAGCCACGGATTGTCTTGGGTCGTCGCCAATTCGCCATCTGTCTCGAAACTCCCCAACCAAATTGTGTTTCGCAAGATGGTGCAGCTACACTCCAAGACTGATTCTGATGTCACCAGCCTAGACCCATCTTCTCCAAGATCCCCAAAGCGCCCAGTTTACTACTACCAAAGCCCTTCAAGAGAGTCCAATGATGGGGATAAATCGTCCGTGCTGCATGCTACCCCTGCAAATAACAGCCCCATGGAGTCTCCTTCTCATCCCTGCCATTCCCGGGGCTCTTCGGAGAGTCGGTTTTCAGGGCCGTTTCGGTCCTCTTATTGGACCAAAGGGAGTAATGGGAGGAAGAGGAATGAGAAGGGTTGGCCTGAGTGTGACGTGATCCAGGAGGAAGGTGATTATAGGGATAATGGGCTTTCAAGAAGGTTTCAGGTTCTGATGGGCGTTCTTGGATTTGTGGTGATTTTTAGTGTTTTTTGCTTGATCATTTGGAGTGCTAGCAGGCCTTACAAAGCTCAGATCAGTGTTAAGGTTTGCTTAATGTATATGTTTTTTAAATATCATTTGGTTGCTATTCAGTTGAGTGATTCTGCCACTAGACACATGCTATATTTTATTACTCGGTATCTTGTCTTGTTTAATATATTGGTCGTATTCTAGATTCAGAAGCTTAGAATATTGATCGAGTTCATGTTTTAAGTAGTACCAATATGGTTTAATTTAGGGAGACTCCTGCATTGTTTTAGTAATTGAAGACGGAATCAAACAGCTAATGTTTGTGTCTCACATTTCCATAACATGGGAAGAGCTATTAAGCCTGACCATTTGTTCAATTTGAGTTTCGGTAGGAATTGAGTTCTCAAATCTGGAATTGCAGAGAGTAGAATGTACAGAAATAGCATCTCTTGTGGCTTTTCCCAGGACAAAACATAAGATCTCGCTTTCGTACTGTCTTTAGGATCTGAAGATGTTGTTTATCTGGTGGTTGAGTGTAAATTGTCCAATTACTCGTGTTGATTGTCCATTTTCGTAATCTTTTGCTTTTCCTTTTGCAGCAAACAAATTTTAAAATGTTAGCAAAGCACGTACTCTTCTTGGCATGATTTATTAGTTGCTTTTGAAGGTTTTAATTTTCTTTTGAACTGAAGATGGAGAAAGAATGGGAATGATTCTTCCCCCATCCATTGAAGTGTTAACAAAAGGAAGAGGCTCTCTGTTTGTCGTATCTCCAAAACCACTGTCTTAGGGCTCCTCAATTCTCTGTAATACTCTGGATCGAATTTATGTCCGTTGAATGTGACACTTGAGGCTTTTTCCTTTCTATCCTCTCTCTCTCTCTCTCTCTCTCTCTCTCTCTCTCTCTCTCCAAGCACGGACGCACACCCCAAGGACTCAAAGCAGAGTTTTTTTCACTAAAATGCAGTAATAATTGGTGGATGCTGAATCTATGTTTCAGTTCCAGCAATTTGGATTTGGATTTTTTTGGCACTTCCCTTGTTCTTATAGTTTGTTGGATAAAACTAGTCACTCTTTTGATAATCAGTGAGGCTTTTCCCATTGGTAAGTGCTTGAATGTGAAAATCTTCGAGCATGTAACTTTGCAGGAATTAGCTGTCTGGGAATGTGGGACTTCTTAGACATCCACTTGTTTTAGGTTGACATTACCATTCTTATGTCAAGCTTAAGATTCTTGAAAGTGTTCATCAAGAGGGCTACCTGCAAATTTTACCTTGGATTTGAGAATGTGGAATTTCGTTTCTGGCTTTCCAGTTTCTTCTCAGAAAGGTTGCTTTGCCAGAAAACGCTTTCTGGATTCTGATCTTCAGATCATTTCAACTCTGTGGACAATGAGTTTCTGAACTTTGTTTCCATATTAGTTCACATGTTAATCATTTCTTCGTGCAAAAAATGGAGTAAAGAAGATTTTGCTTGTCATTATTGTCTTGAAGTGTGTGCTTTGAGATGTCTTTTGCTTCTGTCGACTGTCTTCTGTCTAGACCACTCGCCAGAAGGGTAAAGATATTTCAGTATTTATACCATTCTCCCTCTCTCTTCCTACAGAGCCTCACAGTGCATAACTTCTATGTTGGGGAAGGATCAGATTCAACTGGAGTCCCGACTAAGATGGTCACAATGAATTGCTCGATGAGGCTGACTGTGTATAATGAGGCCACATTTTTTGGCATTCATGTCACCTCTACACCTGTCAATGTTATGTTCTCGAAGATAGCAATTGCAACCGGTCAGGTAAGAATTCCCAACTTCTTCTCGTGCATGTATTTCAATCACATGGCTATTGTAGTGCTGACAAGATATAGGCGGTGTTCCTAAAAGTGAATTTACCCAGTCTTTCTTGCTTCAAGATACATTCATGATTGACTCCATTTCCTAGCCAAAGACAGGAAGCATTCTTGCTCTTTCTTGGCACATGAGACATGTTGACTTGCCCCAACCTCTGCTTGCTAATGTGGAGACATTGCTTGATTACAGCTTAGGAAGTACTATCAACCAAGAAAGAGCCATAGGACGGTGGCCGTGGTCCTTGATGGGGGATAAAGTTCCGCTCTATGGAGCTGGGGCGAGTCTAACCGTTTCTGATGGCAACGGAGAAGTTCCGTTGACCTTAGTATTTGAAGTCCGGTCACGAGGGAACGTGGTAGGAAAGCTTGTCAGGTCAAAGCATCGAAAGCACATATCTTGCTCTCTTGTTGTGAACCCTCGTAGCAACAGAACGATCAAGTTTAAGGAGGATTCATGTACGTATGACTGATCAGTCTAGATCGAACCACAATTCCTTAGGGAAGGGCTTGGTGCGACAGTGAGGGAACTCATTCTAGCTATCCGCTATGCTTGCTTTTGGTTATCTGCTTTTACTTGTCCTTTTAGAGGAAAAAAAACAGTGTGTTCTACAGATACATAGCTTCCAATAGGAGTGAGAAATGTGCCGGTGCTTAATTTGTATTGTAAAGCAGAAAATGCTGTATCAGGGGTCGAATGTGTTTGGAATATAAGCATTGAAGATTTATGTGTGCTCACTTCTATGTTTCAATTACGACATCATAGTTCCACATATTTGCAATCTCTTTGGATTAATTAGCTCATGAGAATCTCGCGGCGCAGCTGAACCCTCTGGCTGATCACAAACGCTGATCACATACGATAGCACTTCCGATGTTACGATTCCATTTTTCTCATTGTGACATCCATTTTTCTCTGTTTGAACCCTACCAATTGATAGTTACAAGAGGCATGGACAAGAAAAGAAATGAAAGTTACTTTTACCTGAAGAATCATATACTGAAAAAGGAGAAAGATAATGACAGAAGTGTTTATACTATTGAAAACAAACAAACAATGACACTCTTCCTTCATTGAGGGGAAGCCTCAGGCTGAACCTTCTGTTCAGATGGTGAAATGGTCTCTTGCCTGTCAACAGCGCAGCCTGTTTCAAGAACTGTTCCTCCAATTCTGTTGGGTGGCCAGTAGCGAAAGATTGATCTTCCTATTATGTTCTTTGCCGGAAGCGGCCCCCTACACAGATAATCCAACATATTACCAAAAAGAGGACGACCTTTGGGCTTAACGTCATGAAAAATGATTAAGACTTCAGAGGATGGGGTGGTCTTACCATACATGCGAATCATAACTGTTGTTACGATTATCTCCCATTACAAACACTGAGTTCTCTGGTACACGCTGCCAAATAGATTATCGAGATATTAGAAGTCAGGTACAAAAAATTGGTTCCAAATAACCAGCTAAAAGACTAGGATTGGATTCCTGTTTAGAGGAAAGAGAGATTTAAGTTGATTCAAAAGAGCAGTAACGATCATTGTACTCACAATAGGTGTCATGGCGTATGACAGTGGTTCCATAATGAAACCCTCGTTTCTCTCAACTCCATTTACAAAAAGTTTTCCTGCACGAACCTGAAATAATAGCGAGCAAATCAAACCCCAGTCCTGGAAGTGCAGAGAAGGTAAAAAGAATATATTGAATCAGGTGAGTGAATCCCTTTGCTTAAGATATAGTTTACTTCGCATGCGTTATTAGGGCCACTAAGTCCAGGTGAATCCCTAACGCAAGAAACTTAAGTTTTTTACAGAAAAAGGGGCGGGAGAAAATGACAAAATACGTACATGCCCAATTCGTATGAGGCATCAAAGAACCCACAACAAGCACGACATCAAACATTATGCAAGGAGATTAAGATGATCTCCAATTACTCCATGATACCTCACGCATAGAACACAGAATATAAGAATCCACATTCATCATTTAGCAGCCTCACCTCAACAACATCACCGGCCTTTGCAACAACTCTTTTGATGAAAACATCATCATCAGTATATCCTACGTCCTGAAGAACTGGCGGACTTTTGAAAATCACTATGTCATTAGCACATGGCTTTCTAAAGTAGTATGAAACCTGGAAGACACAAGTAAAGCAACATTAAGATAAGTAACACCAAACTATTCTATCACAGACCTGCCCGCGTGCTCTAGCTTCCTATGTCAACTTAACTACCTTCTCTAGAAGTCTGAATACAATCAATCAACACACCCAGCAAGCTCCGCTTAACGATGCAAGGACGCTCGTAAAAAATTTTCCAGCCAATATTACTAACTGCAGCATTAAAACATCAACCATATCTCATATAGACACAACATATTGCTTAGAAATTTCCTTATTTTTGCGCTGCTGCTACTAATGTTTTTCACTTGGTGACTCTCCCAGTTTTGTTACTATGCTAAATAATCATGATGTTGGTAGCCAAAACACAATATTTTCTCATACACATTTCCGAGGAAATCGTTCGCCTATCAGCGAATAACACAGCTCAAAGTATCAAACATTCAGCTCCAAGCAGTAACTCATCCACTGACAAACAACATCCTTCAAGTTACGCTAAACCATGAACTACAAAAACAGTAAGAGCAACTTTACTCATCCCATGGACAAACAAAATGACAGAGATCAACTTCGAACCAATACCTTCTCCGCAACAATCCGATCACCAACATCGAAAGTAGGATACATGGACAACGAGGGGATGTACCTAGGCTCCGCCACGAACGACCTGAACGCCAGCGAGATCGCGAGCGCTGCGAAGACCGTCTTCGCGTCGTCGGGGGTGACATTCAACCAATCCGGCAGAATCCCACCCTGCTTCTCCACTTCCCCGTCATCCCCGCCGCCGCCGCCGCCGCCGCCGCCGCCGCCCCCGCCCCCGCCGGAATCATCGAGCGCCGACTCGGTCTCTTCGCCGGAGTCCTTGAGCGCCTTGCAATTGAGGCGGCGAATCCGAGCTCCGGCGCGGGAGGGAACGAAGGAGGAGGCGAAATGCGCGAGATTGGGGCGGGCGGGTCTCGAAATTGGAAGGTTGACTGGTCTTGAGAGGTGGAAAGGAGCGAGACAGGCGGTTTCGATGAGAGCAGAGAGATTTGGCGAAGTGAAATTAGGGTTTTGGAGGGATAAAGGAGAGAGCAAGTGCGCACACACCATCTCTCTCTCTCGCTATCAGAGCCTTCTGGGATATCGAAGGTTTTTCCGGTTGTTAAGGTAGAAGGTAGAAGAAAGGTTGCCCTTTTAACGATTTCTTCTTCTTTTTTTTTTTTTTTTTTTTACTTTCATTACTTTTCTTGAATTAGGAAAAATGACAGATAATTTTAGATGTTAGTGCACGTATAGAGATTTTAAATATCTCCCGCTAAATAAAAGAGAAATTCTAGTACTAAAAATTTTACACGATTTTATATGGTGAGGGCAACAGATATTTTAATTGATAATCATTTACAATCCTCTCGGTAAAATAAAATCGTCTATTTTTTAGCGAGCTCAAAATAGATCTTTTCTTATATATTTATCTGTGTCACGACACAAGTAATTATACCATGCCCTTCTTTGAAAATAATAAAGACATTGAGATACTTATTTGAAATAATATCCATTTCTTACATTTATTTTAAAAAAATTTAAAATATTTTAAATCTTTATTTGAAATTTTCCCGACGCTTCGTTACCATCAAACGAAAGAAGATATCTTTTGGCATTAAAGTAGTGCTGACTAACTTGCCCTACCCGGAAGATTGATGAATTATAGTAAGAACAACTATATTACTTTCAATAGTGCAAAATGTCTGGCCTTGAAGGTCAACACTGTATACATTGATAACAGATACTCCATAACAATTACGTGCAAATTGAATCTCAGCACCGCAACAACCAAAGAGTGAGATAAACAAAGGCGAGTCGAAAGCTCTTGCATCCTTGATATCTACAGCTTGTAGAGAAGGCACCAAATACGACATCGCAGCCAAATTCTATGGAGAGAAGGGTGTCGGCATCATCGCGGCAATCCAGTCAATGTAACACCACCATCCTGCAAGAACTCACAAAGGGACCACAAGGGCTGACCTGACTCCGATGCTGCTTCCTGCATTGAGGCGGTTGTACCCTGAACAAACACGTGTTCTTCAGAAGCATGGATTTCGTGGCCTTCTGCATTTTCGAGGATGAAGAAATGCGACCTTTCGGAGGCATTGTGCTTCCAATGGCCGTGGCGGGCAATCCATCTTTGTCGTGTATGACCGAGCCTGATGGGGGCAGAGGATCGGAGTAAGAAGCACGAAGCTTGTGCTTTTGATATATCCTCTCCAAGCTCTGCATAGCTATACTATCCTTCTTGGTTTTTGCCAGGTTGTCTAGTTTATCCTTGTAATTGTTCACGACTCTTTTGGCCTCAGGCACTAGACCGATCGCTCGCCACGCATCCGCCACCAGCTGGATAGTGCTCGACTCAGGAAACACGCCCTTCTCTTCCATTGTTTCAAGCAAATCTTCGGCCTTCCATGGCTGTTTTGCTTCTCCATATCCCCAGATAAGGGTCTCAAAGGTTTTCAGGTTCGGGCAAATGCCGGCCTCGCACATGTTCTTGTACACCCTCATTGCATGCTCCATTTTGCTGACCGTGCACCATCCGCTGATGATGGTAGTGAAGATCACGACATTCGGGAAGAATCCACATTTCGCCATGGAAGTCAGCTGTGACTCGGCCTTCTCGGGTTCTCTGGCACGCGCATAGCCTTTGGCTAGGATGCTAAATGCATGGATGTCGGGTTCTATCCCGGCCTTCACCATGTCGTTGAAGATTTCTTGGCATTTGTCCATAAGTCCCGCTGAGCTCCAAGCATTCATTATAGTGCTGAATGTTACGACATCTGGTTTTACCCCAAATTCTTGCATCAATGTCAGTGCCTGATCACAATTTATGAAAATGAGTCTCGTCAACAACCACTTACGTTATGTTTATGCTTCTCTGTAATATTTCAGCTTAGTGAAAGATTCAGGAAGTGCAGAGGCAATTCGCTTTGTATATTCACAGGTAGGCTTCATCAAGATGCCAAATGAAATGGTTTATCAAATTCTTTGACAACTCCAATGTTGTAGAGTTTTCACGGATGTCCAATGGCATTCCATAGAGAGGCAAACAGATCAACAATATGATGTGTTAAATAAGACTCACCTGATCTACGCCATGAGTGTCAGTAATGTCCAGGAATCCTTTAATAAGTGAATTGAAGACAACAAGATTCGGATGCACACCGAGATCTTTCATTCTGTGCATGAACCTCATGGCTTCTGTCATGTTACCTTCTTTACAATAACCGCTTATGATGATGCCACATGTACGCTCGTTTGGCGCGACATTGTTGTTCTGCATCTCGAGTATCATACCCTCAGCCTTGCTCGTCTCTCCGTTCTGCGCATAAGCTCTGGCCAACGTGTTGAAAGTGACAACATCGGGTTGCATGCCGGACCCGACCATTCTGTATACAACATTCCATGCTTCCGTGATATTCTTCTTGTTACACCAAGCTTTGACAAGAATGTTGTATGTCCTGTCATTCGGTTTCAAATTCACCTCTTTCGTCATAAGCTCCATTAGTTTCCATGCTTCTTCGGGCTTACCCACAATTCCATACCCTTTAATTAGAGTATTAAATGTGCTTGTCGTAGGCCTACATTCACTGTCCTTCATTTTCCGGAATGCTTTCATGGCTTCCCCAATCTTTCCAGATTCAGATAAAGCATTGATCACAGCGTTGAAGAATATTGCATCAGGCTTCAAGTCGCTCTCTTCCACCTTAGAGATAAGTGCAGTGATGGAGTCGAAGCGCTTCTGGAGGGCAAAAGCTGCCAGGAGAGTGGTGTACGTTATGAGAGTCGGTCTGTGCCCTTCTTCTGTCAAACTATCGAAAATGGAATAAGCCTCTTGAGGTTTCTTCCTTTCTATCAAGATGTTCATCAGCTTAGTTCTCGAACGAACCATCGTGCAACTTTTGTTTCCCAAGCAGACGAGGCAGCAGGATTGGTTTTGTGAACTACTTGAACTTGAAACCGATTGAAAGTGATTGTCCTCATGAAGAAGCCTTTCCTGTAAAATAATTACATTGGAAAAGATCATAATTTAAGCAACATGTTATAGCAGCATAACAAACCGTAATGATTTGTTTCTGAGAACCGAAATCCGGGCATGCATAGAAATAGTGAAGTCAGTCGGTGAGAAAGAGTTAAGGTAATGTACCATGATTGGAGACGATTCGACTTGCTTCTTGCTCGAAATGGTTCCCCCCTGCTGTTTGTTCATGTTGACAAAATGGCAGTACACACTGTGACCTGGTTATTCTGAATCCACCCAACCGAGCTGTTGAGCTTACTGGCGTACCAATGCATGCCTACTCAGATTCATGTGTGCGCTACTACAAATTGTCTCCAAATTTCCAACCTAGTACAGCGACTAGTGTGAGAATTATATTAAATGATCCTATCTGAGACAGTCCGCGCAATGAACATAAAGTTAGTAACCAAGCAAATAATATTTGATGTTTTTCTCAGCATCTTGGAAGTAACGTAAGAGGCCCTTCGAAAAAGAACTTCCAATAAAGAAATCTCCGGGACAGTTAATCGTTAAATTGCGACATTTGCAGGGCAGATGGTCAAAATCCTAATGGCAAGACAAAAGCCCTGGCGACATACTGAATATAGCAACAACCAAACATACTTGGGCACAGCCTAAAAGCTAAATGCAAGAAGGCCTAATTGGATAGTTTAAAAAAAGGCATAAACAAAGTAAACTCGCGATCAGACGAGAAAAATGCCAATTCACCAAGCGCCAAATGAAAAACGAAGACAACGGGACCGAGTTCGCTTTTCCTCCAAGAATTTGCAATCCGTGAATATGCTATAAGACTCAGAAAATTGTGAAATTCTACTTCACTAAGATAGAAAGAGAAGTCCAGAGTTTCTCCAAACTTAATGCACGATTACACACATAAACACCAACAATCCGGAAGGAGATCATTGCTCATTTTGACAGTATTACCCACAAAAGAATTCCCTGGCTTCTATTAAACGTGAAAGTCCAAATGATAACAAGAACTGCCGAAGCCATCGAAGCCTTAAAGTTCAGCAAACTCATATCCGCATTCACCTCAACATCATCCCCCACTGCTTCCACAGCCTCAGAAAGAGCAGCCAAGTGACAGAACACATAGGAATGCCATTTTACCAGAGGACCCAAATTCAAAAATAAGAAAAGATAAAAGAAGTAACAATTCCACTACAACAAGCATTAAGAACAACCCACAAAACCAGTCGAAATCACCGGACAAGCCCCATTACTGTTTCGAAGATCATCACTTCCGTGAGTGATGATTTCGCGTGTAAAGCATCCATACAGGCCATGATCAAAGAAGATTGAGAAAAGCAGAGTACTGGGCAGTTACCTGTTGAGCTGAGAAGAAGCAGACAGACAGACAGACAGACAGACAGACAGAGGTGGAGGTTGAAGATGGGCATGCATGGCCTCTTATTAACAGAGGAGATGGAGCACGATAATCAGATTTCGCAGAAGTAAAAGAAATTGGAGGGTGGCGAAATGCTGGAGTCCGGAGCGTGTGTTGCCGGATCCACCGGAGATTCTTATCCACAAATATTTATCGGAATAAGGTATTCCTTCGCATAAATTCTGAGGCTGTCAGAACTTCAACAAGGAGATGCTGACGTGTGACTCCACCATTCGTGGGGAGCACAATGTTTTTTTTTTTTTTTTGTGGGGAGCGGTGGAACGGGTGCCGAAACGGGGAGAGGAAATAGTTCCACGCCGGTTTATATGCTGCGAGAAAATTATCCTTTTTTCTTTTTCTTTTTCTTTTTTTCAAGAAAGTGAAGATACAATTCACATCCAATTGGCGGCCTAATTTTCTAAAAACCCACAACTTTAAATTTAGTTTTACATCTGTCCCGAACTTTTTTTTTTTATCTCAAAAAATTCCAAACTTTAAGTCCAACCCAAATCTATCCCAAACTTTTTTAATAAAAAAAAACAAAACTTTAAATCCTATCCCAAATCTATCTCGAACTTTTTTTTTGTATTAATAAAAAATTCATAATTTTTTTATATAAAATCTTGCCCCCATTAACTGTTGGTCCAAAAATCGATGTTATTTGTTCGGATTTTCATATCTTATAATGGTTTCAATTTTAGAGAATTTCAACAATTTTTATTGGGATGGATTTGTTATCCACATGGAAATACCATGTCCGTCCGTACTTATCACTCCATTACTTTGATATAGATTTTTTATCGACTTGAAAATGTCACGTCAAGTTAGGGCCTGGACCATGGATTCGATTTGAGAATAGATTGAACGTTTGTGATTTTTTTAGATAAAATAAAATTCGGGATTGATTTGAGACCGATCTAAAGTTTGTTTTTTTTTTTTTGAGATAGAAAAAAGTTTGGCGCAGATTTGGACAGGAGATAAAATTAAGGGTTTTTTTTTTGGGATATAGGCCTCTAATTGGCTCATTAGCATATCTTATTTATTTAATAAAGTAGAGTCATTTTATCTTTGTCAAGATTGATCTAGCGTGTCCTATTTATTTAATCTTGTGGTTAATTAAAACTTTTCTTTTTAGCTGCTTTTTTTTCCTTCTTCTTCTTTTTTTGTATTGCCCAAATTTGATTTTGTGCACATGTCCCCGTTAACCCCACGACCACCGAGTCGAGTGTCTCGGCGTGACGACCCTTCGCTTGTTGACCACTTGTGCACCGTCGTGGTTATTGTACATTTGACTTGTTTTATAGTCGAGTTGAGTCGAGCTTTAGAAAGAAAAAAAAAACTTGCAAATAGGTCAAGGCTTACCTTTTGAGCTTAAAAGTTTATTCATACCAACTACCATATGAAGTAAATTATCGGAATGGAAATATGTTTGTTCTTACGGAGAATTACAGGCTTGGATACTTTAGTCGATGGGTAGGTTAAGTCGTATATTAAATCTAAAATTTGTTGCCGAGGTCCACCCATAACTTAGAAGTGTTAATATCTTTTCGTCGGGAAAAATGTTAAAAAAGCCATAAACTTATTACATTAGTATCAAGTCAATCCTAAACCTTTTATTGATGTCAATTCAAGTACTAAACAATTTGCATTAGTGCCAATTCAGTTATAAACCTTTCATTAGTGTTAATTCAGTTCTAAATATTTTGTATTTGTGCAAATTCAATCATAAATCTTTTGCATTTGTGCTAATTGAGTTAATCCAACCAATTTTGATTGAAAAATCGATGGTGTAGATGTCGGTTGTCCTACGTGGCATAGATTGGCGCGGATATGAATATTTTGAGGTTAAAGGTGATGTTGATGTTGATGTTTATTTTAGTATTATATATTTTTAATAAATTTTAATAAATATTTTGGTGTTTTTCTTATTTTTCTTTTCTCTGTCATTAACATTAAAAATAATAAGATAATATTAAAAAATATCCATATCGATCTTAGCCAGTCTTATATATAGACAACCGACATCCACGCGACGATTTTTCAACTAAAATTGGACTGGATTAACTAAATTAACACAAATACAAAAGATTTAGGACTGAATTGACATGAATAAAAAATATTTGTAACTAAATCGATATCTATAAAAATTTTAGCATTAAATTAGTACCAAAGCAATAACTTTAGAATTGTTTGACACTTTTCCCTTTCTTGGTCAAACAAATAAGCCTGCCAAAAAGAAAGGGACTGTTTGCTTAGACGTGCCCAATTGATGCTTTGGGCCTTGTCAGCTGGGTTGGCTTGAATGGGTCCTACAAGTCGTCAAAGCCACGATCAAGTCCAATATAGTGCAACTGGCTCCAAAATAGTCGACCTACCGTGTTGCATCAAACCCACGACCGGAGGCTTAATGACAAACATTCTCTTTTTCAGGCTCTATTTCTGATTAAAATTATATATTTTTCTATTTTTATTTCTTAAACGAGTTTCGAGTAGAAGATATGTGTTTGACAACGATACAAATTTTCCATTCCCGAAATAGAAATTTGTTTGATCAACAACATAAAATTTCTAAGGTTGTTGACCGATGGCGGACCAAGACCGGCGGATAGCGACGATAGCCACTGGCCTATGGATGGCAAACCGCGAAGAGCAAATGAGAGTTAGCGGCCAAAGATGGGCAAATGGTGATGGGCAAACGGCGACGGGCGACCGCGAGATGCCAAACGACAAAGGGTGAACGGAAACCGACGGTAGAGGACGCATGAAAGGCGATCATCAACCATCGACCGACCACCGAAGGCTAAGGGCCCAAAGACCTATGGTAGCCGATCGGCGACCTGTGGATGGTGGTAGAGATGTGAGAGGGAGGGAGTGGGCAATGAAAATAAATTTTATTTCCATTTTTGCTCCAAAAATATAAAAAGTATAAAGTTTTTTTGTTTATTTTTGTTCCAAACTTATTTCGGAGCCAAAAATTTTGTCTCCAAGACAAAAAAAAATGATAATGTGTTACTAAATAGATTTTTGTTTCAAATCTATTCCCCGAAATAGAAAAATAGGAAAATAGAATAGTTGTCATGCATGCCTTAGAAATTTTTTTTTATTGGTCAAAAGTAACATTTCATTTTATTCATTTTCTCGGAATACAAGCTACAAATAACACAATTCACGTCAATCCGATGATGCCACGTAGCCTCTTGTGTTTCAGCGTTATGGTCACCATTCTTATGGGGATGAACTTTATCAACCACCTCATTGAAAGATCATGAATGTGCCCCTAGATTTCGCAGCAATCAAAGCCACCAGCGCATAATTGGCTTGAAGACTCTAACAGTAAAGCTTGTCCAATATATAAAGTTTATTTGGAACAAATTTTTTGATATCAATGGAGCTTTTTGAACCTACCCCAGCCGGTCTCGCCTCACTCGATTGGCATGTATTTTTGTCCAATCTCATTCAAAAATGATAAAGTAAGATCATTGCACGTTAATATGGAGATAAGATAATCCCAGCTCGAGCAAATTGAACTTGGAAGTAAAAACACAATAGAAGAGCGTAGTTTAATATTTATATATTTCAATACTCTCCCTCTTACGCTTAGTCCTGTCTTTTGCCTAGTATTAAGGGTGGACATATTCATTTGAGAAGCAAAATAGGAGCCGAAAAGATTCGAACTCATGACCTCTTACTACGATATCATAAAGATTTGAAGAGATCATAGCCTAACTTTTAAAAACTACATGTAAGATTTTATGAAACCACAACCAATCGCTTTAAAAACTACCATATAAAATTTTATGAAACCACGACCAACTACTTTAAAAGCTTAAGGCGATAGAAGAGATGTGGTTTAATATTTATATATTCCAATGGACAACACTTCAAACAAAAATCTGTTTAGCAACGCAACTTTTGAATTAGAAATCAATTTTGTTATGCAACTTTGTTCTTCTACTTCTAATGCTTCATAAGTAGTTTTGAAGCCACTTGAAGAAGTAAAAAAAAAAAATCTAATTCTCTTCAAAAGTAAAAAAAAAAAAAACTTATGGCCATAAATTGATTCAAAGTGTAGCCATGCACGTGCTAAATTTGAAATAATAGGCATTGATTTTCGAGGGGGCGCACACATGTATGGAAATTTCACGGGTAGACCATATCCAAGAGATACGAAAGTCTAACGTAGTAACGGTAAATGAAATCTTGTAAAGACTGTTGGACGAGTAATGCGTTTGAGAACTCGGTTTTTTAAAATTAATTTTAAGCGGGAACAATCACTATAATTATGTAAAGAGACCAACAACAAAAAAAGACACTTTTTCGGTACTATTAATGTGAGTGGTGCCTAATTATCCCCCCAAAATCAACCAACCGCATTTTTAGTATGACCTGACAAAAACTAATCTCTAATTTTTCTTTTTTTAATTTTGTTTACTAATTAAAGCCAACGGGATGGGACCCACAAAGTACTTCACTAAATAAAAGCAGAAAAGGACAAAAAAAAAACAGAGAGGCTTTAGCCACTAATCTTGATTTGACGTTAATACGTCTCTTTCTCCAGTCAGCGGAATGGCAACTCTAAACAAGAATTGCAGAGAATGCTCTCTCTCTCTCTCTCTCTCTCTCAATAAATAAATAAGCGATAGCTCAAAACTCTCTCTTTTCTCTCTCTAGAAATGTTGAAGGCGTGGAAATGGTACCAGAGCTGCCTATCGGTTCACCCCGTGAAGACGCAGGTCATCAGCTCCGGCGTCCTGTGGGGCGTCGGCGACGTCGCCGCCCAGTACATCACGCATTCCACCGCCAGGAAGCGCCTCCAGATTTCCGTGAGTTCGTCGTCTCGTCCGTTGCGGTTTTTTTATTTTTTTTTTTATCTTTATCGTTTTCGGCGCTCCGATGATGTGGTTATCCTCTATTCGCATTCTCTCGGTTGGATTTCGTTCGATTGCGCTTCGGTATTTTGCGCGCATGCGTTTGCTGTGGTCGGATTATCTGGTATGCGCTTTCGAGTGCCACTTCGCGGCGGCGATGGTTCTGCGAATGGTGTTGTGCTGCGCGGGGCATTGTTTTAGCTAATATTAGGTCAAGAAAATTGAGGTTTGGTTGCCTTTTCGTTCCCTCCCGAGGGGGATTGTTTTGAGGTGAAGTAGATGTATCGACAGATAGGAGCTACTGAAGAGGTTTTTCTCCGTTTGACATTTGATGTCCAATTCTGAGTTGCATCTGCTAATCAGAGCTTTCCTCTTCTTCTTTTTCGTCACTATCATGTACTCGTGGTGTTGGCAGTCAAGGATTAGTTAGTTACTTTGCAAAGGAGAGGATAATTGACTCCAGGAGTTTTTAATCCATAACTAGATTTTCCTTTCAATGCTGAAACAGACTTGTCTCTGGATTATGGCACCGTCTCGACGGATTATGGGAGAAGTCTAAGTTAATGGTTTCGGGTAAGTAGACATCATATTCACGGCAACCACAGTGCTTGTCATCTTTCAGAAGGGCTCAAGATATAATGTCAGATCACCTATTACTTATGGGACCGCAACTGTTTCACAAGCTCTATGGTTGAAATTTCTCAACCGATCAATTGTTGAATGTATAGATAATATGATGTAGAATAATTGGCGTGTGATTTCTTGGAAAAACGTGATCGCCGTAAATCGGGTAGATTTCACCGATTTGGGGTTGGCGAGCTCGGATTGTGCTCAAATTCGGTCGGCTGAAGTGAATTAGCCTTCTGATTAATAATCACAGTTTTGCCGTGATGTACGATGGATTTTCGCGTTTGGAGTCGTTTAGATAGGTTTTCGGGTAATTTTCTATTTCGAGCAACTTTGCGATATATTT
Source organism: Rhodamnia rubescens (assembly GCA_021437795.1). Classification (NCBI taxonomy): domain Eukaryota; kingdom Viridiplantae; phylum Streptophyta; class Magnoliopsida; order Myrtales; family Myrtaceae; genus Rhodamnia; species Rhodamnia rubescens. The sequence goes on along the minus strand of JAILYA010000002.1, from coordinate 496,434 downwards.
CATTTGAATTATGTTGGATTTGATTTGAATTCTGTTTGATTCGATTTAATTCTTATTTAATTAAGATTAGATTTGATTTCTTAAATGGGGTCCTATCTATATATAGAACGTCCGCCCTATGTAATGGGGATCTTTATTCAATCAATTTCATTATATCCTTTGGAAGTATTTCCTGTTATCGTTTCCCTGCGTCATAATATCATAATATCAGGCTTCTCTCTATGTTGGGCAATTCAATTTGGGAGGTCAACTTTGCAAAGCCATTGAAAGGAACGTGTGGTCTCAAATTAAATGATAATTGCTCTCTTTGAAGTTAAAACTAAGGTGACGATAACAAGAAGGAATCACTGAGAACCTCGAGGATCATAAGCGTATTAGACCCTTGTAGTTCTTTCTTCTCTGAAAAAGTTTACCTTTTATAGATGCATGAAAGTGGAAGCTTCCCTTCTCTCCATTGAGGTTTATTTTTTTACCACATGACATAGAGGCTACACGATGCTGCTAAGATAGTTCATTTCCGCAAATGTAGCTTCAGTAGCAGCTTAAAGAATGTAAAATTGGGCTGTAACTGGGAGACGGCATCTTCCATGCTTTACCATGTATAGATTAAGTTCTATGTGTTGAACTGTCTTTATAAGATTTGGTTAATTCTGGATGTAGAATAGTTGTACTTGTTGTTTGGGACCATACTCTCGTCAGACACAGTACTGCTGTTAGAAATTTTTAGGTCAAGAGATAGTGTATTTGTCGCTGCAGTATTCTCCTGTTGTTTTTGTATGTCAATCATAGCAACCTCGACGTTAAATGACAAATGCGATGTTGACTTTAGATCGTGCAGCCTAAAGTTCCAATTAAACCAACTGATGACCCCATTTCTTGTTTGCTTGGTAGTCAAGAAACTACTGTTGTGTGCTGGAACTAAAAAAAAAGGTTTCAGTGTCTTAACATTCACAGCAAATCTTGACCCAAGCAATCAAAGTAGATCGTTCCTAGGTCCTTCTATTTTCTGTATTATCCCCCATTAGAAAAGTTTGTTTCTTTTAATCACAACCGCGACCTGGAGTCAATAGATTTGGCCATATAAGATATCTGATTAGATGCAGTTACACTGAAGGCTGCAGCATCTACTTTCCATTATGTTAATTTCCTCTCTCCTTCTCCATGGACGTGGTCCACATGCATCTTCAGGTTGATGTAATTTCATCAGAAGGCTATTAAGTCAGCTCCTATGCTTGAGATTGTTTGCATTTTACCCCTCCGTATGACTGGTAAGCTCAAGCTGCACTTAAAAATCGAAGAACTTTAAATATTTTATAAAAAAAAAAACAATAATTTAGCGAATCTCTTTGCCTTGTCTCTAGCATTATAGGATAATTAATAAAAATCCTTCTTTACGCATCATTTTCCATTTTTGTTGTCTCACAATCTTTTGCAATGCCAAGGTTATCAATTAATTGGATATCACTGCTTTATGTACTGATTGAGCAATTCAATACTTTTTTGGGTTCCGCAATTGTCTCCTTAGTCTTTGCTGAATACTCTTTCACTGTTTCTAATGGGCTTAGCTTCAATGTCTAGCTTATGATTATTGTTGCCCTGGCAATGACAAGCCCTGCTTTGTTTGTCCTGACATATCTTTGTTCGCTGGGAAGACCATAACCTTTGTGTAAATTTACAGGAAACAGATGCTAAATTCAAAGTTAACTGGAAACGCACAGCCGTTACAAGTTTGTTTGGGTTCGGCTTTGTAGGCCCTTTAGGCCATTTGTGGTTAGTTTTTATCATGTTGCTTCTTCTATTAAGCTATTTACCATCATGTCATTCGCATTTCCACTTTTGCTTTTATTGTCTAGGGTTTGGCTTTTTTAATACTGACTACCCCGAATCTTTAAACAAAAAGACTTATGGACACTCTAGGTCGGTTGATATCATTGGGAATTTTTTCATTATGTTGTAAAATCATTTTTTTCTTCCATTTTGGCCATAAAGTCAAATAAGTAATTTTTGCTTAACAAAAGACAGGTGAAAGTGGCCCTTAGCTTTGTGATTCCACGACAGTGTAAGTCTGGAACTCGCAAATTAAGCATGATGGCTTTGAGAGTAATTGTTTCATACAAAATGTCGTTCTGGGGGAATTTTGATTGTGTGTTGGCATTACTGGATTTGGTGTTTATGTATGGAAGTTCATTCAGCCATTCAACATTGTGGAAGCAGGGACAAATTTTGATGCTAGGTCATTGCATGTATGTGAAGATTATGATTCTCACGGAAGACAGAACTGGACTGCAATATTCATTTATGGTGGACTGCCTCTATTAGTTACAGGGATGAAAGCTAGCTTATCATCACATTTTACTTGCTATAGGATACACGTGTTAGTTTTTTAATGTGGGTTGAGATGAACTAAGATGACCGATGAGCCTGTGCATCTACGAATAAGAATTTTGTACATTAGTAAGCAAAGAAGTGGTAAGGCCTGCATTTGACAATGTTGTTCTCTTCTAGGTATGATGGGCTCGACAGATTCATAAGACTCAGGTTGCAATTACTACCAAATTCTGCCAAGTTTGTTGCTGCTAAAGTGGCTATGGATGGGATCATCTTTGGGCCCTTTGACTTGCTTGTTTTCTTCAGTTACATGGGATTTGCTGCCGGCAAAAATGTCGCTCAAGTGAAGGAAGATTTGAAGAGGGACTTCCTCCCAGCTTTGATTTTGGAGGGTGGAGTTTGGCCACTTGTTCAAGTCGCCAACTTCCGATACGTCCCCGTCAGATATCAGCTCCTCTACGTCAATACGTTCTGCTTGCTAGATAGTGCTTTCTTGTCATGGCTCGAGCAACAGAAGGACGCTCCTTGGAAGCAGTGGTTCACGTCTTTTCACTCCTTGAAGGAAGGAGGAGGTCAGGGCAGATGACGAGGATGCTCTCTGACTCTTCAGTTGTGCCCGAGCGGCGAGCGAGCGGCGCAGGTGATTTATATGTGTCCCGAGGAAGTACGTCCGAGTTTGTGCATTACAAAGCTGTCAATGGAGGGGCCATCAATCCAATCTCTCCAGTTCACAAATGCTAATTGGCTCTTACTTCTGATGCAATACAGAATCTGATTTCCGCCCTCCACAGGACAGAATGAAATCATGAATCTTCCATGAGAGCAGGGGACATATATTGACATTGCTGTATTCATCGCTGTAGATTTCAATCTGGATATGAGCATGCCAACTACGGTAGTCGTCACGGCAATAATATGTGCTTTTTCTTTGTTTTTTTTACTATTTCTGTTGTTAATTTATGTGGATAGCTCGTTTTGATGCTCTTGAAGGAACTCTGCCCCAGTGGCAAAGGGTATTGTTCAAGGCTCCCTTGGTTTAGTAAAAAAACAATTAGAAAATAAATGATTTGAAAAATATTTTTTTAAAAATAATTATTTATATTGTTTAAATTAATTGGTCAATAAAACTATTTTATTGTCGATAATAATTTAAATTTAAATAATTTCGTGGATGATGAAAATATTTGTTTATTTTTTAAAGTGATTCAAGGTACTTTTTAAATATTTTTGCAACAAATGAACATAATTATTTTTTCTAAAGTCCACGAAATTCGAATTGATAAAAAAGAAAAAGATAAAGGGAGAAGTATGTAAGTTTTCGTTGTACTAGCTTATTGTTCGACATATGTTTTCGAAATATTAAAAAGAATAAAATGCAACGAATGGATAAAGAAACACTCTATAGTGTTTCAATTCTAATCGGTACATGTCTTATGCGATTTAAATTGTTCCTTTCTAGTTCTTTCGCTCTATAACTGTCCAGCAGAATGTTGAGTTCTAAACTTCCAAAATTGCATTTTATATGTCCAATTTACAAATCCTTTGTTTTTTGGTTAATTTTACACACGATGGCTTATAATTCCAAACATACAAGAGAAAATTTCAAATAAGGACCAAGTGGATCTTGTTTCAAATAAGAGTACGAAGTGTCATCATTATTTTAAACTCTTAAATACCGACCTAAAGTGTATATTATTTCAAACAAAGGCCCGAAATGACTATATCAATCTCAAAAAAGGCCTCTCACCAATTGATTAGGGGCATTTTCATCATTTGATTTTTAAAAAAAAATTACTTTGTTTCTTTAGTTATTTCTCTTTATGTTTTCTAAAAATTAAATTAAAAACTAAATATAAATAAACAAAACCGAGAAGGGCTACCTCTCGAATGGGGCCTCCACAATCGAGAGAGGGCCACGATCCTCTCCCAAATCCGGGCTATTGCTGGTCCTTGCCCAAGTCCATGAAGGATCGCAACCCTCGCCCAGGATCTCGAGAGAGGGTCGCGACCCTCTCCCTACTATGGTGAGGGCTTGCTGGCCCTTGCCACTAGTCACCTGGATCGCCACCCTCATCGAGGCGTCGACGACCTCGACAACAATAGCCATCGCCCCACTGTTGGTGGGCGGTGTCCATAGGCGGGAGGCGGACCCTCCCGCATGTGATTCCTTTATTTTTTTTATATATTTTTTACTTTAATTTAAATAAAAATTGAGTTAAAATTATATTTTGATGAAAATGCCCTTGATTGGTCGGAGTATTCGACGGCCGTAGGCGTCAAGCTCTTATTTGAAACATGCATAATTATTTTAGGTCCTTGTTTAAAATAAAGAGGGCCTTTTCGATCTTTATTTAAAACAAGTGTTACATTGGGCCATTGATTGGAATTTTTCTAACATACAATTTAAGAAATTTGTGAACATTAATTTTTATTCGTCCCCCTTCATCGCGAATTTATGAAAGATTGCAAAACAGGGGCGGCGACAGTCTACAGAGTTTTCATTATCGAATCGAGAAGACAAAACGTACGACCGTCGACCATTTTGGGCTTTAACCCCAACAAGGCCAGTAGCATATCCCCCGCTCGCCGGAGCTCAAAGTCTCTCTCCCTTTCACTCTGTTGCATTTTCACTGCCTGCGATCTTCCTTCTCCTTCCGATGTCGCGAATGCTCCGCCAGACCAATCGGCCTCCGCCGACTCCACCGTCCCCCTGACAACCGCCGCCCCCCCTCCCCCGGACCCGCCATGACCGCTTCTCGAGCCCCTCTGCCACTCGCTCTCCTCCTAGCCCTCCTCTCCGTCTCTCTCCTCCCCTTCATCCCCACTCCCCAGCCTCCCCAAACCCTAGCTCCCACCGCCAACCATACGGGCGCCAACTACATCGTCCGATTCACCCGCTACGATCACGCCGAGGATCACCGCTCCTACCTCGAGGCGAGGGTGCGGTCTCCCGGCTGGCGATGGGTCGAGAGGCGGAACCCGGCGTCCGGGTACCCGACCGACTTCGGGCTGGTGTCGATCGAGGAAGGGCCGGCGAGGGAGGGCTTGATCGGGGAGATTGGGAGGCTAGGGCTGGTCAAGGATGTGAGCCTGGATTTGAGCTACGGGCGAGGGTTGCTTGGAGAGAGCGGCGAGAGGGTTGGGGCGTTCGTCGATGGGATGAAGCGACCGGGCAAGATTTTCACGTCCATGTCGTTTAGCGAGGGCGAGGGGGAGTACTACACTGCGATCAGCAACTCTTCGATAAGCTGGAGACGGCATCTGTTGGCCTCGGTGAGATGCATTTTGTTGTTCGGCGAAATGAAATCGCGTTTTCTAGGTTTCTGGTTTGCTCAAATCTAATTAAGCGAATGTGGGAGTAAGCGTAGTGTGACGAATTATGTGTTTAGCTAGCTAAATTCTGTCAGTTTAATAACTGTTGTCTGGATGCTGGGATCAAATTGTTCACTCGATCTGATTAATGTAACTGCTGTCGAGATCCTGAAGATACTCTATCTTTTGTGCTTTGCTTATTTGGTTTAGACCAGCAGATTTTGGCGTTTGACCAGATAGTATCACAGATTTCTTGTGTGTTTCAGATTGAAAATGGGGATTTTTATACTTCCCTCTTTGGCAGAATCTTTGTAAATCCCAGTATATTTTCAAACTTATACTTTGTTTCCTGGTTTCCATGAATTAGTGTTCTGACTTTGCAATACCTAGATTTTTTTTCCCCGTTTCTTTGGAGCAGAACATGCGTGATAGTTATTTCTGGATGTTGTCTTTGCTTATTCACGTGGCCTTATACCTGTTCTTTTTTTTCCTCTTTTAAATTTCTTGCTGATTAGAGATCTCAAGTCACATCCATGTTTGGAGCCAGCACACTTTGGGAAAAAGGTTATACTGGTAAAAAAGTTAAAATGGCAATATTTGACACCGGTATTCGGGCTGATCATCCACATTTCCGCAATATAAAGGTACTCATTTTGATGGAACTTGTTCTTGGTTGCTAAGCATTAGTTTCCAGAGGTGAAGCGAATGGAACGTTGCAGTGTGCGGAGAGTGAATGTTCAATTTTGTCAGCTCCATTTCTGGTATTGCCACTAACATCTAATTTGGTTCACTATTAGGAGCGCACAAATTGGACCAACGAGGATACTTTGAATGACAATCTTGGACATGGGACGTTTGTTGCCGGTGTCATTTCTGGTGTAGATGCACAGTGCTTAGGATTTGCACCCGATACAGAAATTTATGCTTTTCGTGTGTTCACAGATGCACAGGTAATTCTTCTTTTGGATCATCCATGGCTAAAAATTTAATTGAGCTGTTGCATGCATAAATGCGTAATGGATTACAGCGAAGTGCCAACTTATTAGCATGGTTTTTGGGAACATTGAAGAATTGGACGTCTGTTTGGCTAATCGGGGACCACATTGTTTTATCAGCCCCCACATAGGAATATTGTGGCATATATAGTGTACTGTTATATGTTATTTGCAAGATGATGATAATTGTGTATTCAGCCTACTGCAGGTATCATACACATCATGGTTTCTGGACGCGTTTAACTATGCTATTGCTACAAAAATGGATGTGCTAAATTTGAGCATAGGTGGACCTGATTACCTGGATCTCCCGTTTGTGGAGAAGGTAGGCTCTTATTATATGTCCATAACATTTAATGACAGTGACAGGATGCCGGAATCATTATGGGCTCTTCATGTGGGTTTGTAGAAATTAGAGTAGCCTGGGCTAGTTGATGTCCTTTGTCTGGATCAATTTGTTAGTTGTGTTAATAATTGAATTAAGGACTTTTTAGTACTGCTGCTGAAAAAGGTTTATCAATTCATGCTTTGCATGTCCAAACTGCCCTCCCATTTGCTTTGTCATGTTTCAAAGGTTGATCAGTCTTGCTTAATTGTTTAGGTTTAATTTTCAGAATTCTTTGTATACCATTTCCTGCTTTGCAAACATTTCCACTGTCATGAAAATGAGTTTCTCAGTAGTGAACTTTGTTTAAATCTACCCTCAGATTTTAGCATACTTCCTAGTATATATGCGGTGTAGGTTATCGACTTAATCCATTTTCCAGGTTTGGGAAATTACAGCAAACAACATAATAATGGTTTCAGCAATAGGAAATGATGGACCACTTTATGGCACTTTGAACAACCCAGCTGATCAGAGTGACGTAATTGGTGTTGGTGGTATTGATTACAGCGACCATATAGCCTCATTTTCCTCACGTGGCATGAGTACTTGGGAGATTCCTCACGGGTAATTGATGTTACTCGCTTCAAACTACTTAAGAATTGGTCTACTGTCTTTTTCTATTTGGTTTTGCTTGGACAACATAATTGGATTAATGAAGGAAAGGATCATGTGAATTGCACTTGCTTTGGATAGTTTACAAGAGCTGTTTTGTTTCTCAATGCTTGAGATCAATTTAGCATTAGGTCTTTAGTGAGCATAGTTTTCATCATGTTATCCATAGTTCACATCTCAATTCAAGTCCTTGCTTGCATGAGTAGTAGTCAAATGGTGGCTCCACATGGTTCATGTCATATGCTAGTGACGACATTAGTGAATTGAGTTCCATTCTGTCAGCCGACTCTTCCTAATATGCTTCTGTCTAAAGAACTGTTTGGTGACTGAATAATGATGCAAAAGTGAATAAGCATGTCTTCTCGAGCTCAGTGAAATCAATTGTTCTTTTGTTGCATGGAATTCGTTATGAAAGATGCTAATATTGGGGGTTCTTAACTACCAAGGCAATTTTTATGATCTTGTTGGTGAGCAGGACTCTTTTAGTTTGCGCTCTTTTATATTATTATTATTTATCTCTGCATGAAGCAAGAATAAAAATAGTTTCCCATTCCCATATACCTTTTTTTTAATGTATTTGATACATAAAAAAGGATAACTCTGCCCTTGAATGAAAGTCATGAAAATATGTTTTGTTGGGGGGGAGAGAGAACTGCAATAGTGGTCCTTGTCTTATCATTTAGAGTAAGCACAACCAAAGTAATTAATAGTTATTTTCTCTCTCAAAATTTGAGATGCACAAGCAGATTTGATTGTTTTTTAGTTCACAACGGTTTCCAAATTTTCACCATTTTATGTCCCGTATTAAACAAAAAGGAAATAAAGTCGAAATTTCTAAAATTCCAATGGGACTTCATTGTTCTTTGGGACTTCTGGGCCTAACAACAGTTGATGGGAGGCAGAATTGATGAATGTATTGCTTGATTTAGTGCTCCTTTGCAATTAATTGAAAAGTTGAAAGTGAAGTTCTGTCCATGCTTTCTCGAGAGGTTATATACCTTATGAGTTGCCCTTGGCTTGTTCTAGATTTTTAAATGGTTGCGTTACTTTGCAGTTATGGTCGAGTAAAGCCTGATGTCGTTGCATATGGAAGGGAGATCATGGGGTCCAAGATCAGTACTGGCTGTAAAAGCTTATCTGGAACTAGTGTGGCAAGTCCTGTAGTTGCTGGTGTGGTATGCTTGCTTGTTAGTGTTATTCCTGAAAGCAAGAGAAAGGAGATTTTAAATCCAGCGAGCATGAAACAAGCACTTGTGGAAGGAGCTGCAAAGCTTTCTGGTCCTAACATGTATGAACAGGGTGCTGGAAGAGTCGCTTTGTAAGTTTGCATATATACCCCGTCTGGATGTTGTTTTCTTGTGTTAGTTAAAGAACTCCTCTAGCAGTCCTTGCTTTTTATTATTAGCTCTAATTTGGAGCTTCTCAGGTTAGAATCATATGAAATACTGAAAAGCTACCAACCTCGGGCAAGCATCTTCCCCAGCGTTCTTGATTTTTCAGATTGTCCTTATTCCTGGCCCTTTTGTCGTCAACCTCTCTATGCGGGGGCAATGCCTGTAATTTTTAATGCCACCATTCTAAATGGCATGGGTGTGATTGGCTATGTTGACGGACCACCAACTTGGCATCCTTCAGACGAGGAAGGGAATCTTCTAAGTATTCATTTTTCATATTCAGAAGTCATATGGCCTTGGACTGGGTATCTGGCCTTGCACATGCAGATCAAGGAAGAAGGAGCGCAGTATTCTGGAGAGATAGAAGGGAATGTAACCGTTAAGGTGTACAGTCCTCCTTCTCAAGGTGAGAAGAGTCCTCGAAGTGGCACCTGCGTTCTTCAATTAAGACTAAAAGTGGTTCCAACTCCACCAAGGTCAAAACGTATTCTCTGGGATCAGTTTCACAGTATAAAGTATCCTCCAGGTTACATTCCTAGAGACTCTTTGGATGTTCGCAATGACATTCTCGACTGGCATGGGGATCACCTTCATACAAATTTCCACCTGGTGTTCAACATGTTGCGTGATTCTGGGTACTATGTAGAAACACTTGGCTCACCTCTTACTTGCTTTGACGCTCACCAGTATGGAACACTTCTATTGGTGGATCTTGAAGATGAATACTTTGAAGAAGAAATCGAGAAGCTGAGGGGTGATGTAATCAACTCTGGATTGGGGTTGGCCGTGTTTGCAGACTGGTATAATGTGGACACGATGGTGAAGATGAGGTTTTTTGATGATAACACGAGGAGCTGGTGGACACCAGTAACTGGAGGTGCTAATGTTCCAGCACTGAATGATCTTTTAGCTCCATTTGGAATTGCTTTTGGAGATAAGATATTGAATGGCGATTTTTCTATGGATGGCGAACAGAGCCGTTATGCATCTGGAACTGATATAGTTAAGTTCCCCAGAGGTGGCTATGTGCACAGCTTTCCTTTCCAAGATAGTTCAGAGAGTGGGGCTACTCAAAATGTACTTTTGTCTGCTGGGATGACCAAGGTAACGGTTGAGCTTTCATTCTTAGTCTGTATGCTATTATATGTATGCCAAAGGTTAGTTTACCAAGCGGAAATCATATCACTGCAACATTTACATCAAATGACTTTCTACTGCAAAACGTTTTTGTGCTTTTCCTCTTTTTGTGGTTTTCCTGTGATTGCTTTTCTTCTTGCCATTTGAAGGAGGAAATTTTCTAAATGCAAAATCTTTTTCTGGTTTTGTTCTTGCCATGAGGAGTAGGAAGTGTTCTGAAACTCTTAGACCGTTACTGGAATCCTTGAGTTTCATATATAGTTGACTTAGTGAGTGCCCTATGATAATCAGCTTTCACGTCTCTCTGCGGTGACAATTGGAATGATATTAAATAGTGTCCAGCTGTAAGAATAGGTTGAGTTATAGTTTGCTTCAAGTTAAATTGTACCGCAATTTCTGATTTTAAACCTTGGAACCTACATTATGATACTTAATCTTATGGAACTTTTGTTGATATATACCAGGCAGACTCCCCAATTCTTGGCCTTGTTGAAGTTGGAGAAGGTCAGGTTGCAGTTTATGGAGACTCCAACTGCTTGGATAGTAGTCACATGGTTACTAATTGTTACTGGCTTCTAAGGAAAATACTGGATTTCACCAGTGGGAACATCAGAGATCCTGTGCTTTTCTCGCCATTGGTGAAACAGGATAATCCTTTGTACATAGATGACAATCAACTGCCTTCTCGCAGAACTGATGTTAATTTCTCGACGTATTCTTCTGTTGTGGGGAAGGAGTTAATCTGCAGGAGCGACTCCAGATTTGAAGTATGGGGTACAAAGGGCTACAATTTACAGGTTAGAGGAAGAAATAGAAGACTTCCAGGTTATCCAGTTATCGATTTGGGAAGGGGTCTCAATTCCACGGCTGAGGTTTTCCCTAAGACTCGTCCCAAGTCGAGAGAGAAGAGAAAGGACGACTCCAGTGGGAATGGGTACTTGGGTCTATTCTATAGAGATGAGGTGAGAAACTTAACTCGTCCTTGAATTTCTTCCATCATCATGTTGGTGACTTGGAAAGCTGCTTCGAACCATAATCTATTGCTGCATGTTGATGTTATTGTTTTCCCAATGCAGCTTGATATGCCGGTGCTAGTTCCTAGTCATTGGCTTGCTCCTGCGGTAATTGCAGTTGCAGGTGAGTGCAATTAGCTCTGTACATCCAAGTACCTGAAAAAAGTACATTACCATACAGTTGTCCTATGTTTAATTGGCTCGTTTTCTGTTTCCCAGGAATCCTTCTATTTTTTAGTTTCTGGAGAATTCGCCAGAAGCGGCGTCGGCGAAGAAAGGGATCTGGCTCTGTTCGGATGGCAAATCTGTGATAGAAGGATAAAAGTTTTGATAGAATTTCTCTTTGTAGATGCACAAACGAGATCCTTCAGTGTAACGATCATTCATCCCAGAAGAGAGTTCTCTTATCGTAGGAATTAGTTTCTCGAGAAGTACATTGAATTTGTTTTCCACGTTGTGCGAGGGTATGGATACTTTTCTGGTGGCACAAATTTTCCGGCAGTAATGAAATGTTGGATGCAATTTGAGGCTTTGCTCTGCTATTAAATCGACCGGTTGGTAAGGATCCAAGCCGTCGGCCAATTTCTTCTTTCTCCCCCTGCCAACTGTTAATGACGATATCAACGTTCGGGTGAGTCGTTTGGACTCGTCCATAGTGGGTACGTAAGGAGCGCATCCTCTTGTCTCAAGGTCTCAGCTATGTAATGATCCACGAGCAAGGGCTCGCCAGCCCAACTGCAGGAGTCGATTGGCAGGACAGCGATCTAATCTGCATCCTGACTTTGTTTTCCTGTTTTAGTTTTACAAAAAGCAACCAGAACCTCGTATTCGCGAACCTTTGGCAAAATCAGCTAGGATAAGAGATTTCAGGATCAGAATACGAGTCATGATGATTAACCTTCAGACTGTAAATCATACGCGATGCCTAAATCTTTTCAAGAACAGACATGGCTGCGATGCGAAGAATGGCGATGGCACCCTTAAAAACATTTTGCAGAGTCAAGATCGCAAAATTGAACGAGGCTTACGTGAGTTCTAAGTTCGCATCGTACCGGAGAAGGGTTAGATTGGAAAAGCAATGACCGCCAGTGAGATAGAAAAGTAGTGTACATCTCTTGGAACATCTGAAAAATCAAAATAGACAGGATTGCAAGATCCATAGCCTTCAGATTCTGGAGATTATATACACAACCATTTTCACACCGCATGACTTTGGAACCGATGAAACTGCCAATGTATTTTGCTAAACTGATGAACATTGCTAGTGATATACACGGCACTCCCGACAACCGGTAGTGAACTGACGATTCACAGTCAGCAGAAGTAAAATAATGGCCATCTTTTGCAAGTCTTCTCTCGAGAGATCAGCAAATCCAAACTCTAATGCTCCTCAACATTCACAACCGGAAGAACGCTGCTGCTGTCCACCGCCCACATCAATAGTGTCAGGAAGGTAGCTGCATCGAAACAGAATTCAGGAATAAGCATTTTATTCTCGGTAATGTGTTACATATATCCTGGAACTTCAATTGACGTTGATATGTATATCATGGAACTTCGATTGATGTATGAAAATATGAACCATAGAACAGCACATTACATTTCCAGTAATTTTAATCACAGATTATTAATTTAGATGACTTCAGAGGTTTGTCATCAAATCCATAAGGAAAAGGCACTGTCTAATCAAAACCAAGTTGATTCTAAAGGTAACGGTGGTGAGAAACTTCTCGTTCAGCAGCAATCAGATTCTTGAGATCAAATTCATGAAAAGAGAGGCCAGAAAACATGGTAGCTGATTTGACATGCAGCATTTGATGGATCATAATAGTCTAAGGTGTCACTGAAGTAATCGGTACATATACAAGAAACTAAATGTGGAAAAAAAAGAGACATGCAGAAATTTTAGCAATGTACTCACAGTTCTTCTTCAGGCTCATTCTTAAGAGCATTCTTGGCTATACATTGGAAAGCTGCTTCAACATTAAAACCTTCTTTTGCAGAAGTTTCAAAATAAGAGATGTTGCCCTTAGAGGCACACCATGCTTTCGCTTTCTTCTCAGATACCTGGTTGGTGGAAAGAATGATTCATGGTGAGTGCCACTTCAAAACAAGTAAAGCTACTAGTACAAATGTAAATAATCATGTGAGGAAGGATTGATTTGTGATAAGTGCTACTACAAATGAATTTAAAATGACAAGTTTATTAATTTGCTCATTAGGGTCACCCTAGCAGAAATGTAAATAATCTGCAAGTCACATTTCCTAAGACCCAATAGCATTTTTCCGTCATATCAAATTATATCCATGCTGTTGGGACTTCTGAAGAGACATCTCACCACTCGACTGTTGCCACTGTCAATGTCAATCTTGTTCCCCAACACAACAAATGGAAAGTTCTCAGGGTCAGAAGGGCTGGCCTGAAAACACCAACGAAAGTTATATTATCGTATCTAGTACTGCGAACACACGGATGTGAACGTGCAAGACAGCTACCTGAATGAGAAACTCCTCTCTCCAGTGGTTAAGGTTGTCGAATGATTTCATCACATTCACATCATATACAAGAACACAACAGTCAGCTCCACGGTAAAAAGCAACACCGAGACTTTGGAACCGTTCCTGCCCTGCTGTATCCCATATCTGAAGGTATTAACACTGTCAGTATCACAGAGAAATGTCCGGCTATAAGAGTTGCCATCATGCCAAACTTTCTATGTAATGACTTTCAACAAAGCATGCGGCTTCCTCAGAACGACTTCACATATCCACTTATGTTGCCTATATTGCGGAGTTTGCGAGGTCATCTAACAAGGTGCAAACACTCTAGAGAGGTCATGGCAATCAGAGAATTGAAAGTTGGACAACTCTCCCAAGTCCTGACTAGTAAAACTATCATCAAAAAGGTTTTATAGTCCTAAGAGCCCTCCCGACTCCTCCAACTTTGATAAAACTAGCTTTAAACTCTCAAGAGAGGAATGAGGATACTTCAATCAAAGAAAGAAAATAGACAAAGCTCCTCCAAGTTCTTCTTGATTACAATACTTATCCAACTTCCACTACTCTCATAATCCCAACACAGAAACAGACGGCGGGATTGCAACCGCACATTCTCTAAAACACGATATTTCCCAAAAGCAGGCATTTGTTTCCTTTGATAATGGAGCGTCTATCTCCTTGATGGCCAGACTGGCAAATAGAAGCACAACCACAGGACTAGTTATACTTCACGATTCTAGACATCAAATTCTTCCAAGAAAATGCCGGGCACGTAAGCAACTAGCATCATAATAATTCACCTGGCTGAATGGCTTACACAGCTTATCTTTGGTTTATTTTCAAGACACCTCCTAGGAAACTAAAGCAGGAAAAAGTAAATTTAGAACACCAAGGAATCATGTGACAGAACTACATATTGTCTAGCCAATATTGAGCTCAAAGAAAATACAATTATGCTGTTCTCTGTCCAGCGAGTATAGCAGAATTGAAACTCAGCTATATAGTTGCTACAAGTTAAAGAATACTAATGGTGCAGTACATAATGAATTACACAAATTTGCAAGTAATATCCGTCAAATAAGAAGCTACAAGCCATGGTGAAACTATGAAACTAAATGTTGATGCAAAGAGAGAGAAATTCATAATTTGATACTCTGCTTCATATCTCACTTGCAATGTGAAAAGTCTATCCTCAAACTGGACTTCCTTGGTAAGGAAATCTGCCCCGATGGTTGCTTTGTACTGATTACTGAACTTTCGGTTCACATATCTGGAGGCAGAGTGAAAGGGTAACACAAAGGATTCAAAAAAGCATGTTTTAGTACAGGCTGAGATTGAAATAAAAAACTGAACCGATCAACATTCGAGGATACTGATTCATCAAAGATGTCTTTCCAACCCTGCAAAAACAAAAAGGACCAAAATTTAAAGAAATAAAACAAATTAAGAAAAATAGATTCTTGCATCAACGATGCAACAAGAAACCCAGAACAAGCTCTCATCGCTTGCTACGACGAGTGAAACAATCTTAAGATTCACTCAGTTGCCACGACCGCAGCATAAAATCCAATTCTATCCTGATTTGGCATATGCCCATCTAATTATCTCACCACTCAAAACACCCTGCAACATCATATTCATCTAAAACAATAACAATAGCGTCAAACGTGGTTCCATTTGCAACAAATCTTTCGGATGGACATTTAACCGTGTCGGCAGCACAAATTCCCATTAACCTCAAAATTCCAGCAAATGAATAGTACAAACCAGTTGAGCCTGACAAGTTCAAAACTTTCTACTTTCCTTTTACCTCCGATCTTCCCTGTCAAGAACCAGAGCTACATGAACAGGATTTCCCATCCCATCGACCTTCGGATTTTCCTTGGGCCTCAAACAGAAAACACATAACACTAACAACGAAAGAAGAAACAAAGGAAAAAGGGGGTGATTAGCAACATACCCGCTGTCACCAAGGATTATGACCTTGAGAAGCATGCGTCTCCGAGAAGCCATTTTTGCGAATTCAGAGAATCTGCGCGCAACCCTCTCTCTCTCTCTCTCTCTCTCTCTATGTCTCTCTGGTGATCAATGGGTGTTCTCTTTTTTTGGCCAGTGATCAAGGGATGTTCAAAGGGCTTCCTTTGGGATCGTGCATTTACAGATATTTTTCCAGAAATCTAATTGTCGTTGGGCAAAGTTCTATTTTTTATTTAAAGAATCGAAAATAGAACAGGATGTGCAGCTCCGAGATTCGCTGTTTTTGGAGCTGGACTCCAATATTCTCAATATGGACAAATTTATAATTTTCATTATTATTTAGTTGAGGGGAAAAAACCGACCACAAAGACCAGAAAGCAATGATTGGACATCATGGCAACTACTGGTCTTCGTACAGGTCAGCAGCAATAGAACAATGGCAAGAACCTCACGGCTTAAAAAAAAAAAAAAACGAATAAAACATTAAAACACATGTGACCCATTATTACTTACAACACTAAAAATACAATTGGCATATCTCTAAACAAAATCCCACGTTCAAAGGACCAAAAAGGCTCCTCCTTTGCAACCTCGTTTTAGCCTTTGGATATATATATATATAAATATATATATATATATATATATATATATATATTTGGGTGGAATAGCTGTTGGAAATTAAGTGGTAACGTATGGTGAGAAAAATACACAACACTATTTATCGTAACAAAATAATAATAATAACACGAATAAAGCGCTAACAACTTCAATAATAAGTCAATAAGTAAATCAAATTGTCATAAAATTGTGATAAAATTATACAAGTTGTGGGGTACAAATTGACCGAACTCTTTAAGGTGATTAGTTCTTATCAATGATGGTCGAAGCAGTTTCACGAATTATGCCTTTAAAGATACAACATCTTGAACTCGTTTCTATCAACGCTATACGATATGGACATGACTATGTCAAATACTTTTCAAAATCGATACGCTTAGAGAACAACTCAAATAAAAATCAGAGGACAACTTCGAGGAGTTCTTCAAGTGAAAACAACTGCAAAAAAACGGAAAGGACAAAAACCCAAAAGTCATATTGATTATGCTCGCGTTTGTTAGGCAATTAAAGAGACAATAAAGGACACGTGAATTTAAGAGACGGTATCTCACTTTGCTCACCTTCGTTGATCCATTAACCCACCGCAATTACAACATTATCAAGAGTAGAGGTATGTAGGAGCCCATTGGTAAAACGTGAGATATGCTTTTAGTACTTTTCCCGTAGTACGTCAATTACACAGCTAACTTAGTATAATTGACGAACCATATTGGCCAATTAATATGCATCTCAATCAACTTATGTCTAAATCCTAAAGCTCCCATTTTTTTACCAGCCAGACTTCTTCACATCTCAGCGCCAAGTAACATGGTTGTTACAAAAGAAAGAAGTACTCATCTTTCGAAAGTGTTGCTTAATGATTTTATTACTGTATGCATAATTACTTTGTTACTTTAACACTGTGCGAGTTTAAAGCAATTTCTTTGCCTTCCACTCATTGCACCCACTGAAAACTTTGTCTCGATCCGTCGCCCTTTACGGATACAAGTTACTATTGATGTTCCACTTATGTGCCTCAAGCACAAGAATTGAAGCTCGAAATGATCTTATTCCTCTCCCTTTCTCGTTTTCGATGATTCATGCGCGACACAGTAGATTCCTCCCGTTGAAGAAGATAGATCGCGTCCTTTTGAATTATTTTTATAGCGAGAAAGCACGTTATGAGTAATTCTGTTTCGAAAATATAGATTTGCCCGTGTCACTTTTAACTTAAACGTCACACCGTAAAATGCCCAATTTTTCGAAAGGGAAGAAGAAACAACGTGATAAATCTCCTTAGCAAAGTTATTTACTTTAGAGGCCTCTGCACATATAGGTCACTGTCATCGCCGCATTGTCTGAATTTGATCTTCCCTGGAGTCTTGAATATCATAATGCCTTCCCACCGGTTTTATCTCCCCTCCTGGCTCTTCTTCATATGGGAAAGTCATTCGACCTCCTTATCATGTCAGTCACATCACTCACATGCTTTGTGCCTTGCTAACGAATCTAGAACAAGAGACACAATATGTGAACTTTACTTAGGCCAACGTCTATGTAAGGCTTTTCCTTGTTTTAAGGTTTTGTTCTTGTCCTCCTTTTGTCTCTTTCCTTTTGAATCAAAGACGACCAGGCCCAAGCTTTTGGACAAAAGGCGGACAGACAGGTCCAATAAGCCACCGAATACCAATCTGCAAATCACCATCGTTGATTCGTTTTTCTCTTAAGCCATGTGCATGAAACATTATAAAAAAAGAAAGAGTGTGAGCTGGCCATCTGCCCCTCCAGCCAAAGAAGTCTACCATTTTGTCCCCTTCAATGATTCTAAACCATCTTGCACAGAACTTTCCTTTTGACTCTATTGGATAGGGTGCTTGCTTTTTCTCCTTGGCATATTTGGGTTTGTGGGTCACTGGCCATTAAATTAGACCTCCTTCCGAAAGGAAAAATTTTGTTCAGCTCTTGATGTTTTAGTCTTGATTACAGTCCTAATCACAAGTGAACGAGCAATTAAATCCACATTGAAGTTGAGGAAGCAACAGAAGACGTCGACGCGTTCATAGGAAAGCTTTGAAACCCGATGCTACCGACCTACAACTTATCCACGTGTTCCATCACCATGAATCACTTCAACCAACCACAAAGAAAAGGGTTAATTGGATATGAAACCAACTACACCAGATATGTTGGCAGGTCTTTCTTAATAGTGAGAGCTTGCCAACTCCAAATAGCATCTGTCCGACCACTCCAACAACCTATTCTGACATAAGTTTCTTTTTCTGTTGGGACAAGACAGAGAAAGCAAAGAAACAACTTGGGTATTTGACCAATGACAGCTATGGCACCATCATTCCACTTCGAAGACAACCTCAGAAAAAAATTCTAACAGCTTGGTGTACATTTAAATCCCTCACAAGACAAACCAAATACTTGAAAACCAATGCAAGCAACTTCTGTTTCACTGTAGCAAAATACAATACGAACAGAAACAATAGCAAGTTCAACCAGAAAGGAATCATCGATTACTTACACATAAAAATCAAAGAATCGGCCAACAAGTTATTTTTCTTATACTCTCAATGCTAATTACATTGTAAAAGTCGTCAAATTCAAATTGAGAGGACGGGAAAAAACTATGTCAATACTTGAAAATCACATGCCTGTCTTGCAATCCCAGTTGAAGCATAAAAAAAAATGAGGTGTAGAAACTATACAAGGCCATGACGAGTGAGCTCAAGAGCCTCCGCTGAAACCTCGACTGTCTCTCTTCATCCTTCCCATCTCCATTTCCTGGGTTGTTTGGCGGGTAGGATTCTCGCTGCTCGAGCCAGATACGTACTTGCCATATTCACTTGTAGCTTCACTGTACTCGCTGCTCCCGTACTCTTGGCTAGCTAATGCCGTCTTCCTGAACTTTTTGAGGTCTTCTTTGTATTGGCTGCTATCATAGTCCGAGCTCCCATAGGAACCATAGAGGGCACTGTGCCCAGGTCTGATTCCTTCATTAAGGTCAGAGAGAGATACATCCCCTTCGAGGGCCCGAACAATCTGCTCAATTTTTCACAAGCTGATTGTCAGAATTCCTATTTCC
The DNA here is from genome assembly GCA_021437795.1 of Rhodamnia rubescens. Classification (NCBI taxonomy): domain Eukaryota; kingdom Viridiplantae; phylum Streptophyta; class Magnoliopsida; order Myrtales; family Myrtaceae; genus Rhodamnia; species Rhodamnia rubescens. The sequence continues at coordinate 477,091 of JAILYA010000002.1, read as the reverse complement.
AGACACCATAACAGATCTTATATGAACTTGACATGAGTCCACGAACAAAAAGAACTGTCATTAGTCATGACTGTAGCAAGTGGCATCTACGAGAAAAATATTGAGCTCCAGGTACTGAAATATTACCTGACTCATTCTTGGCCGACGCCGCGCCGAATGACGCACGCAAGCGGCAGCGCAAGCCACCATACGAGCCATCTCATTGTGGTTATAGTTCTTCTGCAGCCTAGCATCAACAAGAGAGTCAAAGTTTTCATCTTCCAGAGCTCGTGTGAGCTGAGGCCTCGCCTGTAAATCATAACAATGATTCTATTTCAACATTGTGACTTCGATGACTAAGAACACTGAATTTCAAATCCCGTCTGAGACCCCAGAAAAAAGTGAGGGTCACTTAGGTAGCGTGGGCTATAGTTGTGAATATGAGAATTGCATGACTCACCCAATCAACCAGACTATCATCCATAAAAGTATGGGTCTGGTCCACGGGTCTGCGACCGGTTATCAACTCCAAGAGCATGACCCCATAGGAGAAAACATCTGATTTTTCTGTTAGTTTCCCACTAGAGGCGTATTCCGGAGCAAGATACCTACAAGTAAGAAGCATGTGAGCAGCGAAAAAGACTATTGATATACGCTTTAATCCAACGCTAGGCACACAAACCTATCTTAATTGGACAAGCTATAGAAGTAACTAAAAAACCGTGCTTCGCCGAGTGAAGCAAAAGACAAACTATCGAGCGATTGATCATTTTACGAACATGATGAGACATCTATGAGAGACTAAGCAACCAGCTCACATCGCAGTCTTTTGAATCAAAACATAAACGGCCCAAATCTTACCCAAAGGTGCCCATCACCCTGGTAGACACATGAGTATTTGTTTCAGAAGTAAACTTTGCAAGTCCAAAATCCGCAACCTGGGGGCAGACAATAATTCAGAATTCAGAGGGTGCAATCTACTTGCTCTGAAACTTTAACCAATTGCGTACAAAAATATCAATGCCGACTCTAAAATTATCTAATAAGTTCGTTTTTACCTTTGCCTCAAATTTGAAGTCCGCAAGTATGTTTGATGCCTTGATATCACGATGAATGATCTTAGGATGACCTGCACAACAAATGTTTCATGTATGTAAGAGTAAAGCCCTAGAATTCACAGTTTTAATCAACTATTGATTCAATAAAAATAAAATGGCAAAAGTACATCAACAAACTTACAATCCTCATGAAGATATGCTAGTCCTTTGGCAGACCCCATAGCAATTTTCAGTCTAGTTGGCCAATCCATGGTCGGGCGTCCCTTTCCTGCAACAACCATTGTCCATCAGAATCCTTTCCATAATTTTCCCTTTCTTATTTCACATAACCCCTGATGCTAACTCAAATACCAAACAAACGAAGAAAAAGAGGTGGCTACATACGCTAGCAACATAAATTGGATTGAAAAATCCAAACTCACCATGTAAGTGGAACTCCAAAGTGTTGTTAGGCACAAACTCATACACGAGCATGCGCTGGGCTCCGGTCATGCAATATCCAACCAAAGACACGAGATGCTTGTGATGAACTCGGCTGATTATTTCAACTTCAGCTTGAAACTCCCGCTCTCCCTGTCCGCTCCCTGCCTTCAGTTGCTTCACCGCTACTTCTTTCCCATTGGGAAGGACCCCACGGTGCACGTACCCAAAACCTCCTTGTCCAAGTAGATTTGCATCTGAGAAGCCATTAGTCGCCATCGCGAGTTCCTCGTAAGTAAACGTGCTTTTGGAGAAACCGAGAGAAACTCCAGGGGATGGAGGAGGATATGCATGTTCAGGCCCTGAATAGTTGGAGCCAGAGCCTCCACTGCTGCTCATAAAAGGAGGTGGAGGCGGAGGTGTTGGACTAGGACCACGAGCAGGTGAATGCGGCGGGCGTGACACAACTGCCGGAGGAGGATTTGGCTTCGGCATCATGGTGACAACATGGTCAGCAGGTGGTGGAGCATTTTGTTGCCAATGTGGCGGCGGGCCGCCATAAGGATCAGCTGGTGATCAGCAAAAATAACTACAGATTCAGCCAATGCACTAAAACTCCTACTTCATGCGACGCTACTTGAACGCTATCAAACAGAATTTGATAGCATCGCCCGACATCCTTGCTTCATATTATGATGAAGTCACTCATAGGCAATCAAATGCACGCGTTGGTCTCTTATCCTCGATGGTTTTGCTCTTCGATGCAAGATTAAACATCACATGCAGAAAATATAAAGCTCAAACTGAGTGGTAAAGACAAAACATTTTCCGTTCGTCAACTGAGTCGTCTACCCCAATAAAATGACCAAGTATTTGACGAAGAATATGCGTTCTAGCAGTCGCATTGGTCGGATACCGCATTCAAATTCCTACGTCTACATTGGGGTGACCTATTCTTGAGCTGTGATGAATAAAACCTAGCTGAGTTGAGAATGACATTCTCAAGCAAAATTTCACAAATCTGAGTCCGATCCACAGCAAGCAAAATACTAAAATGTCCAATGTCCAACGCATGGTCATGAATTTCGGTAAGGGAAAAAAGAAAGAGGATGAAGGCAAAAGATGTCACCTTTAGGACCGTGAGGAGGTGGAGGAGGCACATAATACTCCTCATCACGGTCTCGTCTCCTCTTCTTCTTGCAGCATATGAACAGCAAGGTCATCACCGCAAGCACCACCACTCCACCAATGGCAATCCCCACCACGAGCCCCGTCGATATGGTGGATCCAGACGAAGGAGATGCGGCGGAAGGAGGCGGAGGCGGGCTCTTGGCCTTGGGCGTCGAGGAGCTCGTCGGCGGCGGAGGAGGACTTTTGGCAGCCGGAGGGGAGGGCGTGCCCGAGGAGGACGGCGGGGGTGGGGACGCGGGCGGGGAGGACCCGGAGGGAGCCGGCGGCGGAGGAGACGCCGGGGTGGCGGCCGGGGTGGATGGCGGCGGCGGGGAGGGCGTGGCCGGGGGCGGCGCGGAGGGGTCGCCGGGGGCGGCGCGGAGGGAGTGGCGGGGGCCGGCGCCGAGGGGTTGCCGGGGGCGGGGCGGAGGGGTGGCCGTTGGCGGCGCGGTGGAGTTGGTCCCCGCCGGCGGAGAAGGCGAGGATCCCGGAGCTGGGGCGGACATCGCCTTTAGAGTAGAATGGAATGCCGAGAAAAACCCAGAAAGGAAGGGATGCGAAAAAGAGGAGGAAGCGTTATTTTCTCTTGGGAACTGAACGACGGAAGCGAAACGCAAAGTTGCTCTGCTCTCTCGACAATGGAGAGAGAGAGAGAAGGGGCGCTGCGTCGCTTCGCTTTATCTTTCTCCCTCTTGTCTGTCGCAGAGTTCAATCGAAGTGTCCTCCCCTCACAAGAGAGAGATTTTAGAGAGAGAGAGAGAGTTGTATGAATTTGAATGGGATTCTTGCATTCACATCACATGCGCGCAGACAGAGAGAGAGAGAGAGAGAGATAGAATGATGAGTGATGTCCAGTGGGGACAACTCTGTTTTGTTTTGTTTTGTTTTTTTTTAAATCGAAAGTGGGGACAATTGAAATGAAAATGGTGGTTTGGGGGGGACCCACACGCGACCCAGTACCCCCCTCCCGCCCCCGCGTAATTACCCGGATTTACGCGTCCGACCCTCTCAATATATATATATATATTTTCTCCGATGCCCTCCTCCTTTCGCCTCCCTCGATTGGCGCGCGAATGGGGCCGGCCCTGTTCTTTCTTCATTTTCATTCTTTGGGGCGGCTCGAATTGAAAAAAAAAAATTAGGGTTCATGATTGGGTGTTGGTCCGCTACAGTGGCGAGGAGCTGGCGACCTCTTGATCGAATTCCCCCGCTGCTCCCCTCTTCCGCCTCCAGACAAAAAAATAATACATCCGCACCTCCGCTCCGACCCGTTTTCGCCGTCTTCCATCGTCCGCCCCGGATTTTTCTCGAATTGGGCAGGCGAATGTGTCGCGGGCGAAACGAAAATCAACTCGGGAAAAGAATCTTATTGACTGCTGATTTGGAAAGCTCATTGTGAAAACATTGCCCAACAAAGAAGGGGAGGAGATCACGATAGAGATCGGATTTGACATTCATTCCCCAAAGTAAAAAGCTGGCGAGGAAAATTGACCAGAGATCCTCTCCATATTTACCGCGCGGCCCTCCTAATTATCAATAATTATCGAAAAGACCCCGAAAAAAGGCAGGAGGAGGAATTTACAAGAGAGAGTGAAGAGCGGAGGCGATTTTTGGTTTTGGTTGGTTGCTGCAATTCCAACATCCCTTTCTTTCCGACTCGACACGCCTTGGGTTGGGTGAGACTTCTTTGCTAATTTCCTTCCCCAAATTGGAGATTCCAAGTCGCTCTCTCTCTCTTTTGATCACTAATGGTGGGGAGGATGATCTTCAATCACGCCATCCATTTTGGCATGTGATCTATGCGATTGAAGCTTTTTATATCAACCGTGAAATCCTCTTTCTAACTCTCCGGTACACTCAATTCGACACTTCCCCAGGTTTGCGCAAGGGATCGATTCGACTGTTCTGGGAAGAAATTTCGAGAACTGACCTTTGACCGGCTCGTATTTCCTGGTTCTCGCCCTGGGCAAAGCCGATTCGCAATCAAACATTACAGGTCTCTTAATCGATAACTTTTTTTTTTTGCATAAAATAACAAAGTCGAGTATTCGGTATTCCGACTCAAAAAGCAGGCCATTATGCTGTCGTAATTGGGAACTTTTGCAAAATGACGCACATGATAAAACAATCCAAGATAAAATAAAAATAAAAAATAAAGAGAGAGAAGAGTAGGTGGGTTCCGGGTCGACCCTAGCACCAGCTCCGGTAGGGTAGAATGTAGATTCAAAGGTTCTAATCTGGAACCGATCCGTTCTAGATCCAATCACCCCCAATAACGAGCAGCCATCGTCCGAAATATGGGAAATAGGAGTACCTCCAATCTTATTCAATGTGTTCAGACCACAATTAAGTAAAGATCTAAAATATATTTAATTTGGATTATGATGCAACAGGTCAGGATTAGGTGGTTCTCTGATTTTCTAAGCTTAATTTCCCCCCCAATCTTATTCAATCTTGACGGTAGCGGTTACTCCAAGTAAAAGGCAAAAACAGCTGGAATCAAACGAGGGACAATATGTCCACGAGGATGTGGACATTTCCCCCCACTAAAATATGGCTAAGTCCTCCAGCTTGCTTCATACTTTATTAAAAGCCAAATAACATGCAAAGTATATTAGAATTTCATGAATGTTAATTTTTTTGACCAAAAAAGGGTTTCTTTTTTCTTCGTAGGGAAAAAAGGTGACATACATCACCGAATTCGTTAGGAGAAATAATCTTTACTTAACTCTCTTGTGTACGAACATGGGTCAAATTGAAATGTTTAAGAAGTTTAAGTAATAGTCTGAGAAAGACGAGATCTTTAGGGATATGCCTGGGCATTTGGTTACCTTACCAATAAAGGAATTTTTGATTTTTTTAATAAATATTTAAGTAATTTTTTAATGACCTATCTCGAGTCAACTCTCGTGTATTTAGCGCGTAGCCCTATATATAGACATCAAAATGCAATGTATCGTATAATCACGTCCCATATCATTTTCAAGATTTATAGGGGAAAATTGTTAAAAAAAAAATTCATAAACCTTTCGTATTATTTTCCAATTTAATCATAAACCTTTAAAATTTGTAGATTAATTCATAAATCTTTTTACATTATACCGATTCAATCCTTCATTCGAAAAATCGGCGACGTGGATAATTTTTAATAATATTTTGATAATTTTATTTAAAAAATTGACTTTTTAATCTTTTTTTCCTTTTTGGCCTCGAGGCAAGAGTCGATGGGGACCGCCCGCCCTCGCTGTGGCTAGATCTAGCTAGGTGAGCGCTATTAGTGGCCAAATCTAGCCACGACGAGGGTGCAGGCGCGACCCCTACCAACCTCTAAAGCCAAAAAGGAGAAAAATAATATTTAATATATAATTACTAAAATATTATTAAAAACTATTCACGTCAATGTTAGACATGCCATACAGGATGATCCGCATCTACGTCGACGATTTTTCGCTATTAGGATTGAATTGGTAAAAGGTGAATATGCTTAGAATTGAATCGGCAGACTTAAAAAGTTTTGGATTAAATCAGCAAAAGAGTGAAAGGTTTATGACTTTTTTTTTTTTTACATGTTCGTAATCGACAATTTGCATATGTGCTTTGGAAGGAAGCATGCTTTGCTCAAAGTTAAAAATAAAAAAGAGATAGAAGGAGAAAATGGAAACCCATTTATTTTTTGAAGAAAAAAAAAGGAGTCACCGATTTTTCATTTATATATTTTCCCGGGAGTAATACTATAGCAAATTATTAAAAGACAAAAATGCCGTTCAGTCTATTTCCAAGCATCTTGCGTAGACTGCTTCAGCCGTAGTATGTGTCTAGTTGGGTAACTTCGTTGGAAGCCAAACTTTTCCACCTTGAAATGGTTCATCGGTCAATTTGCTGTCAAATATTTATTATTTTAAATTCACGGGGAAATGAATTTTTTTTCCCCTACCATTAATAAAAAGAAAAAGGCCTCTGCATGTTGTGACCAGGAAAATATTTTTGCAAGTCACCGTATCGAAAAAAAAATAATAATAATATAAAAGAAAGTATTACCTATGTTGGCAAAAAATGAATATGAATATATATATAATTTTAATGTTCAAGGAAAAAGAGAGAATAAATAGAATTAAGGAAAAAAAAAGAAAAAAAAAAACAGGGAGAAAATATTCAAACGTGTAAAGAAGCGGCAGGCTTTCTGACTTTGGCGTGGTTGGGGGGACCACGAGAAGTTGCACATGGCCATGCTCTCTCTCTCATAATTACAGGCGTGACATTCGCTGTTTTGACGGAATAAAAAAAAAAAAAGCAAAAGGAAAATAAATAAATAAATAAAAATTTGATTCTAGATGACAATATGCCTTACGGCGACACATGGAGAGACAAAGCCAATCGCACGGACGTAGATACTTGTTTTGCGTGCTGTTGGTTAGCGTCGCTGACAGCATGCTTTTAATCCGTTGCGCGAACTTTTCTTTCCGTTTCTTAAATGCTCGGTGTTGAACTTGAACCGATTCTCTCTTTTCACATCAAGATAGAACGTACTGACATTTGATTCCACAGTGTCTGCCGACATCTTATGCGCATGTCCTCGTCTTCGCCTTGTGATTTTAGACCTTTCGAATTCGTAATCTCATGAACATGTGCTCAGAGCCCACGCGTCAGTAGCTCGAAACTAAGCTGCTGATTCGCAAATTAACAATCAGCTACCCTTGTTGCTCTCTGAGCTCAAACCGTTACCCTTTCAAATCCTGAAATCGGAGACCTGACTGTCTCGGTTTAACTCAAGCTCCGCAGGAAGAAAAAAAGTTATATTTGCATTTCAGGAAATACAACATTCCAAAAACGGCTCCGGGCCTGCCATTGGATTGAGTGACTTTGGAAATATAATTGCATTGCCCTCCGAGAAATTTATCGAATGTCATTTGCATTTGCCCAAAGAGTTTTGGCAAAGCCGAAGGCGAAGCCAGCTCATCCATTCTTGTGCTGTCTTCCAATGATATGACTCCAATTCCACGAGCCAAAGCCCCGATCTGTTCTTCGCCGGTCCGATAGGACCAATCTGGGCAATCAAGTCACAGGGGCTACCGAGCAAAAACATGATTGGGTTCATTAACAACACGAATTAAGCACAATCGGTCAGAAGATGGGCTCAAGCCCAATTTTTACCTTTTGCGATTTAAGGCCCAAATTAGGTTTGTTCTGAGATACTATGGGCTAGAAAAAGGACAAAATCGGTGGCCCATAAGACATGTCTTATTAGGATGTCTTGTGAGAATTTTGGCTTGATAGTATTGGGACGAGGTTCGTTAAAGAAGGTCCGACCGATCTCCCTACCCTTTTCGGGTAGCGGATTTCTTGTCAATCAGCGTCCTTACTACGACACGGTAACTCAAATCGAGTTACTATGTCACAACTCAAATCGAGTATGTCGCGATTTATTATTGGTTGATGTCTCCACGATCATGTCGACCATGAATTTTGTTAGTCATGGATTTCTTAAGCACAATTATATACTCCTAACATGTCTTTGATCTAAAAATAAAAATTGTAACACGCGTGTATCACAATATTAAGTCCCCCCCGTCCCCCCTCTCTCTCTCTCTCTACAAATTCAAATTGGTTCCCCCTGGTCCTCTTTCTAGCCCTTCTTCGTCTCCATTGCAGAGTTGCGAATGTGGAGAGAGCGCAAGATGCGATATGAGGATGGGGCAACAATCGCTGATCTACAGCTTCATGGCTCGGGGCACCGAGTTGACTGGCAATTTCACCAGCTTCACCTTCCAATGCCCTCTAGAACCAACTGTGACGGCCAAAAAACGCCATCATTTCTTCTTCTTCTTCTTCAGGGATCAATATTGATGTGCATTGGGCTGTGATTAGTCCATTAACTTCCCCTTTCAATCATCGACGAAGGTTGATGATTTCTGCTGCTTCACCCAATCCCTTCGACGCGCAAGATAGGCTAATTCTGTTGCGACTCTGCACCGCACTGGCCGAGAACGTCGTGTCCGAGGCGGTCCCTGGATGGCAAGAGGGTCGCCAACAAGAAACTCATCTTTGGCCACTTCCGATGACTTCGACAAGTTCCACAAGGACCTCCAACTGCTTTCGTCTCTTTCTCTATGATTGTCAATGATTTTTTGATTTCTATACCAGTACACATAGAAATTGGTCTAATCCGTCAAAAACTCTCTTAATATTTCTACTCCCTCGATTCATTTTAGAACTTTAGGCATGAGTTACGTTTGGTTTAGTTTTCTCAATGAACTTTGGACCCTGTGACGTATACATAAACAAATCTTTGTCTCTGGCTAATCTCCCATTAAACAAGTGTTAAAACTTCATTAACACACTCCCTTCTCGAATTCACCCCAACATGCCAAGATTCCTCCCTCGAGATATCATAAGATAATAGATGGCCTTCTTGCGCAGCTCTGACGAGCCCCATCAGCATGCAGTTGTCGCCATCCATGGCGACTCATGGCCCCGTCGGCTTATCTATCTTGGTCGTTCGAGAAGTAAAACAATATTAAAAAGCTAGAGTTAATATCTATGAAAAATTTTAAATTAATACGTAAGTGATAAATTTATCTTTAATTAATTTATATCAAATTTTATGATTAAATTATTGAGTTGAATATGTAGTTAAAATTTTATCGATTGGGAGATTTTTATCCTTCTTTTGTGAGGTTAAATTTTGAGATATTAAATTTAATTTAATGAAAAGTAAGGCAGAGTGAATTTATGGTAGGTGTATCAGCTAATTTGATTTTTCTTTTGTGATAAAAGAAAATTAATATAAAGTAAATTTGTGAAAAGCTGTGCCGTTTTGACGGAGTGCTTGAGTGACTTCCTGCGTTGGGTCCGCATCGCAATCCATGCTTTGCTGACCGTCATCATCAAACCCGGTTGGTGCTGTTCCAGAGGCGTGTGTTGCCCACATGCCGACCTTGCTTTTTGGCTTTTTGTCCCCAGAGGCAAAGTGGCTTTTCTCCTCCAGAAAAGCAAATAAAAAAGCAGGATGATGATCACCTCAGCCAAAGAATTCGATTTCACCGTCTTGATAAATTTTAGCACTCAATTAATTTTTGTAAAAATTTTACGTCTTAATCGTATTGAATTACACTTTTGTGATAAGTTTTAAGACTTCCAACACCTTCGTCTCTAACAAACTTCTTGAAATTCAAATGCCGAATGATTATAAGTACGCATTGAACTAGTAATATGATGGAATTGGTACATCGTGTTGATTTCTTTTTACACCGTCGAGAAGACTTACTTAGAAGAGTTACGTGAAAATTCGGTTTAATTCTCCACAAATCGAGCAATGATTTGGATTTAAGATGGTGCCATTTTATAATTATGCCTAACTGTTCACTCCATGATTGTGCCTACTTTCTCACCTGCACTCGTGGTGGAGCAAAAGATTATCCACTACCGATCGCTTTATAGTCAATTTAACTTCCAAGAATATTTCAGTCTCGATTCATCTTTTCTCGTGTATGATTGATGGAGAAGTGAATTTACTTGTCGATCATACGCTAACGTGGTGCGATTGACCAATCACATTATTCGCGCGGCATGCTTGTCATTCTGCATAGCGTTTAAAATTAAAGATTATTCGCTTCAAAATTATGTCGTTACACTATGTTGCCGTCACCGTATAATAACCACTCGGTGAAATACGTCTTTTCGTGATTGATGGGCCGGGAATCGTTTCTCGTGTTCGCTTAAAACCCTTTGAACAAGATATACAAATGGGATGATTTTAACACATTGCATGAGTGAGGAAGAAAAGGCATAGACATTTACTAAATCTTCTGTGGTTTGTCTCCTTGCATACTTGTCTAGACCCCTTGCCTTTCCTTGTCCTTAAAACATTTGTTATTCCGTCATGATACGCCGTGGGTTTTGACTCAAACAGTGATTAGAAACCCAAATGGACAAAAACTTAAGGAGGGTCAAGACGAAACACTTAATGTATAAAAGGCTAAAAGCGACTCCCTCTCCCTTCCCCCGTATGATCATCTTCCTCGGAATCCCTGTTCTTGAAGGCTCGCAGTCTTCCCAGAACCAACCCAAGCTTACCTCTTGGCCCATTTCAACCTCCACTCATGCAGGATTCACTCAAACACTTGTATGATCCTCTTGTTCCCGAGTCAGACCCTGTTTTTTCTGAAGAGGATCTCACGAGCCCCAAGAAAACAGTCCGGTTCCAAGAACGTAGAGCGGCGGCGGAAGGTGGTGTTCGCCGGAAGCCTCGCCTGAACAGATATGCTCTGGGTGGTGCCGTCTTGGCCTCCACCAACTCTATCTTGCTGGGCTATGGTGAGTACTCAGCACGGACTGTTTCCGTTATATAAGTTACGAATGTACATAATGTCTTGATGCTGCCCCAGAAAAGAGAGAAAAAGGTCCATGGCAGGATGAACTGGTGTATTAAGATTGGTCCACCACCTGTTTGACGGAAAGCAAAAGCCACGGTTGAACTTGATGTTGAATTTTTGGTTGTATACAAATGTGAACAGATATTGGGGTGATGAGTGGAGCAGTGCTATTCATCAGAGAGAGCCTCGCGATCACACCAACCCAGGTTGAGATCTTGGTGGGTTCGCTCAATGTGGTCTCGCTGATTGGATCTCTCGCCTCTGGCCGGACCTCTGATTTGATCGGCCGGCGGTACACGATAGTCCTTGCCGCCTCGACTTTCCTAATCGGTGCACTTCTGATGGGCCTTGCTCCATCCTTCATGTTTCTAATGGCTGGGAGGGTGGTTGCAGGGATTGGCGTAGGGTACGCCCTCGTGATTGGCCCAGTCTATGCTGCCGAGATCTCTCCAGCGATGACCCGGGGATTCCTATCTTCGTTGCCTGAAGTCTTTATCAATGTTGGGATTTTACTTGGTTATGTATCCAACTACGCCTTATCGGGCCTACCAGTTGATATAAGTTGGAGGCTCATGCTCGGGTTAGCTGGGGTGCCTGCGATCGCGATCGGGGCAGGCGTCATGACGATGCCGGAGTCGCCGAGGTGGCTGGTCATGGAGGGCAGATTCGAAGAGGCAAAGAGGGTGCTGATCAAGACATCAGAAGATGAGGCAGAAGCTGAATTGAGGCTCAATCAGATGAAGAGCAACATAGGAGTTGATGGTTCCACGGGCCCTGTTTCGGCCCGATGTCACGGGCAGGGCGTCTGGAAGGAGCTCCTCTGGAGGCCCACGAGGCCCGTCCGCCGGATTCTCGTAGCGGCCATCGGACTTAACTTCTTCATGCAGGCATCGGGGAACGACGCGGTCGTGTACTTTAGTCCGGAAGTCTTCCAAGATGCCGGGATTAGCGATAACCAACAGCTATTAGGGGTGACTATCATTATGGGACTTGCCAAGACATTCTTTGCCTTCGTTTCCGCTCTTTTCTTGGACCATTTTGGGCGGAGGCCTCTCTTGATGTTGGGCTCGGCTGGGATGGCCGTCTCCCTTGCGGGCCTGGGCCTGGGCTCGAAGTTCCTCGAGCGATCCGGGAGCAAGCCGACGTGGGCGATCGCGCTGTGCGTGGTGGCCGTCTGCGCGGACGTCTCGTTCTTTTCGATAGGGCTCGGGCCCATCACTTGGGTCTACTCGTCCGAGATATTCCCGACGAGGCTGCGGGCCCAGGGCACGAGCTTGGCCATAGCGGTGAACCGGGTGGTGAGCGGGGCGGTGGCGATGTCGTTTCTGAGCATTTCGAGGGAGATAACGTTTGGGGGCATGTTCTTTGTGCTTGCAGGAATCATGGGGTTGGCGACCGTGTTCTTTTATTTCTTCTTGCCCGAGACCAAAGGCAAGAGCTTGGAAGAGATTTGGACGCTTTTTGAGAAGGAAGACACTGCAAGCTCACAAAATTGAGATTGAGCAAGCATGGTTTTTCAAGTAAGAAGTTTCTTGGGCTTGGAATTTATTGCTTGAAGAGGGGGGGGGTGGGGGGTTGTGTGTTTTGTTTTGTAATTATATATATATATATATATATATATATATATATATATGTACTAAATATTCATTCCTTTTCTTTCTTTCTTTTGTAGATGAGGAGTATGATATTAGAAGTAACAATATCTTTTGCACGGTACTCATTTTAATACTATCGACGATTTGAGTGGTAAAAAAATCCAATGTAAGATTAATTTAAAATTAACGGTCCTACACATCTCGCTAATAAAGTGAAGTCAAGAAAATAAGAGATAAATGACGCAATTTCATGATTATTTACAAATTCATTTTGTTTTTCAAACCTTAATCCCTCCTCCTTTCTCTCTCTCTCACTCTCCTCCATCTTCAGTGACCGCCGGCTTCGATCTTAGGCCCCGTAGCTGCTGCCATCATCTGTCAATCTTTTTGCTCGGTAGGCAAAGAACCTGTTTGAGGCAGTTTTTCTTGTTGGGAACCCTTTCTCTTTGGGAAATGCACAATGGCTTGCTAGTGAGAAACTTTTGTTTTTGGTTGGTTCTTTCCAGTTTGGCCAACAGATTTTGATGACTGGTAACTTGTGTGAGATTCAGCCATTGTTGTTGTATTCAAAGGGTAATCCTAAAGGTAGTCCATTTAGAAATGAATACCACCTTCCACGGATTGGTTGAGTGAGAAAGTATGGTGCAGTTTTGGTAGTTCAAATGAACCTATCGTTGTAAGACGAGTCTTATCAGCCTCTATTTGTGTTGTGTATTCGTAAGCCCGTCAACTCTAATCCTCAGGCCATCACCTTTGGAGCTCTCAAACGAGCAGGTCGGATAAAAAATGGCCTAGCCTAAATTAATTCATTTAATCAATTTTGATCCATTTTCATATCCTACATGATCCATATTATTAAAACACTTCCTTATCTAGTCCAATCTTGGAAAATTTGTTTCTTATATATTTTTGAAAAAAAACATATCACTAAAATATCATGGACAATTTTTATTTCTTTTAAGAATTTTAATTATTGTTAAATTTTTTTTTGCTTTTAAGGCCAGTGAGGGATTTGTGGTAATACCGAGGCTGGGACGCCAAGCCCGGTACTATCGAGATCAAGCCCCAAGTCCTTAGTGCCGGTGCCTAGATTCATCGAGGGTTATCACTTTTAAAATTTTAAAATTTTCTTGTTTTCTCTTTTCGTTTCGTTCTACCTCCTTTCTCCACCGGTTGCAACCCCAGAGACAACCGACGGGCCGAAAACCGGCCACAAACACTGGCCCATCCTGACGAGCTCGAGCTCTTTCGAGGCCAGCGAGCTTATGGGCTAGGATCTTGGTGAGCAGAAGCTTGCCAGTGGCCGTCGCTGACCAGTAGCAGCAGAGGTAGGTGGAAAAACAAAACAGAAGAAAAGAAAACAAAGAAAAAAAGAAATATAAAATATAAAATATTAAAAATTTTAAATTTTAAAAATATTAAAAAAACCTATTTATGACCCACTTAAAATAGTTATCTTAGCTAACCCATTTATAACCCATTTAAAATTCATTTAGGGCCTATTAAATTTTTAAATAACTCATTTAGGCCCACTTAAGTTTGTTTTGAAACTTTTTAAGGTAACCTATTTATGACGCACCATTAGTAAATATGGGTTAAATTGAGTTTTAAACTCCATTTTGCCACCTCTAATGAGCCCCATGTCTGGCTAGCCCACGATTTTGTGTCATTGACTCTCCTCGAGGCTCTCGACCGATGCAGATGGTGCCGATAGCCATGGATGACTCGGTACCTAAGGTCGGCCATGATGGTGAAGCCGATTTTGTGGCCCAAGGTGCGGAGCCGATCATTGTCCCCTAGGTTGGTCGACTTGGCAACTTTTCCTTAGATGAAGTCGATTTAGTTAGAAAGTGCCACGTTGGACTTCAATTTTTCTTTTGAAAAAAAGGATTCGTCGAACTAAAAAGTTCAATGAAAAAAACCACCTAGGACTTTTTGACTGAATATGTCATCGGTAAACGTTCTTTCATCAATGTGGGACTCAAGCGATTGCTAAATATGGCCCCAAAGTAAGAGTTATAGGAGAGTTACGGCACTAAAGCGAGCGAGTATGAAAATTATGGCATTTATAGTGTTATTTTGCCTCAAATTAAGGTTTATTGACTTTTTCTTGACTACTTAATGTGCCAGGTTGCAGAGGGTAACAATCTTCTTCTCCTTTATAATTACAAGTGAGGTTTGTACTAGACACAACTATGGCGTACGTGTAAATGTCGGGTATGAAGTAGCTCATGCATTATGCACATATGGATTGTTATGTCACCGTGTTTTTAACTTGTCCAATTGCATTTAGAAGTAAGATTTTTGCAGACGAACAATTGTCGGTGTGGAAGAACTGATTCCGTGAATGCATGTTAAGGCTGGGTGTGGGGCCCGAGGAGTGTGTGCCCTACGGAAAAAGGGTGATGAAAAGACAAAATCGAGAACCAACGATCTAAGTGACCGGAAGAACCAATCCGATTTCACCCACTATATTTTTTACACTAGCTCTTATTATTCTTGTTCTGTCATCAGGTATTTTGCAGACAAATCTATGTCAACAAATGATCAAGCACAAGTAACTACAACATTTTAGAACTAGAAACAACATTCGTTTCCATGGATATTTAGGGGGTGAATGATAACCATTATGTTCAAGAAATAGATTTCCGGCTAGAAATAGTTCTTTTTATTTCTATTATTGGATGAGTTTTTGAGCAAAAAAATACGTTTAATAATGACATAAAATTTTTACTCCTAGAATAGAAATTTATTTGACAACTGTTGAAAATTTCTACTTCTAAAAAATGCGTCGGCCTACCGACGGCGGGAGGGTGGTGGCGGCGGGCGATTGGAGACGAAGGGCGACGAGCGACGGGAGGCCAAGGGCGGCCACCGAGAAGCGGGGGCTAGGGGAGGCCGACAAACGGTGATTGCCGGCGGATATTTGAGAAAAAGTGATATTCCTATTTCTATTTCTCGAAAAAGTAGAAAATTATTGTTTTTCATTTCTCCTTCAAATCTATTTCTAGAACAATTTTTTGTTTCGGAAATAAAAAATAGAATTGGGTTACCAAACGATTTTATTTCAAACCTATTTTTGAAATAGGTTTGGAACAGAAATTCTATTTCAAAACGTTATCATGCAAACCCACCCCCTTAGTCTTCATCTTCAACAAAGTAATTGATTGTATGTCAACAAATTCCAATAGGATGTACCAGAGAGAACAAGCCGAATTCCAGGGCGATGGGGGTGTACGGGGGGGACCACCGTCCTGCACATTCCGGCGATTGCTCGTTTGATCAATAGCAGGTTTGGAATAGGGATCAGGCTATTAATTTTGATTTGGCAAAATGTGCATGTCACACAGAAGGGTTCTTTCATCGTAAGGACAATCGATATGCAGCACGCCGGCATCATTATCAACAATAGCAAGACCAGAAAATTGCATGGTCAAAAGTAGAAGCAGACAATTTTGGAAACTTTGGCAAAAAATGACAGGCCTAATACTCCTCTCCACTTCTCATGCGCCATGCAGGACGGCCAATGTTGATTGGATATCCACATGAGATTTTTTTTTTTGTGTGTGGCTAAGTTAGCCAGAAAGACTAAATTAACTTTAAGTCAAAAAATTTAAGACTAAATTAACATTAATAAAAATATTTATGATTAAATCGACACCAATAAAAAATGTTCAACACTTTTCTGACACTTTTCTTAAAGATGCCGAGACTCGTTTATTGGTAAGAATTCTAGGTTGAGGCCGGGAGACATGGTCTCAAATCTCAACAGCTGCATTTCTTTAAAGATACATATAATTATGGAAGCGTTAGAACCATTTAAAGTGAAAGTCATCCGATATAGAAAATAGCAATCCGTTTTAATCTACAAACAACAATGATCTTGCTAGTGAAAGCTTTTCTCGTGTTCCCCATATTCTTGTCCCACTGCACATTCCTTTCATGGCCGTCTCAATTTCGAATGCTGAAGACGAGAGCCCACCATCTTCTCTCAACATCACCTTCATCAAAACACAATTTTTTAGTTTGTGCGACAGGTCCTTCGTGGGTGGTTCTCGATACCAGGATGGGAATCGGCTCATCCCGAAACCAATTTCCTCTACCGTGAGGCATCACCTTGACATGGGCGTACCTTAGCTCGTATGGTAATAGGGCGAGGCACGATTTTTTTTTTTTTTTTTTTTTTTTTTTTAAATAAAAAAAAAAATAATTAAAAAAAAAAAAAAAAAAAAAAATTTTTTTATTTTTTTCTTTTTTTTTTTTTATTTATTTTTTTTTAAAAATTTTTTTTATATTTTTTTTATTTTAAGGAAAAAATTAAAAATACCTCTCCCATTTACACCGGAGGAGGATCGGCCCAATTTATTTGGGAGCGTCAATTCTTTCTTTTTTAGGGGGGAGCCTATTTAGCTATTCACCCGATAGACGCGTTTCGAGTCCCTTTCTCTCGCACATGGCGACGGGCCCGGGGCCGGGACCGCCGATTCACTTTCAAGATCCACTCAGGGGGCAATAATACACCAAAGTAGATTCACATCTCGCCTTTGGGACGTTCTTTCTCCATTGACAAGATCCAAAGGGATGGAAAAGAAGGGAAAAATCCAAAGCCCCTTTGATCACGACGGGGACGGGTCGGTCCACAAAGCCGGATCCCATCCCCGCCCATGTAAAAATCCCGGTCGCCCTCGGGCTTTTAAAGTACGAATTGACGACGTTGTCCACTTTTGCACTTGTTTACAAGAGACTTGTTGCAGCATTTCGTCTTTCAGTGGGATTGGTCCAGCCCCCCGATTGGTATTGACTGGCCGTGTGTTAAAGAGATCGTCTTGAGAGCAACCCCTCTTCCACCTATTGGAATCTCGCAACAAAAAAAAAAAAGGTGGCTCCTTTATGAGTGAGGTTGTGAGGTTTTATTAATGGATAATCATTGCGAGGAGGCAACCCAAATGTGCCACGTAGAAAATGGTCATATCCAAATCGAGCCGTTTAAAACGTTTTCATATGGTGCAAATGTGAGGGCTCGTACCCAAATTAAGGTGAGAGGACCGAGTGAGCGAACGTAAGATCGAGAAAAGATAAGAGAGAGTGACGAGAGAGTTATGAAGGTGAATTAAGTCTAAGTGGGTTGCGAATCGAGTTGCGAAGCTATTTAATCCCTATATTATTTTTTATTTCATCATTTTAAACTCATTTACGATACATTTACCGAATAAAACTAATTTACAACCCGTTAAGCATGAGTTAAGAAATGGGCCCGTGACCCAATTTTGACAAGTCCTCTTTTTCGATGATCAGCCGAGAGCTGCTTCGACGCGCACATAAGCTCGACGCATCTCGGTCGTCTAACCATGTCGATCTCTTGTTCTCACAGCCTTTTTTTTTCTCCTTATTTTTGCTCTGGGAGCGGCTAGGCCGGTGGTTCCACTTAGGATGATGGCGGGACGGTCATTAGTCAGGCGCAAAATTATTTTGTAGAAATCGAAAGACTTCCTCATGCTGTTTCAATTTTTTACTCCGTATTTCCTTTTCTTTTTTGACCTTTTATTTTTTTCCTTATCGCAAGTTGAAATCGAGAGACAAAATCATAAGGCCCAGACAATCAATTTTCTTGGATACGAGAAAGTGAAAAAATTAATTAGACGCCAGAATATAAATAATTACAAGTAGAAAAACATTATTATTTACCGACCGTTAAATAAGATCCGTTGAGTCGCTTCCTTAAACATTATCACTTTAATTCGTTTCCTTAAATAAGACAAGAACATAATTCTCTTATAATTTTCATGTAATGAAAATGAGAAACTTGTTAAATAATTCTCCCATTTTGATGATGGAAAATGACCGACTTGAGCTGCTGTCAGCAAAGCATTTTCCTTTAGCTTTTTCATGCAATCTGGCTCGGCTCCTTGTCGTCATATATCTTTGCAACTGCACCAACCGAACACCCCCCATTTCTCTCCCTGCTCTCTTTTCTCTCTCCATCACTCGCGGTTTCCTTCGTTCTTTCTCTGTGCGACTGTGAGAGTGACGAAGCACAAATCGGCTGCCATGGACGACCCAAAAGCGCCAACTTTCGCCGCTTCTGATGTCGAGAAGCCTCCCGCGGCGAACAAGTACGTTCTGCTCTGCGCCATCTTGGCCTCCATGAACTCGATCCTCTTGGGCTACGGTGGGTATCGACTTTCGTCCCTTCGCTTTCACGAATTGAGCGCAGATTTTGTTTCTCGAGCCCCAAGTTCAAGTTCTAGTTGGGAATGTTGAAATGAGTAAGGGCGGGTTTATGTTTTTTCTGGGTTGATCGAATCGCTCCTTGGTTTTGAGGAATCGTTGCGAATTGGCGTGTTGGGTAGCGTAAGACGGTTGGAATTGTTTGCAATTTCTGCTGAGAATCCTCGGGAATCATTCCAAGGCGAGGTGGTGATTGTCGTTTGGTTTTTGCAGACATCGGGGTGATGAGCGGCTCGGTGATCTTGATCAAAGAGGACTTCGGAATCACGGACGTCCAAGTCCAATTCCTCGTGGGCATACTCAACGTCTGCTCCCTGGTCGGCTCTCTGGCCGCCGGCAAGACCTCCGACCTCATCGGGCGGCGCTATACCATCGTCGTCGCCGCGGCCACCTTCCTGATCGGCGCCCTGTTGATGGGCCTCGCCCCGTCGTACCCATACCTCGTGGCGGGACGGTTCGTGGCCGGCATTGGGGTCGGGTACTCCCTCATGATCGCGCCGCTCTACACGGCCGAGATTGCCCCAGCCTCGGTGAGGGGGATGCTCACATCCCTCCCGGAGTTCTTCATCGTGGCCGGGATCTTGCTCGGGTACGTCTGCAATTACGCCCTCGAAAGCCTCCCCGAGCGGTTCAACTGGAGGCTAATGCTTGGGATCGCTGCGGTACCGGCGGTCGGCCTGGGGTCAACCGTCATTTTCATGCCCGAATCGCCTCGGTGGCTCATCATGAAAGGCAGGATTGAGGAGGCGAAGAGGGTGTTGATAAAGGCTTCAAGGGATGAAGAAGAGGCTGAATCAAGACTCCAGGAGATCGCCCAAGCTGCTCTTGATGATGCCAATTTGGCCTCTTCAAAGGTCGGAGCGGGCAAGCGGTATGGAGGGAATTCCTCCATCCCTCGCCCGCCCTCCGCCGGATCCTCATCACCGCGATCGGGATGAACTTCTTCATGCAAGCCTCCGGGAACGACGCCGTGATCATTTACACCCCCGAAGTGTTCCGAGCAGCCGGGATCCACAACAAGAAGAAGCTGTTCGGCATCAACGTGATCATGGGCTGCACCAAGGCCACCTTCGTGATGGTCTCGGCCCTCTTCTTGGACCGGTTCGGGAGACGCCCGCTCCTGCTACTGGGCTCTGTAGGGATGGCCTGCTCCCTGGCGGCCCTGGGCCTGGGCTCGAAGTTCCTCGAGCACGCGGGGAGCAAGCCGGTCTGGGCCGTGGTGCTGAGCATCGTGGCGGTGTGCGCGGACGTCTCCTTCTTCTCGATCGGACTAGGGCCCATCACCTGGGTTTACTCGTCAGAGGTGTTCCCGCTCCGGCTGCGGGCGCAGGGCACGGCCCTGGCGATCTCGGTGAACCGGCTGATGAGCGGGGTGGTGTCCATGTCGTTCCTGAGCATCAGCCACCGGATAACGTTCGGGGCACGTTCTTCGTGCTCTGCGGGGTGATGGTGGCGGCGAGCCTGTTCTTCTACTGCTTCGTGCCAGAGACGAAGGGCAAGACATTGGAAGAGATCGGTGCTGTGTTCGAGGACAAGAGGGAGGAAGGTGATGAGCCTAAGGCAAAGGAGATGACACAGTTGTAGTGCATGTGAAGTAGAAGGTGCTTCTTAATACGTCTCTTTTCAGATTATGTGGGCTTGCGTGATGATATTTAGACTAAAGTAATGACAAATTACAGCACTTTGTTTTAAGTTTGGAGACCGGAACTGTCTCATATATTAATGATGAGAATGACGATAAATAGTATTTTATTTCGTGGAACATTATGGCTTTTCGCATTATCATTCAATTTGATATGTTTAAGGTGATATACTTAAGGATCGAAGATATCTAATTAGAGGTAGAGAGGGAAAATTATCAAAAAAGTTCGAAACCTTTTGAAAACTTATCTATTCAGTCCTAAATCTTTCAATTGTGTCAATTTAGTACTAAATATTTTGATGATTTGCCAATTCAGTCATAAGATTTTCAATAGTTCCAATTTAGTCCAAAACATTTTTAAATTATGCTAATTTAGTCCTAAGTCTTTTGAAGTTTTGCCATTTTTGTCCTATACTTATTATTTGAGTAATTGATCGAAAGGGCTAAATTGACAATTCGTTAAAATATTTGGGACTAGTTTGACAAATCACTAAAAGGTTTAAAACTAAATTGGCATAATTTAAAGGTTTAGGACTAAATTAGTAAGTTATCAAAAGGTTTATGATCGAATTGGCACAAATGCAATAGGTTTAGGATTTTTGGGCAATTTTCCTGGCAAAGAGAGATCTTCCCTTCTGGGTAGTCTTATCGAATTTTTTTTTTTTGGTTTTAATCCCTGCAATTAGTCCATTTGATTTCCCTAATTGTCGTATCGATTTCTTGTTTAGTTTTTCCGGTCGGAAATTCAATTCAATTTCTATTCCCCTAATTGTTATTTTGCCAAGTGTCGTGCCTATAAAGGATACCCAAAATCCTTCAAATTGCCTAATTAAGATTAGTAAGATAGGATTAGGCAATGATTATGCTCTAAATTTATGTTGCCTGCCTTACGTTTTACTCTCGAATCGGGGAAACCTTTCCGAGGTCGATGAATACGATGGTCGAGACAGAGCGCAATTGGAACGGAATGAATTGGCCTTGGCCCACTAAATTCAGTAGAAACTGTCGTCTTCCATGAATTAACGCCGAAAGATCATGAAGTAGGGTGGGGGGATGATGGGGACCGACATGGTACGAGGTAAAAAAACATGCATGCATGGAGAAAGATGAAAGACCCGTGCGCGACGAAGAATCGGTAGAAGATAAGCAATCGATCAGCAACTCCCGTGCTCAAGACCATCGCCGGCAACAGCCGCAATCGCCACCCACGACATCATCGAAACGCCTTGAAGAAATCCTTCTCACGAAGGACTCCCCTGACTCGCCCCACGGATTCGAGTTCGGTGACCCTCGACGACCTCCTCTGGGGTCGTCATTGCCGTCGGCAAGCAAACCCAGTGCTCCCTGCTCCATTCGTCCCTTCCCGAGGTCCGAAAACCGGTCGAGAACGCAAACTTACAAGTTGTCGGCGCCGCCGCCCCTCTTGGGGCGGTGGAGGTAAACAGGGCGGTGAAGGAGGGAAATGTGCCTCTGGCGGAAGCAAAAGCCAGCTCTTTCTTCGTGTGCTCATTGATGTTAATCGCGAGACCTATTTGGAGGTGGGTAGTTCAATCCCTTCTTTCCGCGCTAGGGTGTAAAGTGACGCTTTTAAGCATTTCTTTGGTTACAAGAACACAAAAGCACTTGATGAACGGGGCTAGGGCCACCCGCTATCTCCTCTAGTCGTCTGCGTTCGTATAATTCTACTGAAATTCAAGTTGTTAATTTCTTCGTTTGCCTGAATTTTTCTTATCCAGAGTCACCACGGGACCCGTTTTTCCTTTAATTAAAAGTCGAAGAACTGCTTTCGATGAAAAATATTTCATTGCGAGAGAAATTCTGGCAAAACAGCTTCCAGAAACTAATCCACTGGTGTAGCAAAACTTCCTTCAACACCATGAAAACTATAGCCTTGTCGCATGTCGGAGTAGTATTCAGAAAAGACCTTAATCAAAGCAAAGAAGAGAAAACATGACGGCATCATCTTCCCGGTCGTATCTATGATTGAACCAAGCGAAGGCATTTTCAACTGCAGCTTTCCTGCGTACATCTACACCTTCGGAAGTTTCGGCGACTTCTCACATTCTCTCCAAATCTCAACGAGACGGTGCCCTTTTATGGCTGCTGATAAAGTTAGCAGCTTGTTGGGTTTCTTTCTTTGTCGTGGCATTAGTTGTATCGGATCGATCCTAACACGACCACGAACCCTAAACTTTGTTGACGTCAAAC
The DNA here is from genome assembly GCA_021437795.1 of Rhodamnia rubescens. Taxonomy (NCBI): domain Eukaryota; kingdom Viridiplantae; phylum Streptophyta; class Magnoliopsida; order Myrtales; family Myrtaceae; genus Rhodamnia; species Rhodamnia rubescens. Next base: position 454,419 of record JAILYA010000002.1, on the reverse strand, counting down.
ATGATTCACGAAATCGTTACCAAAGTCGAGGGCTTTTCTATTGTGCCGTACGACTTATGCCGCGATATTTCCGGCCACGATACTGACCAACGGGTAGTAATGATTGATGTGAACCTTTGGATTACAAAGTATGTAGGCCGACGGGTCAAAATATCGCAGTGGATTTGGCATGATCGGTAAAACCTAAACTTTTTAATAATTGGCTATATATGTCGATATATGTAATATTTTGAGGTAAATGGTATCGGTTATGAGCCATTCTCGGACCTTAAGCTTTCGCGTAAAAGATTATGATCTATAGGTCATTTGGTGGGTAGGAATGCACTTCAATTGGGATGGAAAAATTCATACTAAACAAATTCAAAGAATGGATCATCGGTGAGTTTATTTTGCGAAAAATAAACGATTTAAAAAATATTTTTTAAGATTAATTACTTATATCGATTATAAAGCCAAATGAACGAGTGAATAATATTCCTATAATCAATGAACAATTAATAGGATCGGATCGCATTGCAAACATTTACGGTTTACGAATTTTTCTTTTTCCTTTTGCACGAATGGTATAGCATTGAATCCTCCGAATGTTGATGAGCAAAAAAAAAATTCTCAAACCCAAAGTCAATCTATTGATAATTGACATATCAATCTTTTGCTAGTTGTGAATTGGAATAATATCGCCACAGAATATGAATGTTACTAAGTAGGTTTTAATAGCATAATGATGAAGATCATGTTTCTAACTATTCAAAAAGTTGATTTCCTCATCAATATATGTAAACTATAGGCTATGTGTAAAAGAGAGGAAGGAATTTTTTTTTATTTTGCAAAACATTTATGGGTTTTCACATTATCATTCAATTTGATATGTTTAAGGTGATATACTTCAAGATTAAGGATATCTAATTAGAGGCAAAGGGAGATCTTTGCTTCCGTGTGATCCTATTGAAACATTTTCGTTGGTTTTGTCGTCCTCAATTAGACCGTCCTCGTCCGAACTTCGATTCAATTTCTATTCCACCATTGTTATAACGCCAAGTGTCGTGCCTACAAAGGACAACCCCAAATCCGTCAGATTGCTAGATCAAGATTGGTAAGATATCGTTAGGGGATGATAAAGCTCGATTAGTGGATCCCTCTTCCCTCGTGTACATCACTTGACATGCATTGCGTCATGATCTGTCGGAATAAACTTTTGTTGCCCAATCCATGGTGCAATGGTCCGACTCTCTCTCTCTCTCCAATAGGAAAGCTTCGGGCGCTTCGTCCTAGTCCGTGCCGGTTCGCGAAGAGGAAGACGAGCAAGGGCGGATCGACGAGCGACAGCATTTGAACCCTGAGCTAGAGCAGCAACATGTGGGGATTACATATCCAGGGGGATTTCGCCGAATTCGATGACGGGTCGGCGGCGATCCGAGACGATACTTGGTCTTGCATCATCGTGTTCCTCAACTTATTGTTCTTTGGTGTGTGTCGGCTCTGTAATTGGTTCACGTCTTGAGTATCTGAATTATTTCTTTGGGATTGCGTGACTAGCCTTTCAAATGCTTGGCGCTTTTCTTTGTCGATTTCCACTGTCGTTTGTATTTGCCGAGTGGAAAGCCAAGGTGCATGATCATGCTTGGAATTTTTGCTGTGTCTATGACTCTTGTCGCGACCTGTTTTTCTCTTTCCCGAGGTTCCAATAGGTTTAGAGGTATTGCTATGAATCAATAGCGTGAACTCTTATAAGCTTTATCTCGCGTGACGTTGAATTTAATTTTTATGAATAGCAACCTAAAAAGTCATTAAAAGTCGCCACTAGCCTCTAGGGGTCGACTAAGAACCAATCGAGAAATAGGTGGGTCGTCTTGATTCCTACGCAACCAATGAATTTGTGTTCGGGGACTTGTTTATACTAATCGGCTAATCGGCGTCCTTTCGATACTTAACCGGTCGATATAACCTTAAGTGACCACACATTAAGCTATTATTCCAAGCCTACCAGGTATCGAACCAATGTTAGATGATCATACAAAATGTTTTTATGTCATTTTCGTGCAATTGCTAGCTTAATCAGTACCCTAAAATTAGGAAAGGAATTTATCGAAATGCATTGCTTTGTAAATAAACACTCAAGTATTGAAAACATGCAAACCAATCGAAATTAGCTACAATTCCAAATGCCAAACCCGAGACATGATCGGTTGTACAATGAATTAGACTGGACTGGACATCCGTTGATTGCCACCACCAAGCCCCAATGGGTTGTCATCTTCGTGAACATCGCTATCGATCGCCACACCGGAATATCGATCTCATGCTTATGAGCATTTACAACATGCATTTATTCAAAGCGAGATAATCGGTAAAGTTCGATCGATTGAAGGATAAATTGGACATCCCGCATTTAAACCTTAACCACTATGCTAATCTAACTGCCTAGGCATGTGTCGCAAATCAAATCACTCATCCAAACGTGCAAAGTCTAACTAAGCTATGCGAATGAAACATAGGAATAAGCCAATAATCAACCAGATAAAATCCTAATTAGACAAAAATAGACAAACAAAGGCGTTTTCTTATCCATTTTTTGAAATTTTCTTAATTTTTAGTAATAAAAGCGAACCAGGTCGGGTCAAGTCAACCCAACTCAGTTGGACTGAACTCAGACCTCCATGGTCGGAGTCTCACGCGGACTGAGCTCAAACCATGAGCCTAGCCCGAACTATACAGCTCAAAATTCATACTACAAAGACTACGGCAAAAAACCAATCTCTTACATCTATAATAAAGACAGAACGAACGAACAAGAAATATTTTCATAATCAAAGGACAATTAAGGATCGGATCACATTGAAAGCATTTGCTGTTTACTCTTCTTCCTCTTATGGCAGGACGGTACAGCATTGAATTTGAATCATTAGAACGTTGATGAGCCAAAAAAAAACTCGAATCATCAGGACGTGACCATAGGACTCCTTAGGCTTAGGGATTACCGATAAATCAACAATGAAATTTTTTTAAAAATTTTTTTCTCAAACCCTAAGTCAATCTGTCGATTTCCGCGGCATCATATGTATTAGCACCAACGCAATATTCCATTCGAATGGAGCGTTTCGCTTAATCCAAATGACAACATTGATTAATTATTTTCCCTCGAGATTGTCACATAATCTCCAGCACTTTATATCTTACTTTCAAATTAAATTAAATTAACCATGAGAGTAATCAAAGCCAATGATACATAAACAGCCGACATATCCGCCTCACCATCCGAGATAAACAAGAGGACCTCAGTTACCACATCCTAGTTATGAGCTTCCTTTAAGGTTTGAATCCGAAAAACCAAGCTGTTGAAGTCATTGCATGGTTGAGCAGAAACCTGAAAAGGGGCGATTTATTATTATGGACGTATGAGCCCATGAATGATTTGCCCGATAAGACCGATTTTCAGGACCATATTAACTTACACTTGCGTATTACATTGTATGATGAAGCACGTCGATTAAATATTAAAAGCTCAGTCAAGCAAATTGGTTATGAAATCGAAACCCGTATCTACCTTTACTTAAAAGAAGATGTACATGGACCTATAGGTCTAGACGAAATAAGTATTCCACCACGGCATGATTGATTTTGTTAACAACGTTAGTATCAATTTTTTTTTTTGCTGTTTTTTTCCAACGTAACATCGAAAAAAAAATGCCGGGAATGTGAATGTCAATATAATTTGAACAGGAACTATAATGGATTGACCTTTTGAAATCACCTGATGATTAAAGACAAAGAGAATAGGAGCTCGTGACCCTTTGAGACTTTGAAAACTTTCTCAATTTGCACATTTATCTAAAGACATTGCAATGCAGGCATCGTGTTCTCGAGCTTTGATTTGAAAGGTCGATAGGAGAAACAAACCAGAAAGTGGACAAGAAAGCCCGCGACAAAATAAGACACTAAAACATTCTTATTTTGTAATTGGGAAATGGGCACATGATGAGGATGACAGTGATGTCTCTGATCTAAGATTCTCCTATGCAAGAGGTCTCCTCCTACCGACAATTTTATTATTATTATTATTATTCGGGACAAGGAAGAAGACGACAAAAGCTAAGGCGAAAGATTAATATAGATGTAAGCAAGCACGTAGGGGAAAAAATCAATGTAGAAATTAGTGAAATATTATATGATTGTAATGCTATAAATGGATTTCGCATGTACTGTACTCTTAACGGGCTTAATGGTTTTAAAGACTATAGCGGTATGCGCATTTGTCCGATCGAATCGGAGAATTTGAGCACGATTCATTACGTTTCATATGAAATAATTATCCAAAAAATCGTAAATCTTTTATACGGCGGCCAATTCAATCCCGAACCTTTCGATCTTGCCAATTTAATCTTAAACCTCTTGACAATCTGCCAATTTAGCCTAAACCTTTCGATTATGTCAATTTAGTCATAAATTTTTTAAAATCTTGTCGATTTAGTCATAAACTTACTATTTGGATAATAGGCCAAGAGGACTAGATCGACAAATTGTCAAAAGATTCAAAACTAAATTGATAAATCATTAAAGAGTTCTTGACTAATTGGCATAATTGAAAGGTTTAGGACCAAATTGGCAAATCGTCAAAAGGTTTAGGTCTAAATTGATAAATTTGAAATGTTTAGGATTGAATTGGCCATCATACAATAGATTTAGGACTTTTTTGACAAATTTTCTTGTCTAATTTCACCAATCTCCGGGGGATGAGTCGCATCCATACTTCCCTACACACGTCGAGTGTATTCGTTATCTTTTTCGAACTTCAGGCTTCCATCTAGTACGACAATCGAGATAGTCGAGCAAATAATACTATTCACCCTTCTCACAACACACAAAACAAATTTAGAATTTCTATTGACTAAATCTTCATATAAAACATTCCACAAAATGAATACAATTGTCAAAATTAAAACTCGAATACCCTAATTTACACAACTTACAGAATCGATAAAGTCTGCTGCTCGACGCCATGGGAATCCAAGTTAACTCGAATGTCGAACTCATGGCCATCCCAAAACTGAAATTTACGTAAAAATTTTAAATATATCAGATTTGTTTGAATAATTTTTTTTTACCTCACTATTTTCTTTTATTTTCTTACGACTCCACCTTTTTTGCCATGCTAGCCAACTTTTGATTTTTTTTCCTTTCGAACGGTAACAATTTGAAACGCCATTAAAATTAAGTTAAAATACATACGTGGTTACTAGTTTGAATTTCATTGTATCTATAATGGCTAAAAATGTTTTCGATGAGTACACTACAGAAAAAAAAAAAGATTGAGTTTTACATTGAAGTAATTATTCAAAGTGTTGAAAGGTTCACAAGCGTAAATCTTTTTTTTTTTTTGTAATGTTGTCGGATTATTCAGAATTTTTTGTCAAGATTTCTTTCCAAAGTCGCTCCATGATAGTTTGGGGTTGCCAATTCCTATATATTTATAGAGTTTCTTCTTCCTTTTTATAAGATTTTTTAAATTTTTTTCCCCACTTATTATCAGTTCTTGAAGCATGATCACCCTCTCTTTATAAAGTCAGCAACCTAGGGGGGAAATATAAAGTCTTCCTATCCATCTCTCTTTCTTTCACTACAATGGATTTGCGAGCGAAGAAGCTGCGATTCTCGCGCATGTTCCGGCCCTCCTTCGCCGCCTCCTGCAGCTCCCGAACCATCGCCCAAGTCGTCCACCGATCCGTCCTTATTCCCCGACCCTCCTCCCCGCCTGATTCCACCCGGACCATCTTCAGCGACTCCGACGGCCCCCGATTCCCGCGCCGAACCTCGTCCGAGCGGTATCCGCCGTCCGTCCTTAGGGACGACGACTACCTCGGCCGCCGGTGCCCTCCCTCGACGCCTGTCACTCCCTTCATCAGAAGACTACCCCAGCAGCCGGTGCCCTCCCTCTTAGAAAATGATCCCAGAAGTCGGGTCAGGCCCAACGAAAGACCAACCGAGAAGAAGGCGACGGTGGCGACGAAGGAGGAGGAGAAAGAGAAGTGCCCGTACAGCTCGTCGACCACGTCGCAGGAGGACTGGTTCAGCGGCGACGACGACGGCAAGAGCGACGCGCGCCTTCTCCACCTCCCGCTCCCTCTCCCCGGACTCGTCGGAGACCCGCCGGCGGCGGCGGAGGGGCAGCGAGGCCGGAGCCGGGGTGCTTCCGCTGGCCGGCGGGGAGATCAAGGACAGCTTCGCGGTGGTGAAGCGGTCGAGCGACCCGCGGGGGGACTTCCGGCGGTCGATGGTGGAGATGATAGTGGAGAAGGAGATGTTCGGCGCGGAGGAGCTGCAGAAGCTGCTGGAGTGCTTCCTGGCGCTGAACTCGCACCACCACCACCTGGTGATCCTACAGGCGTTCGCCGAGATTTGGGAGGCGCTGTTCTCGAGCCGGTCGTGAGGAAGATGACGGCGACAACGACTCCTAATTTCTCGCATATTTCGTTTCCGGGGGTCGTCGCGTGTAGAGAGATATCTTGTTTAGCGTTCTAACTTGGATTGACCGATCGATCCAGGAGGACCATCATCGTAATTTTGCATGTATATTCCCATCACCATCTTCCCGATTCTTGTAGTCTTCGTTTCATCTCCTTTTCTGCCGTTGATTGGTCAAATTGAAAAGCTGTCTCGCATGGCTTTTACCCATCATCCTCTTCACCATGGACGGGTGACGGCTTCTTCCTCTTAAGGAGTTTGCAATCGAAGGGGGCCGAACCCCGGAGCACCACCTCTTAAGTGACGACTTCGCAGATATATCGGAAACTTATCTCGAATTTCACTTCAACGATCACTTACTCGAGGAATGATAATGGCATTGGCAAAACTAGGGATACGTGAATGGTCATCAGGATCGAAAAGAGAAGTATGATTTCCTAGGTAAACAATTTTGGAACCGAGCTAGCTTGCGTTATGCTTCCCTCTTGTACCAACCCTAAATGGACGAAACACGCACAGATAGTTGTATAATCAAATAACCATGTACATGTGCTTGTTTTATATGGCGAAGTGAAGACTATTGAAAGTCTATTGAGATGCAGTGGATATGAGAAATAAGGGCACCACCGAACCGCCCTAAGCAAGTGAAAAGACAAAAAAAAAAGCCTGCATGCTTTGACAAATGATTTAAGGTTTAAACTGCTGGTCTTCGTCTTATTTAAATGCATTCCTATGCTTAAGCCTTCCCCGACAAACTTATTAGCATTAACACAAGATGATCCTAAATTATACAAATGAAGAGGAAAAAAGAAAAATTCTCATCGTGAGTTATTTACTATGGGATGCATAGAAGCAAAAAAAAAAAAAACCTCGTTCGAGTTCATATAAAAGCCAATTAATCTTTAGCTGGATTTCACCCGTAGAGAGATTAGACACTAGCAAATTGATCTAACTCTTTAATAATATGACGATTTTGGTGCCAAGAGATTAAACTTTTCTTTTGTTGAGTAGAAGAATCGTAATGGAGGCAGTACCTCTAAAATAACCACTCATAAATCAAAAAAAACATAGATTACAATGGACCAAAGAAAATAACATTTTGAGCCCCGCCGACTGTTTCAAAACTTCAAGCAAGATAGATGGAAACTTTGTTCAATATTTGAAACATTCCAGGTGCTCCCATAAAAAGACTCTGCTAGCATAACAAGCTTCGGGAGCGACTGTGAGAATAACAATAAGTCGTAAGTCAACAAAATCTTAAAAGAGTGGTCCCCATAATAATCTTTCATTAGTCGTTGTTTTTTATTTTGTGTGGCCCAAAATAAAGAACATAACGGTCATCCAAATACGGTTATATAATCAATTTCCCCTTGCAAAATATGTAATAAGCGAAGCAAACTAGGCGTGTGGGAAAGACTAGAACTCGAAACCTCCTTCTCTAATGCTATGGAAAATTCGATGAGATCACGGTCGACTATTTAAAAAAAAATTTAAATTGATAAATGGAGGCGTGATTTATCATTTAAATGTTCTAACACAAAATGGGTCAACTTAGCCTTCGGAAGATATCTTCCAAAAAGACTAAGACTATCTTATCTTATTACTACACACAACAAAGGATTGGCTCGAATCTCTTTGCGTCTTCCATGAGAACAAGCTTACCAATTATTTCAAAACCTAAGTTGAGTTTCGCATACGCTACGCCTACCTTCGGTTGTACCCAACATCATCGCGTAAAATATGCAGAACCCAATCACCGAACTTACGCATCGTGGGGATCCAGAGCGCACCAGCTGCTACTAAATTTAGACCTAAGTGTTACACATTCAAAGACCTAATTTATTCTACACCAATATGGCGCACGGTTTTCCCATCTTTCTTTCTTTCTTTTTCTTATTATATGACGGATTATGAGTAGAACTATCTCTTATGTCGACCCAAATAATCAATTTCGGCCGTTGGATCTTGATTTTTTCCTGCCTGCGGCGTAGAAAACTGTTGATTCGAGAAGGGCGTCGACGACAGGATTAGCGGAATGGATGGCGACAAGACAGCCAACTGCTCCGGTTTTCTTCTGCAACGCAGTTTGCAGGTGGAGCGGTAGAGACAAAACGTGGTGTCGGGGCGTGTTAGGTGCATCCAAGATTTAATAACATTAGCAAATTAAACTATTAGTTCGTATCCCGACAAAACATCAAAACTATAAAGTTTGTGACAAAGCAGAATCACCCTACCACCACACACCAGCGTTTGAGCAAAGAGCTTCGTGCTTGGCATCTTCTGAGTTTCATGCCACACCTTCGTGATCTACCACCACGCACGCACACCACCTTTGAGATAGTCTTGTCTTTGTTTGTGGGATCGTCGATGACCTCTTGGTGCCTCATAAGATGTGTAAGGCTGTAATGTTGCATAAGCCCTGATCCCGGTTTAGGAGTTCGAATCGGATAAAGGAAATCCGGTAACACTATAATGTCGCGAAGCCACGGAATTGGTAGGGAGACGGCGGTAGTCGTGGAATTAACGCCGGTGGTTAGATAGGTGGCTGCTTGCGAAAGCAGCATGGGAAGATGAGGTGAACTTCAAGAGATAATTATTCGTTGTGGAATGACATATGAGATTTCGTGGAACCACCGTCTATTGTTCTAAAAACTTAAAACTGTTGAATGAAGGTCTAATTTACTATTTAAATATCATAACATGCCAAAAAAAAAAAAAACTCCTTTTGGTTATTTGGTTTCGCAATATCCATCAATGATTGAGAACAAAGAACTTATCATCAGTAAGGTTCTTAAAGTATACCGATTTTGTATATTATATGTGACAAGCGTTGCAAGTGAACCTCATTAGCCCATAACATTAGGGGTGAGCATCACTCCCGATTCAAACCCGAAATAGGACTAAACCCGGATCGGTCAAGGCCGGAGGAACCAGCCTTGACCGGTCCAAGTCTCGATTGAGATCCTACACTATTAATTTCTAACTGGGAATTGGTCTTGCAAGGCCAATTCTTGGGTGGAACCTGGATTGAACCCGTCCAACACGGGACCCGAGTTTAAGTTTCTCATTCGGCTTTCTCTAATTTTTTACTTTCTCACTTCAACTTTGGCTCTATCAATTGTCTAATCTCTTTCATTTCATATTTGAGTTGTCTCTCTCTAGTGGCGCCGGTCAATCTTTCTCTCTTTCATTTCGCTTGACTGTCTTACATCCTCGCTCAGTGCACGTTACAATCCAAAGCCTCATTTCCACTCTGCGACCCCCACCCGATGAAAGCGTGCTCCCCCTTGGTGTCATCGATCCAGAGCACAAAGTTGTGGGCGGACGAAGAGCTTGCTTGTAGCCTAGACCCTCGACGTGGATCTCGCAACGGTCCTCGCAGGAGAAGACACAGTGTCGGCCATGCCAAAACTTGGTGACGGAATTGAGGCCTTGTGTCACCATATCTTGATTTGCGACGCCCTTTTAATCGTCGATCATGTTGAGCAGGTCATCCTGGATCGCTTTGCCTCCAGGTGAGCTAAAATTCGAGTTGGCCGAGTCGAGATACAATTTGAGTCACAGGGGTTGGTTTTCGATTTTAGGCAGGGGAACCTAACTGACCTCCAGAATCTATCAACTCTAGATAGCTTAGTGTATAATCTCGCACAATATTTTGGCCTTGTACTATGACGTCTTTCGATTTCTATCGACACCCTTTATGGGTGAACGTATTGTTGCCGACCTCCATGCTAATAATACAACTGCTTTGTGCGGGCCTAATTGAGGTTACCTCTCTGCGATCGAGCCCAATCAAGAGGCCCAAGTTTCGGTCAGGAGACCATTTCTCGTCCACATGGAAGTGCGTTTCTTTCGATTTGTAACGATGGAACAAAGGCTGATGTATCCGTCAACGTCATCCGAAAGTATCTATAGAATCGATACCACAAGAAAAAATCAACTCGCATCAACCACAATATAAGAATTCTAATTCAAACATAACTAAATTCATGGTCCCATTTGTTTAACGAAAAACATATGATTTAAAAAATATTTTTTTAAAAACGATTGCTTGTATCAGATTTGAAATGATCGATCAACAAGAAATATTTTCACTATCGACAACAATTTACGTCCCAATATTTTCATGGACGACAAAAATAATTTCACATGTTCATTTTAGAGAGCGAGATGAACGATCGCTTTTAATTATCCATTTTTCGTGAAATAAACGGAGCTTAAATGTGAACAATATTCATACTTTTAACTTATCAATTAGAAGTATTATTAGAAGAAAACGTAGCTCGTAGTTAAAGAGTTCCACAAGGAAGACATGCATATAAAGTCATATTGTATTTGAACATTAAAATGTCTACGTGATTGACGTCGAGTTTCAAGTGATTATCGCTCACATGATATCGCCTTTCATACATAACATTCAATGATAAATAGATGTGGGGAGCCAAGCCTCGGATAAGCCCTTCAACTAAGGGTGATCGGTTCCACGAATTGTACATTGCAGATTAGGAACATGGAATCTACTCTGTCGGATCCCGCATTTCGTTTTTGGAACAGGAATCGCCTACTCTTTCTTTCTCTGTTCTTTTTTTCTTTTATTTAGTTGCTTAACTAATGCATTATTTTCATGAAACGGTAAATTAGGACACCCCAATGGCCTTCTTATGTAGGAATGGTCAATCTCATTATTATATATTTTTTTTTCAGAAGTACTCGATTAAGAGACTTGTGGTGTCGCTTTGAACCGGTTCACAAATTTTTTTCACAAGGAACCGAACCGGTTTTCATGTGGAACGGTTTGAAATCGGCCGGGCAAGGGCGGCTCGGAATAACACCCGACTCATTCCGTGCTGCTAGGGTTTACTGGTGCCTCGTTTATAAACGTGGGGTGAGGCCTCGTCAGGGTCGCCGTCTTCCTTGTCGCATCCTCCGACAGTTGCGATGGACTGTACAAATCTCTGCTCGCTCTTCTCAGATGTTCTCTCCAATTCTCTCCGGCTGATTTGATGTGGGATCTTCATCAAGATCAACAGGTATGCTCCTTAATCATCGTCGCACTTTCTCTTTTCCTCCATGCGTCGTTCCATTTCGTTCAAGTAGGTCATGAGTGCTCCTTTTTCTGAGTTTCCTTTTGGTCGCTACCGCCGCCCTCGCCCCGCCCGCCAGCTCACCGGCGCCCCCGAACCTCCACCTCTAGCTATGGCTGCTACCGCGACCTCAGATCCGAGGTTGCGAACTCTAAATCTGAATCTGAGGTCGGACGCCTCCGATTAGTCGGCCGCAGCGCGTGCAAAGTGGGGTGGAGGGCCGATGGTGAGATGTCGGCGGCGGGTGGAGCTGAAAAGCTGGCCGGTGACGATGTTGTTGATGTCGGGAAAGTGGCACCTCTGTGAATAAATCCTTGCCACTGAACGTAATAAGCTGATTAGACACCATTCGCTAGGTGAGCTATTTGTGTCGATGCTTATGCTAATTAGTCAATGATATTCAGTTTTTGTCGTTTGAAACTTAAAACCTTTCGAAAAAAATTAGAACCAAGTTTTACAGTTGGAATTTTAGTGCCAGACAATGCACATGACTTCCTACATTGCATGGCGCTTAGTCCCTTTTTGTCTAAGAGCAGAGCAATCCCAGTGGTAATTTTTAATGAGCAGTTAAGGGCGGAGTCAGATAAAAGAAGAAATGTATTGTCCAACATCCTTGCCTCGTTTTGTAACCATCCTGCCCTAATTTTTTTGTCTCTGTGCTACTGCTTGCAGAAGACGCAGCATGTCTAGTTGGTTGGTCTTTAGAGCCTAGGACATTGACCCGGATCATCTCCAAGCTGTTAAAAAAGACTAAGGTTTTGATCAGTACTCTCTCAGAACTATGCTTCTAGCAGATGGTGTCTTGGTGAATTGGTTCAAATGATGGAGTGCAAGAATAGCAGAGGACATGTAGTCTTGCCTGTACTTTACAAAGTGGAAACAAAGGATGTGGAGCACCAATTAGGGATGTCAGCGGAGAGATTTTGGTCCCGTAAGAAGCATTTGGATGAAAAGGTTGTGGATGAATGGGAGGAAGTGTTCACAGAAATTACGTCCCTAAAAGGATGGGATTCCGAGAAAGATGTCAACAGGTACAGTTTTTCTTGAACCTTCTTTACTCGTGCATTGACTATTTGCCTTTCAATATATGACATGTGATAATATAGAGGTGAGAAATAGACAACTTCGATGAGCTGGGGCAATCCATTCCAAAGTCAGCTTGTTCATGTACTGTATTGAGGTTTGTTATACAGTATTGTAGCCTTGCACTTAACCTCTAATTCTACTTGGCAGATTGCAAGGAGACTTGGTAGAATTGGTTATCATGGAGGTTTTGAGTGAGTTACGTAAGGCCTTTGGACTAGTTTTTACCAAGCAACTGGTCGGAATCGACGGTCGGATGTCACGATACTTGTGTATTGTAATTCTAGTACTTCTCTCTTTGGTACTATGGCATGGGTGGTATTGGCAAGATAACTTCACTAAGGTGATCTACAACAAATTTGCTTGATCAATTTGAATATCAATCTTGAATATTTGCATAACCAACTAACCTCAAGTGAAATTGAAGGAAATCATGAGGCTTATAATGAGGATGAAAGAATAAATTTCATTTTACCCTATTTAAGGGTAAGAAAGTCCTTATTTTCCTTGATGATGTGAATGATAATGATCACTTGAAGGTTTTGGTTGGATATCATAAGTGGGTTTGGCTCGGGAAGTAGGATTATCATTACCACGAGAAGCAAAATTGTTCTTGATGATACTAAGCGGACATCGGGCATGAACATGAGGTAGACAACTTCCCTTAGCTCTCGAGGTTATGGGTTCAATTTTGTCAAAAAAAGTCCTCATTGTTCTTGATGATGTGGATGAATATGATCGAGTTGAAGTTTTGGTTGGAGATTATGAGTGGTGTAAGTCCGGAAGAAAGTCCTCATTCTCCTTGATGATGTGGATAATAATCCTAAGTTTATAAGTAGTTCGGTTCGGGAAGTAAGATTATCATTATCACGAGAAGCAAAATTGTTCTTGATGATGCTAAGCGGATGATCATGAGTGGTGTAGGTCTGCAAGAAAGTCCTCATTCTCCTTGATGACGTGGATAATAATGATCGATTTTGGTTGGAGATAATGATCGATTTTGGTTGGAGATCATAAGTGGTTTGGTTCGGGAAGTAAGATTATCATTACTACGAGAAGCAAAATTGTTCTTGATGAAGTTAAGCGGACATCGAGCATGAACATGAGGTAGACGACCCCCTTAGCTCTTGAGGTTGTAGGTTGAATTTTGTCCAAAAAAAAAAAATTTCATTGTTCTTGATGCTTGTATTTGTAGAGGTTGTAGGTTAAATTTTGTCCAAATAAAAAAAAATTCATTGTCCTTGATGCTTGTATTTGTATTGTTGAATGAAGGCCTTGGCCATATCCTCCCATTTTTTTTGATCTTGTTGGGCTCCAAGAGAATAAACCATTGTTTGGCTGGTCCAGTGAGGCTTTCTTCAAAAGTTTGGGTCAATAGATGCACTTCAAGTATGAATATTAGATAATAGATCAGTCTTTCATCTCCTTTAGCGGACTTGTCTCCTCCAACTGAATTTGAGTTTCTCTCTGAAGAAGTTGTATCGAACGGCTTCTTGGTCATGGGATCAATTTTGTGCGGAAATAGTATGTGGTTTTGGAAAGAAGTTGAAGATAAGCTACAAATTATTACATTAGGAGCTATCAACCAAGAGGTCTTGGTAGAGAAATTGTTCATCAAGAAGCTTGTAACAAATATCAAAGCCAGCACAGGTTGCCGGTCTATGATGAAGCCTTGAAAGTGCTAGAGAATAATAAGGTAACAGTTATCTGTCTTTCTTTTGTTTCACCTGTTTAAGTCCTCTTCTTTCAAATGAATATTAATCCTTTTTCAAATAAATATTGATGCAGCTCCATTGAATTCCCTGGTTGTTTCTGAATTTAAGTGGATTGAGTGGAATGGATGTCCTTTTGTTGTGGTTAATATGTATCTTGAGAATAGAATTTCAGTCATGGTAAGAGAGGGAAAAAAGGCACGTGCATCCTCTTATTTCTCTCTTTCTAATGTTACTCATTTTCAGTAGCTAACTTATGGGGGAAAATGAAAACGCGTGGTATGATTGTGGATTCTGAAATATGAAATTTAGTTGAATTTTGATTAGATTTCCTTATTTTTAGGATTTAGATATCGTTGTATGCGCAAAATAAACTAATGTCACAGTAAGAACATGTGTAAGAAAATTGAAGTCATAAAGTATATATGTGTATGGAAGTTTCTTTTGATGCTTGTGAGACATTTACATGTAAGTTTTGGTTGATAAATTACAGACATATTTTGAGCGGTAAAAAGTTAAAAATGTGCTAAAAAGAGTTGTCTGTTCTTGTTTGGGCAAGGGTGCGGGTTATATGGACAAATTTTGGAAGCGTAAGTGTATAACATTCTCGATATGTTACAAGTAAATACCTATCGTCTTTAAACCATATAAATTCTTTTTCTACCATAATTCAAATTTCTAGCACTCTTTCTCTATGAGCGTTTTGCTATAACTTCATTTATTTAGCCAAAAAGAACTGTACTTTAACTTTATCAGTCTTTATAAATAGTAATTCATGTTAACAGTGATTTTTTTGGGTTAAAATGTTAACAGTGATTTCACTGGTTGTATATTATAACATTTTCAATGCTCGGTATTACTTATAGGGAATTGAAAAGATTCAAGACAAAGGCGGAGAACAACCTTGGACAAAATGTTGACCAAGATGGCCCGGTAGCACTCTATTTGTGATTCATGTTTTCGGCATATACTCCAGCTGAATGATTTGGTTGTCCTGTAAGTCAATCAATTGGAAGTAGTTCGAGATTTCTTCATGCCATACAATTGTTAGAAATTCCTTCTCTGCCAGCTAGTATGATTGAACTGAAATCTCACTTGCAGGCAGTAAGTCATTTTGCATCTATTTTGTGGCAGGTGAAACTATTTCGAGTTTGCTGACTTACCGGGACGAAATGCTATCGGCGCAACCCAAAGGTGGACTCGCGATTGTCACTTCTCTCGCAAAGAGATTGTAGTGATGTTTATGTCTTCCTTTCATCATATACATGTTTCTTGTCCTGGGAGTCAGATCGTCGTAGATTACTGGCATCTATCTTTTCCAATTCTGGAAATACCAAACAAGTTTTCAAATTTCGAATGGAAACCGGACGCAAGATACTCGACTGATCGAGAATTTGAATTCTATAACAATTTGTCCACTCAAAATATGAGTCATGGCCATTTCACAAATGACTGAGCTGAGCAGTATAAGGGTGAAAATTTCTATCTTACTTCTGTGTCTTGCCCGTCGAAATTGAGGTCGGGCAAGCTCTCTAAGCTTGTCTCGACCGACTTAAGGTTATTTGTTCTTCGATTGGTTCCAAATTCGAACCACCTCGGTTGGTCTCTGACTCCCAGGATGGATCGATTGCCCATGATCCATAACTGACGAGGACTACTTTCGCTCCTTTAAAATAAAACCGAGGAGGATTAGGGAGCCAATTACAAGGTAGGGCCTTAATTCGATGAATTTTCTGATTATCCAATCTACAACTTGGTTTTGGTTAGCCTCTCTTACGCGGTGAACTACTTGAATATCTTGATGTTGACTCGACCGCGCTCCGTGGGGCTGCTTATCATAGAATAAACTTCGGGAATCGAGCCGAATTGTGAGGCTTAGACGTTGCATAAACTAGCAGTGTATGCTCGATCAATCCTTTGCTCGATCATGAATTGGAATTGACTGCGTAATTCTGATATTTTCTGAGATTAACTTCATTCACTCTAAAGGAGAAAAACCTTAAAGTAGAGTATGTCTACATTTGGGAACTTGTGTCTTCTTTCTTGGGCCTTGGACTTCGCCTCATTAGCCAAACCAAAATTAGATGTTGGAACTGTCCTATATCTTAAGTAGCACTAACATGTGTCACGACATGACACGACGTCTTTGGCACATCATTGCTTAAGAAATAGATAATTTCAACATGTTGAATATTAAATATATAATTTTATATTTACATGATACATTATCACATTATATAAAAATATCAGCGGTATGTTTTTTCTTTTTTTTTCAGTTAAAGATTCACGATTAGTTTTTTTTTTTTTGGGTATATCAATTTTGGGGCAATTTGGGTATATGACTTAAATATATATATTTTTGATAAATTTATATTTTGGCCTTTAGTTTATTGAAAATGATGTGCCAAAGACGTCGTGTCATGTCGACACGTTGGCACATTAAATATTAAATATATATCTTTTTATATATACATGATAAATTATCACATGTATATAAAAATATCAACGATGTGTTTCTTCTTCTTCTTCTTACGTTAAGGATTCACGATTAGTTTTTTTTTTTTTGCTAGGTATATCAATTTTGGGGCCGTGGGTCGGTATATATATTTTTGATAAATTTATATTTTGACCTTTAGTTTATTGAAAATGCTTAAAATTGACCTCTCGCTTGTCGAAATGGGGTGTCGGATGTTGGACTTGCATGCCGCCGACGTGTCTAGAGCGCCGACCACATGTTGGTCTCATGTCGGAGAATATCGAGAGAGTGTTGGAGTGTCCAATACGACACGAAGGCCCCGTAAAAATTTTGGTGCTTCTTAACCTATATCCCACCGTTGATCCACATTAAGTTTTATATACGTCGCTCAAATCAAATCAATCCTGTTTCGAATTATGACTATTCACCAAATTCATGGTGACTCACCTACTATGTATCGGAAATAGAAAACGGTCATGACGTTGTCAAGGAAAATTCTTATGATAAAACAGACTTATACCGCGATGGATATATAGCGTTGCATTTACGAGGTCACTTGCGATAGCGTTTTCTAGCTTAATCGAAATACGAAGTGAACCCATTTATAATATACTGGCACAAGCAATAATGAAAATTACTAACGCAATTGAATAATCACCATCACCTACCGATATCTACCAATCACAGGGCTCAGTCCATAATTCAAGTCACGAACCTTGCGATTTTTCTCGGTGCCCTTTCTCCATTTATAATATTCACTTTATGATTGCTTTCAAACATGCGATCATAAACTCTCCATGCTTATAAGATCACTCTTTGCTCGAAACTTTTTCTCAAGTTGGAGCATGCATCTCTAATCCTTCTAACGAAGAATATGTATACATATAATACTTTTATACTGGCGGCGTACCTGTTTTTTTATATAAAAATCCTTATCAAAGAATAAAAATCAACAAAACCGAACGGAATCATTGCAGCTATGAATTATTGCTGTGACTCGACCAAATAAATAGTAGTTCACGAGACCAACCCTACAGCAGTGAGTGTTCGTGCCCCCGCAGACAAGTACCTAAATCAGTCTTATCTGACGAATAGGATGTCGACACGTCTCCCACAACAGTGTCGCACGTGGTCACGCGAGCCGAGGATTTGCCCGCCCCCCACCCCACAACCACGACAGCTCCCCATATGAGTCACGTGCACTGCCTCGACACGTGCCCTGATGAGCCCCAGGAGAAGGTTGGTGGGGCCCACGTGAGCAGTCTCTGTTTCACATTACCTTAAGCCTGACCCAATGTGGAAGGAGAGGGCCTCCCTTTGCCAAAACGAAGATCGGGGTGAGCTCGTTTCGAGTGAAGCTAATTTTTTCTAAGGAAATGCTTTCGGACTTTTCATGTATTTGGACACGGGAAAATAAATCTGAGGGCGAAAAATCTGTTTGCTTTTGCAAAAAATTTATCTCGCTATCGTTATTCCAATGCGAACAACTGAACAAATAGCGCTCTCTTTCTCGACTATGATGGTAATTGTAATTTTCTCTTTTACCGCTGTTCAAAGTTATGGCCATAATGTCTTATTTTTTCTTTTAAAATCATTTACTGATCTTCAGAACTGCGATTGTAATTTTTTTTTATCATTTTCTTTTGCTTCTCTATTTTCTCCTCCAAAATTGAAAACAAATTCATATCCGAGTGAAATTTTCGGAAGCTGTTGATTTACTAATTTTCATTATGAATATGTAAATACGACTAATTTTGTTGAAACTAATTACAATGAGTAATTATGAAACTGAATCTATATATAGAAATGTGGATTCTCGAAGTGTGATTTTCTCTATCTAAAAGATTAGTTGATTCTATTTACTCTCTCGAGATCGTTACGCTCACTATGAATGCTTCGAAAGACAAACTGGTAAAACATATTTTTCGAGATAATGTGTCAAGAAGAAATGTCACTTCTAATAGTAAAATGTCACACACGATTATCCACATAGCATTATGTTGCCACAAATGAGGTTTTGATTAAAAGCATGTGGCTTACCCGTCAAATCCGATTAAACCTTTGATATTTCTAACTCGATTAGTTTGCTAAATAGCCTGTAGGTTATTTGAGCGACTGTCTAAAAGTTTGAAGTGTTAGATGCAATTAGTACTTAAATAGTTTAACAAACATAGTTAAAGACCATTCTAGTTAGAGGGATAAACGATTCAAACCCTAAGGCGGTGTTTGGTCATCGGGATAAAAATAATGATATGATATGTTTTATTCTATCTTGTGTTTGGTAGCTCTCTAGGATATGATAAAGGGAGATACATGAGGGATATAGCTTGGAAAAAATAATCATAGGGGAGAGGATGTGATAGATCCGGATAGAATTTCTAGAGAAAGCATAAGTGAGGAAAACTATGTTTTTTCCATGCAACCACCGCCTTTCCTTCACATTGGGCATCCTCTTTGCCGCACCGGGCCGCCTCTCCCGGTTGTTGCCTTTCCAATGGCATTGGGCTGAAGTTTCCGGTTGCAAAATCGAGTATATCCACGACCTCTTTCTTTAATTAATTGTTTGGCGTGATATGAGATCACATCCCCCGTGAACATTTCTAACATTCGAAAGAGGTCTTAACATGTTATGCAGAAATTTGAGGTTGATCATCAACGTTTAAGGTAGCTCTCTTGGACAATCTGAAAGAGTGCATCTTCAACTTGTGAAAGAGAGGTTCAATAATTTCATTTTTTAGCACTTGTTTGCTCACTCGACAAAACAACGACAAAGGCGGGCGAGTTGTTCTCAAAGGATTCGACTCCAAATCAAGACCCCTAATTTTACGGGATCTCGCTCGGATCAATATTGTGCCCAACTTCAAATGGCGCAAAACTCTTATCAACAATAACTTACTCATCATAACAAAAGCATTATGATGCTTTAGCAAAACAAAGTTGATCTTAGCCTCATCTTGCCACTTGCTTATTTATTTTTATATCCATAGTTCACAAAACAAGAAATAGGATATGACAAAATCCTTGAATTTTTTATTTTATCCTATTCATTCTTGACCTAACTAGGAGTCCGGAAGACCAAATGCATTCTAACAATTTTAACCAGGGAAAGTATAAACAAAGTCATAAACCTATTGTATTGGATACCAATTCAATTCTAAACCCTTCAATTAGGCGATTCAATCCTAAACCTTTTACATTTGAACAAATTTTGATTGAAAGTCGTTGATATAGCCACCAACCAAGGCCGACATTAGCAAATTTTAACATATTTTTATTACTTTATTATTTTCTTTCGTTTTGGTTGGCGAGGGTCGCCAAGTCCTCAACCCTCGTAACCTAGGCCAGGGCCTGGTTGGAATAACAAGAAAAAAAATCAAAAGAATAAGTTATAAAAAATGTAAAATTTGTCTATGCCAATGCCTATTGTGCCGCGTAGAAGCAACCATCATCAATATAAGTGATTTATGGCTAAAATTGGCTGAACTAACCGGAATTGACATAAATATAAAATATTTAAAATTAAATTAGTCAAATTAAAAGGTTTAGAATTGAATTTTGATGTAATAGGTTTATGATTTTTTTGGTACTATCATTTTATGAATACATGAGATTTTTCTGACCCCCGAAAAAAAAAAAGAATACATGAGATCTTGGATTTTTTTTTCTTTTTTTGTTATCAAGATAATAACAGAAGGCTGGAAAAACAATAAATACAGAGGATAAATCATGTGATTGACCTCCTAAGAAAAAAACCTTACCATCACCACTTAGTGGAAGAACAAAGAAAATGGATAAGGCGGCGCGGCCGGTGCTTCCCCCTAATGGCGCGGCCGCTTCTCCGAAGTACCCCGATTGCCGTCCACTATCGACACCGCCGCCAAATCCACTCGAGCCATGTTGCTGGGGCAACACCACCACAGCTCCGAAGCCTCCGCCGGTGCCAGCTCCGGCAGCCGGTGAAAGTGGCCAATTAGCCATCGTAGGCTCGCATGCCACGCCAGCAACTCGACCCGCGCTCACGACCTCCCACCTCGGCATCCCCAGACTTCCATTAGCAGCGCGCCAGTTGGGCACAACAAAATTGGTCTCCTGCGGCGGTCGGGAATGGGTCTTGCGGCTATCTTTCTCTTCTTCATGCACGGCGGAATTGGACACATCCAGCGCTCTGGTGAAGGAAGAAGACGACGACGGCGACGGCGACGGCGACTGGGACTGGGACTGCGACGGCGGCGAGGATAAGTCAGAGGAAGAGGACGATTTCAACGATCTCCTCTTCTTTTCACACAGCAATTGCCTCGTCCTTTCTTTCTCAACCATCATCCTAAGAACCAACTGCGGGTCCTCCACGACCTTGTGCAGGAACTCCATCATCTGGTAGGGCCTCCCGCTCCGTGGCCTCCAGCCTCTTGCTCATGCCTCGAAGCTCTTGCTCCAGCGTCCTTTGCTCTTGTCTCAGCCTGCTTATCTCCACGGCCACGTCGTCTTCATCCTCCACCTCCCCACTACTGGTCATCGACTGTGGATGCGCAGCAGAAGTGCTTCTGGGGTTGTGCTTCCTCCTCGCTATGCTGCTCAAACGATGGGTTTGGCCCCTGAGGAAGTATTCACTGGCGAACTCCCACTTGTCCGGATCGACCTTCTTGAAACCCTAAACAGCATAAAGAACGAAGATGAGTCGCGCAACCGGACTTGAAGAACGACGACTCTTTCGTTTACAGTAGACACATGTCTAATTCAAGGGAACATTTTCTTGCAAGAAGCACACTGGTGATGATGGACACAAACATGTATATTGACCGCAAGAGGCAGCCGATAAAAGATAATACGACACATCATCGATACTTAGGTCAAACTAAAACTAAATCTGTCGGTTTGGACATTTCGTGGAGCGCTTACGTAGGTGTTAAGCTGGCGAACGAAGCTGGAGAAGTTGCCGTGCTTGAAGTAAGCGGGCAAGATCCTGAAGGAGAACTCGAGAGGGTCCGTCACGATGAAGCTGTTATTGGCTCTGCCCCACCTGACCAGGCCATCCGTCGCCGGGTCGCTGACCATGTGGTAGGTCTTCGCGACGAACGGCGCCACAGGGTCGTCGCCTCCGCCCCCGCCCCCGCCCCCTCCGCCTCCGCCTCCGCCTCCGCCCTCCATCTGTCGAGCTGCAAAACACAACTAGAAACCAAAGAAGAAAGAGAAAAGGCAAGTTTTTTTTTTTTTTTTCCGGGATCGGCGAAGCTCCGCTCGGAGTATTTATAGATAGCAAAGATCGCAGTCCACGGTTGCTGGAGGGGATAACGGTGGCACAGATCTGGACGGCTCTGATTTTGTCGCGACGGGACATGGGACCCACGTGGCCGGAACCCCTTTCTCTCTTCCCACCTCTCTCTCTTTCATCAGCGCCACCGTCATCGTCACGGTCCATTGCTCAGATATTTCGCATCTGGAAGGACTTCCCCCACGCGCGGATCTTCGCGATTGGGAGCGCGTTGAAATATTAATGTAAGGAGGAATTTTTCATTTTTATCCGCCCCAAGAATATTCTCCAATTGCCATGCCCGTGATTGCCCAATTTTTTGCAATCCCAATCCCGCTATAATCAATAATTATTCGAGCTTGCTAATAGTTCCGCTTCGAGAGAATGCAACGTTACAATTATCTTTTCTCAAAAACGTCCTCTTTTCGGAGGGGATAACTATCCAAAACCAAATTGTACCAAAAAAACATTTCGATTATAAGCAAAATTACCTTATTACGAAATATATAAACCATTAAATCGTGGAAAGAAACCAATGTATATTTCATACATCCACAAAAAAATAACAAATAATTAAAATTGATTGTGGGACCCACTTTAAATAACGTTATTTTACCGCCACAAAAAAAATACTAAAATAAAGAAAAATCTAACAAAACTAACAAATATGGAAACGAAACATGTTACAGTGATCATAACAACCACACGATTAACAATACTAGATCAATCCACGGACGGATACAAGTACTTAATGATTCGACAGAAAAAATCATTCCTGGTGTTTTCTGTTTGTTGAGTTGGATTAAGATTTTTTTTCCCTTTAGCAAGGAGCTAGTGCTAATTTAATTTTAAGCCTTTTGACGGCTTATCAAATTAATCATGAACTTTTTAATCTAACCAATTTAATCATAAGCTTTTTAACATCACCCAAAGAATATGTTTAGGATTAAATTGACAAAACTTTAAAAGATTTAGGACCAAATTGATCAAATGAAAGGTTTAGGATTAATTTGACAAATCATCAAAATATTTAAGGCTAAATTTATATAATTAAAAAGCTTAGAATTGAAATGACCATCGTATAATAAATTTATAACTTTTTCGATAATTTTTCCTCTTTAGAAGGATAGGAGTTAGCTCGATCGGTCCGGTTGGTTTCGTGCACGGGCGTAGATTGGCAATGCCCGTTACCGTTCGTGTCGAACTAGGCACGGGGAAAGTTATTCCATGGCCTAAGGCCTTTCTTTTTCTTCTTTTTTTTTCTAATCGTCCCACGCTCCAAAAAGGTGTTGCCCTAAAAGTCCTTTGCCCCCACCAAAACATGTTAGGAAAACTACGACAATCGGCAATGATAGGTTGTTTGAGCCAACCTATGAGCATTCACTACTATATGGAGTAAAGAGAAATGCGACTTTTGACGTGTCGCGAGAATCAAGATGCTTGGCACTACGCCAAGATGGGTCGTGGGGCTTATTAAAATATTTGGAGAGGAGGAAGATATTTTCTCAAAGTTAAGCTTTGTTTATTAAGAAGTGCCCCAGTTTCTAATTAGGGGAAAAGGGATGAAGACAAAGAAGTGGCAATCAATGTATAGCGGCTTGTCTCTTAAGTGTTCTTAGAGGACAATCTTTAGGTATACTTAGCACTTTCAACATTGGTTTTTGGAAAAAGCATATATGGTTTGTCCTATGTCAATGCCAAGCCCCCGTTATTCAGTTTACAATAAAGGTGGAGGATGGAGGAGGAGCGAGGTGTGAATATGCTCGGCACTCGCTCTAAGAATGGCTAGGGTTTCGAAAGAAGATGCCGTTCGCTTGATGAGAAATAGAAACGATTATAAAAAAATACGAGGGCCTACACTGAAGCGGCTGCTTTCGAAGTAGCGAGAACGAAGAGCATCGATCGGTGTGGGAGAGTTGGAGCCGAGAAAGAACATTGCTTGTTTCTTTCGCCCATTCGGGACCGTGCACGAGACTCTCGTCTCACACAGCTCTTGAGTGATAAAAGAAAGAATAAGTTGTTTATTTTAGATTACCTTTTTCGCATATGTATGACGCGAATCCATTTAATTTCTCAAAAGCATCACTAATACTGAACTTTTTCGAAATCATTTATCGGTGATTGTGAATAACTGATTTGTTTAAACAAATTTCAACCTCGGTATTGGCTATTTTGTGTTAGTTCGCGCCATAATATCTTACCTCATTGCTACACCTAATCGAATTCTACATTCAAAAATCGATTGTTATCAAAAGGTATTGGGCGACATTAATCAAATTTTCCACGAATTTTCTGGCAGCGATATATATGCATGGGCATACGCTTGACTAGACTTCATCCTGGCTAGATTTGAAAAATCCACAGATCACATTCGCGATTTTCATCCCATCTCATTTTGAAACTTCTAATCGCTTCTTTCTTTTCCCGCAAAATCCGTGAAAATGACACGGCATTTGAAACCTCGAAAGTTCGTTGGAAAGCAATATTACGATCATGCTCATTGATGATTGCATGCTTTTATTTATGCTAATGTCGGGAATAAAGCAACCTAAAAATGGACAACAAAATTCATTTTGTTTGGGAAATTGAGGATGGAAGAACAAAGCAAGAGGGTAGGCGTCCGAGGCACGCGCCTCTAAAGAGCGTGGGGAGTGGGGGAGAAGTACATGAGAGGCGAGTGGGAACCAATCAGGGAGCGCAAAAGAGCGGGCCGAACAGTGGCCTAAGATTCGGGTTGACATGGGTGGGAACCAGATTTGCTTTCTAGGGTCATACCGACGTGGCGATGCACCGTATTGCCACGTGGCAGTTCATTTTGATTGAATTTGGTTATGCATATAGCCTTTTCTTTTAGTCATTTTTTTTTCTTCAGATTTGGTCTAGGTGACACAATAATTCACAAATCACTAGCGGGAAGAATGAGGATAGGGAGAAAATTGTCCCAAATTTTTTTTAAATTTATTATTAGGGATCAATTTAGTCCTAAAATTTTTAACTCTACCACTTTGGGGACATCAACACATTGAAAAAAATAAAATAAAAAATTATCGACCTCGAGCCAGCCGCACCATTTACGTTGACCGGGACCGACCGGACCGTCATATCTTCCATTTTTGGCTAAAATTAGACGGAAGGATAGTTTAGAACTAACTTGGTAAAAACTCAAGAGGTTTAGGACTAATTGGTACAATTGAAAGGTAAATGATTGAATTGATAAATTGTTAAAAGTTTTGTAATTAAATTGATACAATTAAATGGTTTATGATTGAATTGGCCATCGTACAATAGATTTAAAGAATTTTTGGACAATTTTGTTGTGGATCAAGTTATTGCGATTTTATTTACTTAATAATTACTAGCAAAAGAGAGGTGTGTGTATATTCATCTGCAAGTTATTTGCTCAAACTCGGCATGATACAAGATTATGTGATTTCACATAATATTTCCATGCTCTTATTTCAAAATGCATAGGATATCGACAGTGGAACTCACTTATCATAGTTCATTGCCCGATTCAATTTCCCTGGACTCGACCATCTTGAATAGAATTGATGAGGAAAAACTATCACAATGGCAAAATCAAATGCCTGATGACTTTTCTTTACATTTTCTCGGATTATATAAATCGAATAAACCATGTAAATCCCGTAACTCGCCAATCTTCTTCTCCTTCTGCTTTTGAATTGTGAACTCGAGTCGACCCCCGACTTGGCCCTCGAAACACCTTTCTTCACATTCACATTATCATCTACTCCGCAATCGGACGGCGCATCAAACTTTTCTAGTTAGGTTCAACAGCGCAGTGCTTGCCGATGCCATTGTGCACATCATCCAAAAGGTCCACACGAACTTTTGCCGTGCTAGGGGAAAAACAAAAGGGGAGGGGTCTTTCCCCCATGGCAAAAGTTCAATTATTTCCTCGCTCGACACGTGTCTCGACGCCACTCGTCCTTCATTCGTTTTCTTTGTGGCAACTCCGACAGTGGAAGCGTCCTCATCATGGCGCCCTGGGAAGAAGGCAGCCCTGGCTTTTTTCGGCAACTTCAACAAGATTGTGATATTTGAGTCGCAATTCCATTTGGTATGGTTGGGCAGCCAATGGGATCGCTTGCGCAAGATTTGGCATGAGATCCTGACCCTCTGTTCTTGTCCTTTTCCTCCCCAATCTAGAAATTGTGGAAGAGAGTGGATCTTGGCCTTTGATTGACCGAATTGGGTTAAATTACTATTAAAAAATTTTAATCTGGGGTCTTAGAGTTTGATGGACAACTCCTAAGCAAAAATGTCCAAAAATAGTTTGGGGGATGGCATGACCAATCATCTCTTGTTATCAGCCTGATCGCCTCTCTGATTGGTCAGTCTTGCAAGATGGACCGACGATTCACGGTCATTGTCAAGTTTAAACCGACTTCAATTGGTGAGGGAGAGCTTATCTCTGATCTTGATCTTGATCTTGATCCCCAAGCTTTCCCTTTTGATGAGGGCAAGTGGGATGGGACAGAGATGATGGCTGTCTTTCAATTTGATGAATGTTGTATTGCACACAAGAGAACAAAGGAAAGGTCAAATGCTGGCGGACAAGGATCCGAGTTTATGACGAGGGAAATTAAGATTTGAAAGAGACTTTGAGACTTGAAGATTCGTGGGTTTTCTTAACCGTGAAGATTATCCAATTTGTTTTTGTTTTTATTTTTTGTCGCCAAAGGGGTGCATGATGCCTCGTATGTCCCGAACTTGTTCTTTCGGGGATGGGATTATCTTCGTATCAGGATAATTTGAGAGTTGTGTTTCGGATGTTGTCGCATGTTGAAGCGAACATCGAACAATTTTAGGTAAAAATTTGGGTGTTAAGTTCCTTTCGAGTGGTTTGAGTCCTCGGCCCTGGCCCGTATTGTAGCGAGGTCCGGCAAGAAGGCGGTTTCGACTTATATATGGAGAGTTTGATAGGAACTTGTCCTCTTAACACCATAAATCACCCGTGAGATGCATCCGTGATACCAGCAAAATCATCATTAGGACCATCATACTTGCCGATCATTGGTTGCCGACATAGCTAGAGTTGAAAAGAAGACTGTTGAGTTCAATTCCAATCCAATTACACTCTCTCACAACCCAACAACAGATTCATACAAGTAGGAGTCGCTTCCGTGCTTCCTTCAAAAGCTTATTTAGTACTTAGTTATATGAACCTTTCATCGGTCCATACGTCCGACACCAATCCATACAAATAGCCTTTTCCAATCCATACAAAAGCGTTTTTATCGAGCATCATTTCATGAATGGGAAATTACACAAATGACTTCTTAAATTTGGCTCCATGTACAATGTGACCCATTAACTTTTAATTTATTCAATATGATTATCAAACTTTTAATAAATATTCAATCTAATTCCCAAACTATACAAAAATGTTCAAAGTCCCTCTAAACTTGAATTAATAAAAGGAGAATATTGAATATCTTATTGTCTAAAAACTAACTTGAACATGTACCAAAAATATAAGGATCACGTTGAATAAATTAAAAGTTTAAGGATGACATTCTACATTAAACTAAAGTTTATGGACCACATTGAAAAAATTCAAAATTCAAAGACTATATTGCACATTGAGCCAAATTTCAGGAATCATTTGTGTGATTATTCTTTTTATGAAGCATGCACTTTGGTTCACCTAACTTACAAATCAGGTGAGTCCCGCCAGATTTAATTGTTCAAATGAACTCGTAGCGTATGTACTCAATCCAATCAGATTTCTACTCTAGATAACACCAAACTTGCTTTACGCCACATTTCTAATCCGTCTATGATTTGAGCTGAACTTCCACCAGCCTCGTCGTGTCAGTGCCATTCCCTATCTTTTCCCTAGATTTGGACGAATATAAATTTCCTCGAGTTCAGTCGTACAAAAGGGAAGAACTTCAGCTCATTCGAATGACACTGTCATTGCCCACCAAGAAATCATTCGCAAACTCATCCACTCTATATTTCATTTTCACGGCAGCTCAAAGGGTGCATAATTAACAGAACAGGCAAATCAAGCTCCGTGTAACTCGCAAGTCGCGACGCAATTAAGTTACTAAAAGCACGATAAGGAAAGCAGAACACAAAACCGCATACCGACCTCGGACGATGCACCCGACTCAAAACTAATAAACCCCTGTCAACCAGGACAACTAGCTGTCCTACTTCCGGTGAACTCACACACCGGGAGATACCAAAACACCGTGTTCATTTAGCCGCTTCTGAAATTGGGCCAGGCGCGTCTGTAATTGCAGAATCCCTGCAGCCTTCTCAGAAAGAATGCAACTTAGCTTAGATATGTAGTCATCCACAGGATTCCCTACTTGATCAGCTTGAACCAGCAAGTTCATCTCCTGCATTAGAGCTTCGATGATAACAAATCTACATGCAGAGAGAAAAGGAAGAGACGAATGAATGTTACGTAGGGATTGACCTCTCTAACAATCTCTATTGTCTGCTCCACTTGCTGTCGATGAGCCGTCACCAGATTTTCCTCTTCCTGGTATAAAATACAGCAACACTCCAGTCGGTAATCAAGCGACAAATGCAGTAAAATTGAAAAATAATGGCTTCTATGAAAATCACCTTCAGCAGTGCGTTTAGATCATCTTCCAAGTGAAGGCTGGTTGTGTCAAAATCTTGCAGCTCCCTTCCTTCAAGCTGAATTTCTGCTCTCCGTTTCTCCTCAATATCCGAAATTTGAGACATCTCTACCTTGTTGATAGACATCCTTGATGGTTTCTCCAGCACATTGTACTCTGCAGAATAATCAGAATCTTCCAAAATTGGGTCCTGCAGAAATCCTTTCTGTTGTTTATAAGCGCCTGAATACAGTGATTCTGACACGTTTCCTTCAAACCATGCCCCATCTGTACAATCCACATTGATAGGTGGAGAGGCTTCACGGTTCACCCGTTTGGGCTGAAGAAAATTTTTCTTTTCATTGGCAGTTTCATCCATGTTATTCTCAAAATTGGATTCAACTGTTGAAAGTGAACTAACGGGGAAACTAGTTGAGTCTCTAATGTTCACAGATGAAGACATCAGATCCTTTTTGGAACTGTTCCCTTTAGATAGACTCTTCACCCTGGAAAATTGATAAAGTCAGATAATTCAAGAGACATTTTCCAAGATCTGTTCCTAAATGTCATTCAAGTACCTGTCAGCGTATCTCAGTGTATTGAGAGTGTGTTCACACGATCCACAGCTAGGTGAAATGCATGATATCATAACCGTTCGTGAATCACCAACAAATGAATCTCTAAGAACTTCAGTCAGCTTACTCCCTCTAAATGGTATGTGACCCTGGTCATTATCAAGAGCTCTGATGCATTCTTTCAGGGCGAGTAAGCTTTTGTTAATTTCAGCACCCTCCATTCTGCAGAAAAGTATCAGAGACAAATTATAATTCAGTTTTTATTTTATTTTTTACGTAAAATTTCAATTAGTTTGGTGTGCTAGTTTCTCTCCATATTTCAACCGTGAGGAGACTAGAGCATAGCCCAGAGATCTTCAAAAAATCCTGGGCTCTAAGCTGCATATAAATCATATCACTACAAGAAGGAAGCAAGGAAGGTTAATGCCACATCCAAATGCAAGTTCTTTCATTTTGTTTGTTCAATCGGGACTTTTTTTTTTTTTCCTCAGTTTATATTGAGGCATGGGGCTGGGAAAACAGAATGATCGCACCAAAGGACTGTTAACAAATCCCCTCTCAATTGTTAGGCTAACAAGTAAATCCAAGCAAAACACACCTCGTCTGTTTGTCATTGTCAGTAGTATCTGCACCTCGTTCACTTCCTGCAAGGTCAATAAAAGAAAGTTTTCCAATGACGCGTGCAGGCTTTGAGTCCTTGCCATCAGCCGACCTTTTAATAGCAAGCTGAAGTATTGCATGTGACCGAGAGGACTCCTCATTTGCCCCAGTTGTGCCAGTACTTCTGGTGGCATTCCCTAACTCAATGAGCTCTCGGATTGTCTCAACATTTGACACTTTGAATTCTTGCAAACCAACAATGCACACTTGTTGTTTCCCATCCTCCCTCATACAGAGTTTTCTGCAGAATATAAAATTTAATTACCTTCACTTATGTCTCAATAAAGTTACAACAAATTGAAAGAGCATACCTCCGGTCATTGAGAAGGTCAAAAAGCTTCCCTCCATATATCTCAAAGAAACTGACAAATAATTGTAAACCTTGGCTTTGGTATGTGTGATGCATCAGCTGCAATATATCTTGAGATGCTTTAAGGGGCAGTGGCTGCATGGTATACGTTTTTCCACTTCCTAAAACAAATAGGATCAAGTTAATCTCATCAACAGTAACAAACAGGACGAGAAACAAACGACGAGCCTGAAAGTCAACAGAACGAAAGAAAGAAAACAACGAGGAATGGTCACTGCGATGTCTAAGATTTGAAATGATTATAAACAGTTCAGCCACTTCAGAAGAGCAAAAGAACTTGCCTGTCTGCCCATATGCAAAGCATGTAGCCTTTGTTCGGTTAAAAATCAAAGGAACAATTGGCTGCACAGTTTCAGAGTACACCTATAGGGACACAAAATGGACATAGAAAAATTAGGGTCCTAAACTGCAATCTCCACATTTGAATTGTTGCAACATAGATATACTCACTTCATCATTAGAAACACCCTCATTTAGCACTGCGTCGAAGACAAATTCATGTTTCTCCACATATTCTGTCAAGTCAACCTGCGCGAAGAGAAGCGTGCTAAAATCAAAATATAATCAGCTCCTCGGCTGCATAAGAGACCATATACTGCATTTCTGCTGTGGCTAGAGGTTAGAGGTAACTACTCAACAATCCAAAGTACAAAAATCAAAAAAGTTACTGAGAAGAAGCTTTAACCAATACAACGAGCTGAAACTTACCTTAAGTTTAGTTTCATGAACTGCGAGAGAACTCGAATTCGGTTCTATTGTAATGATGTCTTGCTCTTTCTTTGCTATTTCTTTTCGATTGAGTGGCCTCTTGCGTACCTGCACGCGAAGATTAACAATTGCGTGTTGGAACAGATGAGTAATGTAAACTACAGAGAAAAAAAAGAAAAAAGTGTCGAGCTTTATCTTATATTTAAGTCATCTAATTAGATGAAAGGTTCCAAATCTCTCTTTCCATCTATGCTATATGCATATGAAGACTTGGGGAACAAAATAAAACAGATGAGCGCATTAGATCGATATTGTGCAATGAGGCATACCACAACTTTGATCTTGGCAACATTATTGACCCTTTCTTTATCTGCTACGAAGCTCCTGAGAAGGTTGTTCTCGGGGAGAACATGGTCGTTGAGTTTGTCAGAAGAAACATGAGGCTCGGAGACAAAGATTCCGCCATGAACAGGTTGATGACGCGAGGAGTACTCATCATATAGGTTGGAGGAGACCTGAAAGACAGTGAAACACCTGGGTAAAAGTGCCATCCAAACTAGCACAAATTCGCCCGAAAGAGATCAACATTCAAGAAACGCTAGAGGTCAAAAATGGCAAATGGAAGTATTGCGGTGCGTGGTCCTGCATAAATAGAACTCACTACACTACCAGAACATGATCGATATCCCCATAAGATGCTCTGATTGTACTGTTCAGCTCTCCAGAACGGAGAGCCAAGCAGGTAAATCATCACGAAACACACGTAATAAGAAGGTGCGCATCACCTGAGGTAACAGCTCGGTATCAAAAGAATGGAGATCCAGCAATCCGGAGCCCAACAGACCGTGGGACGTCTGATCGTCCTCGTTCCTTCTCAAGCTCGAGGACCTCGAGTAAACCGGAGGCGTCCCGGGGTTCGACGACAGCAAGCTCCTGCTCGACCTCGAGCCGCGAGGCCCGACTCCAAAATCCTGCACAGAGCTTCTCATTGTCACGACGGGGAGGGATTAAAGGCGAGAAGAGACTTCGACGGAGAGTGGAAAATGCGCGCGAGAGAGAGGAGCATAAACCTGGCTGAGATTCGCGGACAGGAGCCATTTGCCGTGGAGGGAGCCGTCGATGAAGTTGTCGGAGTACTGGCGGTGGTGGTGCGCCGTCGAACCGGACCGAGACATCTGCCTGCCGACGGCGTTCATCTCCTCCGGTCTCCGACCAGTCGATCGATCACGATTCAACCCCTCGCTCTCTCTCTGTGGGAATCCGCCGGCCGTCGACGGAAATGGCGAAACTGGACGGCGAGGTCTGTTACAATACAAGCGCGCACCGAGAAGTGGAGTAGCTCAAAGAAGGAAGAAAGCTCGCCAGAGGGGAGAGAGAGAGAGAGAGTGGTAGTTGTTGCAGTCTTGCACGAGAAGAGACAGAGACTTACGAACTGGTTTTTGAAACGGAACGCCCGGGGATAGTTTCGTACAGCACGCCTAGCCACGCGCCCCGGAGATTTCGAACGCTCCATCCGGTTTGAATTCGGGCCCATCGTGAGCCCGGCGGTTCGACAGGCCGACCCGGGAGTCGAAAGCCGGATGGGGTTCTTCGACGGACCCATCCGATTTCTAGCACCGAAGAACGCCACTTCATCGAAAGAGTTATCATCAAGGGAAAGCTGTCGGCTAACGTTGTCCGTTCGTTCCCAGAGCTCGAGGATTGATCGCTCGAGACTAGATGCTGAACTCACTAGACATAGCGATTGGCATTCACTTGCGGTACATGTAATAATTGTTGATTTTTTTTATATATATTTTTTGTAAAACGAACAGAAAGTGCCTCGTCCCGCGTTGGAAAAAGAAATGAGTGTGTTGGGCAATAAATGGAAGCGTTCTAGCCTTAAAATTAAAGACCACGGGTTAAAAGGACGAACCCTACTATACCCGATATCTCGTTTGAGATTTTGTTATATCGTTAAAGTTCGATGATATTTAAAAAGAAAAAAAAATATCCTCATAATTATTTTTTTCGCAAAAAAAAAACCAACCCTCACATTAATTTGGATAAAAGAAACTAGTCTATTTTGGAAAAATTTTTGTGTTTTATTCTCACATATATTCCAAAGATCGTTGACGGATGTTAGTATTTAGGGTTATTATCATGAAAAAGCATAAACCGATACATCTCGTGATAAATTTACTATAAATTATTTTTTTGACCACGAAAAATCCAAAGCTAATACACCTTTGATAAATTTATCTCTAATTATTTTTTTAACCATAAAAAATCCTAAATTGGTATATCCGTAATAAATTTAATTTAAATTAATTCTTTTGATCACGAAATACCTTAAATTGATACACTTGTGACGAATTTATCCTCCATTAAATTGAGTTAATATCACGAAAAATCTCAAATTGATAATTATATGAAAAACATAGGGTAAAAACCCAAAATGGTATATTATTCAATCGTCACTGTCATTCAATTCGAGAATTTGAAAATTAAATTTATCGAAAACTAATAGATGGGAAATTTATCACAGTGTACTTAGGTTTGGGGTAAATTTATCATAAGTTTATCAATTAAAATTTTTTGTGGTAAAAAATTAACTTGAGATAAATTTATTCTAAATATATTAATTTGAAATTTTTCATAGCATTAACTCTAATATTTATCTTTATTTATTTCAAAGTAGCCATTTTATAATATATGTGCAGAAGATGGGACTGGTCGGGAGGGAGGGGGTCACGCTTTGTTGGGTTGGTGAAGGGCAGAAAGTCAATCGGGCTGGTCCTCTCCTCTCTGTGTTGTTGCCGGTTGGCCCCACTCCACTGCACTGCGGATCTCGTCGTGATGATGGTCCCGACGCCGCATCGCCGTCCGTTGGGCACCCCATCCGACGGACCGCGTTCCAACCACCACTCCTGATCCCGACAACCGTCATTCTCTTGACCAAATTTAGCAAAAGGGCTTATAATTAAAGGACAGGTGAGGGCTCCAAATCAAAAGCTCTCAAATCCAAAGAGAGATGATTACGGTCGGGTCGGGGGAAAAAAGGGGGTCAATTTCGAAATTTGAATGCCCCGGGCCTCTTACTCGGATAAAGATGATAAAAAAAAATTTGCTAGTTTTACGCATGAAATTGGATTGAGTCAAAGTTGAGTCGAGTTTAGGGACCCCACAGGTTCTTGGGATGGGATTGGATTGAGGTGGGGTTGAATTCATTCTTTATGTATTGACCATTGGCTAATTGAGTTTTTAGGTAGAGATTACAAAAAAAAAATCTTAAACATATTGTACTTATGTCAATTTCGTCATAAATCTTTTAATTTGGATAATTCAGCATCAATCTTTTAATAATTTATCAATTTAATTAGACCAAATTAATTTTGATAAGAAAATGCTGACGTGAACAATTTTCTTACAATTTTTTATTTATTTTCTTTTTATCAAAAAATAATGCACATCAAAGCCGGCCAACGCTAACCAGACCGCCATGTGACCATATTTTGGCGGTATAACTAAATTGACAAATCATCTAAAGATTTATGACTAAACTTGCCAAATTAAAAGGTTTAACATACACAAGTATTATAGATTTAGGATATTTTCTTGGCAATATTTTCGAATTTTTAGCATCTCGATCTAGTCGGCTGAGTCTTGGCATTTGGAAGAAGATACCATAAAATACTAAAATCTTCACTTATGGATTTTCGATGCCAAGGTTTGATCTCTCTCGAGACTCTCAATTTTATTACATTGTTGTTAAGATCAAGGACACCTAAGTTGAGATGGCCGAGTTGGTCTAAGGCGCCAGATTAAGGTTCTGGTCCGAAAGGGCGTGGGTTCAAATCCCACTCTCAACAACGTTTTTCATTTTTCAACTTTTCAATTTCCTTTTAGATTAAAGAAATGTAACATACCACCTCAAGCCCTAATATGCCACATATGCTGATACCCTTTTTTCCCCTCATAGAAAATGCTAAATTATATCTCCTATAACATCAATATCCAAACTTTTTCTATCCCACGAAAATTCTTAAATTAACCCAAACATAACTCTAATACCCAAAGTTGGGGGTATTGCTGTTGTAGTGGCCAAAGGTTATGAATTTTGTCGGTGGCTAAGGATATTTTTGTCACACTGCTTAAGTTTGAGAGTTACGATGACTCGAATTTATTTTTAATATTTCTTGAAAACATCATCACAAAAAAAATTTATTTGAGCAAAATCATATTTTCGGATCAAAGCTCGAAACTTTCTCCTCTACATGTTTCTGCTAATGTACAGACTATCTTCAATCCTTGAGGATGTTGCAGGCTACATAGAGGATTTATAAATAGATAAGGAGGAACTTCTTTTTTCAAATTTAGGAACTTTAAGCATGCATATTCTTTTCGATCCCATATGGTTTTTGATTGATCGATTATAAAGTCCAGAAAGATTAATTCGCGAAAATTTCTTTCACTCAAATAAACAATACTTATTTGATATAAAAAAAAAACACAAACACACACGCCGGTGTCTTAACGGATATAATCTAGGATTCTTAGTGGTAATTAACTATTTTAAATGAAATTCAATAATTACATCTTGAATTTTGCTTCTTCCCGCGCAATCCGAAAACCCACTCTACTTAAATCGAAACCGAACCAAATTCCACCCTCCCACACGCAGAGTCGCAGGTAGAAGAAGGAAGAAGGAAGAAGGAAGAAGAAGAAGAAGAAGAAGAAGAAGATGGCGCAAGCAGCGAGGCTGAGCCTCCGGATGCAGAAGGAGCTGAAGCTCCTCCTCGCCGACCCTCCTCCTCGCGCTTCCTTCCCCTTCCTCTCTCCCTCTCTCCGACCTCTCTTCCCTCTCCACCATCCTTGCCCGTAAGCCTCCGCTCTTCCCTTGCGCCCCCCTTTTATTTTCTCCCGGTTTACGCTGCTGATCGTGCCGGGTGTTTGTTGGTTCCAGAAATCGAAGGGCCCGAAGGGTCCGTGTACGCCGACGGCGTCTTCAAGATCAAGATCCAGATTCCCGAGCGGTGCGTTGTTGGCTTTTTTATTTTGATTTGGTTTTTGTGAGATGAGAGAGTTGTCGTTGTTTGTTGAGTTGATTCGGGGTTTGTGGAATCTCAGCTACCCGTTTCAGCCTCCGAGCGTGACCTTTCAGACGCCGATTTACCACCCCAACATCGACAATGGAGGCAGGATTTGCCTCGACGTTCTCAATCTTCCCCCGAAAGTGAGTCCCCTTGGATTATGCACAAAGACAGCCTTGGGTTTCTTATTCAAAATGCTTTTCTGCAACCTGTAGTTTGTTCGTTCTGTCGCATTCGAATACTTTTTCCCGCATTCAACCACTGCTGGTTTTAGATGAAATTATTGGAGTAGTTGCTCGGTGCTTCCAGATTTCGAGGAATTTCATTTGCGTTCAATTGCAGGATAATCTTCCAATGATGGATATGTCTTAAGCTCTGAAAATTTGCTTGCTTTCTCCGCGGTACAAGTACTTGTGCTTGGGGAGTTGCTTTCTAGGGAAATATTTTTGACTGTTGCTCATTAGGTTGATCCACACGTGTGCAAATTTCAGTTCGGGGGCCTGAATTAGTCTTTCATTTAGTGCAAATTACCGTCTTTCAATGGCATTTTATTATCATATACACTAAAATTGTTGTTTGGCGAATTAGCACTTAAATTTAGTGCTGCAGAGTATTCTTCTTTTGTTGATGAATGTGTCATACTGTTAACTGAGTTTTCCCTGCTAAACTGCACTATAGCACGTTATGCTAATTCCAATATCTGATTTGACGTCCGATGTATATAATTCGATCATTGTCTCTGACAAGAATCCGTTACAGGCGCATGGCATTAGCACACATTCTGTACTGAAAAGTCATCCATGCTTAACTGTCTTTTGCAATTTGTTATGTACCTATCAACTACCAATGCTACTATGTAGCAGTGGCTAGCACTGAGTTGCTGCTGTCACTGATTTGCATTGCTGATGGTTGGCATTGAGTTTGTATGAATATGCTTGTTGTCTAATGAAATCATTATTATTATGCTCGTATTGGTAACCAAACAGGGGGCGTGGCAACCATCACTTAACATTTCAACCATATTAACTAGTATTGGGTTATTACTCAATGAACCAAATCCAGATGATGGTCTTATGTGTGAAGCGGTAAGCATATCTGCTAAAAATATCCGCTGGTTACAAAGTACCGTGAAGCTTGACATATATGCCTGAATGTGCAGAGCCGGGAATACAAGTATAACAGACAAGCTTTTGATGAAAAGGCAAGAGCCGTGACTCAGAAATATGCCATGGCTGGAGCTAGTGGAAGCATCTTTGACAACCCATGCATGGAACAAAACTCCAGTCCAAACTTGGTATCATGAACCTTCAACTGGATGTCATGTTTGACATCGATATTTTTATGATGAAACCACCTTCTATCTGGGGCATTGGCTGGATGCTTACTGTTTACGCAAGTTCTTATGTGTCTTTTGGCTCTAAACAGAAAGAGAAAGACGTCCACATTGAGTTTGAATCTGCAGCATTGTACTTGGTTTTCTTCTTTATTTACTGACTTATCTTGGCACTTCAATAAATTTGTGCAGCAGATGGAAGGTGACCGGAGTATGAACAAAACTCATGATAGAGTGAATGAATTTGAAACTGGTAAAAAGAACCTCGGTGGATTCACTCGGAAGCTTTCATTGATATGCTCAAGCTCAAGCCAGAGCAAAGATGGTGATGGGGAAGTGAATGATGGGCGTAGTACTTGGGAGTCTGACTCTAATAGTGAGGACTGTTTGGATGTTGACAAAACAAGATATGAGCAAGGCATCCGAGACGGAAGCAATCACAAAACTCCGGATGGAATGGTCCAGAACTCATCATTAGCATTACAAGAATATGTATTCCAGGACAATCACGACGGTGACAAGAAGACTGTGGTGCCTCACTACCAGTCATCAAGCCCTCATTCTCTTCTTATGACTTCAGATTCTTTTGTGGTGCAGTCTCACAAGCCTCTAGATCAATTTAGTACTGTGGAAAAGGAGATCGTGGATTGTACTTTAGAGAAACCATTTAGTGAGCAAATGCATCAATCCACAGCTTCAGGTTTGTGCCAGTTAGTCAGTGCTATTGAAGCAGAGATGCTCAAGATGCCTCGGTTATTGCCCTCAAAAGTCCTTAATTCATCAGAAAGTTCTACAGAAATGCCTCGAAATGGTAGGCAAACTGAAGTGGAGTCACGGAATGATTTGAGTGGCGATAAATGTGATGCCTCTGCTGGCACGAAACGTAAGAAGCTCTGTCTTGGTGGGAGGCAGCTTTCTCTTGGACTCAAGGGCTCATACCTGAAAGGAGACGCAGAAGCTAAGGAGAATCTTGGTCTAACTGGCAAAGTAGAGCTTTCGGGACCCCTTGACATTTCTATGAAAAGTCTTGCAGGGCAGAAGTCGTCGTTGGGTCCTCTAACTCAACTGCAAGAGTGCAACACGCGTATCAGTCAGTTCTCTTGCCCTGCAAGTGTCTCTAAAGATTGTTTGGACTCAAAGCTCGTGAAGCCAGACCATGGTCGAAGAATGAAGCGGTTAGATCGAGATCGGAATGTGAAATATGCTGAGGAAATTAACGAGAAGGGACCGAAAGAATTGCCCACACCAGATTCAGTGATTGTGTTGGATAGCGAAGATAGCGAGGATGAAGGGAAAGCATCATCGACAGTTAAATCAGTGCTAGCACGAAAGCGCGTTGCCAACTCCAAACTCAGGGCATAGCAAGCTGCATGGTTCTTACGCAGCACAATGACCGCTTGTTGTTTGTTGTGTTCTGATGGTAGTCTGGAAAGTTTTGAGAGGCTGAGAGGCTGCTACACTGCACAGACTTCAAAGGATTAACGCTTAGCGCAGAAGAGGCACAGAAGGAGAAATTTATGTATATATATGTCGGAACAGAGTCCATAGCCACTATTTGTACCATCTCTGATGCTAGCTGCTGATTCAGAATAGTTCTCATCCGCTGTCGGTGTCAAATTGTTGCGTGCTAATCGTGGATTAACCTGATACCAAAGACAATGATATCGAATCTGGCAATCCCACAAACACGGCTCATGAAATTCTGAGACAGACATGTTATCCCGCAAACACGTCCCTTCCTTGGCCTTAACAAGGGAATTGCTTTTAGTCTCTAGAAACCACGAATCTCTCCCATAAGAATTTCTCAAGTTTCAAAAGTCTGATCCGTCCACAGAGTGGCAAGTATGGATCATACTCATGCGATCAATTCACGTTATCAAGCTAACATTGCCACTCTAAACATCTAATGACACCAGACTTTGAGGAAGAGGAGGGAAGTGTTTAGGAAGACATGGGAAACTTGTATGCTATAGAGAGACATCATCCAAACTCGGCATCATTTTGAAAACTGAAGGATAAGTATCCTTACATAGGGGTGGTGATGCCAAGGGTATTAGAAATCTTTCACCACACAACCGTAGGACAATAAGAGACTAAACCAATACACGAGTCACATGCATCCTTCATAAGATGTTCTGACAAAGCACAAGAGCAAGTTGCAGCCTTTCTATGTCTCATGTAGCTTGACCCCACTTCCATGAACTGAACCATCTGAATTGGTCACGGCCCAAAAATTTACTGGGCGTCAACCGTGGCATCAAATGACGATCCGCAGTTTCAGTCCTGAGTACCGAAAGACCGATTCAGTGGATTTGAGATAAGCGGTGCTGATGGCGTATGGTGTGCTTGGCGAGGGAGTGGGAGGAGAAGGAGAAGGAGAAGGAGAAGACGCTCTCCCGAGGAGGGAGGTGATGGCGTCGACGTGCCTCTCTGCATCTGCAGTTCCCTCTCCTTCGTCACCTTCGGCTTTCATATCGGGATTTGTGTTGTTTTGGCCCCTGCAGATGCTCTGTTCCCCACGTCGAGCTAGTCTCCACCCTCGAATCGCGGTGATCGAATAGAAGAATCCTGAGAATGAAGAGAGGGCTTCGCCTGAGAAGCAGTAAGCAGAAGACTCCTCGCAGTGATCAAACGTTGCTCAACCTTGCGACATCCTTTGCAAGCAACTGCTCATTCTGTCCGTTTACAACTTACAAGCAGGTGTGCTCTATCCTGCCTACTCTAATACAATGGAAACTGAAAATCTCGGAATACGTCTAGAAATTTCGCTGGATTTTAGATTCTGGTGTAGGATATTGATTTGTGTACTTCTCGATGTATTAGTGCTATCATGTCTTCTACTTGAGACCTTACCTATGTTTGCATGCATCACTTAATGACGAACTTAATGATCCCGTTAAAAACTATCAAATTGCAAAAATTCACTAACTATTGCATAGTCCGTATCTCTGTGCCTGGTCGTAATTAGAAGGAGTCACACTGATATAGCCTAAACTTACCCACGAAATAGGAATTATCGGTAGCCCTCATATCATTATATACAAAATATCCCTCAAGAAAGGAGCCGTTGGAATTCTAATCTGAAGTATCAAGGACTTTCTATCTCGCTTGCATTATTGATATAGATACATCATTGATGGAATAAAGGTTCAACTTCCCGCTGGATGATTCTCCAGATTCACTTTTGCCTATGCAGTATGCCGCTTGTTTTGGATCTGGCAGGGAAACGTTGTCATTTGTAATCATCGAAATAACGTCGGACATGGTTGGTCTATCCGTGGCACCCTCTTGAACACAGAGAAGACCAACATGGATGATTCTGATCAGTTCATTCTTCGGGCACGAGGAACCGAGAGATGGGTCCATCAGCTCCAAAATGTCACCTCGGGTCCATAGGTCCCATGTCTGCAATAGGTTTAATAATCATAAAGAATGTCAGAATTGGCATCAAATTTGCGAGTGGAATAATCTGACATGTCTGAAGGTTGAACCACATACCTGTTCTAGGAGGCCAAGAGGAGTGGATGACGTGAAGACAGTATTTTTCCTGCCAGTAACAATCTCCAGAAGTAGAACTCCGAAACTGAAGACATCAGACTTCACTGAGAATATTCCTTTCATGGCATACTCAGGAGACATGTAACCACTGCACATTATTACCCACCATAACAGAAAATGTGAAACATGTAAGAACTGTCTCCTAGAGAATTATGAGAGAATTGTGCATGGTTGCTGAGAGATACAGTACTTACTATGTTCCGACTACCCTGTTGGTGTTAGCTCTGGATTCATTCTGCCCAAAAATCCTAGCCATCCCGAAATCCGATATCTTGGGGTTCATATCATCGTCGAGTAATATGTTGCTGGCTTTTAAATCTCTGTGTATAACTTTAAGTCTTGAATACTTATGGAGATAAAGAAGCCCTTGTGCGACACCTTCGATTATACTCAGGCGCTTATTCCAGTCCAGCAATTTCCTTTTCACTGGATCTGTCATGTTTTTATTCAAAAAAACAGTTGGCAGTCAACAAAAGAATTAGTTACAGCACTGGAAATCCACTACGAATAACTATTTGCAAACCCGAATTGACCGATCTATCTACTCACCGAAAAGAAATGAGTCCAAGCTTTTGTTTGGCATGTATTCATAGATCAGCATCTTCTCCTCCCCTTGAATGCAGCAACCAAGTAGCTTAACCAGGTTTGTGTGTTGAAGTTCCGCAATCAATGTAATTTCATTCATGAACTCCTGAAGCCCTTGTCCTGAATTTCTTGAGAGCCTTTTCACTGCAATTTGTCGTCCATCCAGCAGGGTACCCTGTGTATGGTAAACTTCTCAGCACTCACTGACCATCTATCAAATGGCATTTGGAATCATAGAATAGAGTCTTTTACCTTGTGAACTGGTCCAAAACCTCCCTCTCCCAGCTTGTTAGCAGGTGCAAAGTAATCTGTTGCAGCATCTACCTCAGAAAAGCTATACTGATGAAAGTCAATGCGACTCGTTTTACTCCGTTTCAGCCTATTTGAGTCACCGAATTTGTTAGAGGGCATCATTTTCTGGTTTAGCAATGCATGGTCCTGCTTTGTTTCCCATTCTTCTGTAGATAATACAGAGAGTATTTAGACTTGTACTCTACGTGTCCTCCCTAGTAAAATATCGTCAAAAGAATCTAGAGTCCCAACCATTGTTTTGCAGAAGCATCAGCTTTCTCTTTCTTAAGTATAGAAGATAACCCAATATTAGCATAGCCGCAGCTAGGACAGTGGCTGCGACCAACCATACCCACCACCTGTTTTTCGATTTGCTCGTTGGACCTCCTTCAGCTGGAATCCATAGCAAATCAGAATTAATTTAGTGAAAGCCGTTCCAAGTACAATCCATTGCGGATAGCTTTGTTTAGTCTTATCATGCACCCATTTCACGGTAGGCAAGCTGCTGTGACAGGGGGCTCTCAGTTTGGAACTTCGTTGCAGTTAGGGTTTTGCATTAAAGTATCAGTTAGAGAGCTGACCTTTTAGAATTTAAAGAGCAAAACACAAGGCTAGAGAACTTTACCCAAAAAAAAAAAAAAAAACACAAGGCTAGAGAATATTATGATATGCACAGTGGATTCGGAACTTTCACATACCATTGTTGACAGCCGAGGTAAGCACATAGAGAACATCAAAGTTATCATTTGGAACATATGTTCCTCCCCTGTTCCAAAACTCACATCCTGTTCCATCGGTGAAAAGACTCCCAAAAGCTATGCAAGAGCAATTGTTCCAGCATATGGAATGGCAATCACTCAGGGTCAAGCTCGAATTATGATCAGAAAAGAGCAATTCCCCTTTATTATAGTAGCCTCTCTGTGGCACAAACAGCTCCGAGCCATTCCTACAAGCCGACGGCTTTTGATCTACACACACAGCACCGGAGTAATTCCCGTTCGAGTTGCACGAACTGGTACTCGAGTAGAGCCATGTAGCACCATCATTGGCCAGAGTAGACTGTACTATTTGTCCCCATAGATTAATTTCCCACCTTGTGATGGTGGAGCTCTTCTTCAAAGAGAAAGTGAAGTACTTCTCGTTTTCATCCGACACAAAACTGAACTCATATGAGGTCTTGTCTCGGGTCAGCTCAGGTGCCATTTGAAATCCTCCATCTTCCCATGCTCCACTGGTCCAATATATCTCCTCGCGGTGCCAAATCACTAGCTGGTTGGCACTTCCAGGATCCACGCCTAGACGGAAAGCTCCTGGAGCTGGGTCCCGGTCGCTTAGCCATGAGGTAAGTGTCCAGTTAGTCCCGGCTTTTATGTCTAAACCGAGCTTCATTCCTGGAAGTAGAGTGCTTGATGGATGATCAAAACTCTGCCACAAAACCTTTCCCACTGTTCCATCAGAATTCACCTCCCTCAATAGCAAATTCCCGGTATCAAGCAAACTGAGCGTCACGTTAGTTGTCGTCGGATTATTGGAACTCACCACAATCGTCTGGCCACCATTTGCTGTTATCTTCAAACGTCCATCACTGTCCAAGTTCAGGACTCCAGACGAATTGAAAATAGGGTTGTTCGGATTCGCCACCCAGACGGCTTCGGGATTGTGCGGTAGTTTGCTGTACCATATTCCCAGGTAACGGTAACTTGAAGAGCCTGGGCTGAAGAAGCCTAGTTTGAACGTACCCTTTGGAGCAAGAAGGTGTTCCCAGTCACTCAGCTGTTGGCCCTGCATCAGTTGGAATATAATTTCTGCTCTGGAGGTGAACGAAAACAAGAGCACAAGGAGGAGGGTTCCGAGTTTCACCATCTTCTTCTGCAAGAAAGATGACCATTGATATCTTGAACGAGTTCTTACTTGCTTTAGGCTCTCATCTGGTTCAAGAATGCCAAATTGTCTTGGACAAGAGGCAAAGACAAAGGCCTAGGATTTTTCTGACTGGGCTATTGCAAGATCCTTTTTCTGCATCTTCTCTTGCTAGACTAATCTACACATATCCTTTGTAAATTTGGTGCTCATATTTCCAAAGTGGGGCACCTGAAAAAGTCATACTATACTTAATAACTATAGACTTGGTACTGCGTTTACTTTGAAAAACGGGAGCACGAGGGGCCCTGGAAATTTTTTCTAGAAGATTGCATATTCATCTACTTATTGCAGTATTGCGTATGGACAGAATCGAGTGGTTGCAGATGAATTAGCGGACTCATTCATGCACGGTTGTCTGTTCATAGTCCAACTAGAGATTAAAAGGTGGGATATTCCGAGATTAGGAGAAAAGCACATCTTTTTTTTTAAAATAAA
Organism: Rhodamnia rubescens; assembly: GCA_021437795.1. Classification (NCBI taxonomy): domain Eukaryota; kingdom Viridiplantae; phylum Streptophyta; class Magnoliopsida; order Myrtales; family Myrtaceae; genus Rhodamnia; species Rhodamnia rubescens. The sequence goes on along the minus strand of JAILYA010000002.1, from coordinate 410,245 downwards.
ATTAACTTAATGGGAGATTAATTATTTATTGCTGCTCTTTTGCATCGTTCTCTTCGTGTGGAGAACTAGCTAGGACAGTAGGACTAGGAATTGGATCTAATGGGGCTGTCACTTGCAAGCAGACGGGATTGACCAAATCAAAATGTTCCCTTTTCTTCTTCTGCTTGTCCAGGTGCATCGTTCCTTTTACCGAGTAGTCTTCAGCTGATGTGTACCCGGGTAAAAGTTTAACTCCTTCTGTCCTGTTAGGCTAATATATGTTTGTTGTGAACCCTTGGTCAATGTTAGTAGATCAGTTTGACACATACAATGACGCGTTTTCCTGACAGTTTAAACTTTCAGGAAGAAGATTATCTGAGAATAGATCTATCTCGAAGTTTAAGCAACTTGATGGAGATATAATTAGTCCCCGAGAACTTGCCCGGGATCATGTCAATTTCTCGTTCAAAGCAGTTGCATTCGTGCTGTTTCTTCTCGCATTAGTTTCATGTTACACGTGTTTTGTGTCGAGAAGCAAGTGCATATTCCGTGAGAAAATCATTAACCCTAGGTGCACTGACATCTGCTTGGTTTTTCAAAGGAGTAGCTTTCACTATAGGACAGGAATGGGCTTGCTTCAAAGAGATCCGTGTGAAATCCTTGTGATCGACGGTTATGATTGATCTCCCCGCATTTCCTTGCCCACGTTTTTGGGATTTGTTAGTCATTATCATCGCGTAATAAACAGATGTGCGGAGCAGAATTCCAATCAAGATTTGGAGGAAAGTTTGTGGAAAACAGAGAAGCAGCCAGAGAGAAGGAAGCATGTCCACAGTGTCTGCTTTGTTGAGGTCTCCACATGGTTTCCACAATGTGAAAACTAGGGCGTCTGCTGATCCTCTTCCGGTGGAGAAGGATCTTGGCTTTAGTTCAACCTTCAAAATCATGTGAAAGATTCACAGCATAACCGGTGGGATTCATGAGCCGACACATAATATGTTCACATGCTCCTCAAAGTACAGCAGTCAGGTAGTGTCCTAGACCGAACTAAGCCGACATTGTGGCATGTTTCTTGTCACATAACTCGGGACATTTTTTTTTTGTGCTCTTCTCGGACTTGCGATTGAGAGTTTTGGTTTCTGCAATTTTTGGCCAGAGAGAAGCATTCCAGTTCGAAGTGACATATTGGGTTGGGATTGAATTTGATGGAGCAATCTTCACTCTGCTGTTCAAAGGTGGATATGGAACATTAATTTGTCCCTACTGAAACTTTCCTCACTCCCTTTTGGTGGCACCTTGGTTTAATTGTGGCAAGCACTTGCATACACAACAAGACCTGGTCAACTCTTTGAAAGTTCCTGAGCAGGTAGGTGAAATGAAGCTTTTAATGAACATTATCACTCATCATGGGAGGGCCGGGCTGTTCAGATTCTTAAACCTTGGTAGACAGGCTTGACTTGAGCGTTGCACATGTAATGAGTTGCATTTTGGCCTTGGGGCCTCAACTTCTTGACACCTTTTGTCTGTTCCAATCTTGTGTTGATGACTTTTCACTCCATGGATCTGGCTATCCCAGGTTCTCTCGTCTTGTTTTGCTCCCAGCCTCTTTGCCATTGAGAAGGTATTCAGTGCAATGGTTACATCGTGCGACCGTGTGGCATGCGACGAGCGGGTTGTCTTGATAGCTAGCCACAATAGTATTGGTTAGTTCGATTCTAACTAGGGGTGATTAGTTCTTGGATGGTCCTGTCCCACCCAGGAATCGGGAACCGGAAACCGGCCCACCTGATCTTGGAAAGACGTGTTCTTTTTATTATTATTATATTTTTCGTCATATTTTCTCGTGTTAAATTGCTTTTTACATTTTAACAAGCAGAAGATCCACCAATTATCTGATTTTAGTTTAGGGGGTTAAGTGGTGTTTCCTTTTCCTTGTACTAATAGGCACAAGTGTTTCCTTTTCCTTGTATTAGGGCGAGAGATTGACTAAGGGCTTGCATGACAACCATTCCGATATGAAAAAATGATTCGATTAAAATGACTTTTTTTAATTCCGTTCCCTAGATGAGTTTTAGAGAATCAAAACGCGTTTGGTAACAATATAATGTTTTTGTTCTCGAAACAAAAATGTGTTTGGTAAATGCACATAATTTACGTTCCCGGGAACAATTGTTCTTCCCAATTTTTTGTCATTTAAGTCAAATAATTACGTAGTTACTTTGTGAAATTTCATCATACATTTCGAATTAATCAAAGATTAATTCATATTGATTCTCTTATATAATATATTCCATATTGAAATGTAAAAATAAATATCAAGAATCATCACAAGTCATTTTCTCCATTTATTGTGAGGTTTCATCCAACTCTTTTAAGCAAGCCGATAACCAACATGAGCGACACCCTCATTTCGTAAAGGAAAATGCGCCGCACTATCCTACATTTGTAAGCGTTTTTATTATAGGAAATCAAATCTTAGTCTTAATTCATCCAAAACTTAAGAACGACAGCTTGCTAAGTGTTCACGCTGGTAATTTTTTCTTTTTCCAGAATTTTTTAAAACTAGACTAAGTCGAAAGTACATAAACCAATGCAAATTACAATCAATGAAATCAAGTGCAAAATCAAGGAATTATGACATTGATGAATGGCATCATAAAACCCTAACGAAGTCTTAAGAGCTTAGAAAAATGTGGTTTGGGTTTAATTTCAAATGTGCTCATGATATTTCTAAAAAAGAGCAAAATCTATGAAATCTATGAAAAATTTATGCCCACATTTATGAAAATGAGGTCAAATTAGCCTAATCTAAGCTTCTTCTATTTTTAGGGATATTTTTCTAAATTCTTGTGATTTTTTAGAAATTTTCCATATTTTTTTTGTTTTATTTTATTTTATTTTATTTTTATTATCTTATTCAAAAAAATAATAATACCTCTTTGTTCTATTTTACGTTGAGGGAAAAGTGACTTCATTCTGTTTTGTGATTATCAAAAGTGATTCTTTTTTTCAAAACTAACTTTTTTTTTATGTTCTTGTTTTTTATTCGATTCTCTAAAATTGATTCTTGGAACATAATCGAATCGAATCGAATAATTTACATTACCAAACAAGGTTCTCATCTTTTTTGTTCCGAGAAATAGAATCGGAAGAACCAGGAATGATTGTCATACATGCCTTGAGAGTTGATGATTTAGGGTGAGTGACTCAAGTTTGCGGATGGAGGGTTTGTGAAGAATTGGGCCTTTTTAGTTTTCACAAATTTGTAAGGAAAAAAAAAATCGGCTCGAGTCGTGGTTCCACATAGGGAATCGAGAATCGGACCGAAATTATTGGTTCCAATTTTTTGAATTGGGAAATGCACAAAATCGGCCGGTTTTTCGATTTGGGCTGTTGTTTTTGCTCACGCCCAATTCTAGCCCAATTTCGGACACAACCGGTTGGTTTATGACGGAGCTGCATGGTTATCCGCTTCTTGGTTCATTGGGAAAAAGAAAAATCACCTAACTTTGAATCATGGACTTCAAGAAGAAAACACACCCGCCTGAGCATTTGGCTAAGGTAGGTCTTCTTGTGTTTGAAAGCCATAACATGATATTACATCATAAATTTTTTTTTTTTTGAGACAAGGAACAAACAATTTCCACGAGATCGCAGTCTACCCATGAACCAATCCCTTCGATTCGCTTTTCTAGGTCGACAATCGATAGCAAGTCTACAAAAGATACGCCTTTTCAAAATTCAAAAGCTAAGTTAGTCAATACCCGCATCGGAATTATGATGGACTTGTTACACCACGTAAATCGCACAATCATTACGCAAACTACTTTCTATTATGCAGCACGCGCGCCGAATGTTGAAGCTCGAGAGTCGCATTTGCAATAATTTTAGACTAGTAGGGGTGATTGGTTTCCGGGTGATCCAATTCCAATCAAGAAACCACACTAGAGGAGTCGGTTCCTAAATTCTTGAACCGGTAATCGGCCCACTTAATCCTGAAATCGCATCGGACCGATCGTCCGGTCCAACCTCGGATGGGTCAATGAAACTAGTGTAAGGTCACAAATAGTTGAGGGGTAGAGTGTGAAGTTATTTCCTTTTTCTTGTATTAATAGGCACCGAGTGTTTCCTTTCCCTTGTATTAGGACGAGAGAGGGACAAAGTTTGTGAATTAGGGCAAGCAAATTAGGCTTGTGTGGATGGAGGGTTCTTGAAGGATTAAGGCTTTTTAGTTTATATAGATTTGTAAGAAATTATGAGAATAATTCGATCCGATCTTGATGATCTAGGTGAATGATTCTATACATAGAATCGATGACCCGACCGAAATCACCAGTTTCCAATTTTTTGGAATCGAAGAGCGGACCGATGCCTTGAAAAGCCGTTCAGAATTGATCGGTTCGGTTCGAATTGGGCTAATCCTTTTGCTCACCTCTGTTAATTGGGGTTTCTAGGACATCAACCCGTGCAATGAATCTGCAAGCCTTTCCATTTGTCTTTCCTCTTTCGAAGACGCGCAGGCTTTTACAGGCTCCACAGTCATCTGTCGAAAGATTCACGCGTCCTGTAGCGACGACGCAGGTGCTCTTCTGTTGCTTTTCACGGTGTCAAAACACGTGGAAAAAGAGGCGTCACATGATGAGCGGAAGAGCTTCAGCCAATGGTTGTCTGATAACATGGCGTAAACTCCTGTTGATGGAGCTCACATGGTCCGAGATCCGACGAGGAATGAACCTGCGATTCGATGAGTTTGGAATATAAACCTGTGGGCTCGAGAGACGATCGGGATCACACCCATTTGGCATTTTGCAGAGAAGAGAATCTGCCACGTGTGCATCGAGCCATGTGAAAACCTCCCATGAGAACCTTATCTCTTCACGTGACACGTCAACGTCGCCACCAAGACGGACGACGTTTATGGTAATAATTTTTGATCAAAATTAATCGGATAAACTCAATTGGCAAAGACGTGAAAAATTTTAAAACTGAATTAACGAAATTAAAAGGTTTCTAATCAAATTGGCAAAAAAAGACAATAGGTTTAGGATTTTTCGGACAGTTTTTTCATGTAAATTTAGATAGAGTTAGCCAATTGACTATAAGCTACTGAGATGAATTGGGCTATCCTTATCCTCAAAGGTTGATAGTTACTTCTGCATATTTCATAAAAAATTATCAAAAAAGTTTTAAACATATTAAAATTGTCTTAATTCAATCTTAAACATTTTTATTACAAATTGAGTCATAAACCTTTTGTATTTGTGTTAATTTAGTCCATCCGGCCAACTTTATCGAAAATTGTTGACATCACGTTCTGACGTTGACGTGACAATCTTAAATAATATTTTAATAATTTTTTGAAATTAATTTTTCTTGTTTTCATTTCTTTTTATTGTTTTTCTTTTTGGCTAAGGGCCGGGCATTGGGCGAGGGCGCCACGGCCCTTGCCAGCCCCGGCGAGAGTGTCATGGCCCTAGTTTAATTTGGGTGTGGCGGCCTCGACCAATGTTGGCGAAGGTCGGCCAGTGACCCTGGCCATCCCTTAGCAAAATAATAATAATAATAATAATAATAAAGATTAATTAGATAGACTAAACGATTGGAAAACGCGAAAAGGTTTAGGATTGATCGGCAAAAGCACAATTGGTTTAAAATTTTTGGACGATTTTGTCCATGTATGTTTAGATAGAGTTAGCACCATTCACTATAAGCCATCCTTATCCTCAAAGGTTAATAATTACTTCAACTTATTTTGATCGAACCCTAAACGATGCATACGTTTACCTCTTCTCTTTGTAGGCCCACTTCCTATGATTTATAGATGGATTAGTTGTTGATTTGTCAAGAACTAACGTATGAACATGAAAAGCCAAAAAAAAAAAATGAAGAAAAGTTAAAAAGTCGCGTTCTAAGTTTTTCCTTCACGATTAGGTTTAACCCGGAGGCTAGAACCTATCCAATAATACATACGTGGTCTGTTACGCTATGGACAAACCACACAGACTTGAAAATGATAACCACTCAATTCGAATCCTCTCTTCTGACCTCGCCCATTGCATGATTATCATCCCAAAGTCCCCCATATCTTCACCATCTCTCTCTCCCCTCTCTCTCTCTCTCTATCCTCCTATTGTTATCTTCATCTTCAAGGTTTTGAGCTTGGTTGTTCATTGGTCCCAGCTACCCTCCAATGGCCTCCAAGCCTAGCATCAGCATAAGCACTTCCCCTAAAGGAGAGGCCCCGGCCGCCCCACCGTCGAGCTCGCCGAAGGGCCAGTGCTTGTGCTCTCCCACGACGCACCAGGGCTCGTTCCGGTGCCGCCTCCACCGGTCGAGGTCCTCGGCCTGGACGAAGGGGTCCAACTCGATGCCGACGTCCAATAACGGCGCTGGCTCATCCATCAGCTCCTTCTCTCCCAAGTCTGTGGATTCTGCGTGAACCTCAAGAGGGGTGCTGTGCGGCTATGGTGATGTGCTTTTCAGCGTCTGAAAGATTTATAGCCCTTCCATGACTTGTGATCTATGCCAATTTTCCCTTTGTGAACTTGACTTTACAGGCAACATGAGGTAACCCTGAAGGGTTTATCAGCAATTTGATTGCCTGTTCAGATTTAGGGTCTAAGCTACTTTCTCTAATCAATCAGTAGGATGCAACTGGTGAGGGTTTATCTGGAGACTTTCAACCTCTTAGTCCAAGACAAAGCATACATGTGTGCATGTTTGAAGTTCATTCAAGAGTTCTCGAGGTTTTTTTATTTTTTATTTTGTGGAAGCGATTAGTTTATGGAATATATTATTGAATTCTATGGACAAAAAAAATCCAGTTCTTATGGGATGAGGTTTGAATGGCAATGGCAATTTCAAGACATTACATTTGTTGAGAATTGGAGAGACAGAGAGAGATAATATGAAAAGACCCACCGTCCTGTCACTTTCTCCATGTTCCAAGTCGCCCTTGGCATTTCAACTTTGCCAAATGAGTAAAGAGTTTGGCAGGGGCGGTCGGCATCGGCGGTCGGCCCCGGATGCCGGTTTCGCGTCCTCCGTCGTCATGTTTGAATTGAGCCGTAATTATCCATACCTGCTACCCAAGGGAAATTTATGTCACAGACGAACCGAGATTTCTCAAAATCGAAAAAACAACCTCGATGCCAAGACCTATGAAGCTCCAAATCAGTTCAAAGGTACATCTTAACCAGCAGGTCCAGCTAACTCAATGGTTCTAAACATAGCGATACGCTTTCTTACATTCACATGACCACTCAAGAGCGTACGACGTGCGAAATTGGATGGAGATCATGCCATGCAGATGCCATTAAAGTGATTTTTTTCTTTTTAAATTCTGATCATCGTTTATGTGTATGGAAAATTGGAAACAAAATGCTATGCATCATATTTCAAATTTTCTTGGAAAGCCAGCTTTCCAGCGATAAATATTGACAAAGTTTTTATATCATTGCAATTCTGAACTTGAAAATGAAGAATACTTGAAAAGTCACTTGTTGAGAGTGGATGTCGCCTGCATCATAGATGGTGTCCTGCATTTTGTCGTGATTTTTATTTTCTGTAAGAGTCAAATCTATACAAAAAAGTGAGAGGACATATAATGTCTTTCGAGATATGACATGTTAGATCATGACTTTGTCTTAATTTGTCAATCATTATGGGAAGCAAGCTGAAAAAATGCGCAATAGTGAAGTTTGATGATTTTAAGTGTCCTCGAGGAAAGTCAGAGTATGGTCGAACACAAAGTGATTTTGAAACATGTTGCAAATGCGTAAATTCATGTCGGTTATAGGTATCTCTAGGTTTAGTTCTTGCATTTTTTTAAGAACATATCGAAAGTAGTGATCCGAGCATATTGTTCATTTTAGTCCAAGTGATTCTACCATTACATGTAGCTATAAGTTGTTTGAAATACATTGGTACTTATGTAGGCACACTTGATGCATGTTGTAAATGTCATAAGCTTTGCATCATAATTAGGGGCGATTGATTTCCGACGTGGTCCGGTTTCACCCTAGAACCATGAACCCGATCGGCACCTGTGCGGTCCAATTCTTACACCGATTGCATTGTTTTAACCTTAAACTTGAAAGTTATACTAAGCATCCTAGGTCTAGGTTTAGATTTCTATTTACGAATTTTTTTCAAAGAAAATATTAGTTGGTCCGCTTTTAGCAATCCGATTCCTCCCTATGACCAGGAACCCAACCTAACTAGTTCGATTTGATCCTAGTAGTTCTCGATTCGGTCGGTCTATTATACTTCACCCTAATCGGAATGCATTCTAAGGAGGTGGACAAAAGTTGCAAAATAAGGCACTTGTTGTGAGATATTGTGTTTGAAGACATTGATGGCCTAGGTGTGTAAAAACCGAACTGATATTGAACACGTGTGCCCCTGAGTGGTACCTATCACACGATGACTGGGCAAGTGTATGGCTGACTTGGCACAACTTGTGTATGTATTATTCTCTTGGTGAGAAGATTGGCGGTACTAAGATGGCCAGACTTTATTTTACTTCTTATTCATCTGCCACGTGTCGAGGTGTGAGTGGATCTGACTAGATAGGTGCGCTAAATCAGTTGCTGACATAGCCCTCGATCTTGATAGATACGATAAAATATTGGGTAGGCCGGGCCCAACACATCACCGTGCGCCCTGGCCAATCAGGAGGGGCCATGTTAGTCGGGTGGGCCGCATCGGCCTATTTGCACATAAAATTTCTTTTTCTTTTATTATTTATCAAAATGCTTTTTTTAATAGAGCTGTGTACATTAATTACCTTCTTCTTTTTCTTTCTCTTCTCGCTCCTTCTCAAGAAAGAAGACGTGACCCTCCAATCTCCCTCCCTCTCTGCCTTTTGACATTTTGGGTCTTCGTCTTTGCTCTCTGCTCTGCCTTCTCCGCGCTCTCTGCTTCGCTCGCTCCGCTCTCTCTGCTCCGGTACTCAGTCGGTCTTTTCTCTGTTGCTTGCTCTCCCTCTTCTCTGACGCACGCTCGTTCTCGTGCGGTGCTCCTTACTCCTCCGATGCTAGTTTGGTCTTTGCTCGGGCGCTCACTACGTTGCTCGCTCGCTCAATCTCTGCTCCAGCGCTCGCTCGTGCTCGTGGGTCTCGCTCGGTTGCCTCCGCCAGTTCTTGCTTCGTGCAATGCCACGCCATTCCTTCAGAGATTCACTTTCTCGTGCTAAGTTTCAATTTTCCTATTAGCACTCCCTCCAAGAACAAAGTGAAAAGCAATTTATCTATGTCCAGGATTCCCTCGGGACATAGAGAGTGGCCTTCTGCCACCGCCGAGACCGGCCACCACTGGGCAGTTTGATCAGTCTTTGACGAACAACAGGCCGCGTTGCACAAGAGCATGGAGTTGCACTCAGGGGCGAAGCGGGATGATGAACAACAGTCCGGGAAATTGACGGCCGACCGCCAATCCATGGGGCGAGCGCGGAAGGAAGTGTTGCTCCTTTGGATTCGGTGGATGAAGTGAACGAATGTGGAGAGACTGCGTTGTTCGCGACAGCAAAGAGAGGGAACGAGAGCATCGTGAAGGAACTGCTCAAGCATTCGATTAGAGAAGAGGTTATGAGGAAGAACATCAACGGTTTGGCCGCCCTGCACGCTGCTGCTGGTCATGGACATGCTGGTGATTAATTCCTGATGTTTGCATTTCTTAATTTCTTCAATTTTGGCTCCAGCGTCTAGATTATATGTTGGATACTTAGTCATTGAACGTGAAGTTACCTCATTTAAACCGATTACGGATTAGCCTTCTCGACTACTGGCGTATAGCTTTTGGGACAGAAAATGTGTTCACTAAGCATGGAAGTGACCTTGGACTACTCTGTTCGAGGCAAGCTTCGAACAGTCCGCGAAAATGCTCTAGAAAGCAATTCCCATTTAGCAGATCTTTTAGTAATGCGGACATCAAAGATGGTAGATACACTCGGCACTAACCAGAGGCGCACCTTAGTAGAATCTGTACTTCCAGCGAAATGCATATATCCTAGCTACCTAGAATTGAATCATCCAGGACTGCAAGGATGAGAAGTGGATTTCTTGAAGGTCATGGCATTCCGATAATCGTTTCGTGCTTGTATGGACCTTTTCACTGCAGACTTTGTTCAAATGCTCTTAGATTATGAACCTTAGTTGATCAAGATTGCCGGCCCCTCAAATGGCAGCCCTCTTATGGCCGCAGCTACAAGAGGGCACGCCGCCGTAGTCAATCAGCAAAACTGCTCTTGACGTAGCCGAAGAGCTCCCTTACTCTCCAGAGTCCATTAACAAGGAACAGGGAAGCAATAATTGGCTAGGGGAGCTATGGCATTGTTGCATCGACAATTGACACTCATTCTAGAGAAAGGGTAGCTATCAAGAAGTTCAATAATGTTTTTGCGCGCCATTGTCTTTTTTCTTTTTACCTCTTGTGGGTTTGTGTATGTTTCTCTTTCCTTGCAAACTGAGCGACCGAACAATACAGAGAAATGTTCGACCAAAAAAAAACAGAGCAATGTAAGCAGAAAGACACTGACCTACCAAAATGTGCGTGAAACACCTTAATTGGTAAAACAAAGTTTCGTCTAAAATATGTTATCTCAAAATTTCAGTACAAGGAGCTACTCTAGGACACATTTCACCTTGGCTACAGATGTTGGTAAAAAACTGCATCTAAAAATCTATCACCGCCTTTCAAAACTGCCTCCTTCAGGTCCTGCAACTCTTAAATATGGAAGTGAACTGCAGAAAGATATCCACCGTGCTCAATGCCAAGCAAAAGCTCATGCATTCCTTTGAATGCAAATTAACAGATTGATCGCGAGTGAACCTTTGTTAGTTGTAGTTTTTACGGGCGAATTAGGGAGATACTCCACGAGACGGAGCAAAGAAGGTACACTACATGAGCCTTTGCTATTAGAGAAGCTGTACAACATTGAACAATACTCAATGGAGCACATAATACAACGGCATAAAGGACGCCAAAACTATGAACGTGAAAGAAACCCATGTGAGTGGTCCTCAATTGAGCACAAAATTCCTGCAAATAATGAAGTTCATTCAGCACAAACGGGTATCAGAAACCATAAAACAACAGCAACCAAAAACCAAGCACTTGCTGTCAGAGGTAACACCAAATAAGGAACATTTTCCCTAGAGGACTGAGTCCAATAAGAGAACAATCTTAACTATGTAGCCATTCGCAGTTCAGTTGTAAATTTTAACTATGTACGCAATGATACCCAATCGAGAACCAGCATTCTTATGAGAAATAAAAGGTAACAATGAGAGTTAAGATATCTATACATTTGCATCGACCGGTTCTTGTCTAATCCATGCATGGTAGATCTGCAATGGGCTGCCCTTACATCCAAGACATTTGAATCAATTGAGCCAAGTAAATCCTTACCAAGATGACACATCGCAAGCAAAAAACAAAGTAATTATAGCACAAACCTTTCTTTCCTCACGGCGTGAGCCAAACTGTGCTTACAGCGCTTGAGCGACGGAGTGAGCGAGGGTCGAAGAAGAGAGCTCGCGAACGCGGAGCAGAGAGAGGGAGCGAGGGCAGGAGTAGAGCGTAGGAGTGAGCGTTGGAGCAGAGAACCCTCGAGCGATGGAGTGAGCGAGGGGTGGAGCAGAGAGCGCTGGAGTAGAGACCAAAGGAGTGTCGGATGATTAAGGAGCCCCGAACGAGAGCAAGCGTGCGCCGGAGCAAAGGGAGAGTGAGCGACGGAGAGAGTGTCGGAGCAAAGACCAAACGAGTACTGGAGCAGAGAGCGGGGAGCAAGCGAAGTAGAGAACGAAGTCGAATACCTAAAATCTCAAAAGCAAGAGAGAGGGAGAGAGGAGAGTCGCGTTTTTCTTCTTGAGAAGGACCGAGAGGTCACATCTTCTTCCGCAGAAAAAAGGGGAGAGAGAAAAGCAAGTCTCAGTCTAGTCAATGATTGGAGAAAATATTGGGCGGGACCAGAGTGCCAGCGCATCTCTGAGTCGCACTATTCAGAGACTGCCACGTGGCAGTCCGGGCCTCGCGAGCAGAAAATTTTCAAACCCTCAAAATTTTGCCATTTTCGGTATGCCAGGTAACGCCAAAATGCTTCCTCCCTTTTTCTCTTTTTGCCTCTTCTCTTCCCGGATCGGACAAGTGCTCTGCGCGCCCATCCCATTCCGCGAAGTAAAATCTGCTCTTCACTCTCTCTCTCTCTCAAAGCCCAACCAAAGGATATCAAGGACAGACGAACACCATTTTTGCTCCAATATTTTCTCAAGCTTTTGCAGTGCCGCTAGTGACGGACTCTTCCCGACTGTAACAAGGTCTACTCTTCTCTCTGTATTCTGTGTGTGAATGCTTAGATCTTCAGCGATCCAGTTTCGAAACTGTGCTATGGTGCCAATTTAGAGCGATCTTTGTGGCTGCGCGATTTGTTGCAGAGCTGGCTCGCAGAAACTGATTTGCAACTGTCCTTGAGGTTTTATAGCTCCGATGGTCATTTTCCCAACTGTTTATTTGTTCCTCTTTGTGGTCGTTAGCGATAATTCCTTTTTACGAGCGATACAGTGCCGGTACCTCCAAGTTCTGCTTCTTTTTTTATCACAGGTTGATTCTTTCGTGTAGTTCATTCTAGGTTTCTAAGTAGTTTCGAGCACGGATGTTGATTCTTTCGTGTAGTTCTTTGTAGGTTTCTAAGTAGTTCCGAGCGGCGGCACGAAAAGGAGTGCTTTTGGAGTTTTGTGAAATTTCCTTTGTTAAAATTATACAAACGGGGAGAAAGATCAAGGAAAAAACCCAAATCCGCCTCGCTCAGTCCGGATCTTTCTCCCTCTCTCTCTATCTAGGTTTCTTTGTTTGGATGAGATTTTGCACCTAAGCTCGTGGATCATCACCGATAAAAGGGACACAATTAAAAGAAGCACATACGCACGATACCATCATTAAAAATCTAAGGGTTCAAGTGCAAAATCTCATCCAAACAAAGAAACCTAGACAGAAAGAGAGATCGATACGGACTCGGCGAGGCGGATTTTGGATAGAGTCTATGGTTTGTGGGAGCGTTCCTGATTTGAGCTTTTTCCTTGATCTTTCTCTCCGTCTGTATAATTTTAACAAAGGAAATTTCACAGAACTCCAAAAGCACTCCTTGCCGTGCGGCCGCCCAAACTACTTAAAAACCTATAAAGAACTATATGAAGAATCAACCCGGGATAAAAAAGAAGCAAAACCCAGAGGTACTGACACTGTACCATTCCTAAAAGGGAATTATCGCTAACGACCACAAAAACAAACAAACAAACAAACAATCGGCAAAATGACCATCGGAGCTACAAAACCTCGAGGACAGCTACAAATCAGCTCCTGCGAGCCAGCTCCGATATTGACATGGGAAGAACAACAAATCGCGCGAACGCAAAGATCGCTCGAAATTGGCACCACAGAGTAGTTTCGGAACTGGATCGATCTAAGCATCCACACACAAAATACAAAGAGAGAGGGGGAAAGAGAGAAGAGTAGACATTATCGGAGTTAGGAAGAGTCTGTCTCTCTTAATGTCACTCGTTGCCGCTCCACTTTGCCGTCAGCATCAGCTTTTCGTCTGTTACTGATAGCATCGCAAGAGTTTGAGAAAATATTAGAACAAAAATGGCGTTCGTCTGCTCTTGGTACCCTTTAGTTGGACTTAGAAAGAGAGAGAAGAGTAGATATTACTTCGCGGATGGGATGGGAGCGTAGAACAGCCGTTCGATTTGGAAAGAGAAGAGGGAGAGAGAGAGAGAAAAAGGGAGGAAGCAGTTGGACATTAACGGGAGTAACGGAGATGGCAAGATTTTGAGCGTTTGAAAATTTTTTGCGTTTAAGGCCCAGACTGCCACGTGACAGTCGCTAAATGGTGCGACTGATAGATGCGCTGGCACTCTGGTGGCATCCAATATTTTCTCCGATGATTGAGGCAAATCTTCGTGAGAGGGATTTTTTAAGATGAAGAATTTTTTGTGCAGAAAAGCATGCAGGCTTCACTCGGCTGACGTGAAATCACGTGTCCTATCATAATTGGCCGGGGTGCACGGTGACATGGCGTGACCGGCCTACCCAATATTTTCTCGGATACAGGCACCTGGCGTCAATCGGACTGCAACAGCTGGCCGACGCCTCATGTCGTCGTGTACGGAAAAAGGAATCGCAATGGTCGCCCGCGATAAAACACTCCATCGGCAAAGCAGCCCATCAATTCATCGCCAGTCCAAACATGTCCTCCAAGCACTCCACCACCGCCTCCATTCCGTACAGTCCTCTCCCTCCTCCTCCACGCAACGCCGCCGCCGCCGTCGTTGTCGTCCTCCCCCTTATCCCCGCCACGGCGGCCTCCGCCTCCGCCTCCGCCGCTGCCTCAGCTTCTCCGCCGCCCTCCTCCTCGTTGCCGCCTGCACGTTCCTCCTCTTCCCCTCCGACCCCGCCGTCCAGCTCGCCCGGATCAGGCTCAACCGCGTCCGGGTCAGCACGTCCCCGACCCTCACCCTCGACCTCTCCTTCAACCTCACCCTCTGGGTCCACAACAGGGACCTGTTCTCCATGTACCTGAGGTCGTTCAACGTCTCGGTGGGGTACCGGGGGAGGGAGCTGGGGTTCGTCACGTCGGAGGGCGAGAGGATCAGGGCGCGAGGGTCGTCGTACGTGGACACCACGCTGGACCTGGACGGGCTCCGGGTAGTCCACGACGCGTTTTACCTGCTCGAGGATTTGGCAAAGGGTGTGGTGCCGTTCGACGCGGACGCGAAAGTCAACGGGGTTTTGGGGATTCTGTTCGTCGAGTTGCCTATTAAGGTAATTGTGTCTCTGAGCTTTGATTGTCGATTGTAGTGTGTGTATCAAATTTGTCTTTGGAATGTGGTGTTCTGATTCGCTTTGATTTGAGTAAAATGGCAATTACTAGCGTTTGTTTCCGTGCGAAGGGCGGCGATTCAATTGTTGATGGAAGTATTTGTGGATTTGAAATGTCAATGTATTGTCCGATGGGTACCGAAAGAACTTTGTTAAGAGTTTGTATTTTTAAAGTGGGAAGCTTGTGAGCATCATGGTTGTGATGCCCCAGACTTTGGGTCGGAAATGCTGATATGATCACCAGGGCAATGTGCATTGTAGTGGAAAAATGGTTAGATTTTTTGTGGATGACAAGTATATTGAGCTGACCATGGCAACACACTGAAATCTGGTACGAGGGCATCATGTGCATTGTGAGAAAACGAAATTCGATGTACAGCGGGATCTGTAGGTGTCAATCTGCTCGAGAGGTTGGAAGACTACTCTGATGTGTTTGGGAAATGCTTGGATTACATAGCTGCGCCCTGTCCTGTTTGAAAATGGGCGGAGTTGGCATATGAGATTACACTATTGATGCACATTGATTAGCAGTTAGCGCAGATGCACTCACTTGATCATTTGTCTGTTAGCCTGCTCATCAAAGTGAAGGGAAGGCTTTTGGATTATTGATGATAAGTTATCCTGATACTATTACTGACATGTAGCATTTTGTGGACTCAGAGATTTGTTTAAGAGGTATTTAGCATTTCCCAGTACGGAAGCTGCTTCTTTCTTGTGATATGTAACAGTCTCGGACTTTTACTTTATTGTTTCTTTTATAGCTGATTTAGCCAATAACTTGTCTGCTTTGGTCGTTGCACTTTTGTTTCTGCGATATGCACTTCTAGATTGAACAATGATATCCACTTCTTGATTGAGTTTGGGGCTCTGTTTCTGGTTTTGTGCTACAAATTGGCGACCTTCACTGGCCTGAAAATCCTGTCATTCATGAGGCATGCTGTTTGTTACTTTACAAATGAATGATATGACGGAAATATCAATGTATAAAGTAATCATATGTGTCGCCATATTATTTATAGCTATGTGTTTGAATGGTGCGACCGCCGACCCCAACTAGTTTGGGTTAAAGGTGATGTTGATGTTGATGTTGATGTTGATGTGTTTGAATGGTGCAAGAAAACCATTCTCGGTGAGTGCTGAGTCTTAATTATCTTTCCCATGGCTTCAATGGAGCATACCATCTGCAATGTGACGGATAATTGTGGTCGCTTGTCTTCTACTGAAATGTGAATGGCTTTCTAACTAATTTTTTCTTGAATTTCTTGTGTTCAAATGTGTGTCAGGCGAGAGTATCTTGTGAGGTATCTGTTAATGTCAAGAACCAGACTGTTGCCCATCAAAACTGCTCTCCTGAGGTGAGAAATTATGCAATTTGATGTCAATTTCAGGTGTAATATCTCTTTATGGACGATTAATGTGTGGTTTTGAGTGATCTACAAGAATCGGCTACTCGAGATTATTCTCCAATTAGGATACTTGATGTTCCTCCCATGTGGTGTGATTTGCTCGAATAAGTTTGTGCCAATTCAGGTGGACTCCTTTAATCTGTTTTATAGTAATGACCAGGACCTTCCAGGCTCATGTACGGTCAGAATAATTTGTGATGTCCAACTGCAATAGTTATACCATGTTGACCTGTTGGGCATGGATACTGGGCCGCGAAGTGTAAGATTTAGTAATGTTGTGTAGGACATAAGGAGCAATCGTTTACTCATGATTGCAATGACCAAACAGTTTCGATTCTTAGTTGTATATACGAATAGGCGAATATGCCTGTAGCTAACAGATAAACTGCTGCCTAAACTGAATGATATTTTTTCCTCCTTTTCTTTCTTTGCTAGGAGCTCTTTCAGCCTCGCCAGTGAAGAGTTGATTGTCAAGTAGTCTCTCCTCAGTGGAAGTCTATTGATTATCTTTGCATTACACCAGCTTACATAGTTTTACAGATTTTGGTTATTACTCCCAGCAGATCAGTGGAAAATCCTCGATGGCTATGATTATTTGCGTCTTAGGAGAAAGTACAAGCAGTCAATACGCATCTAACATTAAATGCTTGCAGTGATTGCGGAAGGCTTTCCTCTCCGGACTTCAAAATGTTCTTACTGGGGATAAAGCTTGGTCTTCGTTGCTGTATGTAGATTTGTATTCATTTTTCAGCCGCCCCTTATTTATAGGTTCAGTATGCAAATGATGACACATACAATATGAGGTACAAAATTTATAGAGCAGCAGGCCTGGTAACTCTCTGTATATACAAAATGGATATCCTTTATCTGCTGGTATTAATAAATTCTTCAACAACAGTATGTCGTGGGTGCTTCTGTTGGATTGGAGGTCCAATGTCTTTAATTTTTTGTTGAATGAGCTATTTAACGTTGAAAGTGTTGAGATAATCTTGCTGAACCAACTATGAGATAATCTTGCTGAACCAACTATGACTTTGTTCGTTTTATCTTTTGTTATAATGAAGTAGGGTTTTTGCCTCCGAGAGCACCTCAATCCCATCAAGTTGTGGTAGTTCTCCCACCCCCCTCCAAGTGGATAACTACAAAGGTAATAGATTCTTGAGGATTGTCTTAAGAAAATTGCCTTTGTCAGGATTTGAACCTTGATTATGCCCTTGGATTGGACTGTTGACATCATTTAACAGTGTCCTCTTATACTTACATATAATGAACTTTTGATAATGATGGGTGTGCTGATGGTCTACAAAATTTTATTGTTAGTTGGTATTCAGAGTCGTAGTAGATATTGAATATGATTATTTATCCACTCACTGTTTGTCGAACGATCTAATATGCCGACTTTGGAGATTGGTTTTCGAAATATCTAAGGTTGCACCAAGGAACCCGGGCGACCAATATCGTTAGATGTTACTTGTTCTCCTCATTTTTCTGTTGAAAAAAGTTTCCGGCGCTTCCATTCCTAATGATTCTGTTTTTCCGGCACTATCTGCCATTTTCCTCCTCATGAAAAGGGTTGACACAATTTGTGAACACAGGTTGTAAGAAAGAACAAACGGGAGCTATAAGTATAGTAGGCAAAACGACGACTTGCCTCCGAGCTGCTACTGTTTAGTTCATTAGAGAGGTTAAAATTGGGAAGCAAAGAGTATCTGCACAATCACCCTTGTATGTTCTTCTCTTACGATTAGTTTCCATACAATTTCTGCACACTTGGCTCGGCATGGTGGTGCTTTCATCGCGGGCAGCTGCTTTAATGCGCCGGCGAGCCTCTCTCGCCGCCATGCCACTCCTGGACTCCGGATTTCAAACCGGGCTTGTCATATTATCTATGGTGTTCTGTTTGGAGCTATGAGGCACGGAATTTGTGAAGGGGCTGATCTTCTTTTGTTACTTCTTTTTCCTGCGGACTGCGAGACTGACCCGACACGAGGAATTAGCTGGATTTTCGATAAGTTACTCATCTAATCACAGGCATAGATTCAAAAGAAAGTGGCTTGCACATATCACCCATTTTTTCATTTCTAAAACTGAAAACTGGAATGACAAAGGCATCGCAATTCACAGACAGAAGGGCTAGACATGTCCTAGCTTTCTTCTTCCACTCATGCAGCGAGCGACAAGTTTGTACGTGTCTTCTGGTCATTTTCTCACCATCCCACCACCCCTACGTGTCTTCTGGTCATTTTCTCACCATCCCACCACCCCACACATATTCAGCCTGGTGGCGCCTACAACGGAAAGATCCGGGGTGCCGCGTCGGCGAGCACACACATCTCCTCTTCGACACGAGCCCATCGACCCCAGCCATGGCTGCCGCCGCCGCCGTCACTTCAGGCACGGGGGCATCGTTAACTTCCTGGTCAGCGGCTCCAGTCGCTCCGAGAGCATGTGCTGGGTACCACCTTCGTAGCACCGACGACAGGTCGTTCAGGCTGAGCAAAGGGTCTCCTGGATGGCACATGATCGATATATCTGCTGAACTCCCTCTCTCTCTCTCTCTCTCTCTCTCTCTCGGTGAAGCTCGTTCTACAACGCTGTAGGTGTTCTGGCCTATTAGCGGAGTCTGAGGCTGAGGTGGATCAATATATAGAAAGTCTAGACACAAAGGAATAAAGGTGAAAGGGAAGGCGGTAGCTCCTTTTGATGCGATTCCTGACAAAAGGCTTTGGCTTTCTGAAGTCAGAGTGAGGTGCCTCTTCAAAAGCGAAAACTGCCCTCGGCCATCCTCTCGATGGCCTAATACGATAACACAAACTTAAAATCTTTAAGTAGCGGTAGCGGCTGTTTTCTGATGACCCTTTTGACTCGTCTGCCGAATCCTTCCATCTAACTTCCGTTTCTTTTTGCAAAAATCATCGAAACTCTGTCGCTACCCTCTCAGGGTACGCTTTCTAAGGCCGCGAGTTCAGGACAATCTTGCAGAATTGACAAGAAATCAAACGGAAACCTCACATCGTAGCCTCCTCGACCGGAATTCTAGCCGAGAATCGATTCGTGCGTCATCGATCTCATAATTCGTATAAGATAAGGTAGGACGTGAAACCATCTTAACTCTGTCGCTACCATTTTGGGAATAAACGTGGGTATGATCGAATGAAACTGCATTCAATCAAATGAGCCGAAGTACTGGCTTTGTGCGCGACTCAACTTTTGTTGTTTTCCACTAGTTTAAAGGAAAATTCGGCACCAATTGACCTGGTGGCACGTGGCCGGTGGAGTTCTGAGGTGGCAAGTCGGTGGCGTGTAGCAATCGACATGACGCCAACAGTCGGGCAACATCTGGCAATTGGGTGGCAAATTTTCTTCTCTATATTTCAAGCAAAGGATGGTGACTTCAGTACTCTGGACGCGAATCTGCTCCTGATGATAATGGAGACGGGAATAAGTTGGAAGCTACCGGGACACTGATATATGTACAGGGTAAGCGATTTCAGGTTTTTTATAGATTTCACTTGAAATTTAAGATCTATCCATCGAAACAAGTTCATCATTTTTTGAAACCTAAAATTTACTTGTCATAATCTGAAATCTAAAATCTACCCTGTCACGAGGTCTAATGTTGATTTTAAGATATTCGAGAATCAACTAATGTCTTTTCTTTTCTTTTTTCATTTTTAGTTAAGCAAAATGAAAATGAACTTTACAACAGCTAAGGGGAACTAAAGGTGAGCGGTTTCAAGTTCTGTACATGTTACATTTAGAATTTGAAACCAACCCGTTGGAATAGGTACCTCATTTTTTGAAACAATGAAACTAAAAATTTGTTTGGCTCCGAGGTTACACACTGATCGTGGGACGCATAGAACATTGTAAGGATCGTACAAAAACATATAAAAAAAATTATTTCATGGTCCAGATTACAAGTCTCAAGTTTTAAGTAGTGAAACCTGAAATTTATCTGTTATAACAGGTTTCTCAATTTTTGAAATCTGTCGGACATAACTTAAAATTGGAATCAAATCGGTTTCCACATATTTCGATTTTAGGATTCTAATTTTATCTTGAAATCATACTCACCTCTAATATGTAGAAAGTGCGTTCCGACAAGGGACTCTCCTCCGAGAACATTTGTGGAGAAAAGGGTGGATGGACCAGAGATTCGAAGGAGTCATTGGTTCTTGGAAAGTGACAAGGTGGTGCTGATGCTTTTCCTAGTCAGATCCTCACCCGTTTCTTACTTCCTTGTTTTCTTGTGTTTTTTTGTTCATGGAAGTGAAGAGTACATGCTCAAATCACCTCTTCATTTCTTCTTTGTTTGGTAGCAGAAGTTAGCTTAGGATCCACGGTGTTCTTGGCATGTTGCTCCTCCCTTCCTGACAAATTAAGCTTCTAGGAATGGCGATTTCTTTACAGCAGACGTGAAACTGAAGTTGACGGCAATGCACGGAGGTGCTGCTACTGTTTTGGCTGCGACTTTGGAGTTTGACGATGACGACGATGACGACGGCTAGGGGAAGAGAAAGATGGGTGCTTGGGAAGAGTTTGCATGAACTCTATGTAGTGATACTAGATCTAATTAGGAAAAAGTGACAAAAAAATCATGAATCTATTATATTCGTACCAAATTACCAATTCATTCATAAACTTTTGAATCAATTTAGACCTAAATCTTTTTGTATTATACAAATTTAGTCCAAGCCAATAAAAGTTCGAAACTGGCGACATGAATGTTAGTCATCCTATGTGACATCATTGACGCCGGCGCAGGACATTTATTTAATAAAATTTTAATATTTTTTTTTTTTTTTTGAGCCGACCACCAGCAAAAAGAAAAGGAAAATAAAAAATAAAATATAATTTAAAAATTACAATATATATATATCCACATCAGCACTCGAGGCGGGAGGCGAGCATGGTCCGATTTTCCTCTAGAACCGAGGGCCGGATCGGTAGTCCGGTTCTCGATTTTTGAAACCCGCAACCATGATTCGAATTTGGTTTTGATGGACGTGCGGGCCCATACGCAGCCCTCGGCCCGATCCTCTTTCCTTTGCTTGGGATGGTCGGTTCCTTGCTCGACTATCCCGGTCTCGCATGGTCATCCAATTCTACCAAGACCGCACCTTTCGGTTTCCCCATTCTCGATTTGGTAATTTGTTCCATCCAATTCCACCAAGACCGCGCCTTTCGGTTTCCCCATTCTCGATTTGGTAAGCGGTCTTTCGATTTCACCATTCTCGATTTGGTAATTTGTGCCGACGATAATTTGGGTGTTGATGATTGCCAAATGCCAAAAAATCTAAAACTAAATTGATCCAATCAAAAGATCCGAGAATGAATTTGTACCAATGCACTATGTTTAAGACTTGTTTGGTACTTTTCCCGATCTTAGGAAAACGGTTTGTCTAATAAATGGCTAATATAAACTCGTGGTGGGAGCTAAGGACACCGATATATGTACGGATAAGCGATTTCGGGTTTCTTATAGATTTCACTTGAAATTTAAAATCTATCCATCGAAACAAGTTCATTATTTTTTGAAACCTAAAATTTAATTGTCATAACTTGAAATCTAAAATCTACCCCGTCACTGATTCTAATGTTGATTTTAAGATATTCGAGAATCAACTAATGTCTTTTCTTTTCTTTTTTCATTTTTAGTTAAGCAAAATGAAAATGAACGCTACAACAGACTAAGGGGAATTAAAGGTGAGTGGTTTCAAATTCTATACATGTTACATTTAGAATTTGAAACCAACCCGTTGGAATAGGTACCTCATTTTTTGAAACAAGGAAACTAAAAATTTGTTTGGCTCCAGGTTACATCACCGATCGTGGACACCATAGAACATTGTAGGATTGTACAAAAACATATAAAAAAATTATTTCGGGGTCTAGATTTCGGGTTTCAAGTTTTAAGTAGTGAAACCTGAAATTTATCTGTTAGAACAGATTTCTCAATTTTTAAAATATGTCATACATAACTTAAAACTGGAATCGGATCGGTTTCCACATATTTTGATTTTAGGATTCTAATTTTATCTTGAAATCATACTCACCTCTAATATGTAGAAAGTGCGTTCCGACAAGGGTGGATGGACCAGAGAATCGAAGGAGTCATTGGTTCTTGGAAAGTGACAAGGTGGTGCTGATGCTTTTCCTAGTCAGATCCTCACCCGTTTCTTACTTCCTTGTTTTCTTGTGTTTTTTTGTTCATGGAAGTGAAGAGTACATGCTCAAATCACCTCTTCATTTCTGCTTTGTTTGGTAGCAGAAGTTAGCTTAGGATCCACGGTGTTCTTGGCATGTTGCTCCTCCCTTCCTGACAAATTAAGCTTCTAGGAATGGCGATTTCTTTACAGCAGACGTGAAACTGAAGTTGACGGCAATGCACGGAAGGTGCTGCTACTGTTTTGGCTGCGACTTTGGAGTTTGACGATGACGACGATGACGACGGCTAGGGGAAGAGAAAGATGGGTGCTTGGGAAGAGTTTGCATGAACTCTATGTAGTGATACTAGATCTAATTAGGAAAAAGTGACAAAAAAATGATGAATCTATTTTATTCGTACCAATTCATTTATAAACTTTTGAATCAATTTAGACCTAAATCTTTTTATATTATACAAATTTAGTCCAAGCCAATAAAAGTTCGAAAACTGCGACATGAACGTTAGTCATCCTACGTGACATCACCGACGCCGGCCTAGACATTTATTCAATAAATTTTTAATATTTTTTTTAATTTTTTTGTGCCGGCCACAAGCAAAAAGAAAAGGAAAAGAAAAATAAAATATAATTTAAAAATTACAAATATATATCCACATCGAGACTCGCTGGTAGGAGGCGAGCATGGTCCGATTTTCCTCTAGAACCGGGGGCCGGACCGGTAGTCCCGGTTCTCGGTTTCCGAAACCCGCAACTAGTGATTTAGAATTTGGTTTTGATGGACGTGCAGGCCCATACGCAGCCCTCAGCTGATCCTCTTTCCATTGCCAGATGGTCGGTTCCTTGCTCGACTATCCCAATCTCACATGGTCATCCAATTCTACCAAGACCGCGCCTTTTGGTTTCCCCATTCTCGATTTGGTAATTTGTGCCGACGATGATTTGGGTGTTGATGATTGCTAAATGCAAAAAAATCTAAAACTAAATTGATCCAATCAAAAGATCCGAGAATGAATTTGTACCAATGCACTATGTTTAAGACTTGTTTGGTACTTTTCCCGACCTTAGGAAAACGGTTTGTCTAATAAATGGCTAATATAAACTCGTGGTGGGAGTCTCTCTCTCTCTCTCTTTTTTTTTTTTCCATGTTCACATTTCGCACGGAAGATCAAATTTGTGAAGATATCAGGATCGCAAGAAAGGAGAGAAAAACTCTACAAAAGAATACATCTTCATTCCCAAAACCTCCCAGTAAATGATCTTCAGATCGTAAAGTTTTAGCATCTGAAGTATATCATACAGCATGCAAGTTGACCTAATCTGTTGAAAAAAATCATCACATTGTTCTACTACTGTTTTCTCTCAACAATAAAAGAACTATCTTCTTTCGGATTTGTTATGTTGTGACTTGTGAGGGATCTGCTTCCTGGCAATGTATTCATTCCACACTTCCACAAAGGCAACCGATGTGTACAACTTGGAAGATGCTGATATTGGCTCTTCGGACGGCAAGTACAGTTCATGCTACCAATGCAGTCCGAAGCTTCCTGCTTGCATTAGCGGGTGCGCATAATAGGCAAACAAAGTCAATACCGTGATCGATAGGTATGGCAATCGGAGGAACTCCTTGTAGTAATCTTTCGGCAACTTCTGACGGCCTTCGATAATTGCTGCGAAGGGAACGATGCTTGTCCTGCTCTTCACAGCCTCAAAAGCCTCTCCATATCGGATGGCTAGTCTTCTATCTCCGTTCCAAGCACCAAAGAGATGATGTCCGATTAAGCCGACCGATGCGGCCAAGGCCACGGAGTTGCCGATCCATAATGTGTGAGCAAGGCACCACATGACCTGCCCAACCATCTGGAGTGAAGAATATGTCATAAGTAAGCTCTCATTCATCATTTTATTTTCACTAAAACCATTGCATATTGGAGAGAGTGAGTTTCGCAAAATCATTCTTTCAAGGAACTAGTCTCCCTCTTTTCTTTTCTTTTTTTTTTTTTTGGGTGAAATGCGACTTGAATTTAATGGTAACCATGATCACAAAACAGGGAGGACGGGTCCATCAAGTAGTAGGTGTTAGAATCTGGTCACAACCTCATCTCCCAGATAGCTCACCTTCACGAGTAATAATAGCGAGTATATATATATATATATATATATATATATATATATATAGAGAGAGAGAGAGAGAGAGAGAGAGAGAACAATGAAATTTTCAAGACAAGGTGCCAACATTGAGCCGAAGTCCAAATACGTAAATTCTAGAGTAAGCAACTTGCTCAAGCCAGGCCACTAATAAATGGAACCTTCTCGGAGATACCCTCTCAACCAATTACAGCTCATTTTATCATGCCTCGTGGGCAACTAGCTTCCAATTAGTTATGAGTGTCAAATACATGTGTTTCCTCTTCAAATTCGCATCATTTAGGAAAAAATCTAGAATAAAATTCACTTTTCCCTTTTAAGTAGGGATTTGCTGCATGAGCTCAAACCTCCTTCAAACTACAGGTTCCACCTGATTCCGATATCACTAAACTGTCTTCAAACAACTTTCCATCCCGGGTAAGGAATGTGGATTGTGAATATAAAAGTAGAATGGAATTTCTACCTGTGGGTGCCTGGTGATTCGCATGATTCCTGTCTCCCAAAGATGCATTTTGGGTTTATCAACCGCTGCCACCTCTAATAGGTTAAAGGTAGAAGGATAGAGGAGGAAAAAGGAGACAAAATTTGTGAACCACACAAGTTGATGTACTCCAGGAGCACCCTGGAGCTGCCATAACTGTACTCCATCGTACCTATGATTGATGAAGTAGACCTAAATCACGAAAGGTCAGAGTAGATTCGGTAAAAGAACACCAATCAATCTGTGGAACATATGGTGCAAGCAAGAGAAGTGAAAACTCAGAATGCACCAAAATCAAATTTAATGACAGGCTAGTAGAGTACTTGTGCACTGTCCATCCCTAAAGTAAGAAACACACCACAGTGCTAACGGCCAGTGGAAGAGATATGCCTGCAAACAACACCCTGTAGGCCCGTGTGCCCATGACCTTTTCTCCAGCATCCCTAAGACTAGCCAATCCACTATGGCCCACGGCAAAAATGACAATGAGCAACAACATTACAACCTGCATACAAACAGTTAAGATCACTTTCCTGCTTTCAAGATCCTACTCCAATGGCATTTGGCATAAAGCAGGCATCAGCAATAAAATTTGGGGTGTAAGAGAAGCTGTTCATTACAAAACTTGAGCACCCGAAGCAACATCAGAAGGGCAATCTAATGTACCAACATGCAACGAGGCGCATGCGAACACGACTAGCACTGGACTAGAGAGAAAGGTCTACAGAGGAAGCAGAACTTTTTGGCATGTCAATCAACCTCCACTTCCTCCTCCTTTTTCTAATTCTTTCTCGAGGATTCAGATTCTCTCAATCTAGGAGACTAAAGGAAGATTAATGGTTCACATGCTTTTCCTAGATGGTGTGCCCTGATCTTATGAAGGTGAATTGCGTCAAGCGGTTGAAAGGAACTGAATCTCTCTCTTAGTTAGCCAATCCCCTCACTTCCTTGTCATTTAACATATCAAACTGTGGATACACTTGATAGGATGGACAACCCACGCACCACGCTATTTACATCCAATGTCATGCTCTAATCATGGAGACAAAATTCATCCCCTTGACTCCAGGTTCACCAAAAAAATCACAAAATAGATATCCTCATTCCACGAGTTACGGCATCTATCTAAGCAAAAGTTCCATCTCTTTGGTCATTGAGTTCTCAACCGTACAAAACGATCGAAGCAATATCAACTCCATAATTCTCGCATTGAAGACAGAAACTCATGCTTTGCTCTTTCATCTTCACGGAGTCCAATTTCCACGTTCTCTGAATGCATATTCACGTAGCTCCAAATCTACTGCTCAGTTAAGCAAACATGCCTTTTCCAGCCCACATCCACTCATGATCTCAAGCCACAAAAAATCTGGAGCTAACAAATTCAATCCTAAACCTTTAAGTCCAGAGCTTCGCTTCACATTCATATCATATGCACCCACCAACCCAGAATTAACCGAAAGTGTAGAAAAGAAAAAAAAACATACCTCGGGGCTATCTGAGAGCCCAGAAACAGAGTCGATGAAGGCCTTGCCAAGTCCCAACCCTGAAGGAGAGCCATCAAGCCAGGCCACTTTCAGAATGAACAGAACAACTCCCAGAATCACCGTAAAGTACACCCACGACACGATCTTCTGCTCTCCGATTTCAAACACCGCCGACTCCTCCCCAACCAAAGGCAAGCTCGTCGAAGAAGTCTCTTTCGTGTCGCTGTCCCTTAAAGAAGTCCGAACAAGAACTTTCCCAGAAAGTTGGGATATTTTCGACGGAGCCGCCGGTGGGGCAAGGAGATTTCTTGAGCTGGTGGGTCGGTTTGGCTTGGCAAGCAGACACGAGGTGGAGCGAAAAGGGAGCGTCTTGTGGGAAATTGGGCTTGAGAGCACCATAGAACTCGCCATCTCTCTCTCTCTCTCTCCCTCACTGACGCTACCACGCCCACACACAGTCACAGAATCGACGACTGCGTGAACGATGGAAACTGGAGGGAGGTGATTTTATAACTGCATCGGCGAGGACGGAGACATTAGAGGAGGGTGAGTGAATTCTAGCAGGAGCTGAAGAATCTCGGAGGGGTGGTGCTGGGGGTTGAGGATTTTGGAGTTTTGTTCGGTTGTGTAGAGGCAACAAACACGAAAGGGGGGATATGTTGCATTGCAACTGTAACTGAAGTGGGTCTCGTGTGACGCGTGCAAAGCACCGCCTTATTTCGAAATTCTAATTATGGATAATTACATAAATAATCCCATTCGATATGTAATGTAGTCTTTAAGTGTTTAATTCGTGTAAAATGATTTCTAGATTTTAGTTTACTTTATAATGTGATCCGTAATGAATCCAGCCATATTCAATCTAATCCAGTAACTATATGAAAATATACAATATTATTTCCGAACTTGAATTAATAAAAGGGTAATATTAGATAATTTCATCCTATCCGGGGTTAAATTGAATATTTATCTACATTGCAGGGATGATGTTGAGTAAAGTAAGAATTCAAGGACGATATTGCACGTTAGATGAAAGTCGAAGGGCCATTTGTGTAATAGTCCAATCACCGGCATTCCATTGGTTTGCAGAAGAGAGTTGGTGGGCTGGGCTGTGTGTCCTTTTTCAGCCCACTAATCGTTCAGCCTTTCCAATTCGCGAAGCACTCGGATTCAACTTGCAAATTTCGAGTTGCTGTAGAGTCGAGTCGAGGTGAAGCTCGAAAAACTTGACAATGCGTGCACATGATACGAAAACCAAATCCGAGCATGAGCACGAGCAGGTGCTCGAGTTTCGATTTACTGATCCGCTCGAATAGAGTCGGTGCTCGAATTCATAGAAAGGCGTCCGAGTTGAGCTCGATCGGGCCTGAATCGAGTCTCGAGCCTTGAATATCGGAATTGGGTCAGGGCTCAAATATTGAACTACGTCCGAGCACACGCATCCCCCAGCCTGTCCGTTTTCGTGTTCGGCTCAGTTTATTAGCAGCCCGCGGAGGGAAAAGGAGAACGGAGGAAGAAAAAGGGTTTTGTCTATTGCTGGCGACGCGTTTCGTTCCTTCGAATCCACCCTCACTTTCTCGGAAAATCCAGGCTTTTTGCTCGACGTGTCGCCGAGAAAAATCCGCCATGGAATATTCAAAGAAGCAAAGTTGAAAGCCACGCACCACCCACTCATTCTTCGCTCGCATTTCACGACTGACCCACTCCCCGACCTTGATTATACATCTTCTCGGTTCTAGTCTTTTCTCTGTATTCTCTCTCTCTCTCTCTCTCTATCTCCTGCGTTTCTGGTTTCTGCATCGACGCGAGCTCTTCGACGACTCCGACGAGACTGCGTCGTCCTTGTCCGAACTATTGTCTTCGTGTGGTCGCTGACGATGATTTTGCAGCTGGGTCATGGGCAGAGCGCGGCTCCTCCGCCTTCACCGGAGGGTCCTTCCGGCGACGGTGCGCTTGTTCTGTCGCTTGTTTGGATGATTTTCACGCTTGTCTTTTGACCAACTAGGGTGGAAAGATTCAACATGTCTTCTCTCCCACTTACTGAATGCAGGGAAAGCGACGATAGATCAAGGAGTAGCTTACCTTCTTCTTCTGGTGGCGCTGGCCATCACGTACCTCTTCCATTGACTCTCGCTCTTCTTCACCATCTGTTCATCATGCTTAATCTAGTACTTTCTTTAGAGTCCTATGGAGAGATTTTGCGTTTTAGCACCTGCATATGTAATGACAGGAAATTCGATGAGCATTATTTGGATGAATGTTACTGTCATCATTATATTATCAACAGAACTTTTATTTGCATAGTTTTCGTTTTGAGAAATCATGATCTACTATTCGATCTTGAGTCAATTTGAGTATGCAATCCTCTATGCTCGATCTAGATTCGTTGGTGCCTTTCGTAAGGCTGAGCTCGACTCTGCTCCGTTTGACTTGCAGGTCGAGCTTAACTCAAACTAGATGTTAGAGAGATACAATGATATTGAACGGTAATGTCAAGTACATGTCTCAAATGAAATGAAATATTATTTCTGACCCCTAAAAAAAGAGTACATGTCTTAAAAATAACTAAAATATGCACAATTTAAGTCGAGTAGCGTGTTTTAGAGCTAGGGCTACGACTCCGTTTGTCTTACAAAAAATGAATGACTTGGAAAACATTTTCCAAAAGCTGACCACTCGTATTGCTTGATATAATGAATCGATGGAAAAAAAAAATTTAAGTCATCGACAACAATTTATGTCTAAATATTTTCAATGACTGATGAATATATTTTTAGTTCATTCATTTTTGTAAAAGATACAAACGATCATTTTTAGAAAAAATAATTTTCACTTCATTTATTTTTTGCGAAACAAATGCGCTGAATCTATTTCATAACTTCATGGAATCGCGAGATGAAGCAAAGCAAGGATCCTAAAAACAACATCGGTTCAATTCCTTAAAAAGAGCAAACTCGGTCTCGATTCGGGGCCCAAATCTTATTTTTTTTCCTCATTAAAAAGGACAGCTTTATCTTAATTTCAGCCCAAATCTTACTTTTTTTTCTCATTAAAAAGTACAACTTTAGCTCGGATCTTAATTCTGGCCCAAATTTTTTTTTGTCATGCAAAAAAAAAAAAAAAACCAACGATCCCAACAAAGGTAGAAAATGATATTTCATGATTTGGGCCAACATCATGTCTTATTGGGCTTCTGATCGGTCCAGCAACGTGCAACTTGAAATCCTTCAATTAACCTTTAAAAAAAAAAAGAGGAAAAAAACAATTACAGACATTGGTTTTAGGGCCACCCAATTTTAGGCAGACCCCCCACCAAAAAAATAAATACATTTAGGTAGACCCACCACTTAAAAATCATCATATAATCGATTCCACCAGCATCTGATCACCCATGTGCATCACTCTGAAAAATTATTATCTTGCAAGTTCTCGCGACAGGATCGTTGTACAATACATAATTTCAGGATCATCGATTTTTTTTAAATTATCGTCATTAAGAATTGATTTCGATGATCTCGTAATCTCAACAATTACCGCAGGATCAGAACTCACATAACCTCAATTCGGTCGCCATCGCAGATGGGATGGCGGCTAATTTGAAGCATTATTGGCGGGCGGAACATTCGGGTTTGCGCTAGAAGTAAACCATCCAGAAAGACAAGAAAATAAAATAAAATAAGAAGTAATAATACCTTCCGGGCCATACTTTTTATTATTTTTAATTTCTTAAATGTTGACGTGTCGTGAGCTGATGGGTCAGGACATCATCATATTCAAGGATGATGGGAGCCAAGCAAAGGCTAGGTCCGGATCGAGACACGAAGCCGACATTTGCGTGGATAAATTTCAAGTCTTGTACATATTTTATTTCCGTTACGCAATACGATATTCATAGAATATATTCGTTATGTCGGGTGCATGGAGTTTAGGAAACCCTATCTTGATGGAGTCGATGATCACGGTCCAACCACAGAATAGAAACGCAATAATATTATATGTCATTGATAAGTCACTATCAAGTATGCCCACCCCTACTAAAAAAATTTGTTCCAAAAAAAAAAAAAAAAAAAGTTAAGCCTACCTAGGGCTGGGAAACCCGGTGTTTTAGAACTTTTTTTTTAGTTTTTATTATTTGTTTTCAAATTTTAAAAATGTTAAAAAAATTAATATATGGAAATTAACAAAAAACCACATTTAATTAAACTAAACCGAACCAAGTACATCTTTTAACCAAATCTAGATCGAAACTATAGGTACTGTTGCCCTAACAATGGCCACAAGTAAATTACACCAAAGAGGATTGTCCAACAAATTCCAGTATTTTCAAGGCCGCGTGTCTTGCAATATGCAAATTGAATCCATGTGATTTCCTTTTACCACTAATCATGTGGCGGCATTCTTATTCTATAAATCGAGTAATTATGGGAGCATGCATAACATTATCTCGGGGGCTAAAATTTTTTAGGAATGTGCACGCACCTTATTCTAATTGACTTATTCGACAATTATCTTCCGATGAGATGTGTCTGTGAAGTGTACCATTTTGCGCGCGCCTAACAGGTTCTCGTGGAATAACACGGCCCTATAACGAGAACGGTTATCTAGGCATCACTTACATACCTACCTTGCCAGCTCTACAAATCGATAATTTCCCGACCTAAGATACTTGATTAGGTGCACATATAATGTCACGGTTGGCGCCGCGCCTTGGGGGAACCAATCCCATGACTAATTTCGAAGCACAAGAGGAATGACACCCCCCAAAATTGTTTAAAAAGGAAAAATAAAAAGAAAAATCAACCCCCTATTTCGTGGCCACTTCTTATTCCTCCCTCCTCTTTATTCGTTTGACTTTTTGAGGGATCGGACAGATTGAAATGATCCAGTAATTGCTGGCGCTTTGGTCCACGGCCTTACGCAGGATGAAGGCAATATCGGCAAAAGATCTTGACAAGGTCAACTCCAATTTTGACATAGATTTTAACTAAAGTTGTGCAAATTGATCGTCGCAGCAACAGTGCCGCGGTTAAGGGCAATTGTCGTGCTATCATTTTTCACACGAGAAAACGCTGGCGCCACACATGAGTATAAAGACCCGGCTACCCAAAGGGCCATGGAGTACTTTTTTAAGTATCATAAATCGGTTAATCTAAATCTTTGGCCGAACATCAAATAATGTTTGGTAAACGAATGGACGATCGAAAAGGAAGGTAAATAAGAGATCGAACAACAAGGCCGTGGAATATCTTTCGCTATTTCAGGAATCATGGTTGGTGTCGGACACCGAATTCATGCCGCAACATGTAAAGAGAATGCTAGGTGGATCGTGCCATGTCTATCTTCGGACTCTTACCTCAAGAAGATAAAAGACTGATTGACCAATCGAAATAACGGTTGGACATGAGAACGAGGGATGTTTTTTTGCGACTTCGGGGTCACATCAATTTGTCAAAGTTCTTTAAACCGCATCTTTAATGCGCAAGCCAGATAAAACGATTCACATGGTCAACCAACAAAAAAGTCAATGGGCTGAGAGCACCACAAGGGCGAGTTCAATTATTGGTCCGACCGTCGTCGCCATCCCAAGTTTTTATTTTGAGGAGGACAAAAAAAAAAAACCAAAGGAGAAATTATTGAAATCGATAATGGCATCGTGGGGGTGCGTATGATGTAAATTTAAGTATGCATCTTAATCGGAAATCGAACTTTTGAGTTTGATGTTGGAAATGTCGTTCGTTTTCCCGCCTTTTATCATTTTGTTGAAATCCGGTAACGTGATCAAACTCTTATCGCCCGCTAAAAATATATCAAAACGGTTAGAGAAATGGATGCCACTTATCTACAAATTTGTTTGCTCTTGACTTCATTTGTTCATTAATTAACGTCACTCATCCGCTATGTTAGAAAATATAAAATTCATTTTGCAAAGAAAAGTGGAAAAAAAAAGAAGAAAGCAATTTGGACTTTGGGTGAAAAATTGCGGCAGCCTCCTTCTTTTGTTCACACTAAGGCGGCAATGCATGAGCGAGCAATGGCGGTGTAGTGCAGACCAAATATTTTGGTCAAATTAAGAATTCTATTAGCTGTCCAAGTTGGGGATGAAGGGAAGACCAAGTCTTGACTTTTTCTCGTTCGTTGGCGGTGGAGAGTATGGATGGACGTTTTGGCTTGGAGAAAATTGTGGCACCGTTTACATTTCAAGTCGGCAAAAAGCAGTTAGGCGGTGCAACTTTCAATATAAATATAGAGTGACGTTTAGTTGTTTTTTTATAGAGAAAATTAGAGAGTTAGAAAGGGTTGTTTGTATCAAAAGCTTATAGCAAAGCTTGTGTTTTTTTTGTGTGTAAAAGCCTTAGCAAAGGCTATTTGAATACTACTCTCATTTGCATACTCGAATTCTCTCCCGCGTTGAAACGTCCTTGCATGAGTGGATGCAAATCATTGAAATGGTGAATGGACTGAGGAATTTGAACAGGTCATGCGTACGCAGTTGATGTGTAAAGACAATGTTGGCATTTTTTTTTATGTTCTTTTGTTGCTCTGTTCGGTCATTTTCTGTGTCATCTCGTACTTGGGAAAAAGGTTTTTGATGTGTTTTCGATGACTTGTTACTTACATATAGATATGTCAAAATGAATCACAAATCCATTTCTTAACTCTTAGGCTGAATTGTTATATGAATTGGTTATATTCAATAAATGTGTCATAAATGAGTTTACACATAATATGAGTATTAAATGGGTCACCAAAATGGGTGATAAATGGGCCGCGAATGGCTTATAAATGGATTTATAATTTACTTAGACTCAATCTACTTCTAAGACTCTCTTTATTCTCTCTCACCCTCGTTCTATCTTGCACTCACTCACTCTGCGCTCCCACCTTAATTTGGATGTGTGTTTTACTAAATTTGATTAAATTTGAAAGTGTTCTAGAAATAATGGCGGGTCAAGTATGGTTACTATATTTGCATTATAATAAATGAGTCATAAACGGATTTAATGGGTCTATTCGGACTATCCCATGTATGATCCGACCCGACCAATCCTTTTGACGAGTCTACTTACTTGCATGTGTGAAAGTCACAATTTCTCGCGAGGAGAGAATTTGGATTTATGTTAGGAAAATCTACCATGGAGGCTATATTCTTGATAAGACAGTTCATGGAGAAATATCGAGAAAAGAAGAAGGGCCTACATTTGGTGTTCATTGATATCGAGAAAGCGTATGATAGGGTTCCAAGAAAGGTTCCGTGGTGGGTTCTCGAGAATAAAAAAATACTTTCAAAGTATGTAGAGGCAATCAAAGATATGCATGATGGTGATATTACATGTGTGAAGGCTTGTAATGGCACATCAAGTTATTTTCCAATCACCGCAGGCTTACACCAAGGTTTTGCTTTGAGTACTTATCTTTTTGCTCTAGTTATGGATGAGCTAACAAAAGATATCCAAGATGAGGTGCCGTGGTGTATGCTATTTGCGAGATGATATTGTGGTTATTGATGAGACCGGGGCTAGGATTGGTGCTAAATTAGAATTATGGAGAAGCAACATTGGAGTTTAAAGGACTTACGTTAAGTCGAAGTAAGACCGATCGACACGGCAAGAGAACGAGATCAAGAATCCGTGAATATGCTTGGACATGAGGTACCCAAGAAAGATGCTTTTAGACATCCGTGATCAATATTACAAAAAAGGGAGAGATTGATGAGGATGTAAGTCATAGAATCAAAACAGGTTTGATGAAATGGCGCAATGCATCGAGTTTTTGTGTGATCACAAAGTCCCTCTTAGGCTAAAACGAAAATTTTATAGAACAATAGTAAGGCATGCAATGCTATACGAAGTTGAATGTTGGCCAAAGATAGAGACAACATGAGCGTAAAATGGGAGTAGCAAAAATGAGGATGCTAAGGTGAATGCGTGATCATACAAGGATGAATAAGATAAAAATGAAGATATTCGACGAAAAGTTGGAGTAGTACTTGGTGGTGAAAAAAAGATGAAAGAACATAGATCGAGATAGTTTGAGCATATTTTTCGAAGATCTCTTGATGCTCCGATAAGAACAAAAGTTTGTTACCGAGAGCATGACATGAAAAAAGGAAGAGGTCGGCCGAAACTTATCTAAGGGAAAGTAGTAAAACAAGATTTAATTAAGTGGGAAATAGATTGGCGTACGGTTTGTTTTATGACGGAGTGGAGGAAAGCTATTAGTATTGTGGAGGAACAAAGTTCCTATATTCCAAACTGTCGTTTTTAGTCCTTTTTTCCATATATATATATATATATATATATATATTATATAATTATTTCTTTTTCCTCAATCGGTCTTGCTTTTATTTTATTTATTTTTGAGTTCATCGACCGCCAATCCCAACTAATTTAGGATAAATGTGATGTTGATGTAGTGTCCACCCTCTAAACGATTAGAACACACTCATTTTTC
Organism: Rhodamnia rubescens; assembly: GCA_021437795.1. Taxonomy (NCBI): domain Eukaryota; kingdom Viridiplantae; phylum Streptophyta; class Magnoliopsida; order Myrtales; family Myrtaceae; genus Rhodamnia; species Rhodamnia rubescens. The sequence goes on along the minus strand of JAILYA010000002.1, from coordinate 375,252 downwards.
AAATTTCAACCTATTCTTCTATGTAAAACTTAAAGCAATTCCCTATCTAATATCCCATTTTTTTTAGGGAAAAAGATCATCTTGTATAGCAAAAAAAAAAAAAAAAAAATCGAGAAAGTCAACCCTAATTGATGAGCAGATTGCCATTTTTCTTCTTCTTATTAACAACAACACTAAAGAAGAAGGAGAATCGACCGACCAACAAAATGAGTTTCTAATTGGTGGGAAGATGTGCATTAATTGAACAACTAAATAAGTTCGCGACGATCGAGTATCGCTGACCAATGCAATGGAAACTGCCTATCTTACCCTTTTGATTGGACCATGCACGAGAATCGACCTTAGTAAAAATGCGATTAGTTATCCAACCGCAACCTTCGTTTTACGCAATGCTCTTGAGAAACTTTACTTTCATGGGGAAATATAGTAAACCTTAAAAATTTTACCCATTTCAATTGCTTTCTAGTAGCTGAGACTTCGTTTATTGCTGGAAAAATGGATACTTTCGAAAGTGTTTTCTTAAAAACGGTTGCTTATAACGATTAGTTAATGAAAAATATTTTCATTATCGACAACGAATTATGTATAAATAATTTTCATCGACGGTGAAAATATTTTTATTTCATTCATTTTTATAAGCAATACAAATGATCATTTTTAAGAAAATATTTTCTAAATCATTCATTTTTATCGAAACAAAATGGGGCCTGAAAGCATGTTCATTGCGGTCAGTCAATTTATCGGACGATCACTTCTATTAGAGAGTGTTGTCATGGCTTGCGTGAGCAAGTGATTAATGTTTTCGGCTCTGTTTTAGAAGTCGCGCTTGTGGAGTTATTCGCCGGCAGCGATTGCACAAGAGAACCCGTTTGGAATATTTGGTGGCGAGCATGAAACTCTTGCTGCAATATGCAAAGGGAACGCTAGGTTGGTCGTCTCCTTTTTTTTTTCCCCTTTTGGTCTTCGGTATGTAACCGAACAAAATAAGAACAAGGGAGCATGACATTGAGGTGACATTAATTTGTCTAAGCTCTTTGATGTGCATGCCAACGAAACGGGACCGATTAAATGATCGAGCGGATTGTTGATCTTTGTGATCTTTGCATTTCAATTACATTGCAAGAAAATGTTTCATAATTCATCGCTCAATTTGACCATTTGCATTCGCATATACTTCTTTTTTTTGTACAACTAATATTGATCACAAATTTAGAGAGCACGAGGAAAATCAACATGGATTCGAGATCTACTTTGTACTCTAAATCAATTTTCAAATTTGGTATCCACCCTTAAATGATTGAATCCCCAGTTCTCAACATAATAAAAAGATTTCATCATTGGACCACTCATAGCAATTGCCTACTTTTTTTTTGTAGGAAAAAGAATCGTGTCATTCTAATAGAGATTGTTTTGAGCTCACCGTTTTCGCAATTAAGTAATTTTGAGAAAGTCAATTCCAATTGGGACCTTTTTTGGTAACAATTCCGTTCTCGAGAACAATTTTTTTAGCAGAAATGATTTTTTCTAATTCTTTTCCCTAAAAAAGAGAAGTAGATTTTTTTTTTTGCTTCTTGTTTTTGTTCCCTGGCTACTAATTTGTTTTTCGGGATCATAAAAAGTAACTGAGGTTGCCAAATAGATTTTGGTTTTTTTTTTTTATGTTCTTGAGAACAAATGAATGGGAATAAATTAAAAAAAAAAACAAAAGTGTTACCAAATAGACCCTTGATGATCAGAAACCAACTCTTACCACTTCTCATTGGCACAAAGATGAGCAATAAATTTTGACCAGAAAAAGAAAGATGAGCATTATATGTGCAACCAAATATGTCAAAAACGATTGAGTACGTTGACCAGTGATATGCCGTTCCAAAATTAAGGAAACTACCGATAATCCCCTATGATTAGACCATGCACAAGATAAAATCAAACGGATTTGACCCTGTGATTAAACATCTTCGATTAATTTAATTTGACTTAAGGCACTTTATAGATAGGTTCAACACGGTCTTTGAACCACCGGTCGCGAACGGGAGTCGCGTGAACTTTCACAAAAGACGGTTGATCATCCAACAAAACCTTAAAATTTACCCAATCCACATTGCTTTCTTATGGCTAAAAGTATGCTTATGAGCCAGTCAATTTACCAGATTATCACTTTATTGAAGAGTGTCGTCACTGCTTGCGTGAGCAAATGGTGTGCAATTGATTTGGATTACTTTAAATTTCGATAATTGACTCTCAATTGTAGTATTTTTATTGAATATAGTATTTGCTTTCTTCTAAGTCTTCTAGAAACGTCAAATGGAGAAAGTTTCAAGGGAGGCGATGAACGTAGCAATACGTGAATGGATGTTAGCTAGCAAAAGGAGTCCCACTACGTCGATGGCTATTCATTGCTTGTCCGATACGGTGGAATTTTTGCCGTATATTTTAGTGTGCTAATGCAGAAGTTTAGGGCGTGTATGGTAACACTTCTGCTTTTTGATTTCTCCGTCGAAGCCAATCTGGCGGGAAATCCGTTTGATAAAAATTTTGCGAAGTAGAAATCCATTTGGTAAAAAAATTGACTTCCGATAGGATTTTTGATTTCGACAGGATTTTCAACTTCCGGCAAGGTTTTTAGCCAACTTTAAGAAGTACAAAATTTTTACTTCTCCGCTTTAGAATCACTTCTTCGACCACACCGACCTCTGCCGACTACCTTCGACCGCCAACCGCAATTAAGTAAGTTCGAGAAAATCAATTCTAATTTGGACCTTTTTGGTAACAATTCCGCTCCCGGAACAATTTCTGAGCATAAATTATTTTTTCTAATTCTTTTCCAGAAAAAAGAGAAGTAGATTTTTTTCCTTTTACTTCTTGTTTTTGTTCACTTTGCATGATTTGTTCCCGGAACAGAAAAAGTAACTGAGGTTGCCAAATAGATTTTGGTTTTTTTTTTTTATGTTCTTGAGAACAAATGAATGGGAATAAATTAAAAAAAAAAAACAGAAGCGTTACCAAACAAATCCTTAATGATCAGAAACCAACTCTTACCACTTCTCATTGGCGCAAAGATGAACGATAAATTTTGACCAGAAAAAGAAAGATGAGCATTATATGTGCAACCAAATATGTCAAAAACGATTGAGTACGTTGACCAATGATATGCCGTTCCAAAATTAATCAAACTACCGATAATCCCCTATGATTAGACCATGCACAAGATAAAATCAAACGGATTAAACGCTGTGATTAAACATCTCCGATTAATTTAATTTGACTTAATTTATAGATAGGTTCATCACAGTCTTTGAACCACCGGTCGCGAACGGGAGTCGTGTGAACTTTGACAAAAGACGGTTGATCATCTAACAAAACCTTAAAATTTACCCAATTCACATTGCTTTCTTATGGCAAAAAGCATGCTTATGAGCCAGTCAATTTACCAGATTATCACTTTATTGAAGAGAGTCGTCACCGCCTGCGTGAGCAAATGGTGTGCAACTGATTTGGATTACTTTAAATTTCGATAATTTACTCTTAATTATAGTATTTTTGTTGATAATGTAGTAGTTACTTGCTTCTAAGTCTTCTAGAAATGTCAAATGGAGAAAGTTTCAATTGGAGGCGCTGAACGTCGCAATACGTGGATGGATGTTAGCTAGCAAAAGGAGTCCTCTATGTCGATGGCTAGTTATTGCTTGCACGATACCGTGGAATTTTTATCATACATTTTAGTGTGCTAATGCAGAAGTTTAGGGGCAATATGACTAAAGTAAGTGTGTGGGGGCACTACATAAGTGAAGGGTTTTTCTAGTTTCAAACGAAGACAATGGGCTAAAAATGGACCCTAATACACCTTATACTTTGCAAAACTTGACGATACGCTAATGAAGGAAATTTTTTTTTACTGCTTACGAAAATGTTTAGATATAAATTGTTGCGGATAATAAAATTTTATTAATTGACTAATTATTTTTAAAAATTATTTTTTTAATTATTTATTTTTAACGAAACAAACTGAGCCCACTTGTCTCGATAAGAAGACATAATTAGAAAGTTAGTAAAGTTTCGACTCTTCGACAAGGTAGCTAAGATTTTGCGTCGAGAGTGGCTTTGTCTCGACAAATGGTGTCCCCCTCGTCCGTCGACATATGCACCACTCCCACGAACAGCCGATGTTGACCCGAAAGAGCATACGTCAGGGCGGCTGGAGATGGCTTGACTTTTCGAATGGAGATTGCGACAACCCGGAGCGATTAGACTTTTGGGGAATAAAAATTGCAAAGGGTGTGTTCGAACCATAGCTTATTCAATTCGATTTAATTTCGAGATCACGTTGCTTACTCTGTGGGTGAACCATTACTAAATTTATCAATACGAGATGATATCGATGTATTTACAGGGATTAGTTGACCATTTAGATACCCGACATTATCGAGGATAGCTAGTTAAGGATATATGAAAAGCCTATCGAAAAAACTTGTGTACGAAGGCTGAGGGAAGAAAACGAGCCGATCATCCTCGTTCGATGCTCGAAAAGAAAACTTGCAATATGAATTCCCAAATCATATTCATATTAATTATTTTTAAAAGGGCAAAAGGATATCCTGGAGTGTGCATATTTACGCACGGCGCTCACTTTAAGTGCCAATATTTTTTTTTGGATCACTTAAGTATCGGTATTTTTGAAAAACGGTTATTTCAAGTGCCAACTCCGATGAGTTTTCCCGCCACCGAAAAGCATGCGAGGCATCTACGTAGCTCACCGGAGGATCCTAGTTAGCAAAAAAAATAATAATTAAAAGTCAATTAAAAATCCACGTAATATTTAAAAAAAGTAAAAATAACCTTTAAAAAAAATGATGTTGCCGCGGCGAGAGCCGTGAACCCTCGCCACCGCCACACCACCATCCTCGGCCATGGCCGGCGATGGGTGGGGGAGTGCGGGGAGGGTCACCGAGCGTCCTTGACCTCCCGAGGCCTCGCTAGGGGGTAGGCGAGGCGCCGGCCGCCCACGACTATGAGCCCTTGTCAGCCGCAACCGCAACCTTTTTATTTATTTATTATTTTTTAGGTTATTTTTCTATGTAATTTTAATTTTTTAAAAAAGTTAACTTATTTTTAAGTTTAAAAGTTCACGTGGCTTTTTTTTTAAATTGCCACGTAATTAATAAAAATGTCACGTGTTACTATTTGGCCGAAATTGACACTTAAGTGGTCGTTTTTTTGCCAAAATTGATAATTAGGTGATCGTTTTTTCTCCGATTTGGCACTTAAATGATTCAAAAAGATATTGGCACCAAAGTGAGCGTCGTACACAAATATTAACACTCTATGTATCCTTTTGCCTTTTTAAAAGGTAAAATCGACCGCTATTGTTTGATTGATAAGCTTGGTATAACGACCAAAAAATTGAATCAGATATATACGTGTAACATTGATTTAACCAATGATCGATTCAATTCGGTCATCATAAAATTTTAAAAATGGATAGTTGTCATTCTTCTTTCAATTTCGGTGACATATTTTGCACAATAATCTACTCTGTGTCATGGATAAAATTTCAATCTACACTTTAATTATTCAAATTTTACTTCATTCGGTTGTGCACCTATTTATCACGAGACAAGAAAAATAACTTTTAATTACGTGCATTTATTTTTAAGCTAAACATTTTTTTAGAAATAAACATGTTATTTTTTTCAGTTGTTTTTGTCTTCAATTTTTTCGTTATGGAAAACCTTTATTGGCCCATTACAATTTTACTATTTTTTGGTCGAAAATGAATATTTCATTCATATCCCAAGATACATGAGAGGTCCAAAACAAAGGAAATCCCAAATAGCAAAGTAGAACAACAAAGCACAACTTGTTGTGATAAGCATACTATCATCCTATAATACCAAATCCTTCTCAACATCAAAACAGAACGAAAGATCACCGAATCTAGCATTGATGAGCGCACATCGTAATCTCTTTTTGAAATAATTACCGCTTGCCTAGTGGGCGGTGTATGCTTAGGTTCACAAATCTCAACACTATTATCGCACACACGCACCAAAAACATGTTGAATATGCTCTCGGATCTAGATCGGAAGAGGTTGGGTGAGTACAAAAACACCTCTAAAGAACTCTCAAATTTAAATCTAAGTCGAGAAAGAAGAACTCCAATATCTGGATCTTGATCAGGATATGAGAGCTTCCAAAGCTCATAGAAGTCATATAAACGCTTTTAGTGTAGTATGAACTGATTGTATTTCTCCTCGATCCTATCGAACTTCTTGGTTTGAAGGATCTGAAGCAGCAAGTTGATTTCTAATGATGGTAGCTAAAAAAAAAACACGACCAGGGATTGACAAGAGTATTAGAAGTAAGCAAAGAAAAAAAAAGGAAAAGAAAATAATCCCAGATCAGATCGGGAGAGAAGAGAAAACCTCAACTTAAGTTGAGAAGATGGAGTCTCCATCGACTAAGAGTTATTCCTCACTCGAGAGAGCTTGGAGTGAAAGAAATAGCTAAATCAAAGAGAGGTGGACGAGGAGAGAAAGCGCCTCGTCATATCTTATAACTTTTTTTTTTGGTCCACACGTTTCGCAGCACTTTTTATTGGCCCTATTCTAAACTTGGTTTTCAATAACATCTCCAAGCGGCCCCATCATCATTAAAATTACCAAACCTTGTCTTTACTATATTTGAGATAGTATTTCGTTCAATCCTACCAAACCCTATGAACCTTCCGTACCCAAACTTTGTCAGCTATTAGCAAAGCCCTCTAATTCCTCCATTATGCATGCCCTACCGCAAGATGGTGGAAGATGGACCATTGTTCCTTTACAATTAGCTTTTTTTTTCCCCAAAAACTTATAGACCAGAATTTCTATTTCAATCCGTTATTCAAATCGAGCTAATTAGTGAAATCAAAGTACCTAAAGTGCGGATCGTCTCGACGATATTACTTTGTCCGGAATGTTTATTATTCGGTGTGCGAAAACATGTGTTAAGAAAAGATATAAGGTAATCCTTGATTGTCTACAATGTGAAATAGGAAGATAAGTCTCACTTGCTCACGTTCGATTTGAACTTTCTTTTTAGCTTGTTCTGACCCAATTCTATGGCCATCTTGCGGGATTGATTTGAATTTAGTTTTCTTGATTTCTTTCTATTTTTCTCATCATTCTAATTGTTGGGCTGCTAATAAAAAAAATTTGGGAGAACCATGAGGAAGTATAAATACATAGTAGAGAAAGGATTGCATTAAATCTCTTAGTTATGTTGATCACCTAATTTATGTCATACGCCTAATTCATGACTCTACAAAAAAATAGCATTGCACGCGGTTCACCGAATTTATGTCATTAGCCTCCTAATTCACGACTCTACAATAATAAACTCGTTCATTTAATCATTCAAAATATGTGATAATTGTTCGTCGGAAAGTTTTCCCTCCTTTCGTTTTACTATTCAACTATTTCATGCGATACTCGCATTCTTTTGCTCGATAATCTCTTTCAACGATGTATAATTTCTTCCCCTTCACACAAATTTGAATAATTAACAAGAGCTTTGCTTGTCGTGGCTTCTCAAAAGTGAAAGGCAATTTATTTCTTTTCCGCGGCCGTTATATTTTCGATCTTTTAGACTCATGCAATATTATGTGCGAATTAGCATGTTGTTATTTGTATATTCTAGAAGTTTTCAAATGTTCAAAAGTAAAAATAAGTCGATATACTTGCACCACAAGCCTTACAAAAGATTTTAATATAAAAAAATCTTGCTCCACGAAAAGGGAGAAATAAAAGTTGCTCCACCTATTAATTTTAAGTTGTAAGCCTTTTTATCAATTTGACGTCCTCTGACTTTTAAACCTCAATCAACTTCTAAATGAAGGAAAAATATGGAATGGTCAACACACGTGGCGTGAACATACACACGTGTGGACCCTGCCTTACTTGAAGTCGTATGTCACCCATCACGACAAAAAGTAAGTTAGTCTTAAAAAGGGTTTTGTTAAGTTTTCCTTAGAAGAGTTTTGGGCTTTCCCGTAACGTTCGCATGGATCATCAAGTATGACAAAAAAATAAAACAAAACAAGGGTCATTAAGAACTCAATCTTCCTCATGCTTACGCAATTATTGCGTCATAAATACTACATGTGGAGATAAAACTTTTCAATGACTACGAATATAATTAAACTCCATCCTTGAATGGAAAAAAGAGAGGAAAAAACGTCATGATATAGGGGGATGTTGGACGTATCATTTTTATGATAATAAAGAAATCAACACGTAAATCCAGCTATTACACTTGTGTTCACATGAATTTTGATCGAAATCTTGAACTTTTGACATGACCGATGGAATGGTTTCGTGTGATTAACGGTTTACCGATACATGCTCTTAACCCGAATAAAGTGAATGCGAATTACGAGCCTTTGTCGAATCCGACCGATGGTGTTCGGTAATATTTTTTTTTCCTCAATGGACTAAGTCCAAGAAGAAAAGGCAAAAAACAAGGAGGAATTCATGGAAATTAGGTGAATTGTGGACCGTGACCAATTTTTCCTCTCCTTGTCACCATGAGCAATAAAAATTATATTATCGCAAAAGTTTTTATTCCCGAAATACCCCTACGTGTTGCGAGAAGGAAAACGACTATCTAATATCTAGTATATAAGGGGGCCCTCCTCCCCAAAAACGTAAGAGATTCTGAGTGCAGAGAAGACAGAGATGGCCGAGAACCAGAGCAATGGAAAAGGGAGTCTGAAGACTTTTGATGCTCACGTTCCAGAGATCAAGTTCACCAAGCTCTTCATCAATGGCGAGTTCGTCGACTCTGTCAAAGGTAGAAATTCACCAGCTTCTTGTCAAGTTTTTGCACTGCCTTGATGAAGATTCATTACTCCGTTTCACGCCTCACCGCACGCTTCTCTCAGACATATGTTCTCGAAAAAGTTCTGTTCTTGCTAGCTTATCCTTTTCCTGAAAAAGAGAGAAAAGTGGAGTCGTGCCCTGAGTTAATTCTCCTGAAGTTGGTTTGGGTCCACCATTCAAGCAGTTAGTTTTTGGATGAGTGAAATTCACCTGCTCTGTTCTGAGCACAGAAAAACAGAGCATCGAAAGGAAAACGACCATCTGAATCAAGATCGACCTTGAGAGAACCTCACATCGTATCGGAGTTGACCATATATAAAAACTCGCAGTCCCCACAAATTCTTGTTCTCGTTGGTTTCTTCTCCTCGTTTTTCCCCTTTTGGGTTTCTAGTTTATGACGGCGAATGAAATTTGATGAACAGGGAGGACCTTCGAGACGATAGATCCAAGAAATGGACAAGTCACAGCAAGAGTTGCGGAGGGAGACAAAGAGGACGTGGATTTGGCTGTGAAAGCTGCCCGCCAAGCATTTGACCAAGGCCCTTGGCCACGGATGCCCGGCTACGTACGTCCCTTCCTATCTCTCCTTTTTGTCTTCTTTTTCTTCTTTATATTTTCCACCGATCCCTTTTCCCGTTAAATTAAGAAATTAATACCAATAGAAATTAATCCATAAATTCGCTTATGAATATAATTCTATTGAAATTACACCGTTAACTTTTGCCGGAATATTTGTGTGAGATAATCCGAGCAAATCAACCAATGAGAAGTTAGAATTCGACGCCTCATTTGGTAAATTGATTTAGCGAATTAATTATCGTGTTTTCCTCCTATTCATTTTATTAAAGAACTGTTAACGGGTTTAAATGTAATCTTAAACCTAAGAAAAATGATGGTTCACCACATGATTTTGTATTTTTATTTTCCTTCTCGAGCCAATCGGCTGCATTCGTGAGGACATGGTTGTGATTTTATTCGACAACAGCATCACGTAAAAAAGGACACGTGAAAAAAAATGCTAACCAATAAGAAAACAACATCATTGGCCGATTAATATTCTCTCTCCCTTTTTTTTTTTTTGTGACTCTTTTTCATTCTTTCTCTCTTTGTTTCTAAACGTGGAATTGCAGGCGAAGTTTACACAATTAGCAAAAAGGACACATAGCCAAACCTTTCGAGCCATATGTTAATCTTTTGTAATGCTGTCACAACCTGTAATTTGTCCTGTCCGTATTGATTGTATATGGTCAGACATGTCCAAATTCAACGGACAATTTATACTTTTGTGGCCACCCCACCCCCCACGCGCCCCCCCCCCAAAAAAAGAAGATAGGGAAAAACGAAAAATATATGCCAATCTTTTGTAATGTTACAGTTGTTTATGCTAGATTAGGAAAATAACTATTTCAGCATGGCTAACTTTAGCATTTTCTAGAGCAAGTTAATCATTATGATGAAGAAATACAATAAACATTGCTAGCCTGACGGTCCGATAAAGACTGTTATTATTTCGACTCCGCGATATTCCAATTAATGATCCATTTATGCAAAACACGTGATGATGGTGTGTGGATTTATGATCGAAATAACTTACGATCGCTGATCAGGCCGTGGAAGCATTTCATAAAAATATATATCGGGAACCGAGCGCTCCTTTAGGAGGGTAAAGTTTACTTATTCTTGAGATGTGATTAACTCGATTGAACTTATACTTAGTCTCTGCATTTGTTTCGAATGCTAGGAATGCCCCTTCTATGCAAAATATGCTTTAGTTCATTTTTCAGTGAGAACATCTATTTTGGTTCATTTTATTGAATTGAAATCGGTTTGTTAGATGACGTGTCAAACTATTATAGTTCTCGAGTGTTGGTCACTTGTTTAGAAAATCACTTATAGCCCGACACAGTCGGTTAATAAACTAACTTTGTAGGCCGTTCCAAGTAAGTGTAGCATTGTTCTGTTTCAATCAATAACGCAAGGCCTTTCTTTTTGTTCTTCTTTCCGTGTGGAAGCCAAATTTTATCCTATCTCCTAATTTTAATGAATTTTGATTTTCATATGACATTTGATTATGAATTCCATCAACAGCAAAGAGGAAGGATCATGTCGAAAATCGCAGACTTGATCGAAGAGAACATAGAAGAACTGGCTGCGCTGGATGCTATCGACGCCGGGAAGATATTTAGCATTGGCAAGGCCCTGGACATCCCTCACGCTGCCACATTGCTCAGGTACTATGCCGGCGCAGCGGACAAGATCCACGGCGAGGTACTGAAGATGTCGCGTGAGCTTCATGGGTACACGCTGCAGGAGCCGGTTGGCGTGGTCGGGCACATCATCCCTTGGAACTTCCCGACCACCATGTTCTTTATGAAGGTCGCCCCGGCACTAGCGGCTGGTTGCACTATGGTCATGAAGCCCGCCGAGCAAACCCCTCTGTCGGCTCTCTTTTATGCTCATTTGGCTAAGAAGGTGCATCAATCGACTTGGAAAAGATGCTTTTTGAGAGTAGAAGTCATTTTTCTAGCATGTAATTGTACTAATAAGTAGATAACTTAATTGTTTGGAATTAGTTTTCAGTAGACAAAAATGAAATAATTTCGTCAATATTAGGCTATGAGTTATGGTTAATTATGTGGAGAATAGTCTCATCAAACTATAACATGATTTTGAATATCTGTTATGCCATGACAAAGTTATTAAGGTAATGTTTCTGCCGTTATACCTTGTTTTGCTTTGTATCAGGCTGGTGTTCCTGATGGAGTGATTAATGTTGTAACCGGTTTTGGATCGACGGCTGGTGCGGCGATAAGCAGTCATATGGACATTGATATGGTACGATCCCAAGGTCTTTCTTTCATGAAATTTTCTATATTTGTACCACGTAACATCGGTATGAATTTTGTGAATATATGCTCGTGAGATTTTAGCATGAACTGATGCGGCGTGAAAACCTCACTTCAGGTCAGTTTTACGGGGTCTACAGATGTAGGACGCATTGTGATGCAGGCCGCGGCGACGAGCAATTTGAAGCAAGTGTCGCTCGAATTGGGCGGGAAATCACCTCTTATAGTCTTTGATGATGCTGATTTAGATACCGCTACTGATCTTGCTCTAACTGGGATCGTCTTTAACAAGGTAAGGTGTATGATTTTCTTTTTATTTTTTTTGGAATTTGCGAAAGCAAAGAATAAGCTTTGAATACCCGAAATCGTGATGCTTTCAGGGAGAAGTATGCGTTGCGGGCTCTCGTGTCTATGTTCAGGAAGGGATCTATGAAGAGTTTGAGAAGAAGCTAGTCGCGAAGGCGAAGGCTTGGTCGGTCGGCGACCCGTTTGACCCGAATGTCCGTCAAGGACCGCAGGTAAGAACGAACACTAGCAGGAAGCAAGAACCAGCTAGATTTTCCAATGGGGCATACGGTTGACAAATAGCTTAACACGAATTATGGTAAAATCCCAGGCCGACAAGAAACAGTTTGAGAAGATACTTTCTTACATTGAGCATGGAAAGAGAGAAGGAGCGACGCTTTTGACCGGCGGCGAGCGTCTGGGCACCGAAGGGTACTACATTCAGCCAACAATCTTCACAAATGTTAAGGTACGCTACCAATCCACAGCACATTCCTTAAAGAACATGCGGCTTTGTTTTGAGAGGAATTGAACTTCTGTCTGTTTTGCGTTCTCGTTTCATCAGGAGGATAACGTGATCGTGAAGGACGAGATTTTCGGCCCCGTCATGTCGCTTATGAAATTCAAGTGAGTATGCCTCGCTATTTGTCCCCAAAGCTGCTGCTTACCCGGTTCCGATGCGATTGAGCCACTACTATTTGTAGCTGGAACAAACATAGAGAACTATTATAGTACATTGTGCAGCATTCATCATTTTACGGCGGATTGCAGGACTGTGGAGGAGGCGATCAAGAGGGCCAACGATACGAGGTATGGTCTAGCGGCGGGGGTTCTGACGAAGAACATAGATCTGGCGAACACGGTCTCAAGGTCAATCCGAGCGGGCGTGATCTGGATAAACTGCTACTTTGCGTTCGAGAACGACTGTCCTTACGGTGGCTACAAGATGAGTGGCTTCGGGAGAGACTTCGGCTTGGATGCCCTCCATAAATACCTACATGTCAAATCTGTTGTGACCCCGATTTACAATTCTCCCTGGCTTTGAGAGAACAATAGAGGGAAAAGTACTTTGCGTCATACGGTGGCTCAAATAATGTTGTAATTCAGAATTACGAGTTTAGTTTTACAAAAGACAGAATTCACACGATGTTAAGGGATTCTAGCTACGCTTACTGTTGCACCTTCTTGGAGATTTTAAGGCTACGTTGATGGTCATTTTCTAGACAAAGTTACAACTTCCGAGGCCGTCCGATTTGCCAACCGTTACTCGGCATTGCAAACACTGCTGCTACGTCAACTGTCGATGGATCTACTTGTTCACGGCGTCGAAACTAACTTTCAGCTAATGAGATTTGAAACAGCGGACCTCCAATTCGGAGGGTGCCCTCCAACCTTCCTCACACAAACCAACATAACGCATTGAATGGAATTTAATGAGAAAAGTGTGTGCTAACACCCTGAACCAGATTGGAAAAAGAAGAAAGGAAAAAAGAAACGGAGAGAAGGAGAACAAACATGAACTCCGCACTCATCATAGATAAGATTTTTTTTTTTTAGATCAGTTTATGCAGTAAGTCGGGAATATGCAATCGTCTTTCGAATGAACATACTCTTGAGTTCACGAAGAAAGTCCGGGAATTACTGAATATGGGACATTAGGGTTTTCAAACGGGAACGAGAACAGGAAAGTGGAGGACTCTCTTTAGAAAGCAAAGAGCACCTAGCATAGCGATCGGTCAAAAAGGCACTCTTGACAAATATAATATGAACGCACCACCTCATTCGATGGTCAAAACGAAATTTATGGAGATGCTAAATAGTTCATTTAAATAAAGAAATTTAAAGGTGTAATGCCCCCCAATTCTTAACATTTAAATACCCGACAACACAAATTAATTTAAGTCGTGCTTTACAAATCCGGCAGCTGGTTTGCATGATTGAGTCGTCCAAGGCACTGCACAAGTGTTCAGATGAATGCACCCACAAGTTTCAAAGACAAATTTTCCACAACCAGACATTATAAAATACCAGTCTGGCCTAGCTAGGCCAGTCTCTACACCAGACAGAACGATTTCCAGAAATATCATGATAATGAATGTTTCATTTACAATTCTTAGATGATTAAAAAGGAAAGGATGTGCCCATTTTTATTAGAGTGTGGTTCATACTCCCTTTACGACAGGAAAGACGTGAGTCCCGCTCATGAATAACTATTGTTATATATGCTCTTGTTCTCTTGGAATTGAGTGATGTGACTAGAGATGCAATGTGCTAATTATAGTGGAATCATCTGCTGGACGTAACCTTAATTTAAGGTGAACCAGGATAAAATTTCTCTTTATCGCTTTACGTTTTACTTCGATTTGATTGTGCGCTCGAATCCTAACAATTTTTTCCTTTAACTCTTTCCGACTAAATACAAAACAAAACTCTCCCGAGCCTATTTATTGTGACTTAAAAACCCAAAATCAACTTTTTCACTCTCTTGTAACGAATTAAAGTATTCTTTCAACTAATAAGAAAACCATGTACTTAAATTTACTTGCCAATATTTGCATAGCGTGAAAGTTTCTGGTCCTAAGATCGAAAAAACATAAATTGAAGTGTGCACTGCAAAGTTCGAAAAAAAAATTAGAAAAATAAAAATCAATCCGAACAGCCCAATTAATTAACAGAAAAAACGCCATTGTATATCCAATCATGTTGCTTAACGTGATTCTTTTGTTTCAAAGAGTAAACATACCTTTTCTCTGTCTTCTAGGTCTTGTACCCTATTGTGGGCCTAGTCTCAATGAGTCAATGAAAAGCATGAATAGGTTAGAAGGGGAAATTTTTTTTATTTACCATCCATGCTCCATTTATTTTGAGGAAAATGGTTGATTTAAAATACATTTTTTAAATAATCGGCTATACTATTTAAAGTATTTAGTGAATTAATTTTTTATCAGCAATAATTTATTTTTAAATATATTCGTGAACGATGAAAATATTTATCTTTCATTTCTTTTACGAGCAATACCACTTCTTTTTTAGAATAATATTTTTCAATTTATTCATTTTTATGAAACAAACAAAGTCTTACTTATAAGTTACAAAAAAAATACATGAATTTTCAAATTTGAGGTAAATTTAGAAAGTACCCCCAAGCATTGTTAAAACATGGAATATTCCGTTAAATTTCTCTTGAAATTTCGATTTTGACCTCCTTTTTTTTTTTATCATTGTTTATGGGATATTTTGACACAGGGAAGTAGTATCTAGAAAGCTTTTCCAAAAGGATTGATTGATATTTGAAAAAATGAATTGTAAACATTACATAGGGTGGACGTCCTTCGTATAAGGAGGACTCCTTTAGGGAATTAAACACACCATAAAATGCCACAAAGAGAATAGTTTTGCCCTCTAAAATGCCTTTTCTATTGAATGAATTGCCGAAAACAACCAACAACTCCTTACCAAAAACAAAAAAATGCCACAAAAGGAATCAAATAAAAACGGAAAGAAAATAAATAAAAATGCTTCAGATATCTTGCAAATCAAGGAAACACATGATTTTGGGGACAAAAAGATTGTAGCTCTATAAATGGGGCGATACTACTTCAAAGGTCTATTTTTGGCGGTGGGACCGCCCTTGACTTCTCGGTGATCGCGTTTTCCAGGAACTTATGCATCACTGTTCTACATCATTTTTCCTTTTTGAATCTTCAAGGCAAGAGTACCAAAAAAGTACTAAACCTATTATTGATATTAATTCAGTCATAAACCTTTCAATTGTACCAATTTAATCTCAAACCTTTTCCCTTTGGTGCCAATTCAATCTATTCGCCAATTTAGGTTGGAAATTGCTAACTTGGATGTCGGTCATCCTACTTGGCATGTCTAGTGCTGATGTGTACAATGTTTAACAATTTTTAGACCACCAAAGGGAAGCTAATGAATTACTAAGCAAACACTTTGCGCGGACTCTCCCAATCGTACCTTTGGAAATTTAATTTATCTTAATTTAGCCCAAAATACAATATTGTCCTTAAGCTTTTAATTTGTTCAATGTGATTCCCGGACTTTTGGTACATGTTCAATTTAGTCCATGGAGTGTACGATAATGTTCAATATTGACATTTCATTAATTCAAGTTCAAGGACAAGATTGAACATCTTTATATAATTCAAGAACTAAATTGATCATATACCAAAAGTCTAGGGACCGTATTGAACTGGTACAAAAAATTTAGGGACCATAATGAACAAATTAAAAGCTTATGGATGATATTACATATTGGGCTAAAGTTTAGGAACCATATTAAACAAGTTTAAAGTTTAAGGAATACATTGCACATTCGGCCAAAGTTCAAGGAGAATTTGTGTCATGTACCCTTTATCTATTTCTACTGGTCCTATCTTTCACCAAAATTCACCTTCATCCTCCCCTTATTCTTGATGTTGTCATCACATTGAGAGCAACCGCGAAGCCGAAGATCACCCGTCCTTGAGAGGCAATAGCCCAATCTTCTTTCATTACATGTTGTCACAATTTACTTATTTTTTCAAAGCCGCGGTTCAAATGCCGGTCGTTTATGATTTCTTGGTGAATGCAGCGCTGAGGATCGGCGGCAAATTGGATTCCATCAAGTTGTCGCTTTTGTCACCGTCTAATGAGAATTTTTCCTAAAAAGAGTACTTAATTAACATTACAAAAGTGCACGTGCAAGGCACGCATGCAATAAATGGACCTTTAAAAGATTTTAAAAAAAGTTTCCTATTGTGAAAAAATAGGACATAATATGAAAAAATTGAGCACATATATGTGGTAAGAGAAAATTATCTAAAGTTGTATTAGTTTCAGAAAGTAGTTTTTAATATGGAATAGATTAAACTTTTAAAGCTGAACTATGCGAAAGAAAAAAAAAGAATGATTAATTTAGGAGATATTTGTGAAATAAATAGTTATGAATATTTTAAGCATGAGAAAAGTAATTTGACACTTCCTATAGTATCTTTTATTCATAATTCTAAGCTTTTTTTTTTGTTTTTGCAATTCTGAGTGATTAAAAAGGAATGCATGTAGCAATGTTTTTTTTTTTTTTTAACTTTTTGCTGCAGAAAAGGAAAAAAACTAAGCTGAAATATTTCCTAAAAAAACATGGAAATATTTTCCGTTCTTGACAATGCTTAATATATTTCCTTAAATATTAAAAATGGTGAGAAGTTACAATTGAAAAAAAAACTGTCGATTTGTTATTAATGTAAAAGATTCCGGGCGAAAGAGTGAAAGAAACCTAAGTGGGCACTAAAAATTTTGGAAAGAAAAAGCTAAAACATAAAAGTCAATTCGAATAGGCCAATGTGCATGGCAATATTTCTGCTTCTAGAAATCAACTTCTAAATGGAAGTTGATTTTTTTACTTCTAAAGAGAAGATTTTTTTTTTTGCTTCTTCAAGTGGCCTCTAAATTATTTCCGGAGAAAAAAAATGCTCCAGAAGCACTTTTGGAGTAGAAATTGTACTCCAAAAGTGTTGTCATTAGTAGACAGGGAAACCACCGGCCAATGTCCAATAATGTTCTTTTGTGATAGAGAAAAACCTACGATTTCTTTGTCTTCTAGCTATTGTACATTTTTTCTTTTGTCAAATGACAATGAAAATCATGAATAGGCCGGAAGGAAAGAAAACCGAACCATTTACCATTTGGCGAAAATAAAACAAATAGTCTATGAACTTTGACCCAATATGTAATATGGTCAATGAACTTTTAATTGATTCAATGTCATCATTGAACCGTAACTCAACGTACAATGTGGCCTTTGATCTTTTAATCCGTTTAATGTGGCCTTTAGAATTTTTGGCACATATATTCGATTTAGTCTTTAAATTAGATTACAAGTATTCAATGTTGTATCCGAATTTGAATTAATTGAAGAATAATGTTGAATATTTTCATGTAGTTTAGGAATTAAGTTGAACATATATCAAAAGTTCGAGAACGCATCGAATAAATTAAAAGCTTGGGGACTACGTTGCATATTATGTCAAAGTTTATGGACCATTTACGTCGTTTTCCCTACCATTTACATGCCGGCTTGAAAAAACGCATGTAATTTGAAATTTGAAACGAATCTAGCCATTGTCCTTGTGACGGGTTAAAACGTGGAATATTCTGTTAAATTTCTCTCGAAGATTTCAGTTTTGCCTCTCTTCTTTTTGGTTGTTGGTGAGATTTTTTTTTCTTTTTAATCTTCAACTAGCTGTTCTTTAATCATATTAGTGTTGGAGCAGGTGCACGGCACATGAATTTATTATGTTGGGCTTTAGATTTTCCACCGGCACTTCTCCTTTCTCGCCCACCATTGTTGACTCCTGTCAGTCTCTGTGCACCTCCATGTTGAGTTTTGGCGCCTTCCTTCTTTTCCCAGAATCCCGTCTTCGATCTCCCTGCACGGACTTTGCCCTTCTTCTCTTTACCTTGACAAGTCAGTCGATCTTCCTTCACTGAACCCTCCCAGCTAGGCATTTTTTTAGAGAAGCGGGGTTCTCTCCTGTGGGTGAATACAGCTGAGAGGATCAGCCCTCTCATGGAATTCGGCGGGAGTCAGGCTCTAATCACCATCCTTGCTTTGATTGTAGGAGGACTGTAAGTGCTCTGATTCAACTCCTGTTCGAGCTCTTGTTCACAGAAACGCAGCAAACAACGAGACTTTGCTCCTGGACATGTTTGATGCAATTCAGCCTGCTTGTTCAATTTACATTCCTATTTTTCAAGTCTCGATCAGGTTAAAAGTTTGCAATTTTTGGCAGGGTTTGGAGACAATTGACGAAATGGAAGAGGAGGGACTCGGAATCAACCTCAAGAACGGACCATGGGCCTGGAAAAGAGAACCAGGCGTTAGGGAGGGACTCAGAGTCAACCTCCAGAACCGATGATGCATCTCGCGAAGAGTACGATGTGTTCCTAAGTTTCCGAGGACCGGATACACGCAATGGATTCACCAGTTGTCTTTACCATCGCTTGAGAGATGTGGGAATCCGCGTCTTCTCCGACAATGAAGAACTCCGAGTCGGTAAAGAAATTGGTGGAGAGCTTCTGAATGCGCTTGACAACTCTCGAATCTACATGCCTATCTTCTCTAAGGGTTATGCTAACAGTTCGTGGTGTCTCCGTGAGGTTGCGCACATGGTGGAATGCATCTCACCATCAGATGAGAAGAAAGAGATACTTCCCATCTTCTACGACGTGGATTCTGACGATGTCAAGCTCAAAACCAAGTTATATAGAAAAGCCATGCCCAAGCACGAGAAGAAGTTTGGCTCCGAGGAATTGAAGCGCTGGGAAAATGCCCTTGTTGAGGTTGCACGTATAAAGGGATGGGATCTTAAAGGCAAAGGGTAAATTTTCTCAACTTTTTATGGTTAGTAAGCACAATGTGGAAGAAGGCTCTTGCAGAGGGGAATTTTCCTGCACTTTTACTTTGGAAGAAACTTTGTGGTGTCCAAATTTTCAAACTTATATCAATGTGGCATTACATTAGAAGTTCATGGAATTCTGACTAAGATTGTGGTCAAAAAACTACAAAAGGTAAAGAGGCGTGGGAAGGAAAACTTTTTTCAAACCCGCAAAAAACTATGTCAAACCCAACCTGCACTCGAAAATTTCCGGTTCAAATGATTATAGTACTTAATTTGCAATTTGTCTGAGTAGTTGAAATAGCTGAGTTATGTATCTACATGTTGCCTAGACTCCTGTAGTCTATCAAGTCTTTGAATGAAACGCAATTTTCATGCTTTGCTGCAGCCAAGGAGAACAAATCGAATTGATTGTTGAAGAGGTTTCCCGTAAACTTAAGACAAGACAAATAATTGTGACCGAACATTTGGTTGAAGATACTGATCAGATCGAAGCCATAATGAAGTTGTTAGATGTTGGCTCTGGTGGCGTACGTTTTGTCGGTATCCATGGCATGGGTGGTGTTGGAAAAACAACTCTTGCCAAAGTAATGTTCAACAAACTATCTCTTCACTTTGAGCGTTGTAGTTTTCTTGCAGATGTTCGAGCATCATCACAACCTCATGATGGACTTATAGAATTGCAGAAAAAGCTCTTATCAGATTTGGCCGGCCATGGGATTGCTAACCAAATTAAAGATGTTGATGGTGGGATCAAGATGATAAAAAAAGCATTGAGTAATAAAGAAGTACTCATTATTCTTGATGATCTAGACAAGAAAGAGCAACTCAAAAAACTCGTAGCCGAAAAATCGGATTTGTTTTGTTCTGGTAGCAGAATCATTATCACAACTAGGGATGAAAGTATCCTGATGACTCAAGTGAGCTTATCCAGTAAAGTTGTCCTAAACCAACCTGAAGGAATTTTGCGTTATGAAGTTCGTGGAATGAGATTTGATTTAGCACTTCATCTGTTCTATAAGCATGCATTCAGAAGTGACTCTGCTGTAGAAGGATATGATGCTCTTTCAAGAGAAATTGTTCATATAGTGGGCATGCTTCCTTTGGCTGTCGTGGTGATAGGGTCCAACCTTTTCGATTGGGGAAAAGATTTGGGGCATTTCGATAAAAGAGAAATATGGGACGAGACGCTGAGAAAGTTAAAAGAAGGTCCTTTTGAGGATGTCCGAGATACGTTAATGATAAGTTACGAACGATTAGAGGATAAGCTCCGAGAGGTATTTTTGGATATAGCTTGCTTTTTCATCAATACCGACAAAACATATCCGGTTATCATGTGGAAGGATTGTGGGTACTTTCCCAGCATTGCAATGAGGGTTCTCTCTCAAAGGTCGTTGATCAAGATTAGAGATGACAACAGGTTTTGGATGCATGACCAAGTTCGAGATTTTGGAAGGTACATTGTTCTTCGAGTATATCCTCGCAAGTTTTGTAGGGTGTGGATTCGTGAGGATGCCCTGAAACTGCTGGAGGGAAGAAAGGTAAACTGGAACTGCATATGTTCTTTCCCATTTAGAGAAGCAATTTTGTTAAAATATGCATCCAATAGATAGCTTTGTTTACCGCCGCTTTTGTCTTGCGGTTGTTACATCTCTCCGTCAAACCTTCACGTCAAAGATCTCAAAGTTTGAAGAGAGACCCAAAAGACGTCGCCTGACAATTGGCTTTCTAAGTAGCTTTCTTGAAATTTTGAGAAAACAGAGAACAGTTTATGTTGCATGTTCAATGTTGAGCCTGTGATATGCAGAGAAATGAAGATGTGGTAGCACTGAGCCTGACTTCCGATGGCTGCAGCCACGGCATTGCATCTGAAGAACTAGCTGCTCTACCAAATCTAAGGTTCCTTCAAGTGAAAGGCATTGATATGCTTGGCAACTTCGGCAATCTTCTTTCGGAATTAAGATGGCTTTCTTGGGAAATTAAGCAAAACGAATTTTACGCGGAGAGTTTTCATTTTGCTAATTTGGTTGTGCTAAATCTTTCAAGGAGCGATATCGAAGATGACTGGGGTGGGTGGAGCCAAATCCAGGTATGATATGTCCTACTCTATCACCTTCTATCCATGTCTATGGATCATTCAATGCACGTTATACATAGCTTGCGTGATCCCCTGATCTAAAACATTCTGTGTAAGTCTAACATCTAGAGTCGACTATAACCAGCTAAACACATTTGGAAAGAAAGGAGAGGAAGCTATAGAATCACACGACAACCCAGTAAATGATATAACGAGCGGCATACCATTGTTGTTCTGTATCTCATTCATTCCCTACAGACTGCTTTAGCAATCGAGCCACATATAAATATGATATGCTTAAAATCTGTACTACCAAGAATCATTAGCTGAGCTCCCCAGTCCATAGTATTATCCAAGCATCCATCATCACCTTGGTTTGAGGAATTCAAGATTTACCTACATTGGAGTTTGAACTCGGGATGCTTAGTGGCTTGTTGTAGTCGCTTTTCTGATAGCTATTTGTTAAAATACTATCCTACTTTACTTGACAACGGGTCTTATATGCTTTTTAAATTCATGTGGTCTCCTTCTATCTGTTAGCTTAAGCTTTTGGATTTGACTTTCTATTATGGAGTTAGAGCCAATTCTACTCCTTTCGTGTATGTGCGTCTACCCCCGTAGAACTCTACATCATGAAGATGCATGAGTGAGGGATATATAAAAGTGTCCAATTCTCATATATTGATAGACTCGAAATAGAGTTCCATGTGTGCATTGTAAATATGAATGACAGGTGAATGGTAAATTGGAAATATCGTTGATAAGCAAGAACTGATTGGCAACTTTCGAGTTCGATAAATTGTCGAAGAAATAACAATTTTTCCCATCATGAAACCTAATAGCAGATCACCAATTTTTTTTAGTATTCCGAGTCACCCCCTTCAGTAGTTAGTAGATTACAATTTGTGCAGATACTTTACTAATAGTGTCATTTAACTGTTGTAACTTACAAACAAAATACTATGTATCGTGGTAAATGGTCAGTAGATTATGGCCATCGCTTCAGTTTTACTGAGTACCAAGTTTAATTTATTAGCAGCATACAAATAAAATAATTTACTTATCAGGTTGAAATATCCTTGGAGACTATGAACAGTCGTTCGCTTTGACAAACGAACGTGTATTTCAGCTAGTAGACTACGAATTGCTGCGAGTATTGGTTAATGGTTCTAAGTTATGAAGAGACCTATTCTTTTACAATGAATTCATAGCATGTTGTTAGCTTTGTTTTGATTTTGCAAGTACCAACGCTTATGGGTCGTCAAAAGACTAATGAAAGAATCAATTTACCGGGCTCGTCCTAGTAGATTATAAGCAGCCTTTCGTTTTCTATGAATGAGCATTTTTTTTTCAATTTTAGAGTATGAATTAATTGCTCATATACTTCGCTAGTAGTACCGGTTACCAGTGATATTTCACGACCAAACCAACTGTTTTATCAAATAAATCTCTAGTAATTAGAAGCAACCTAGTCGCACCATTTGCAATTAAATGTTTGAGTATATTGTATTATAAAAATGAGAACAATTACTTATGTTAACGATATAGATTGATTGATGTGTTTCATTCTTTTTAATTCCACGTTTTTCTTTGCGAGATGACAAAAAAATTAAAAGTTCTAGATTTAACAGATTGCCCAAAGTTGAGGAGGACACCCGACTTCTCTAATTTCACATCTTTGGAGACGTTAACACTTGCTCGGTGTTCCAACTTAATCACTATTCACCCCTCCATTTCTAAACTTCAACTCCTAGAGACTTTGAATATCAAAGGGTGTAGTTCTCTTGGGGAGTTGCCTGAAGAAGTCGGTTCCCTACAATCATTAAAGCAGATTGTCATGCCCCAAAATTTTCGACTCTTGAAGCTTCCAGAGAGATTTGGGAATTTGAAATCTTTGTCGAGTTTTAAATTAAATGAGCATCCTAAAATCCGCCAACTCCCGCACTCATTTGGAGGGTCAAGCAGTCTTACATGCTTAACTTTACACGGGTGCGTGGGGATAAAGGAACTTCCTAGCTCAATTGGGGAGCTAAAAACATTGATTGAGTTGGATGTATCGGCTTCAGGCTTAGTTCAACTACCTGATTCTATCGGAAACTTAAAGAAACTAAAGGTGTTGAGTTTACGTAGAACTAAGATAAAGGAGTTTCCTTGTACTATTGGAGGACTGGAGATGCTTGAAGGTTTATATGCCGACCGATCTTGGGATCTGACAGATAAAAACTTGGAGGAAATTGGGAAGCTAATCCATTTGAAGACATTGAGCTTAGCATTTACTCGTGTTTCTAGATTGCCTCCGGAGATAAGTCGTCTCCATCTCCAAAAGCTTGAAGTGGGTTCGATTGAGCTTCAACAAGTGCCGGCTCTTCCATCAAGTTTGAAATTCCTGGCGGTTCAAGCTCCGGACTTCTCTCTTGTCCCTCACCCCTCAAGCATCACTGATTTAGAACATCTGGAATTACAAAGATTCAGCAATTCGACAAAGATACCTCGCTCTACTTGGCAAGACTATCAGTCCAAACTTGAAGCAACTTCGATGAGAGAGCAACCGTCCTATCAGCTTCCATCTCATTTGTCGACCTTGAAACTTAGGGGTATTAGTCCACTGCCACAATTTTCCAACTTGTTAAATTTGACAGTTCTGCATGTAATTGACTGTGCAATATCACACTTACCTATCAATCCAAGCCTAACACATCTAAGGGAACTGTTCATACGTAGATGTAAATCCCTTGAGATAATACATGGTTTATCACTCTTAAGGTGTCTAGAGCGCTTGGAACTGAAGGGCTTGAATAAGCTAGTTGAGATTCAAGGTTTATCGGAACTGGAATCTTTGCAGTACCTCCTTCTTTCCAATTGTGGTTTAATAGGCCAATTACCCAACTTGGCTAAGTTGGGTAAGCTACAACATCTAGAGCTAGAAGCATGTCCAAATTTAAGAGCCATTGAGGGCATCGAGGGCTTAGAAAGCTGGGTGTTGGATAGTCGTGGCCGCACTATCCTGGAAAGATTATTGGATGTCTCGAGATCGATTTGGCTTTCCCACATATTACCAATGTACGATGTGTTCCTGAGTTTTAAGGGACTAGACATTCGTTTCAGCATTGTCAATTTCCTTCACTATTGGATGTTACAAGATCGAGTTTCTGTTTATAGTGATCAGGATGATTTGAGGTCCAATGAAGGGATTGGGGAAGAGATTCTACAGGCACTTGGTAACTCCAATATTTACATACCCATCTTTTCTAGAAATTACGTTTCTAGTCATTATTGTCTACGCGAGCTTGCCCACATGGTAAAATGCACGTTAGAATCAAAGGGGAAAAGAAGAATCCTCCCCATGTTCTACGATGTGGAGATTGATGACGTTAAGCTCAAAACTGATTTATATAAAAGTGACCTGGAGAAGCACCGGACGAACTTCGACAACAATGAAGTGAAGTCATGGGAGGAGGCCCTAATTCAGGTTGCAGCAATGAAGGGTTTCGTCTTGAAAAATACCAGGTAATTCTGCTATTTCGCTGCTAAATCATGAGATAAAACAGTCATTGAATTGAACTTTCCCAACACTGAGAGTTTCAAAGTTCTGCAGCGCAACCCTTTTGCATTCAAATAATTGTCCACTCGAGCAAATTCAATCCTATAGAATAAGAAGTAGATCATTCTAGTTTGTGATATCCGGTACTGGTACAACTGCACATATTCTTCTGTCTCCTCTCTTGTTTTTCTCCTCTTTTGTATTCTGAGTTAAAAGATCTTTCGGTCACATATTAACATCCTTCAAATTTCTGTCTGTCCAACTAAAATGTACTGTCCTTCAATTGTGCATTGCTGCAGCTACGAAGAAGTCCTTCAATCCATTATTGCAGAGGTTTTTAGAGCAAGGAAATTGTTAAACGCTGACTCCTGAAGCCTTCTTTTGGTTAATGTAAGGAAATTTTCCCCAACTGCATTCTGTTCCTTTGTCATTCTTGCCACTTTGGCTTAAGAGATATTGCTATTGGGTTTATCCCAAATCGATTGTGCGAGGAGTTAATGGTCAGTTTATAAGTATGAGGAAAAAAATCATCCTTTCAGCTAGCTTTTGGTATGAGATAGCCCATAATCACTCAACATTAGTATTAGAGTCAAGGTGACCAATAAATGTGGACCCAATAATCAGACAGGGGAGAGCTTTCAATCTTGAAGTAACTTTTTGGTTCACCACACTTGACTCTAAAATGCTTGAATATGCTAGTTGAGATTCGAGGTTTATCGGGTCTAGAATACTTCTTTTTGCTTTTAGGCTTGTTTCCATTTTCTTTTTCCAACGTGGCGCTCACATGATGCCACATCATTGCCACTTGTCCAGGAAAACTTTGACAATGCGATGTTTGCTGCCACGCAAGACGGCAATCTTTGAGGGAAAGGATATGCATCACACTAGTACAAGGTAGGAATTTTTGGTATAAAAAAAAAAAAAGCTGTAGTTGGTTCACATTGGTATACTTTGAGGTTTTTGATAGCATTTTCTGTAAAGTCTATGAAAGATTAAGATAATAAAGTGTTAGCTTTATCACTTAGGAAAATAAGTCAATATGAAATGTTTTCATACGAGACAAATACCTTATTTTTGTTGAAGATAGAAACATTATTTTGTTGGCTCATTTTCTTAAGCAATACAAACATCAGGAAATGAGAAAAGTATTTTTCAATTGCTGATATACCGAGAAACAAGTGGGATGTAAAGAGACAATATAATACTAGAAACACTCTATAGGTCAACAATGCTAACTAGAACAGAATCCAAGAACTATGAAGTAAAGGGAAACATTACGTTAACAGAAGTTCAAATCTTTTTAGATATTCAAGGGAAACACTGAAAATGCCCAAAGTGTCGGAGAAACACATTTTATTATATGTAGTAAAGATGCAGATATTTATAATACTTTGCAGATGATTTTTCTTATGAAAAATTAAAGTAGATTAATGTTGTTTTTGTTAGAACATCACTAGAAATAGCTTGTAAGAATATGGCCCAGATTCTCAAGACCTTACTTTTTGTTAGGAGCGCGTAGTATAAATGTGATACATTCATCCGGGGTGACGGTCAAGAGGAAGTTCAAATTCGAGTCCATCCCCTCTGGAGTACTTATTAGTAGTGTAAAATTCTTGCCGCAATATGCAAAGGAAATGTCGGGTTGATTTTCCCTTTTTTGTATTCAATATTCAACCGAGCACCATAGAAATGATGAACCAATCGAGATAGTAAATTAGAAATCTTTATCGATAGGAGAACGAGGGAATTTTGTATGATATTTAGGCTCTTTTTATTTCGCAAAAAATGATTGATTTGAAAAATATTTTTCTAGAAATAATTGATTTATCGCTTACAAAAATGATTGTAGGGAAATTTTTTTTTACTGTTTATGAAAATATTTGCACATAAATTATTGTCGAAAATAATAACATTTTTCATAGACTAATTAGTTCAAGCGATATGAGCGATCACTTTATAGGAAAGTATCTTCCAAATGAGTCATTTTTCGCAAAACAAAGATGACCTTACTTTGTAAAAGTTCTCTAATACACACCTTTAATGTGTAAGCCAAAGAAACGAGATCAATTAATGATCGAGTAGATTGCGGAAAGTAATGTCTTTCACATTTCTTTTTAGTTGATCATTTCACATGATGACACAATTAAATCGCATACGCTTGAGTTTATCTTGATAAACATTCCTTATACCGTCGTTGTCTAGAGTGGTGGGAGACGATTTTAAGTTTTGTTTCGATGATTCGATGACTTGATGGTGACTGCCCCTCGCTGCCTCGATATTGATAAGGGATAAGTACACTTGGAAGTTCTAAAACTCGTCACGAAAGTGCAATTGGGTCCTAAAACTTTTAAAAAGTGCAATTAAGTACTAAAACTTGTTAAGTCCGTGCAATCGAATCTTTCTATTAACTTTGTTGTTAAGTCGGTGCAATCGAATCTTTCTATTAACTTTGTCCAACTTGATAAACGGAAAATGAGGACAAATGTTAGGACTTGATTGCACCAACTAAAAAATTTGTAGGATTTGATTACACTTCCCGAAAGTTTTAGGACTTAATTGTACTTTCACGATAAATTTTAGGATTTGATTGTCTATTTGAAAGTTTTAAGATTTGATTGTACTTTGACGGTAAGTTTTAGGCCTTGCGGTGTATTTATTCATACTAATAATACACGACTACGTACTTCCGAGAATATTAAAAAAAATTATCCAAGAGCGAACAAATATCGTATTCTGTGAATGCTCATTGCACAAGATTTTAATTGAAGAGTCATTTTCGCAAAAACCACAATCTAACGAAACGGGCTGCCAGTACTGCCATAACGAATTCAATTATTGGTCTGGCCCTCTTTATCATCGCCAGTCTTCATTTTGGTGTGGCGGTGTTAGAATGGACATAAAAATACCTATGCATACAAATTGTAAGACAAACTTTTGAATGTGGTAGCAACCCTAATATTTACGAAAATATCCTTAATCTCTGTATCCTTTATTATTTTATTACAATTTCTTTTTTTTGAAAAGTACTAAATTTATTGTACGGCAGATAATTTAATTTCAAACTTTTCACCTAAGAATGTTAGAAGTGTCAAAGTTTCGTACGATCCTCACTTTGATTCCAAAAATTTTCTTCGGCTTACTTAAATGTCAAATCAGAAAAAAAAAAAAAGCGATTACTTAAGTGCTTTCAACGACAAATTCCGACTGATTTATAATGAAATATTTAATCGGACATGTCATCTTTATATTAAAAACAAGTCCATATGGACTTCCTAAACGACGCCGCACGCACGACCGGACGCCATTTCTTACCATTTCTCATTGGTGCAAAGATGTGCATTAAATGCACAACCAAATATAGTTACGCAAACTTCCCATTATCCCCTTTGACTAGACATTTTGAACGAAATGAAATCAAACGGATTAAGACCATGATTAAACATGTCATTTGATTAAGAGAAAATTTGAAATAAGGACATAAAGTACTATCATTACAAATAAGGGCATGATCGAGGGAATTTTTTTTCATTTTCTTTCTTTGATTTTTTTCCTATTTCTCTTTTTTATTTCTTTTTGCCTTTTCTTTTTTTAAATTTTTTTATCCTTCCTTCTCGGCTATGGCCGGTCTCGGGTGATGGCCAGCCACAGGCAAGAAGAAAGGGAAAAAATAGAAAAGAAAGGAAAAAAGGAAAAAAAAATTAAAACAATGACGAACTCGCTGAATTTTCCCCAGCAATAGCAAACAAAGTAAAAGGGCGGCCGGAAAACGAGTGGTTAGTGGCCAATAGAGCCCTAGTTGATGGCATTCGTTTTGCGGTTGAAATCGCAAGGAAACATCGTTTTTCTTTTATTATTTTCTTAGTCCGAAAAATGCTTTCAATCTTGAAGCCCAGGTGACCAACAAGTCTCGAACTCAATATTCACATGGGGAGAGAGCTTTCAATCTTAAAGCAACTTTTTGGTTTAGCACGCTTGACTCTAAAATGCTTAAATAGGCTATTTGGGATTCATGGTTTATCGGGTATGGAATATTTCTTTTTTTTTTTTGTGGCTTGTTTGCATTTTCTTTTTCCAACGTGGCACTCACATGACCCCACATCATTGCCACTTGTCTAGGAAAACATTGACAATTAGATGCCTGCCGCCACGCAAGGCGGCGATCTTTGAGGGAAAGTATATGCGTCACCCTAGTACAAAGTAGGAGTTTTTCGTATAAAAAAAAAGTCGTAGTTGGTTCACATTGGCATACTTTGAGATTTTTTGATAGCAATTTCTGTGAAGTCTAGAAAAGATTAAGATAATAAAGTGTTAGCTTCATCACTTAGGAAAATAAGTCAATATGAAATGTTTTCATACGAGACAAATACCTTATTTTTGTTGAAAATAGAAACATTATTTTGTTAGCTCATTTTCTTAAGCAATACGAACAATAGAAAATGAGAAAAAGTATTTTTCAATTGCTGATTTACCAAGAGACAAGTGGAATGTAAAAAGACAATATAATACTAGAAACACTCTATAGGTCAACAATGTTAACTAGAACAGAATTCAAGAACTATGAAGTAAAGGGAAACATTATTTTAACAGAAGCTCAAATATTTTAAGATATTTAAGGGAAACACTGAAAATGCCCAAAGAGTTGGAGAAGCACATTTTATTATATGTAGTAAGGATACAGATATTTATATTGCTTTGCAGATGATTTTTCTTATGAAGAATTAAAGTAGATTAATGTTGTTTTTGTTAGAACAGCACTAGAAATAGCTTGTGAGAATATGCCCTAGTTTCTCAAGATCTTACCTTGTGTTAGGAGCGCGTAGTAGAAATGTGATACATTCATTTAGGGTGATAGTCAAGAGGGAACTCAAGTTTAAGTCTGTCCCTTTGGAGTACTTATTAATAGAGTGTGAAATTCTTACTGCAATATGCAAAGGAAATGTCTGCTTGATGTTTCCCTTTTTGTCTTCAATATTCAACCGAGCACCATAGAAATGATGAACCAATCGAGATAGTGAATTAGAAATCTTTATCTATTTGAGAATGAGGGAATTCTGGACAACATTTGGGATTTTTTTGTTTCACAAAAAATGACTAATTTGAAAAATACTTTTCTAAAAATAATTGCTTGTATCGCTTACAAAAAATAATTGTAGAGAAATTTTTTTTATTGTCTATGAAAATGTTTGCACATAAATTATTACTGAAAATAATAACATTTTTCATTGACTAATTAGTTCAAGCAAATGAGCGATCATTTTACAATAAAGTATCTTTCAAATGAGACATTTTTCGTGAAACAAAAATGACATTAATTTGTAAAAGTTCTCTAATACACACCTTTAATGTGTAAGCCAAAGAAACGAGATCAATTAATGATCGAGTAGTGGTGCTTGTCGAATCCACCAAAAATAATTCCTACTCTCTAAATCGCAAATAAATTGTACTTAGGGTGAGCAGAGTCGAATCCACGAGACCGACAAATTGTTAATTCTTTGAAAACCAAGTAAACAATAAAAGTAAAATTAAAAACGGAGGTTTATGCAGAATATACTTAAATAAAATAAGCAAACAGATATTTACCTAAAAAAAAAAAAGCAAACAGAGATAAAAAAATCAAATTATGCAACATCTAGGAAAGGTAATCTCATTCAAGTTCGGAAGTTGATCATTGAGTCAAACGAATAATTTCAAACACTTGCAATAGATTGGTTATGGTTGTTGAAACGCTTCTAACAACCTAATCATTCCTTAATAATAGATTAACCGGACACGCGCCTAAGATTAATCCCTTATTAACGAATAACCCCGACATGCGCCAAGGATTCAATTCGCTAATAGCATGAAAAACGAGAAAAACCCTACCCTAGCCAATAAATCACACGTGTAACTTATTCAAGCTAGACCATATATTCTCATAATACAACCTAAAAATTTGGTTTTAATCAAGTTATATTATCTGTCGCTTTCATTAAAACACCTAAACAATCACGGGTTTGGGTATTTCAATTGGCAAACTATCACCCAGTCAATTGCACAATGAGCTCTTATTGTAACAATCAACAAAGCAATGATAAACAATAAAACAGAGAATATATAAATACTACATAAATTAAGAAGGAGAATTAAGTTTAGATCTCACAACTTGAATGAACTTGAACCTTGATAAACCTTTGCTACATTAAAGAGGAATTAGCCACGCATGGCAAAAGAAAAATAATATGCTTCTGGATTTTTTTGGAGTCAAGTCCCCCTTCCCCTCTTGCGTTCAACCTCTTAAATAATAAAACAAAGTCTAGAAAAAAGAAATTCTATCCAACATGGAAAGAGAGAAAAAGTAGGCAAAAACTTCTCCCTAATATCCCTAATTAAGAGTTCTATTTAAGTACAAAAATCCCCCACAATCAGATTTGGAAAATATGGAAATTAATGGCCAAATCTCGTCCCAAATTCTGCACTAGCTCTGCATCCGTGCGATCTTGAGCCGTGGGCACGGCTCTCTGCACGAGAATCTGGAAAATGAACCTTTTACATGCAGAATCCCAATCAACAACTCAAAAACACATCAAAAGCGTCCAAAATCTTCACGATTGCACCATTCACCATCACCTAACCACAATGCATAAAAACAAATAAATTCCACTCTATTTATTCGAATATTTGTCCAAAATACCATCAAATATAATCAAAATATAAGTCAAATATACACATCATCAAGTAGATTGCCGAGAGTAATGTCTTTTCACTTTTCTTTTTTAGTTGATCATTCCACATGGTGACACGAATCGTTATATACGCTTAAATTTCTCTTGATAGACATTTCTTATACGGTCATTGTCTAGAGTGGTGGGAGACGATTTAAGTTTTGTTTGATGACCTTCCGGTGACCGCCTCTTACTACTTCAATATTGATAAGGGATAAGTGCACCGAAAGTTTTAAAACTTGTAACAAAAGTGTAATTGAGCCCTAAAACTTTCAAAAAGTGCAATTAAGTGCTAAAACTTGTTAAGTTGGTGCCATCTAGTTCTTCCATTAATTTTGTCCAACTTGATAAACGAAAAATGCTAACAAACTTTGAGATTTGATTGCACCAACTGGAAAATTTTTAGGACTGGATTGCACTTCCCGAAAGTTTTAGAACTCAATTGTATTTTTGCAATAAGTTTTAGGACTTGATTGCGCTGTTTGAAAGTTTTAAGACTCATTTGTACTTTTACGGTAAGTGTTAGGACTTTCAGGTGTATTTATCCATACTAATAATACACAAACTAGGTACATATGAGAATATTAAAAGAAAAATTATCCAAGGGCGAACAAATATCGCATTTTGTGAATGGTCATTGCACGAAATTTTTAATTGATTAGTCATTTTCGCAAAAATCACAATCTGACGAATTGGGCTGCTAGTATTGCAAGAGCGAATTCAATTATTGGTCTGACCATCTTTATCATGGCCAGTTTTCATTTTGAGATTAACAAAGAAGAATTTTCATTAGGATTCATGATGGTTTGGCGCTGTTAGAATGGACATAAAAATATCTATGCAGACAAGATGTAATAACAAACTTTTGAATTTGCTGTCACCCCTCATATTTACGTAAATATCCTTAATCTCCGTATCCTTTATTATTTTATTACAATTTTTTTTTCTAAAAAAGTCTTAAATTTATTGTATAGCAGAAAATTTAATTTCAAACTTTTCGCCTAAGAACACTAGCAGTGCCAAAAGTTCGATAAGGTTCTCACTTTGATGCCAAATTTTTTCGCCATCTCACTTAAATGCCAAATCGGATAAAAAAAAATGATCACTCAAGTGTTTCCAGTGATAAATTTTGATAAATTTATAATAAAATATTTAATCGGACATGTCATCTTTATATTAAAAACAAGTCCACATGGACTTCCTAAACTACGCGGCATGCACGAATTATGGGAGCATGGGTTGAGCGATCTTGTCCCTGCCTCTCTCTCCTCTAATTTCCTCCCACTCTCCCCGGTCTCCTCTGCCAGGTGCCTCATCAGATTATCATCACACGACGATGCTAGCGAGGCTCAAGCTCAGGCCCGTGTGTTACTGTCGCTACCGCCGTTGTCGTGCCAGCGACGGGCGATTCAACCCATGACGCACATGATCTTTCTCGAGAGGCTGAGGATGAGGCACCTGAAGGATGCCCCAAAGCCACAATAAAGTGAACTTCCGGAAAGCAAAAGCAGGAGGGACATGATGAGGGTTGCGAGATAGATGGCGATTGAAGTCCCCGCTGATATTCAGTGCCTAGGGATTCCTGCCGTTTCTTGGGGGAAGAATGTAGTTTTGGGGGAAAATTGAATTGGGGTTTTGAAATTGGAAAAATTGAAATTATTTTACATTCGAGGCAAAACATGCAGATGACGTCATTTAGGGGTACGCTAATTAGGTATGCCGGCGAGCCACGTCGGTCGAGGAAATTAACAAAATGTGGTCACGTTGAATTTCTAGCAACTCAATTGACGTTGACACTAAAGTGGTTATTTTTTTTTCAAGTGGCATTTAAGCTGAAATATTTCCTAAAAAAAATGGAAATATTTTCCGTTCTTGACAATGCTTAATATATTTCCTTAAATATTAAAAATGGTGAGAAGTTACACTTGAAAAAAAAAAACGTGTCGATTTTTTATTAATGTAAAACATTCCGGGCCGAAGAGTGAAAGAAACCTAAGTGTGCACTAAAAATTTTGGAAAGAAAAAGCTAAAACATAAAAGTCAATTCGACTAGGCCAATGCGAATGGCAACATTTCTGCTCTAGAAATCAACTTCTACCCGGAGTTGATTTTTCTATTTCTAAAGATAAGAATTTCTTTTTACTTCTTCAATTGACCTCTAAATTATTCCTGGAGAAAAAAAATGCTCTAGAAGTATTTTTGGAGCAGAAATTATACTCCAAAAGTGTTGTCATTAGTAGACAGAAAAACCACCGACCAATGTCCAATAATGTTCTTTTGTGATAGAGAAAAACCTACGATTTCTTTGTCTTCTAGCTATTGTACATTTTTTCTTTTTGTCAAATGACAATGAAAATCATGAATAGGCCGGAAGGAAAGGTAACCGAACCATTTATCATTTGGCAAAAATGAAACAAATAGTTCATTAACTTGGACCCAATATGTAATGTGGTCAATGAACTTTTAATTGGTTCAATGTTGTCCCTGAACCGTAGCTCAGCGTACAATGTGGCCTTTGACCTTTTAATCTGTTTAATGTGGTCTTTGGAACTTTCGACACATATTCGATTTAGTCTTTGAATTAGATTAAAATATTCAATGTTGTATTTGAATTTGAATTAATTGAAAGATAATGTTGAATATTTTCTTGTAGTTCGAGAACTAAGTTGAACATATATCAAAAGTTCGAGGATAGCATCGAATAAATTAAAAGGCTTGGGGACCACGTTGCATATTATGTCAAAGTTTATGGGCCATTTGCGTCGTTTTCCCTACCATTTACATGCCGGCTTGAAAAAACGCATGTAATTTGAAATTTGAAACGAATCTAGCCATTGTCCTTGTGACGGGTTAAAACGTGGAATATTCTGTTAAATTTCTCTCGAAGATTTCAGTTTTGCCTCTCTTCTTTTTGGTTGTTGGTGAGATTTTTTTTTCTTTTTAATCTTCAACTAGCTGTTCTTTAATCATATTAGTGTTGGAGCAGGTGCACGGCACATGAATTTATTATGTTGGGCTTTAGATTTTCCACCGGCACTTCTCCTTTCTCGCCCACCATTGTTGACTCCTGTCAGTCTCTGTGCACCTCCATGTTGAGTTTTGGCGCCTTCCTTCTTTTCCCAGAATCCCGTCTTCGATCTCCCTGCACGGACTTTGCCCTTCTTCTCTTTACCTTGACAAGTCAGTCGATCTTCCTTCACTGAACCCTCCCAGCTAGGCATTTTTTAGAGAAGCGGGGTTCTCTCCTGTGGGTGAATACAGCTGAGAGGATCAGCCCTCTCATGGAATTCGGCGGGAGTCAGGCTCTAATCACCATCCTTGCTTTGATTGTAGGAGGACTGTAAGTGCTCTGATTCAACTCCTGTTCGAGCTCTTGTTCACAGAAACGCAGCAAACAACGAGACTTTGCTCCTGGACATGTTTGATGCAATTCAGCCTGCTTGTTCAATTTACATTCCTATTTTTCAAGTCTCGATCAGGTTAAAAGTTTGCAATTTTTGGCAGGGTTTGGAGACAATTGACGAAATGGAAGAGGAGGGACTCGGAATCAACCTCAAGAACGGACCATGGGCCTGGAAAAGAGAACCAGGCGTTAGGGAGGGACTCAGAGTCAACCTCCAGAACCGATGATGCATCTCGCGAAGAGTACGATGTGTTCCTAAGTTTCCGAGGACCGGATACACGCAATGGATTCACCAGTTGTCTTTACCATCGCTTGAGAGATGTGGGAATCCGCGTCTTCTCCGACAATGAAGAACTCCGAGTCGGTAAAGAAATTGGTGGAGAGCTTCTCAATGCGCTTGACAAGTCTCGAATCTACATGCCTATCTTCTCTAAGGGTTATGCTAACAGTTCGTGGTGTCTCCGTGAGGTTGCGCACATGGTGGAATGCATCTCACCATCAGATGAGAAGAAAGAGATACTTCCCATCTTCTACGACGTGGATTCTGACGATGTCAAGCTCAAAACCAAGTTATATAGAAAAGCCATGCCCAAGCACGAGAAGAAGTTTGGCTCCGAGGAATTGAAGCGCTGGGAAAATGCCCTTGTTGAGGTTGCACGTATAAAGGGATGGGATCTTAAAGGCAAAGGGTAAATTTTCTCAACTTTTTATGGTTAGTAAGCACAATGTGGAAGAAGGCTCTTGCAGAGGGGAATTTTTCCTGCACTTTTACTTTGGAAGAAACTTTGTGGTGTCCAAATTTTCAAACTTATATCAATGTGGCATTACATTAGAAGTTCATGGAATTCTGACTAAGATTGTGGTCAAAAAACTACAAAAGGTAAAGAGGCGTGGGAAGGAAAACTTTTCTCAAACCCGCAAAAAACTATGTCAAACCCAAACTGCACTCGAAAATTTCTGGTTCAAATGATTATAGTACTTAATTTGCAATTTGTTTGAGTAGTTGAAATAGCTGAGTTATGTATCTACATGTTGCCTAGACTCCTGTAGTCTATCAAGTCTTTGAATGAAACGCAATTTTCATGCTTTGCTGCAGCCAAGGAGAACAAATCGAATTGATTGTTGAAGAGGTTTCCCGTAAACTTAAGACAAGACAAATAATTGTGACCGAACATTTGGTTGAAGATACTGATCAGATCGAAGCCATAATGAAGTTGTTAGATGTTGGCTCTGGTGGCGTACGTTTTGTCGGTATCCATGGCATGGGTGGTGTTGGAAAAACAACTCTTGCCAAAGTAATGTTCAACAAACTATCTCTTCACTTTGAGCGTTGTAGTTTTCTTGCAGATGTTCGAACATCATCACAACCTCATGATGGACTTATAGAATTGCAGAAAAAGCTCTTATCAGATTTGGCCGGCCATGGGATTGCTAACCAAATTAAAGATGTTGATGGTGGGATCAAGATGATAAAAAAAGCATTGAGTAATAAAGAAGTACTCATTATTCTTGATGATCTAGACAAGAAAGAGCAACTCGAAAAACTCGCAGCCGGAAATTCAGATTTGTTTTGTTCTGGTAGCAGAATCATTATCACAACTAGGGATGAAAGCATCCTGATGACTCAAGTGAGCTTATCCAATAAAGTTGTCCTAAACCAACCTGAAGGAATTTT
Source organism: Rhodamnia rubescens (assembly GCA_021437795.1). Classification (NCBI taxonomy): domain Eukaryota; kingdom Viridiplantae; phylum Streptophyta; class Magnoliopsida; order Myrtales; family Myrtaceae; genus Rhodamnia; species Rhodamnia rubescens. The sequence continues at coordinate 338,469 of JAILYA010000002.1, read as the reverse complement.
GCGTTATGAAGTTCGTGGAATGAGATTTGATTTAGCACTTCATCTGTTCTATAAGCATGCATTCAGAAGTGACTCTGCTGTAGAAGGATATGATGCTCTTTCAAGAGAAATTGTTCGTGCAGTGGGCATGCTTCCTTTGGCTATCGTGGTGATAGGGTCCAACCTTTTCGACTGGGGAAAAGATTTGGGGCATTTTGATAAAAGAGAAGTATGGGACGAAACGCTGAGGAAGTTAAAAGAAGGTCCTTTTGAGGATGTCCGAGATACGTTAATGATAAGTTATGAACGATTAGAGGATAAGCACCAAGAGGTATTTTTGGATATAGCCTGCTTTTTCATCAATACCCGACAAAACATATCCGGTTATCATGTGGAAGGATTGTGGGTACTTTCCCAGCATTGCAATGAGGGTTCTCTCTCAAAGGTCCTTGATCAAGATTAGAGATGACAACAGGTTTTGGATGCATGACCAAGTTCGAGATTTTGGAAGGTACATTGTTCTTCGAGTATATCCACGCAAGTTTTGTAGGGTGTGGATTCGTGTGGATGCCTTGAAACTGCTGGAGGGAAGAAAGGTAAACTGGAACTGCATATGTTCTTTCCCATTTAGAGAAGCAATTTTGTTAAAATATGCATCCAATAGATATAGCCCTTTGTTTTCTTTATATTGTTATAGCTATGTTATTTTATTTTGTTTTATTTTATAGCTCTTTCGGTCTTGCTTTTTTGGGTTCATCGACCGCCGACCCCAACTAGTTTTGGTTAAATGTGATGTTGATGTTGATGCATCCAATAGATAGCTTTGTTTACCGCCGCTTTTGTCTTGTGGTTGTTACATCTCTCCGTCAAACCTTCACGTCAAATATCTCAAAGTTTGAAGAGAGACCCAAAGACGTCGCCTGACAATTGGCTTTTTAAGTAGCTTTCTTGAAATTTTGAGAAAACAGAGAACAGTTTATGTTGCATGTTCAATGTTGAGCCTGTGATATGCAGAGAAATGAAGATGTGGTAGCACTAAGCCTGACTTCCGATGGCTGCAGCCACGGCATTGCATCTGAAGAACTAGCTGTTCTACCAAATCTAAGGTTCCTTCAAGTGAAAGGCATTGATATGCTTGGCAACTTCGGCAATCTTCTTTCGGAGTTAAGATGGCTTTCTTGGGAAATTAAGCAAAATGAATTTTACGCGGAGAGTTTTCATTTTGCTAATTTGGTTGTGCTAAACCTTTCAAGGAGCGATATCGAAGATGACTGGGGTGGGTGGAGCCAAATCCAGGTACGATATGCCCTCCTCTATCACCTTCTATCCATGTCTATGGATCATTCAATGCACGTTATACAGAGCTTGCGTGATCCCCAGATCTAAAACATTCTGTGTAAGTCTAACATCTAGAGTCGACTCCAACCAGCTAAACACATTTGAAAAGAAAGAAGAGGAAGCTATAGAATCGCATGACAGCCCAGTAAATGATATAACGAGTGGCATATCATTGCTGTTCTATATCTCATTCATTTCCTACAGACTGCTTTAGTAATCGAGCCACATATAAATATGATATGCTTAAAATCTATACAAGCAAGAATCATTAGCTGTCCTCCCTAGTCCATGGTATTATCCAAGCATCCATCATCACCTTGGTTTGAGGAATTCAAGATCTGCCTACATTGGAGTTTGAACTCGGGATGCTTTGTGGCTTGTTGCAGTCGCTTTTCTGATAGCTCTTTGTTAAAATATTATCCTACTTTATTTGACAACGGGTCTTATATGCTTTTTAAATTTATGCGGTCTCCTTCCATCTGTTAGTTTAAGCTTTTGGATTTGACTTTCTATTATGGTGTTAGAGCCAATACTACTCCTTTAGTGTATGTGCGTCTACCCCCATAGAACTCTACATCATGAAGATGCACGAGTGAGGGATACATAAAAGTGTCCGATTCTCATATATTGATAGACTCGAAATACAGTTCCATGTGTGCATTGTAAATCTGAATGACAGGTGAGTGGTAAAATTGGAAATATCGTTGATAAGTAAGAACTGATTGGCAACTTTCGAGTTCGATAAATTGTCGAAGAAATAACAATTTTTCCCATCATGAAACCTAATAGCAGATCACCAATTGTTTTTGAGTATTCCGAGTGACCCCCTTCAGTAGTTAGTAGATTACAATTTGTGCAGATACTTTACTAATAGTGTCATTTAACTGTTGTAACTTACAAACAAAATACTATGTATCGTGGTAAATGGTCAGTAGATTATGGCCATCGCTTCAGTTTTACTGAGTACCAAGTTTAATTTATTAGCAGCATACAAATAAAATAATTTACTTATCAGGTTGAAATATCCTTGGAGACTATGAACAGTCGTTCGCTTTGACAAACGAACGTGTATTTCAGCTAGTAGACTACAAATTGCTGCGAGTATTGGTTAATGGTTCTAAGTTATGAAGAGACCTATTCTTTTACAATGAATTCATAGCATGTTGTTAGCTTTATTTTGATTTTGCAAGTACCAACGCTTATGGGTCGTCAAAAGACTAATGAAAGAATCGATTTACCGGGCTCGTCCTAATAGATTATAAGCAGCCTTTCGTTTTCTATGAATGAGCATTTTTTTTTTCAATTTTAGAGTATGAATTAATTGCTCATATACTTCGCTAGTAGTACCGGTTACCAGTGATATTTCACGACCAAACCAACTGTTTTATCAAATAAATCTCTAGTAATTAGAAGCAACCTAGTCGCACCATTTGCAATTAAATGTTTGAGTATATTGTATTATAAAAATGAGAACAATTACTTATGTTAACGATATAGATTGATTGATGTGTTTCATTCTTTTTAATTCCACGTTTTTCTTTGCGAGATGACAAAAAAATTAAAAGTTCTAGATTTAACAGATTGCCCAAAGTTGAGGAGGACACCCGACTTCTCTAATTTCACATCTTTGGAGACGTTAACACTTGCTCGGTGTTCCAACTTAATCACTATTCACCCCCTCCATTTCTAAACTTCAACTCCTAGAGACTTTGAATATCAAAGGGTGTAGTTCTCTTGGGGAGTTGCCTGAAGAAGTCGGTTCCCTACAATCATTAAAGCAGATTGTCATGCCCCAAAATTTTCGACTCTTGAAGCTTCCAGGAGAGATTTGGGAATTTGAAATCTTTGTCGAGTTTTAAATTAAATGAGCATCCTAAAATCCGCCAACTCCCGGACTCATTTGGAGGGCTGGCGAGTCTTACATGCTTAAGTTTACACGGGTGCGTGGGGATAAAGGAACTTCCAAGCTCAATTGGGGAGCTAAAAACGTTGATAGAGTTGGATGTATCAGCGACAGGCTTAGTTCAACTACCCGATTCTATCGGAAACTTAAAGAAACTAAGGGTGTTGATTTTACGTGGAACTAAGATAAAGGAGTTTCCTTGTACAATTGGAGGACTGGAGATGCTTGAAGGTTTATATGCCGAGCGATCTTGGGATCCGATAGATAAAAACTTGGACGAAATTGGGAAGCTAATCCATTTGAAGACATTGAACTTAGCATTTACTAGTGTTTCTAGATTGCCTCCGGAGATAAGTCGTCTCCATCTCCAAAAGCTTGAAGTGGGTTCGATTGAGCTTCAACAAGTGCCGGCTCTTCCATCAAGTTTGAAATTCCTGGCGGTTCAAGCGCCGGACTTCTCTCTTGTCCCTCACCCCTCAAGCATCACTGATTTAGAACATCTGGAATTACAAAGATTCAGCAATTCGACAAATATACCTCGCTCTACTTGGCGGGACTATCAGTCCAAACTTGAAGCAACTTCGATGAGAGAGCAACCGTCCTATCAACTTCCATCTCATTTGTCGACTTTGAAACTTAGGGGTATTAGTCCACTACCACAATTTTCCAACTTGTTAAATTTGACAGTTCTGCATGTAATTGACTGTGCAATATCACACTTACCTGTCAATTCAGGCCTAACACATCTGAGGGAACTGTTCATACGTAGATGTCAATCCCTTGAGAAAATACCTGGTTTATCACTCTTAAGGTGTCTAGAGCGCTTGGAACTGAAGGGCTTGAATAAGCTAGTTGAGATTCAAGGTTTATCGGAACTGGAATCCTTGCGGTACCTCCTTCTTTCCAATTGTGGTTTAATAGGACAATTACCCAACTTGGCTAAGCTGGGTAAGCTACAACATCTAGAGCTAGAAGCGTGTCCAAATTTAAGAGCCATTGAGGGCATCGAGGGCTTAGAAAGCTGGGTGTTGGATAGTCGTGGCCGCACTATCCTGGAAAGATTATTGGATGTCTCGAGATCGATTTGGCTTTCCCACAGATTACCAATGTACGATGTGTTCCTGTGTTTTAAGGGACTAGACATTCGTTTAAGCATTGTCAATTTCCTTCACTATTGGATGTTACAAGATCGAGTTTCTGTTTATAGTGATCAGGATGATTTGAGGTCCAACGAAGGGATTGGGGAAGAGACTCTACGGGCACTTGGCAACTCCAATATTTTCATACCCATCTTTTCTAGAAACTACGCTTCTAGTCATTGTTGTCTCTGCGAGCTTGCCCACATGGTAAAATGCATGTCAGAATCAAAGGGGAAAAGAAGAATCCTCCCCATGTTCTACGATGTGGAGATTGATGACGTTAAGCTCAAAACTGATTTATATAAAAGCGACCTGGACAAGCACCGGATGAACTTCGACAACAACGAAGTGAAGTCATGGGAAGAGGCCCTAATTCAGGTTGCAGCAATGAAGGGTTTCGTCTTGAAAAATACCAGGTAATTCTGCTATTTCGCTGCTAAATCATGAGATAAAACAGTCATTGAATTGAACTTTCCCAACACAGAGAGTTTCAAAGTTCTGCAATGCGACCCTTTTGCATTCAAATAATTGTCCACTCGAGCAAATTCAATCCTATAGAATAAGAATTAGATCATTCTAGTTTGTGATATCCGGTACTGGTACAACTGCACATATTCTTCTGTCTACTCTCTTGTTTTTCTCTTCTTTTGTATTCTGAGTTAAAAGATCTTTGGGTCAGTGTGGTTTGAGAAATCAAATCAACAATCAGATCGTCATATTAACATCCTTTAAATTTCTGTCTGTCCAACTAAAATGTACTGTCCTTCAATTGTGCATTGCTGCAGCTACGAAGAAGTCCTTCAATCCATTATTGCAGAGGTTTTTAGAGCAAGGAAATTGTTCAACGCTGACTCCTGAAGTCTTCTTTTGGTTAATGTAAGGAAATTTTCCCCAACTGCATTCTGTTCCTATGTCATTCTTGCCGCTTTGGCTTAAGAGATATTGCTATTGGGTTTATCCCAAATCGATTGTGCAAGGAGCTAGTGGTCAGTTTATAAGTATGAGGGAAAAAATCATCCTTTCAGCTAGCTTTTGGTATGTTATAGCCCAAGATCACTCAACACTAATATTAGAGTCAAGGTGACCAATAAATCTGGACCCCATAATCATATAGGAGAGAGCTTTCAATCTTGAAGTAACTTTTTGGTTCACCACACTTGACTCTAAAATGCTTGAATAGGCTAGTTGAGATTCGAGGTTTACCGGGTCTGGAATATTTCCTTTTGCTTTTAGGCTTGTTTCCATTTTCTTTTTCCAACGTGGCCCTCACATGATGCCACATCATTGCCACTTGTCCAAGAAAACTTTGACAATGCGATGCTTGCCGCCAAGCAAGACGGCAATCTTTGAGGGAAAGGATATGCAGCACACTAGTACAAGGTAGGAGTTTTTGGTATAAAAAAAAAAGCTGTAGTTGGTTCACATTGGTATACTTTGAGGTTTTTGATAGCATTTTCTGTAAAGTCTATGAAAGATTAAGAAAATAAGTCAATATGAAATGTTTTCATACGAGACAAATACCGTATTTTTGTTGAAGATAGAAACATTATTTTGTTGGCTCATTTTCTTAAGCAATACAAACAACAGAAAATGAGAAAAGTATTTTTCAATTGCTGATATACCGAGAAACAAGTGGGATATAAAAAGACAATATAATAGTAGAAACACTCTATAGGTCAACAATGCTAACTAGAACAGAATCCAAGAACTATGAAGTAAAGGGAAACATTACGTTAACAGAACAGAAGTTCAAATCTTTTTAGATATTCAAGGGAAACACTGAAAATGACCATAGAGTCGGAGAAGCACATTTTATTATATGTAGTAAAGATGCAGATATTTATAATGCTTTGCAGATGATTTTTCTTATGACAAATTAAAGTAGATTAATGTTGTTTTTGTTAGAACATCACTAGAAATAGCTTGTGAGAATATGCCCTAGTTTCTCAAGATCTTACCTTTTGTTAGGAGCGCGTAGTATAAATGTGATACATTCATTCAAGGTGATAATCAAGAGAGAGCTCAAGTTCGAGTCTGTCTCCTTTGGAGTACTTATTGATAGAATGTGAAATTCTTACTACATTATGCAAAGGAAATGTTTGGTTGATTTTTCCTTTTTTGTCTTCAATATTCAACTGAGCACCATAGAAATGATGAACCAATCGAGATAGTAAATTAGAAATCTTTATCTATTTGAGAAGGAGGGAATTCTGGATGACGTTTGGGTTCTTTTTGTTTCGCGAAAAATGACTGAGTTGAAAGATACTTTTCTAAAAATAATTGCTTGGATCGCTTACAAAAATGATTGTACGGAAACTTTTGTTTTTTATTGTCTATGAAAATATTTGCACACAAATTATTATCGAAAATAATAACATTTTTCATTGACTAATTAGTTCGGGTAATATGAGCGATCATTCTACAGGAAAGTATCTTCCAAATGGGCCATTTTTCGCGAAACAAAGATGACATTAATTTGTAAAAGTTCTCTAATACACATCTTTAATGTGCAAGCCAAAGAAACGAGATCAATTAATGATCGAGTAGATTGCCGAGAATAATGTCTTTTCACTTTTCCTTTTTAGTTGATCATTCCACATGGTGACACGATTCGTCACATACGCTTAAATTTCCCTTGATAAACATTTCTTATACGGTCGTTGTCTAGAGTGGTGGGAGACGATTTAAGTTTTGTTTCGATGATTCGATGATCTTATGGTGACTGCCCCTCGCCACCTCAATACCGATAAGGGATAAGTGCAATGGAAGTTTTAAACCACGTCACGAAAGTGCAATTGGGTCCTAAGACTTTTAAAAAGTGCAATTTAGTACTAAAACTTGTTAAGTTGGTGCAATCGAATCCTTCTATTAACTTTGTCCAACTTGATAAACGGAAAATGAGGACAAATGTTAGGACTTGATTGGGCAAACTAAAAAAAATTTAGGATTTGATTGCACTTCCCGAAAGTTTTAGGACTCAATTGTACTTTCGCGATAAATTTTAGGATTTGATTGCGCTGTTTGAAAGTTTTAAAACTCGATTGTACTTTGACGGTAAGTTTTAGGCCTTGCGGTGTATTTATTCATACTAATAATACAAAGACTACGTACTTCCGAGAATATTAAAAAAAATTATCCAAGAGCGAACAAATATCGTATTCTGTGAATGCTCATTGCACGAAATTTTTAATTGACGAGTCATTTTCGCAAAACCCACAATCCGACGAAACGGGCTGCCGATCTTGCAATAGCGAATTCAATTATTGGTCTGCGAATCTGTAAATCCGAAGAGCATGCCGCAACCAAAGGATGGTCCCCACCATCTTTATCATTGCTAGTTTTCATTTTGAGATTAACAAAGAAGAATTTTCAGTAGGATTCTTGATGGTTTTGCGGTGTTAGAATGGACATAAAAATATCTATGCGGACAAGTTGTAATGACAAACTTTTGAATTTGGTGTCACCCCTCATATTTACGTAAATATCCTTAATCTCCGTACCCGTTACTATTTTATTACAATTTTTATCCTAAAAAATCCTAAATTTATTGTACAACGAGACAATTTAGTTTCAAACTTTTCGCCTAAAGACACTAGAAGTGCCAACAGTTTAATAAAGATCTCACTTCATTGCCAAAATTTTTCGCTGGCTTACTTAAATGCCAAATCGGATCAAAAGCGACTACTTAAGCGTTTCCAGTTATGAATTTTGATAGATTTATAATAAAATTTTTAATTGGACATGTCATCTTTACATTAAAAACAAGTCCACATGGACTTCCTAAAGGACGGCGCACGCACGAATTATGGGAGCATGGGTCGAGCGATCTTGTCCCTGCTTCTCTCTCCTCTAATTTCCTCCCACTCTCCCCCGTCTCCTCTGCCAGGTGCCTCATCAGATTATCTTCACACGACGATGCTAGCAAGGCTCAAGCTCAGGCCCGTGTGGTACTGTCGCTACCGCCGTCGTCGTGCCAGCGACCGGCGATTCAGCCCATGACGCACATGATCTTTCTCGAGAGGCTGAGGATGAGGCACCTTAAGGATGCCCCAAAGCCACAATAAAGTAAACTTCCGGAAAGCAAAAGCAGGAGGGACATGATGAGGGTTGTGAGATAGATGGCGATTGAAGTCCCCGCTGATATTCAGTCCCTAGGGATTCCTGCCGTTTCTTAGGGGAAGACTGTGGTTTTGAGGGAAAATTGAATTAGGGTTTTGAATTTGGAAAAATTCAAATTAGGGTTTTACATTCTGAGGCAAAACATGCAGATGATGTCATTTAGGGGTATGCTAATTAGGTATGCCGGCGAGCCACGTAGGTCGAGGAAATTAACAAAATATGGTCTCGTTGGATTTCCGGCAACTCAATTAGCGTTGGCACTTAAGTGGTTATTTTTTTTTTCAAGTGGCATTTAGTGACTCAATAAAAAAAAATTACACCCAAGTGAGCATCGTATAAAAATTTTGGTACTTTTAGAGCATGTATGGTAACCATTTTGATTCAATGATTCTATTCCCCAAAACAAAAAAACACGATATTCATGTTTGGTAACGTAAATGATTCGATTCGATTCTCGTTCCCGAGAACAATTTTAGAGAAAAAATAAGAAAAAAAAAAGTTGGTTACGGAAAAAAGAACCACTTTTGAGAATCACAAAACAGAATGAAGTATTATATTTCTCACTTTTCCATTTCGAGTCTCTCGTCAATTTCCCCGCGACCTAAAATAGAACGAGGTCTCATTTTCAAAGAAAAATATATAAAATATAAAATATAAAAAATTTGAAAAAAATCTAAAATTTCAGAAAAATTTCAGAAAACCCTAAAGATAGAAGAAGCTTAGATTATGCTAGTGACCTCATTTTTTTAAATTTGGGCCTAGATTTTCTAGATTTCACATATTTTGTTCTTTTTTAGAAAATCATAAACACCTTTGCAATTAAACTCGAACCACATTTCTCTAAGCCCTTAAGGCTTCATTAGGATTTTATGATGCGATTTATCAATGCCATGATTTCTTAATTGCGCACTTAATTTCATTGATTGTGATTTTCCTAGGTTTATGTACTTTAGATTTAGTCTAGTTTAGAAAATTTTGGAAAAAAACAAAAATAACTATCGTGAACACTAAGCAAGCTTTCATTCTTAAGTTTTCGATGAATTAAGACTCGAGATTTGATTTTCGAAAATCAAGAATGCACACAAATGCGAGGGTAGTACGAGTGCATTTTCCTTGCGAAAATGAGTGTATCGCTCGTGTTGGGCGACCGCTCGCTCAAAAGAGTTCAATGAAACCCCACAATAAATGGCGAAAATGACTCTTGATGATTCTTTATATTTATTTTTATATTTCAATATGCAATATGTTATATAAGAGAATCCATATGAATTAATCTTCGATTAATTTTGCAATGTATGATGAAATTTCACAAAGTAACTATGTAATTATTTACTTAAATGATAAAAAAATTGGGAAGAATAATTGTTCCCAAGAACAGAAATTTTGTGCGGTGATCAAATGCATTTCTGCTCCAAGAACATAAACTTTGGGCGAAGTAACCAAACACGTTTTGACTCTACGAAACACATCTAGAGAATAGAGTTAGAAAAATTTATTTTAATTAGAACCACTTTTTGGGATCGAATGGTTACCATGCAAGCCCCTAGTGTCCTTATCTCTTATTTTTTTCGTTTGACCAATTTAGTTCTCAACCTTTTAGCGATTTTTCAATATGTTTTTTTGATTAATTTTGGTCCAAAATTTCTTTTTTTTGGTCAAGCCCGGCAACCAAGGAAGAAAATAGGAAAAAACGAAAAAAGAAGAAGGAAAGGAAAAAATTAAGAAAATTCAAAAAACTAAAAAAAAAAAAAGGGGGCCTTCAACCATCCCACGTAGGATAATTAGAGTTTACATAAGCAATTTTCAAAAAAATTTGGCTGGAATAGGCTAGGTTGAAATATTGTTAAAAAGTTTCATAATAAATTGATTAAATTGAAAAGTTTAAGATCGAATTGACTGCCATATTAAATGTTTAGAATTTTTTAGACAATTATCACTTATTTTGCTAGAATCAATTATTGTAAATATGATAATCATCAATAATGCTTGAATGCACTTATCCATCAACTCACGCCACAAATGCACTAATCACCCAAGCTACTTCGGCAAGGGCATATTGACTCCCACCTCTTACTTCATGGTGTCTCTTGGTGATCTCCAAATTTTTAATCTCACCGTGATAAAACGCCCTATGATTCGCTCGTTGCTCAATTTGATTGTTCTCGTTCACGTGAATATTTTTCCGGACATCGATATCGATCACAAACTTTAAAGCGCACGAAGAAAATCGCGAGTACTTGAAATTCAATTTGTATTCTAGAGCAATTGTCACACATATGCATCCTTCTAGCGACTGAAGCTCATTTTCTTTTCCAATTTTCAAAACCCAAAAAAATGCAAAGGAGGAGTTAGATTTCATCGGTGGAACACTCAAAGCAATTGCCTCCTTTTTCGTAGGGGGAAAGATATCATCTCGTTCCAATAGGGAAAAGTCAACCCCAAGTAACGACCTGGACGCCATTTCTTACCATCTCTCATTGGTGCGAAGACGTGCATTAAATGTACAACTAAGTATAGATACGCAAACTTCCTATTGTCCCCTTTGACCAGACATTGTGAGCAAAATGAAATCAAACGGATTAAGACCCCATGATTGAACGTGTCACCTGATTAAGAAAAAATTCGAAGTAAGGGCTTAAAGTGCCCTCGTTTCAAATAAGAACATGACCGGGAGCATTTTCATCATTTCTTTTTTTTTCTTTCATTTTTTTCATTTTTTTTTTTTTTTCATTTCTTTTTTTTTCCTTCCTTCTTGATGGTGGCCAATCTCAAGCGATGGCCGGCCACTGACAAGGGCCTCGCTTAGGCTAGAAAGGGTAAAAAATGAAAAAGAAGAAAAAAGCAAAAAAATAAAAAAAACTGAAAAATACTATTGATCGAGGCTTTTTAAATGAAATAATAAGAAAGACTTCGAGCTCTTATTTAAAAAAAATTTCTGATTAATTTTAGATGAATTAAGACAGTGTGTAGCTATCTTTGACATGGTCCTTCAGCCGCCAGTTGCGCGAGAATCACGTCAACATTGGGAAATAAATTGACGTCCTCTGACTTTTAAACCACAAAGAATTCCATACGTATACATGACGGGAAAATCAAGGCGTGGTCAACACGTGCGGCGTGCGCATACACACGTGTTGACCACGCCACACTTTATGATTAAAAAAAAAAAAAAATGAATGCTCTTTTAGGGTTTAATTAAGTCGTCTTTAAAAGGGTTCTGTTGTCCTTATCACTTACAAGAGTTTTCTCCTTTTACGTAATATATGTTGTGGAACATAAGAACTCAATTTTTGTCATGTTTATACAATTATTACATCATAAATACTGCATGAATATAATAAAACTCCATCCTTGAGTGGAAAAAAGAAAAAAAATGCCATAATATAGCTGAATCTGAATGCTAGACATATCATTTGCATGGTCGTTAAAGAAATCAACACATAAACCTTAGCTAACGCATTTGTGTTCACATGAATTTTGACCGAACTCTTGAATTCTTAACGCGCCGGATCGAAAAGATTTCCCGTCATATGCCATTAACTTAAATGTTGTGAACACGAATTATGAGGTTTTGTATGGTATTCTGCGAATTATATTTTCATGGACTTAAGTCCAAATGGAAAAAAAGGTCAAAAAGAAGGAGGATTTCTTGGAATGCCATGAATCCGACCTAGGTGTTGCTAGAAGAAAAACGACTGTCTATTATATGAGGGGACCGTCCCTCCTCCCTCCTGCCAAAAACGTAAGAGAGTTTGAGTGCAGAGGAGAGAGAGAGAGAGATGGCAGAGAACCAGAGCAACGGAAACGGGAGTCTGAAGACTTATGATGCTCACGTCCCGGAGATCAAGTTCACCAAGCTCTTCATCAATGGCGAGTTCGTCGATTCCGTCAAAGGTAGAAATTCTCCAGCTTTCTTGTCAAGTTCTTGCGCTGGCTCGATGAAGATTGATTGCTCTGTTTCATGTTTCACCGCACTCTTTCTCTCAGACAGATGTGCTCGTAAAGTTCTGTTCTTTGCTAGCTTATCATTTTTCCTAAAAAAAAAAAAAAAAAAAAAATACAGTCGCGCCATGATCTGATTGCCTGAAGTTGGTTTTGGTCTCACTCGAGCAGTTCTGTTTTTGGCGAGTGAAATTCACATGCTCTGTACGGAGTACAGGAAAACAGAGCATCGAAAGGACAAGGACCATATGAATCAAGACCGATCTTGAGAGAAATCTTGCATCGTATTGCAGTTGACCATTAGAAAAACTCGTTCAGTCCCCACAAATTCTTGTTCTCGTTGATTTCTTCTTCTTCTTCTTCTTGTTTTTTCCCCTTTCGGATTTCTAGTTTCCGATGGTGACCGGAACTGGATGAACAGGGAGGACATTGGAGCCGATAGATCCAAGAAAGGGACAAGTGACAGCGAGAGTTGCAGAGGGAGACAAAGAGGACGTGGATTTGGCCGTGAAAGCCGCCCGCCAGGCATTTGACCATGGACCTTGGCCACGCCTTCCCGGCTACGTAACGACCCCTTCCCCTTCTCTCTCCCTTCTCTGTCTTCCGTAAGGCCTTGAGTTACAAGTTAGTTTATTGACACATCACTTAACAAAACCGCTTTAACTGATTAGCATTTTCTATTAAGGTTAGCTATGCCGAAATAGTTATTTTCCTAATCTAGCATCAGCAACTGTAACATCGAAAAGAATACTTGTGCAACTGCAGCGTCTAGGGGTAAAATTAGAAATTCTATTTAAGCCGACTACGTACCGTAGCTCATATGATTGATCGAAGAATCTTCTTCAACTTAGGCTTGGTCTGTTTTGCACAAAATGAATGATTCGGAATATATTTTCCCAAAGATGGTTATTTGAATTGCTTAAAAAAAATGAATAAACAAAGAAAAAAAATACTTTCACGTCCACGAAAGTGTTTAGACATAAATTATCGTGAATAATGAAAATATTTTTGTTATTTAAAATAGAAAATATTTTTGATATCATTTATTATCCGTAAAACTAACGTGAGCCTTAATTACAACGAAGACGTCAAATTTTCCTCCAAAGATATTTTCCAATTTGCAGTAACATTTTCTCAAGTATTGGTCAAACCTAATTTGGTGATTTCAAAGAGGCAAGCAAGAGAGGAGGGCGGCGTTCAACATCAACATCAATATCAACAATACATTTATTCCAAACTAGTTGAGATCGGCGATCGATGAACCCGAAATAAATAAAATAAAAGCAAGATCCACCGAGGGAAAGAAATAATTATCTAAAAATAAATATATAAAAATAAAAAAATATATAGAAAAAAAGACTAGAAAAGACGAACTAGAAGCATAGGAATTCCGCCATTCACAATTTTAATTGCTTTTAGATATTTAGGATCAATATTGCAAAAGGAGAAAGAGATTGATGAGAATGTGAGCCATAGAAATCGAGAGCACCAACGAAACGAAAATATTTGTCGCGACCTAAAAAAAAATAAACAAGTCATCTTTTTCGGGCTAATGGATTATCGGGTTAATTAATTAACTAACCTAACTCGGACTCCCCCAAGTCCATACCAAATCGCAACTTAAGGTTCGAATGATTAACATGCAATGTGATTTGAATTTGGAGTCGCCACTAATCATTTTCGGTAGGTCGATTAGAAACCTAAATAAAATAGCGGGAGAAAACTATCTTATTTCGCGAACCGGAGATTAAGAGTCCGGGGACTTGGTTACATTAATTACAACTAATGCCCTTTCGGTACCTTAAAATTCATGAAACAAATAATGGATTTGACAAATTTGATGAATTCTACTTGAAGATCAAAGAATCGATTTTTTTGGATTTTTCTTCCCATGACATTTTTTGAAATAAAGAAATTACATGAAATTAGGATGAAATAGGTTCAAGGTTACTCCCCAATTTGAACTCGTGCACCAAACTCGTGCTTCGGGCTTGTCTTGACCATTGGACCGATTTGGTGACTCGTTAGACCGAGAAATCTCTTGGTCCTATCTCTCATTCACGCTTCTTTCTCATATAGCTAGAATTTCATGAGACTACAATCCGGGCGTTGATATTTTTTCCCTTTTGCTCCCCTTCTATTCTTGTACCATTGATGTCTCATCGTTGATATGCAATGTTATTTAACATAAAAACATAGAGAAAAATCGAGTGTAGAAAATCCGGGCTAATTTGTATTCGAAATTAAAGAAAGTTAGGGAATCACTTAACTTTCTTTTGTCTTGCGACGAGCTCGAACGATGTGGATGGACCAAGAGCTTGTGTTGATCGGTGCAAAAATTGGCAATAGTAGTATCGGGCTTCAAAATTCTCATACCCTCTCAAAACTCTTTTCAAATTTTTTCTCAAGAGCTCTCTCTATTCTCCTTCTCCAAAAAACTCTCTCAATTCTCTTTTCCTCCAAAAAAAAAAAAAACTCTCCATTCTTTTCAAGAACTCTTCTTCTTTTATAGGCAAAGTTCTTCATCCTTCATTCTTCATCTTCATTTCCTCACCTTCCATTTTCATCTTCTTTTCTTCATTTTCATCTTCTCTTCTTCACCTTCATTTCTCCATCTTCCATTTTCATCTTCTCTTCCTCATCTTCATCTTCCTTTCTTCATCTTCCATTTTCATCTTCTCTTCTTCATCTTCCTTTCATTATCTTCTCTTCACCATCTTCCTTTCTCCATCTTCTTTTGGTATTTGCAATACGATCCTCGAAATTTTAAGTATTTGCAATCCGATCCCCCGAAGTTATGAGTATTTGCAATACATTCCCCGAGAAAATATTACTTTCAAGCCCAAATCTTCTTGATGCATTTTTTTTCACCGTATGCCTAGTCCAGGACCCTGTTAAATTAAGCTCAAATTGTATGCCAATGCTAAATGAATATGTGAGATGATTTTTGTTTAGAACTAAAATTAGTTCTAATTTTTATGCAAAATATATATTAGTCAAAATTTAGGCGTCAACAGCTGCCCCTCTTTGAGTGGAGGCTCGTAGAGGTTCCGCTCAAAGACAAAATTGAACCCTAAATTTTGATAGTGCAAATGATGGATGAACTTTTTGGCGGGAGTTTTAGTCCCATTTTTTATGTAATGAAGTGATGCATGATATGCAAGACTCGTAAATAACATGTGTCATAATTTCTCTTTTCTATGTTAGAGAAACCTGCACATGGATCGCATACGAGAATACTGTTTTACCAAATACCTCATAAGTGGTGATTCCCTTAATTTCCAAGTTTCTTGCAAACACGAGGACCTTAAGGTATTTGGCCTATCTGTTATCGAGACTTTTCCCTAATGCGAGACAAATAAAGATATGTGTATCCTTTCGGATCACAAGAGCTACGTCGTTGTGAGTCGAAAGAAGTAGAATCAAGTTCACAAGAGCTACGTCGTTGTGAGTTGATTAAATGTCGAAATCGCCAGTGCATATGTCTTCACGATTCGACAAAGGGGAACCGAAATCTTAAGAGCTACGTCGTTATGATTTGGTTTGGATCAAAATCACGGGTGCTTATGTCTTCGTGATTTGATAAAAGAGCCGAGAATCATAAGAGCTATGTCATTATGAGCCGACTAAAGGTCAAGATCACCGGTGCATATGTCTTCGTGATCGACAAAGGGGAACCAAAATCTTAAGAGCTACGTCGTTATGATTTGGTTTGGATCAAAATCACGGGTGCTTATGTCTTCGTGATTTGATAAAAGAGCCGAGAATCATAAGAGCTATGTCATTATGAGCCGACTAAAGGTCAAGATCACCAAGTGCATATGTCTTCGTGATCGAGACGGAAATCATAAGAGCTACGTCGTCATGATTTGATAAGATGTCAAGATCGCCGGTGCATATGTCTACACGACCTGACGGAGAGGCATATTGCCTGAATTGAATCGTAACAACTATCATCGAGGAGTTGTTAATTTGAAAATGGGTTCGAAAAAACTTACCCGGGTTCTCCGAACGATTAATCAAAGAACGAAACGGATCGCTCGTATCGTACATGGTAGGCATTTGCCAGGAGAACTTGCTCATTCAATAATCCTTGGATGAATTTCGAGACCTTGGGAGGGACATCGAACATCGGGAATGTATTACCCATCATAGAATGTCCGAGGTAACATGCGCAAACATATTCAACATGTGCATAATGCAATCACTCATACTATGGTTTATGCATAACCATTCTATCAAGTTTGCATTACCAAGCCTGTCCAGAGATGTTCTCACATTATGAATACCTCGAATGTGAGCTGAATGGGGGACTTCAGTCCGAAAGGGTTTTTTCTCACTCTCAAGAAAAGTTATTTATTCCGTCTGCAAGGATTCAAAAGAAATCACTCAATCTTTCCATCATCGCATTCGATAAGGATCCGAGTAATCTCGCAATTGATACGACCGAGTCGATCCGGAGGTCTTGATTAGGACCGTAATGAGGGCTAAGTCAAAGGTTTACAAAGGGGACTCTAGTTGAGTCAAGGCTGCTGAAATGAATTTCTTCGTCATCTCTCCGGGTTTACAAGTCAAGAACTCTGCAAAAATGAGAGAGAAGTAATCTTGCTCGAACTTCTTCGAGTGATGCTTAAAATCATTGAACTCCACATTAATTCAAGTGCCCTAGTCGAAAAGGCTTTTAAAGGGTTGTAATGGAGGTAATGATTTGGAGACCGAGAAACGAAAGGGTTCATTTTGGCTCGAAGATGTTTGAGAAGGGGCTTGATGTTGGTGATCATTACAATCTTGTCACCGATCGTGGCCTTCTAGGATACCATCATTGCTCGAGGATGGTATGAACCGAAGATTGCATTTGCAATTTGATACTTCATGGAGATTTTTCTCTCAACCCTTTTAAGATATACGAGAAAAATTGTGCATTTAAGTTCGGAAATATTCTACAAATGAACAATGAACTGAAAGGGCATTGGCCTTGCTTTTGGTAGGCACTTTGCTTTTTAAATGCCTAGGAATTTTTTGTGGAATCAGCCTTTCCTCTTTCTTCTCCTTTTTTTTTTACTCCCAACTCTCTTTTACGATTGTATCTTGATGAGTTCATTGGGAGATTTTCTATGGATCCAGCTTTTCGGTCCTTCTACTCAAAGATGGGCCATATTTGCTTTGGGACAACAATGATCACCAATGAGGGCTTTTAGAAACGAATTTGCAGGCTCAAATGGGTTGTGCAAATGGATATAGATGTGCGGGATAGAAAAAGAAATGCTTTTCGTCACCCTAAGGCACTTGAATTAAAGCGCAAGTACAATGCAAAGAACCACCCGAAAATTGATGTTAGTCCAAGCAAGAAGATTTCTAACCATTTGTCTCGTGATGCTGATGGAATTACCTGTTTTGCCCCAATGTGGGGTGGTTCTTGACGAGGGTTGTGGAAGTGAAATCTCCGCTCAAATGGGTTGATCAATGGATAACTTGCAGTGTTTAGGGTAGAGAAATGAATGCCTCCATCACTTCGGTTATCGTACCTTTCGCGAGAAAACTCTTTACCTCGGGAATGCGGAATTTTGCCACCGTTCATCTCGCCTGAAAAAATTGGACGTGTTTGGGAAAGGATTGCCTTTCATCATCCTCGTCATGCCCCCTTCGTACATTCGATGTATCTTATGTAGTTCATGTTCCTTATTCGAGTTGGTAAATTAAACATGAGGAACAATCATGTGCAAACTATGCGGTGTATGAGTGTTTTCGAGCATATAAAATGTAGCGACTTTTTATCTTGGCGGACAAAGTTCGCGAGTACATAAAAAATTTCTTAGGGCCGTGGATCGTGAGTTGCCCCTGCTCATGCAAATGCGTTGCAAAACTTCATTGTCTCGCTTCGAGACATGAGATTGTCAAAGGCTCCAAGAATTTCTCATTTCATTAATTTTTCATGGAGAAGGGATACTTCTCTGTTTGGACAGAGTAGTGAACCCCGTAAAAATCAAAAGGGAAAGCATCAATGTATGTCCTCATGTTCTAAAAGAGTTGAAACGATACCACTTTACCCATGTACGTATTCCTCGCGAACTTTGAATTGAAAAGATCGATTCATCCGGATCGGATTGTATGTCCGGAATGTCATCTCTCTAGGTTCTATAACCGTCAGGGCTGAGTTTCGATCTGCGAAGCAAAAAATGTTTTCATTAATCTTTGTACATTGATGCCAAATCCCGGGATCGACCTCGGGGCGCCTCGGACCACCTGTCATTCCCCCAACCACTATCTTTGCGGTGTTGTTGGCGTCCACGTGTGGTTCGCTTTTGTTATATTGTTCTCAAAACAGGTTGGCAATCTCCCGTGGAGAATAAAATAAGCTTAACTTAGAGTTTGAAACGACTGAGAGCCAATTGGGACGATACGGAGTTACCGATCTTTGAGCCCGCTTGGTGTTTTACTTGCATTCTCCCAAGTAAGGCTATTCTGAATCTCTCTTTACGGGCGTTCGGGAGCGTCGTCCACAAATTGATTTGCTACGGGCCTAGCTTAATAAGGAACTTACGCATTTGATAAGAGAGGGGAAAATTCGCCCTTTAACTCTAGGCAAATTCTAGACAACTAGAAAGTAAAAGTATCCCACGCAGGGAACTATACATGGAATTAAAGGAGTATTCATGCGAGATTGGTTCCACCTCTTTTGCTGGCTATTCCAATGATTGGCTGATTTTGTCTTGGATCATATACCAACGATCGTTGTTTGAGGATCCATGATCACTTGCTTCGGATCACAACTGCGGAGGTCGTTCGGCTCCGAACCCGGGCGACCAAGGCGGTGAGCTCATCATCAAAGTAACCTTTTGATTTGTCGGGCAATTGATACTCGAATTGAGCATTGCTACTTGCTAACACCGGCGATAAATTTTCCACTTTGTTTTTGCCGTGAACGGTCCGACTCATTAAGCTTGAGCCTCCGCCGTCGCTCGGGAACTCGTAGGGATGATCAACTGTCCGTTGCTAAACCACCAACGGAAGGTCGGTATGGCCGGTATTCTTGATTGGGAAGTGGTCGGGTACTTTTTGCTCCGTAGGTTTTCCCTGGGATTGATCTTCCAAATCAACTTTGCTCCGGTCGCCTTGGTTCCAAGCTACATCGTGCTTCTTCGACTTATCTCTAAATCATGAAGGTGATTTGTGACACTTCGTAGGGTGAGTCCGTCTATATTCATTATTTTGAGTACAGCCATTGGTCGTCTTGAATTGATTCCTAGCCGTCGAACTGCCTCGATGAATATAGAATGAAGCTCGGCGGACACAAAGGGGCCTTTTCTTTCCGACAAAATCGTCGTAGTAAGTTTGGCCATAGTTCTTTTGTTCGAGTAATTGCTTCCTTACAGCATGTTGCCAAATGTTTTGGAGCACTTGAACGCGGACCGGCTTCTTTAGGATGTCCCGAGCACCATGCAATATGGCCTTCGTTACTGAACTGCTGATCATCACTTGCTGATGTTATGATCACCGGTATATCCAACTCGAGAATCAATGATCTTTAAGAGACTAAGACCGTCCATGTCGATCCCTACCATGGCTGTGACGACAACGTCAAAATCATATTTGTCTTGCCTCGGCTCCCTCTAAGGCTTCCGTTGCTTTCACATAAGCTGAAATCCACGTACATGCACTTTCTCGGCATGGCAACAAGGATCGAGAGGGAAACGAGGTTGCCATCAATGGCCATGACTCAGCAGATCCTCGGGATATGAGGCTTCCCATACTTCCGCCCTGGAATGTACGCATACTTATTTTCCTTTCGAAACCTTCCATATGTAGACCGAAAAATGGGTGTTTCGACTAGAGACTGGGCTTTAGATGTTCTCTGGAGGTGCATGGAGACTTCAAGTTCTTTATAAACTTTTTCGGATCATGTTGGTCTCGCAGAGAGCCTTTTCTCTCCTTTTCGGTTTTAGTGCCTTGGATCCATTTCGTAATAACTCTTACCTCTCGCTCAATCCGCCGTTCTTTTTTACTTTTCGACATGGAGGAGCCCTCAAATCTTTTCACTTTCTCTACGAACGAGACAGTTATTTCCCTCCTCAAATCTTTTCGGTTCCTCCTACGAACGAGGCGCTTATTTCCTTCCTAAAATCTTTTCGCATTTACTTACGTGAAGGCTTTCAATGCTTAGTCAAATCCGGCGAGGAATTCACGCATTTAAGCATGATGATGTTCTTGGATAGTACTTGTTCTTTGCCCCTGGATTAACTCTAGGCATTAAAAGAAGAATGTCTCACATGGGGATTTCAAGTACATTCATTCATACATGTCAATACTTCTCTTGAGGATTCGTAAGAGTTGGCTAGTAATGCTCAAAAAGAGATATTTTGAGAGCCCATAATAAAAAACTAAAGCTTCATGTAGGCTACACATTCGGAGTTCCATCGGCGTTGAATTGGCTGGTTGTGACATCAAGGAAACTCCAATTGTAGTGATGCATGTCTCTTCCCTCGAAGGGTATCGGTTACGCCTCTGCAAGACCGACTTTGCAGGATGTATCTCTAACGAGATCGGATTGTACGAGAACTTGCTCTGGGGGATGAACTGGTGAATAAGCATTTTCAATGCTCGAGATGTGGCTCATCGAGGGACATGTCACCAAAGGAGATGGGGCCGCTACGGACATGGCAAACAGCGGTGTTAATAGCATCCCTATACCTCTTGTTCTCTCGCTCGAAGCTTTTCATTTTCTTCCCTCGAAACGCAAGTTCATGACCTTCATTTTTAACCTTCAATCGGGTCCGCTTGTTTTGAAACCAAAACTTGACCTTCAAGGGCTCCATTCCTATCATCCGGCTCAATTCATTTTTGCGTCTCTTATTCACGTAAGAGCACTCCTTGAAGGCAGACTTCGAGCACTCGATTTGATATTTTCTTTTAAGGGGTTGGTGCATCGCGCTCTAGCCATTGTTGTTGTTGTCGAGATCTTGGATTTCACCGCCAAGGGAGTTGGGTTTTACGGCTTCAACGTTGGATCCGGTCTCGAAATCCAGCGGTTCGCTTTCGGGGATGTCTAGGTTGGTTGCCTCCGATGAAATCGATAGCCTCTAGACATGTCGGATTGAAATACTTCTTACTTGCCTTTTGTTCACTCTACTCTCCATTGTATGCTTACTCTCTCCAAATTCTTTCGAGTAATCGGGTATGTTCCAAAGCCTCCCTTTTAACGCGGATGAAAATCACTAAGCCGACGTTTTTCCCAAAATTTCGTGTTTCCCGCCTTGTCTTATTTTTTTCAACGTGATGGGACCCCGAATCCATTCGCACCGATTTTCTTTTCTTGATAACCATGCTTGTCGCCCACTCGGTTTTCAACATGGTGGGACTCCAACTCCTTTCGTAACTTTTCGAATTTGTGAGGCTCGAGATCACGGATTGACGACGGATCCAGGGATCCAACGAACGAAACGCCCGTAGTTTCACCCGAGTAACTAACGTGGCTCGTGAGAATTGCTGTTTTTTCTCTCGAAAAGTCCCGCTTGTCTCTTACTCGATTTTCAACATGGTGGGGTCCTCAAATCTTTTTGTAACTTTTTCGGATTTGTGAGACTTGATATGGTAGATCCGTGATTCACGGATGAAACGTCTGCAGTTTTACCCGAGATAATTAACTCGGCATCCACAATAATTATTGCTATAGCTTTTCCTGCCTTTAAATTAGGATTTAACGCCGAGACAATTATCGCTTTCATATCTTCATCTCCAACCTTCTAAGCACTCTTTTGCATCCACTCTTTTTAGCCCATTCAACAACAATGGCTTCCCTTCCAAAGACATGCCTTCTCGGTGAAGTTTTGGCCAAGTGGGAGAAACTTTATAATCTCCTAGGCCGAGCTACTCTTATATAGCCAACCATCCGGAGGCCGAAACCGAGATTCGTCTTATGTTTAGGGATATGGACACCGCTTCTATCGAAGGTACCAATTTAGAGGAGGAATATAGGATCTTCCCCACCCTCTTCACTAACTTCCCGGAGGCTTACCATGTTGCTCATCAAAATGTTACTTTGGCCCACCTTGTGAAGGCACGCTATCGGGATCGGTCGGATAGCTTAGTGTTGGCCGATCTTGTAGCCGACAATTACAAGAAGGCCCTTGACTACGGTAACGAACAAGTCTCCTGCTGATTCGTGAGAGGGGAAACTTGGTGGGATGTTTGGCCATGTCCCGCACCATCTTCGAGCGCGATCCGCTCAATATTGTTTTAAAATTTCAATGCACATGGATGGAAGAAAGGCTGGACGATCCGACCCTGGATATAGCCGCGGGAGAATGCTCGATCCATGACCTGGAATCTGGCTTTGAGCATCACGAGGACAAGGTAGCCAACCTCAAAGAGAAATGTGAGCTCCTCCTCTTTAAGTTGGCGGATCTCGATTCTCGGAGGCGATCGGTGTAGGCGGAGCATCAACCGTATGGAGAGTCGGTTAAACTCCTTTGTGATGCTCATTAGGGCTCGGTTTGGATTTACGTTCCCACCCCGTTGATCTATTTGTAAGGCTTTTCGATGAATGAAATAAATGCAAGTTTTACTCATTTCATCTTGGTCGTCATATTTTTTCGCAAGATAACCCCTCTTACTCTGCGAATATGTAAATCTCACGCTCCCGATGGTCAATTCAATTGGGCTAGAGAGGCTCCCACATTCAAAACAATCTCTCAAGAAAGATTAGTAGTGAGGAGACAAACGAATGCTCAAATGTGAACAACTCGTGAGTCCGTATTAATATTATAACTCGATTATGAAAACATCGGAGTGAATCAAGCATAATATTTCTTTACGGCGTCGGATTGATTGGATTGGTAAAGACACGACCATCCATCTCGGCCGAATCAAAGCACCACCAGGGAGCACCTTCTTCACTATATATGGACCACCATAGTTTGGAGCGAATTTCCCTTCCCGGGAGTGGGACTATTGGGCAATAATTTTCTCAAGACCAGGTCATTGATTTGAAAATATCGAGGCCGAACTTTTTTGTTGAATGATTTAGCAACCCTCTCGCTGATAACACCGGCCATGACATACAACCCTTAAGTCTTTTTTCGTCGATCGATTCAATTGGCTTGTTCTCTCGCTTGGATCCATTCAGCTTCCGTTAGCTTAGCTTGAGACAAGATACGTAAGGAAAGAATTTCCACTTCAACTCGGTAGAACAGCCTCCATTCCATATACAAGAGAATACGGGGTTGCCTCGGTAGATGTCCGGATCGAGGTCCGATACGCCATAAGTGCAAATGGCAATCTCTCATGCCAATCGCGATAATTTTCAGCCGTCTTCGCTAAAAAATTTTTAATGTTCTTATTCGCGGCTTCTATTGCTCCATTCATTTGAGGACGATATGGGGAAGAGTTCGGATGTTTGATCTTGAATTCCTTGAACAATTCGTCCATTAGTTTGTTGTTTAAGTTCGAGCCATTGTCGGTGATTATGGTTTCAGGTGAACCGTATCGAGCAATGATATCTCGGCGGATAAATTTTGCGATATTTCGTGCCGTAACCGCTAAATAGGATGCGGCCTCGATCCATTTGGAGAAATAGTCAATCGCCACCAAGATGAATCGATGCCCATTAGATGCTTTAGGGTTGATAGGACCGATAACATCAATGCCCCACATAGAAAACGGCCATGGTTCGGATAATTGATGCAACTCATTTGGAGGGACATTAATCTTGTCACCATGAATTTGACATTTGAGACAGCTCTCGGACATGCTGAATACAATCTCTTTCGAGCGTGAGCCAATAATAACCCAACCTCATAATCTTCTTAGCTAACAAGTGGCCGTTCATGTGTGGACCACGAATCCCTTCATGTACTTCCATTATTAGACGAACTGCCTTGGTCGAGTCAACGCATCTTAGTAGGACGAGAATCGAATGACCGCTTGTACAAATTCTCTCCATTCAAGAAGAACTTGAGGCCATCTTCCTTACGTACTTTTGGTCAAATACGGTACTTTTTTTCAGGGAACTCCCGGTTCCGAATATAAGTCTTGATGTCATGGTACCATGGTTTACCATCGGGTTCATTGATCATGGTCATACAATATGCCGGGTTTTTTAATACCTCGATCTTCGTTGGTCAACCTCAAGTCCATTGGCTACTTGTAACATTGAAGACAAGGTAGCCAATGCATCGCCGAATCGATTATGAGTCCCGGGCGAGATACTCAAATGAGATATCCTCAAATTCCTCCACCAATTCATCCAGATACTCATGGTAGGGTAGCAATTTAGCATCTCTCGTCTTCCACTTTCCAACAATCGAAGGATAATCAAAGCGGAATCTCCGAACACCTTGAGTCGGGCTATCCCCATTTCAATCGAAGCCCAGGACCGAGGATGCATGCCTCATATTCTCGCTACGTTATTTGTGCAAGGGAATACCAATTTTGCTGCCACAGGATAATGCCGACCACCTGGAGATATCGGAACCGCGCCCGTGCCCGACTCCGATAAATTGACAGCTCCGTCAAAATACATAGTCCGATGTAATCCTTCACCGACATGATTCGATCCTCGAATGATAGGATCATCATCTTGCCCCGGATTGTCGGCTAGGACATCTCGCTATGGCTCGTCCCTTGATTGACTTATGGGACAAATATTGAATGGCAAACTCGGAGATGAGGATTTGCCATTTGGCAAGTCTACCAATCAAGGCGGGTTGATTAAGCAAGTATTTGATAGGATCGCATTCTGTCACCGTAAGCACTTGGTGATGCAAGGTATATTGCCGAAGCCTGTGCAAGTGCCCGACTAACGCCGCACATGTTTTCTCTACTTCGGAGTAGTTCATTTCCGAAGTTGTGAATTTCTTGTTCGAGATAATAAATAGCTCGTTCTTTCCCTGTCCTCCTCGCTTCTCTTGGGCTAACATAGCACCCAAGGATTCGCTAAGGATTATGAAGTAGAGGATTAGAGGTTGCTCCCGGCGTTGGAGGAACAAGCACGGGTGGATTCATGAGATCTTTGCTTCGCTTTTCCAAAAGCTTCTTCGCATTCGCTATCCCATTGGACTAGCGCATTTTTCTTTAATAACTTGAGAAATGGCTTAGCAGTTTCGACAACCGAGAGATGAATCGAGCAATATAGTTTGGCCTACTCATCAAGCTTCGAACTTCTTTAACCGTCGTCGGCGGCTTAAGCTCACGAATAGCCTTAACTTTCGAAAGGTCGACTTCAATGCCCTTACTACTTACCACGAATCCGTGTAGCTTGCCCGAGCTGGTCCCAAAGACACACTTGGCGGGGTTGAGGCGTAACTTGTACTTTCGGAGTCCGTCGAACAATTTCTTCAGCATTTTGACGTGATCTTCTCCATGCCTTGTTTTTGCTATCATGTCATCGACGTAAACCTCAATCTCATTATGCATCATGTCGTGGAAAAGGGCAACCATGGCTCGTTGGTAAGTGGCTCCAGCGTTTCGAGACCGAACGGCATTACCCGGTAATGGAACATTCCCTATGGTGTGGTGAAAGTGGTTTTCAACTTGTCATTGACATTCATCAGGATCTAATTGTACCCGGAGAAACCATCCATGAATGAAAACAATTCAAACCCCCGCAGATCGAATGCGGCCGTCTTTCTTCATGATAGGGACTATGTTAGTGACCCAATTGGAATATTCCGTAGTCTCGATGAATCCTACATCAAGAAGTTTCATGACCTCCTCTTTGATCTTCCGCACTAGTTGCGGTCCGGCCCTCCTTGACTTTTGCACCACCGGCTTAGCCGAAGGATCGATCGGCAAACAATGCTCGACAATGGAACGGTCAAGACCGGGCATATCCGCATAGGACCAGGCGAAAAAGTCCCGGTAATCCTTCAAGAGTCTCGATCAGGTGCTCGGACATTTCGAGGAAAGGCTTGCTCCGATCTTAACTTCTTTAGGGTTTTTCGCATCGCCTAGGCTGATCGAGATAATTTGTTCACCGGTCAAGGTCTTGATCTCCTCATGTCGTTCGAAATCTTGACGAATTTCCTCATAATCTGGATTGAACTCATCCAGGTCGTATACTTCGAATCCACTAGGTTTCCCTCCTCATGTATCCCCCGGAGTTGTCCGTAGGAGGAATTAGAGCAGGGAATGGTTAGCGGCGAAGTTTGGCGGATGATTGAAGTTTGGCGGAGAAGGCGGCCATCATTTCCTCCATCTTTTGGGACATCATCTCTTCAAAGCGCTCGATCAAGGAGCCAAGTTTCTCGTCTAGGGCAGCACCGGCGGTGGCGTTAATGTCGGCCATCCTCTTCGTGGATCGATCGAGTAATATATGGAGGATCCGTGAAAAATTACCTGTACGCAGAACAAACCAAAAATGAGTACAGGGAGCGAGAATAGCGGGCCGGCCCATGGCATCCCTCTAGACTCAAACGAACAAAGTGATTATGACCAAAGAATTGAAACATGTAATTTTCAGTTTGTCCGCTTTACGAAAAAATCCGTATTAATTCGTACGTTGGTCAAAATACGTCCAAATTTTACGAACTTATAGTTGAGAAGATGATGAACAACTTTTATGTTGGCCAATCGGACTAGAAATGAGCGGATCAAATCAGTTTAATGTGTCTTTCCGAAAATTCGCATTCAGAAAACTGTTATAACCGCAGGTAGTTGAAAAAACGAAAGGCCATCTTAAATTATGAATTTAATTCTGAAATTTTGTAGGATATTAGTTGAAACATAGGTCTACAACTTTCATGTTTGACACTTACTCAAAACTCGATCGTAAAATTTAGTAAAAATCGTACAACAGGAACAAGCCAAATCGGAATTGAGGACAACCGATGAAATTGTAAAAACTACGGAAGCAAAGTGTGAAATTGGAAACAAGACAATGAGATTCATAAACAATCAACCCGAACCATGGACCAGCCCAAAATAAAAATGAGATAACATGGCGTAAGAGACAGGAAATTACCGCTCATAGGAAGAAAATGTCAATCACAAAGACATGCGCATGAATCGTGGATTCAGATTTTAGTTCTTTTAGCAAAATGAAATGAAGGACAAAACGACATGTCGCCGCCTCGCGCACGTTCATCATGACTAGTTGCCGCCTCGCATACATAGTCATGACTAGTCGGGTCCAATCATCTCGGTTTGGTTCGGTCGATAAGGGCAACTCTCATGCATCATAGCCTCACGCGCATGAGAACAACCCTTGAGCCATTTTTTGAAGAACTCGGGATCCAAGTGGGATAACCTTTAACGAAGCCTTACCGCCAAGGTTAAAGAACCACATAAATACCATCCTGAAACTATTGGGTGACCCGGGTTCGGTCACAAGTCAAGGTGGTGTAGTGCAATTATATTAGGGGCATGCACTACATTTTAAAGGCAATCGGCACTCCGATGATTCAAAAATTAAAATTCTCATCACCAAGCCTTCAAAACGGAGGTTAGCCACAGACTCCTCCCCTTATAACTCCCTTTCCCGCAAAACCATTTAACATATAGGGATTAAAATTCAACCAAGATTGCCAAATCAAGTAATTTTCCTTTTCATGAACTTATCCGGCTTAAGTCCTCTTTGGGTCCCCAAATGAGTCGCTAAGTCAGCGACCTAAAAAAAAAAAAAATAAACAAGTCATCTTTTTCGGGCTAATGGATTATCGGGTTAATTAATTAACTAACCTAACTCGGACTCCCCCAAGTCCATACCAAATCGCAACTTAAGGTTCGAATGATTAACATGCAATGTGATTTGAATTTGGAGTCGCCACTAATCATTTTCGGTAGGTCGATTAGAAACCTAAATAAAATAGCGGGAGAAAACTATCTTATTTCTCGCGAACCGTAGATTAAGAGTCCGGGGACTTGGTTACATTAATTATAACTAATGCCCTTTCGGTACCTTAAAATTCATGAAACAAATAATGGATTTGACAAATTTGATGAATTCTACTTGAAAATCAAAGAATCGATTTTTTTGGATTTTTCATCCCATGACATTTTTTGAAATAAAGAAATTACATGAAATTAGGATGAAATAGGTTCAAGGTTACTCCCCAATTTGAACTCGTGCACCAAACTCGTGCTTCGGGCTTGTCTTGACCATTGGACCGATTTGGTGACTCGTTAGACCGAGAAATCTCTTGGTCCTATCTCTCCTTCACGCTTCTTTCTCATATAGCTAGAATTTCATGAGACTGCAATCCGGGCGTTGATATTTTTTTCCCTTTTGCTCTCCTTCTATTCTTGTACCATTGATGTCTCATCGTTGATATGCAAATGTTATTTAACATAAAAACATAGAGAAAAATCGAGTGTAGAAAATCCGGGCTAATTTGTATTCGAAATTAAAGAAAGTTAGGGAATCACTTAACTTTCTTTTCTTGCGGCGAGCTCGAACGATGGGGATGGACCAAAGAGCTTGTGTTGATCGGTGCAAAAATTGGCAATAGTAGTATCGGGCTTCAAAATTCTCATACCCTCTCAAAACTCTTTTCAAATTTTTTCCAAGAGCTCTCTCTATTCTCCTTCTCCAAAAAAACTCTCTCAATTCTCTTTTCCTCCCAAAAAAAAAAAACTCTCCATTCTTTTCAAGAACTCTTCTTCTTTTATAGGCAAAGTTCTTCATCCTTCATTCTTCATCTTCATTTCCTCACCTTCCATTTTCATCTTCTTTTCTTCATCTTCATCTTCTCTTCTTCACCTTCATTTCTCCATCTTCCATTTTCATCTTCTCTTCCTCATCTTCATCTTCCTTTCTTCATCTTCCATTTTCATCTTCTCTTCTTCATCTTCCTTTCATTATCTTCTCTTCACCATCTTCCTTTCTCCATCTTCTTTTGGTATTTGCAATACGCCCCCGAAATTTTAAGTATTTGCAATACAGATCCCGAAGTTGTGAGTATTTGCAATACATTCCCCGAGAAAATATTACTTTCAAGCCCAAATCTTCTTGGTGCATTTTTTTTCACCGCATGCCTAGTCCAGGACACCTGTTAAATTAAGCTCAAATTGTATGCCAATGCTAAATGAATATGTGAGATGATTTTTGTTTAGAACTAAAATTAGTTCTAATTTTTATGCAAAATATATATTAGTCAAAATTTAGGCGTCAACAATATCTTCTCCATGACTAATAATGGTTGGGATGATGACTATTAAAATACGATTTTGAGTAAAATAATAATAAAATTTAATTATTTTTCGGGATGTATTTTTCATTTTCCCCCATCTTCTGGGGGGCCCACAAAAGTATTTAATGCCCGTTGAATTTGGAAGTGTCTGACCCTATCAAGCAATACCATACGGACAAATGACAGGTTGTGAGCACTGAAAACATTGACATGTGATTCGATTGGTTTGTTCTGTGTTCTTTTGTGCTGATTGCGTAGAGTTGTCTGCAATTCCCCGTTTAAGAACGAAGAGAAAAGGAACCCCAAAAAAAAAAAAAAAAATTTCTTACATGTTGGCGGTTGGATGTATATTAACAGTGAAATTTCGATAGGATTATTTTCATAAGTGAAGTTCATGAATTAATATCTGGTGGTAATATCTTATTAATTTGACGGAAAAACAGGAGTTCTATCCAAACTTCGAGAGCATAGTTTCTTGTGTAGAAGCCACATTTCATTCTGAATCCTAATGTTCATGAACTTGAATTTTACATTACATTTGATTATAAATTTGATCGACAGCAAAGAGGAAGGATCATGTCGAAATTCGCGGACTTGATCGAAGAGAATATAGACGAACTGGCCGCTCTGGAGACTATCGACGCCGGGAAGCTGTTCGGGATGGGCAAGGCCATGGACATCCCTCTTGCTGCCACATGTCTCAGGTACTATGCCGGCGCAGCGGACAAGATCCATGGCGAGGTATTGAAGATGTCGCGTGAGCTTCACGGTTACACTCTGCGTGAGCCGGTCGGCGTGGTCGGGCATATCATCCCTTGGAACTTCCCGACCACCATGTTCTTTGTCAAGGTCGCCCCGGCACTGGCGGCTGGTTGCACCATGATCGTGAAGCCCGCCGAGCAAACCCCTCTGTCGGCTCTCTTTTGCGCTCATTTGGCTAAGAAGGTACGTCAATCGACTTGGGAAAGACGCTTTTTGAGAGGAGAAGTCGTTTTTTCTAGCATGCAATTGTATTAATAAATAGATAATTTAATTATTTGGAATTAGTTCAGCAGACGGATCGAAATAATTTCGTCATTTATTAGTCTAGAAGTGTTGGTTAAGCAAGTGAAAAAACGCTTTGAATAGCTGTCATGTCATAACAAAGTTGTTGTAAAAAACAGTCGTCGAAAAAAAGAAGGGGAGGATACACATGAAAATTATCCAGGTAAATTTTCTGCCTTTAAATCTTGGTTTGCTTTTTATCAGGCCGGTGTTCCTGATGGAGTGATCAATGTCATAACCGGTTTTGGACCGACGGCCGGTGCGGCGATAAGCAGTCATATGGACATTGATATGGTGCGATCCCAAGTTCTTTCTTTCATGAAAATTTGATGTGCTCATGAGTTTTCAATTTGGACTAATGCGAATTGCAAAACCTCACTTCAGGTCAGTTTTACGGGATCCACGGAAGTAGGACGCATGGTGATGCAGGCTGCGGCGACAAGCAACTTGAAACAAGTGTCCCTCGAATTGGGCGGGAAATCGCCTCTCATAGTCTTTGATGATGCCGATTTAGATGCCGCTACTGATCTTGCTCTGACTGGTGTCCTCTTTAACAAGGTAAGGTGTCTGAATTTTTGTTTTGTTTTGTTTGGAGTTTGCGAAAACAAAGAATAATCTCCGAATACCCGACATCATGATGGTTTCTTGATTGAACCCTCTGTTTCAGGGAGAAATATGTGTCGCGGGCTCTCGTGTCTATGTTCAGGAAGGGATCTATGAAGAGTTCGAGAAGAAGCTAGTGGCGAAGGCGAAGACTTGGTCGGTCGGCGACCCGTTTGATCCGAATGTCCGTCAAGGACCGCAGGTAAGAACGAACCCTAGCATGAAGCAAGAATCGGCTAGATTGTCCGATAAAGCATATGGTAGACAATTAGCCTGACACTTATTGTGGTAAATCCCAGGTCAATAAGAAACAGTTTGAGAAGATACTTTCTTACATCGAGCATGGGAAGACAGAAGGAGCCACGCTTTTGACCGGGGGCGACCGTATGGGCACCGAAGGGTATTACATTCAGCCGACAATTTTCACGAATGTTAAGGTACACTATCAATCCACAGCACATTCCTTAGAGAACATGCGGCTTTGCTTTGAGAGGAACTAAACTTCTGTCTATTTTGCGTTATCCTTGAACTCTCTTGTTCCGTCAGGAGGACAACATGATCGTGAAGGACGAGATTTTCGGCCCCGTCATGTCGCTCATGAAATTCAAGTGAGTACGCCCCGCTATTGGTCTCCAAAGCTATCGGTTCGACGCAATCGAGCCACTACTCTTTGTAGCTGGAACAAACATAGAGAACTAGTATAGTACATTGTGCAACATTCATCATTTTACGGAGAATTGCAGGACCGTGGAGGAGGCAATCAAGAGGGCCAACGACACGAGGTACGGTCTAGCGGCTGGGATTCTGACGAAGAACATAGATCTGGAGAACACGGTCTCGAGGTCAATCCGGGCTGGCGTCATCTGGATAAACTGCTACTTTGCATTCGACAACGACTGTCCTTATGGTGGCTACAAGATGAGCGGCTTCGGGAGAGATCTCGGTTTGGATGCCCTCCACAAATACCTACATGTTAAATCCGTTGTGACCCCGATTTATAACTCTCCCTGGCTTTGAGAGAGAATTTTTATGGGACAAGAACTTTGCATCACATGGTGGCTCAAACAGTGTGTAATTCAGAATTATAAGGTATAATTACAAGAAACAGAATGCAGATCATTTTGGCAGACAGATGATGTTAACAGTTTCATGCTACAAAAGGGGCAGCTGTTGTGTGCAATTTCTGTGTTTTCTTTCGTCAAGAGTTTTCCTGTACTTGTTTCACCCAAAAAGTAAAAAGTTAGGGGTTCTGCCTTGATCTAGGATGGGAAACTACTTGGCTTGAAAATGGAAGAAAATCAAGAGGAAGTCCTGGAATTTTGAGGTGCAGGAATAATATATCAATAGGAAACAAGATAAAAGGTAAATAATAAATTGGTGAAGTTTTTTTTTTTTTTTCAAAAGGCCTCAAATAGACCTTGTTTCAAATGGAGCCCGAAGTGCTCAAATTATTTCAAAAAAGGCATCGCCGAACCGCATTTTTGTCCTTTTTTTAGTTTTTTTATTCTTTTTCTGTTATTCTTTTTTCATTTCATTTCTTTTTTTCTTTTTCTTCTTCTTTTTCTTTTTTCTTTTTCTCCCCTCCCCTCCCGAGCCATCACCGGCCTCGGGCGAGGGCCACCCTCGCTCGAGCCGACGTTGGGCTACCTTCGCCGGGTTGGCATCGGGCAAGGGCGAGGACACCCCTCGCCTAGGTGGACGAGGATAATCCTCACCGGGGCAACGGCAACCTCGCCCGAGGCCGAGCACGAGGGCAGCCCCTCACCCGACACCGGCGCAAGGGCAGCCCTCGCCCGACGTCGGCCCAAGTGAGTGTGGCTTGAGGTCGGCGATTGCCCGGGGAGGGGAGGGAGAAAAAAAAAACGAAAAAAAGAAAAGGCAAAAAGAAAAAAAAATAGAAAAAGAATTAAAAAAATAAAAAAAAATGAAAGGACGAAAATGCCCTTTAATAGGCCCTTATTTGAATAAGGTTCACTTCGTGTTCTTATTTGAGAAAATGAAGATAATTGAGATCCTTATTTAAAATTTTCCTCATAAATTTAATTGACTGCATTTGGGAATCTCCGAGATTTTAGGCATGTTTTTCGTTCGTTAATCATCATTTTAAAGAGCTACTAATAGGACCTTGGATTCGGCAGAAAAAGCACATTTATCCGGCTCCCTCCTCTCCACATGGCTTTATTCTATACCTAAACCCCTATGTGTTGATGTTGAAAACTTTGGTTTATTTTATGTTTCAAAGTAACCAAAGTCTATTTTCCGACCCAAAAAAAATAGTCATTTAACATTGGAATCGACAGATCCTCCTTGTCCTCTAATTTCAACACATAATTGTAATTTGCGGTCGACTGGCAATAGCCCTTGTCACTAATTCCTCAAATCGATTTCCTTGTTTGTTGATAACTTAACGGACTACACGATTCCACCTCACCTGGCTACAGACCGTCGCCATGGTTGGCGACCAGCCGAAGAAGAAGGAAAAAGATAAAAATAAAGATAAAGATAAAGATAAAGATAAGATAAGAAAAGACAGATAATAGAAATTTATTTATTTTGAAAAAAAAAATGAAAAATGAAAAATAAAAATAAAAATAAATTAAAATAACGAAGTGGAGTCAATGGAGAAGTATGCACTTGATCTAGTGAAAGAAAGAGAAGGGAAAATGATTTTCTTCTTTCAAAAAAGGAAAATATTTTCTTCACTTTTGAATATATTTGCATTGACTAGTTTATTTCTTGTGAACCAAACGTTAGAAAATTTAAAAAATATTTTCTTGAAAGTTGTTTTAAGTGAAACAAATGAAACCGTAGTGCAATGTGATTTCTAGATCATGCTGGTCACTTCGTGAGTGAAGCAATATCAAATTTATATGGACTAGATGATTTCCATGCATCCATGGGATTTGTTGACCATTTTGGCTCGGGATGTCACGCTCCAAACCCTTCGGCCTTGATAACATCCCACTACGACCGTTTACTCGATTAATCCTATGATCCAACGGCCAATAAAAATTCGAGCTAAATGTAAATGAAATGCGCATGCGAAAGTGAATGCAAAACTCCTTTCATTATAAATAGAGATGATTTACTGACGAAGGATGGTACCTCTCTTAGTATTACCAAACTGGTTGCATAGTCAAAGCGGACAATACAAAATTATCAATTTCTTAAGGCTACAAAAGGTTACATCCGAATAGAGCTTAATATCTAAGTCCTACCAAAGATGGCTTCCGATGTCACTCCATAGCAATTACATGATCCATCACTTGAGACCTGAAAATGTTGATCCCACGACGGGGTGAGAATAAATCTCGGTAAGCAAATCTCTAATCCCAGGTTAGGGCGCTAGTGCCTCCAGACACATCCTAGGTGAGCAGTTCCAACGACTTCTCACGCAACCAATAACACATAACATAATTTTCAAGAAAAAAAAAACGCAACTTGCTATTCCCTCTCACCAAGCCTTTAATAAGTCCACGTTACTCAAAAGTTCGCTTTTAACGCATCGGGCTACATTACGTATAGACAAACCCGCGTAATAACGCCTCGAGGCCATTATACTAGTCCAGGCCTGCGTAATAATGCCTCAGGTCAATATAATTACTTTCAATGCCCGCGTAATAACGTTTCGTGCCATTTAGTATTCCAGACCCGCGTAATAACGCATCGAGTCGGTCTAACCCGCATTTAACGCTTCAGGTTAGCATTCCGCGTTTAACGCCTCAAGATGAATATAAAACCCCGTGTAATAACGCCTCGGGGTATAACATAGTCTCTTATACACATTGACCCCGTAATAATGTCTCAGGGTATAACTTCCACAAGAGTATAATATGGTCTTATATACACAATATCCCCGCGTATTAACGCCTCGGGTACAACTTCCTCAATCACATTTGATTCTTCTCGAAAAAGACCATATAATAATAATAATTCATCAATCGTTTGACCGATTCCACACGATCATAATAAACCCGTCGATCGATCGGTCTAAACCATACGATTCTCGCTAAATTTCCTAAATAGCAGATCGGGACCACACGATTTCACTATTCCTTTCTAATAAAAGATCGGGACCACACGATCTTTCTAATTTTTCCCATCCACTCAATCGAGACCACTCGATCTAATTATACTAAAGCAATATTCAATCGGTACCATGTGATTTACTCACGTTGAATAATTAATCAATCGGATCACCCGATTAAATCACAATAAGGCTATAGGCCAATCGGGACTACCCAATTAATTTTATACTAATGCCACAATTAATTAACGCCACACGATCGCTTTATGCTAACGTGACAATTAATAAATGTTGCACGATTAAAAACTATGCTAATGTGTAATTAATACGTACCACAATTAATTCATGCTAACGTAGCAATTTATCGGGACCGTACGATCACATCATCATAAAATGGCATTTAATCTATACCACATGATTAATGTATCATGAAGTAACAATTAATCATGGCCACACGATTCAATCGGCATAAAGTAACTTTTAATCTATGCCGCATGATCACACATCATAAAGCAACTACCAATCTTGGTCACACAAATTTCAATCATGAAGAACTCATCAATCAAGACCACATAATCTCTCTCTCTCTTCTAATTTTTGGCCAAGGCAAATTCAAGAGCCAAAACTAACAAATTTTCATCCAAAACTACTCAAATCCTCGTCCTTTAGCATCCTAATTACCTAATCAAGGTTTAGAAACTTGCTTACTTTGATTTCTAGCTAAATCCTTTGGTGAAAAAGCTGGAAAAACCAGTGAAGCTTACTTGCTCTCACAAGCGAACTAGAATGAAAATGACAGAGATAATTTTCCGTGGTTCGGTTTGTTTTGTAGCGAAGAAATGATTTGAAAAATATTTTTCTAGAATTAATCACTACTTCGCTTACAAAAATGAATGAATGATATATTTTTCATTATCCTTGAAAATGCTTATGCATAAATTGATGTCGATAATAGATTTTTTTCATTGGCTAATTATTTTAAGAATTATAAGCGATCATTTTTAATATATATATATATATATTCTAAATCATTTAGGGCTCAAGTGGCAACACTTCTACTTCAAAAATCAACTTTTGGTTAGAAATTGATTTTTCTACCTATACTTAGAAGCGTAAGTTGACTTTTTTTTATTTCTACTCTAAAAGTTGATTTCGATTAGAAAAATTCGCTTGGTAACGGTTGAAAATTTCTACTTCAAAATATTATTAACACAAAATATTGGATGAAATATTATTTTCGATGGCCAAAAAATTGCTATTTCATTTTTAAACTTTTTAAATTTCTTTAAAAAATAATTTTTATTATTGAAAAATATTATTTACTTTTTAAAAATAAAAAAAGTATTATTTATTTTTTACTTGGCGGCAGGGAGAAGGCAACTCTGCATGCACCGGGCGGCGCGGTGGTCAAAGGTTGGCGGTGATGATTGATCGTTGGTGGTGGCCGGCGGTGGGCAGTGGTTGGCGGTTTGCGGCAAGGGGTGGCGGCTAGCGAAGATCGGCGGTGGGCGGTAGTGGCACCGGGTCGGCGGGTGGTGATGGGCACGAGCGGCGGCCGACGGAGGTCGGCGGTGGATCGTGGTTGGCGGCGGGGTGCGATCGATGGGTGGTGGCAATAGGCAATGGTCGGTGGAGGTTTGCGGTGGGCAACGGGCAGACGATGATCGGTGGTTAGCGAAGGGGTGGTGGTCAACGGTGAGCAGCGTGGCGGAGGTTAACGGAGGCGGATGTGGTAAAAAAGAGGGTGAGGGTATAATGAAAAGAAGATAAAGCGAGAAGTACTTCTTGAGTTAAGAAGTAATTCTTTTTAACTTCTCAAATTGAAGAAAAAACTTCAGAAGTAAAAAAAGTTTATCAAACAGATTGCTGTTTCAAAGTTACATTACCAAATGGATTTCCGCTCCGAAACACTTTTAAAGTAGAAATTCGCTTTGGAAGTGTTGCCATGCATTCTTATTTTCCGTAGTGCACCTTATTTTCCGTGGAAAACAAAAGGAGCAAGCATGAGATTTTTATTGGAGGAAATTCCTCCAATTGGTTGTAATCCTCCCCGATGCAATGAGGGAAAATATTAGCCCATTTTTCAATACTTGAGATCCTAACTAGGATGTGAAATAGCGAAACATATATGGTGCAAATACTAGAAAGTACAATGAGATTGCAAAAATCATCACATAGATAAATTAAATAATTGGGGAATGAATAAACTTTAATATTATTTGAAAATCCAACTCAAAAACTTAAATCGATAGATATACAGGAGATCACATGAATATAAAAAGCATTTATGACCCGTTGTCAAGCGATGTGTGACAAATACTTCAACAAACAACATTTAGGTCCCGATGTCCATGTCGTTGAATTATGACCATAGTTGGTTGGATAGACTCAATGGGAAAATTACCAAAAAAGTCATAAACCTATTATAATTATGCCGATTCGGTCCTAAATTTTTTTTTAGCCGATTCATCCTAAACCTTTTGCAATTATGCCAATTCACTCCATCCAATAATTTTGGCTGGCCGACACTAACGTAGATGCCGGCCTGCAAGAAATATAATATTTTTTTATTTTTTTATTTTTATTTTCCATTTTTTTAACTTCCCCTTCTCAACCCACCCGCATCCATACTCTCTCTCCTCTGCTTCTTCTTTGTGACCTTCCATGTGCGATCGGCGACGCTTCGTGCATAGCGACTACCCAAGCCTTGGCCCTAGCTACTCTAATGGCTCCGATTAGCCTATCCTCTCTCTTCCCCCGACAGAACCCTCACTCTCGTCAACATCGACGTCGCCGACTAGAGATGCCCCGGGGCCACGGCCACGGCCTCACGATCGACTCTCTCTCGCTCGATTGCAACTCCGCCGACGTCAATCTTACCTTTTTCTTCAACTCTAGTGTTCCTCTTGCTTGAGCCTCTCCTGGCGATGGCGAGGTCGGCTGGGCGAGGCTCGACCTTGCCGGATTTGGGTTGGCGAGGCAAGCCTCGCCCGGCCATTGATGCTCGGTCTCATAGGCCCCTAGCAAGGTGGCCTTTCCTCCGGTCGGTTGCCGAGGTCCGGCGACCGCCTGGAGGAAGAAGATGGAAGGGTAAGAAGAAGACGCCCTGAAAGCTCACGAAGAATAAGACGAGGAGGGAGAGAGAAGGAGAGAGAGAGAGTTCAGATCTGGGTGGGTTGGAAAGGAAAAGTAAAATAGAAAGAAAATAAAAATAAAAAATTGAAAATTTCAAAAAAAATAAAAAATTATAAAATATTATTAAAATATAATGACGTTGGCCGGCCAGCATACACGTAGCGCTGACCTGCCAAAATTTATCGGATGAACTTAACTAGTACAACCGCAAAAGATTTATGATTGAATCGGCTAAAAAAAAAAAAATTAGAACTAAATCGGCACAATTATAATATGTTTATGACTTTTTTGATAATTTTTTCTAGACTCAATAGATAAAATATGAAAATATTTAAGAATTAATTAGTATAATTGAAATATTTAAGACTGAATTATCAAAAAAGTAATAAATTTATAATTTTTTTGGAAAATATTCTCCGC
Organism: Rhodamnia rubescens; assembly: GCA_021437795.1. Lineage (NCBI taxonomy): Eukaryota > Viridiplantae > Streptophyta > Magnoliopsida > Myrtales > Myrtaceae > Rhodamnia > Rhodamnia rubescens. The sequence goes on along the minus strand of JAILYA010000002.1, from coordinate 299,697 downwards.
CAGAGAGTCTTCGAGCGAAAGGGAGTGATGATTGAGACCCGACAGGCATGTTTGTCCGTTTCTAATAGCTTTGGGGTTTTTTAATACACGTGGATGCGCAAATTACTAAGAAAAGACTGCCCATCTTCCATGATTATAATAAAACTCTCCTGTCATCCCTCTCGACGCTCCGGAAGAAATCTAGCAATGTCTTGCACATGAACTTTGAGCCATAAGTATCAATCAATTAAATTGGTTCGTTCACGTCAGATTGTATGTGTCTTCTCACCAATTATGTTGCACATCGAAGGTCTTAAAACTCTTAACCTCGTCGATCGATCAAGGGGTCTCGTGTGATTACACGTTTTTCACGTTATATGTCCTCAACTTAAGTACCGCCGGTGCGAATTACTAGCCCTTATCTAATGCCATGCAACGAGCATCTTTTTGTATCGCGGCTAATCTTTCGCCTCGTCACCTTTAATCAGCGGATAAAGAGAAATTTGTTTTAAAAGTCCTAAACCTATCGTAGCGGTGGTCATTTCGATCGTAAACCTTTAAATTGTGTCAACCGAGTCCTTAACCTTTTGGAGGACTTGCCAGTTCAATTCAGTCAAAAATATCTCAATTGTGCGGTTGAGTTCTCTCTTTTGACTATTTATCAATTTAGTAAATATTTTCACGATTTGCCGATATATGATTAAATTGGCACAATTAAAATGTTTAGGACTAAATTGGTAAATTATTAAAAAGTTTAGGTCAAAATTGATATAGTTAAAAATGTTTAGGACTTAATTGGCCGTCCTAAATTAAGTTTAGGGCTCTTTGGACAATTATTGCTGCAAAGTGTATCTTTCCTAAATACGCCGGCGTGGATGCCCCGCTCTTGGGATTATCGTGTAACAACCCTTAATATTTTCTCAATGAAATTTCTTTTCGACCCAAAAAAAGAAAAAGAAAAAAAAGAATACGCCTGCGTGTTGCAAGAAGGAAAACGACTTATCTACTATATGAAGAGACCCTGCTCCTCCCTCCTGCCCAAAACGTTAGAGATTCTGAGTGCAGAGAAGACAGAGATGGCAGAGAAACAGAGCAATGCAAACGGGAGTCTGAAGACTTACGATGATCTTGTTCCAGATATCAAGTTCACCAAGCTCTTCATCAATGGCGAGTTCGTCGACTCTGTCAAAGGTAGGATTCGCCGGTTTTCTCGTCAAGTTTTCTGGCGCTGCCTCGATGAAGATCCATTCCTTGGTTTCACGTTTCCCCACACCCTTCTCACAGGCAGATGCGCTCGTCGAGATCTGTTCTTGCTAGCTTAATACTTTTTCCTCAGGAAGGGAGAAAAAGAATCAAGTTGCGCCGTAAACAAACCGTTCTGTAGCGTCTCATTCGTGCAGTTCTCTTTCTGATGAGTACAATTCGATGCTCTGTTCCGAAGTACAGAAAACAGAGGATTTAAAGGAAAAGGACCAGCTGAATCACGATTGACCTTGACACAGTCTTACCCTCGCACTCCTAACAAAACCTTGTTCTTGTTCGCTTCTTCTTCTTCTTCTTCTGATTCTTCTGAGGTTTCTAATTTGTTACGGTGGTTGAAACTGGATGAACAGGGAGGACATTGGAGACGATAGATCCAAGAAATGGACAAGTGACGGCGAGAGTTGCAGAGGGAGACAAAGAGGACGTGGATTTGGCCGTGAAAGCTGCCCGCCGAGCATTTGACCACGGCCCTTGGCCGCGCATGCCCGGCTACGTACGTCCCCTTCCTTCCTTTTTCCATCAAATTAAAACTAGACAATGCCACCAGAAACCATTTCGCGAAATTCCCTCATGAATTTGATTTTATCGACAAGACGCGGTTAATTCTAGCCGGAATCATTCAGTAAATTGACACTTCATTAAGTAAATCGATTTTCGTGATTGTCTTTCCTTTTTGTCTTGACTATGGAATCGTTGACGGGTTTGAGCGTAATCTCAACTCTAAGAAAAATAACGGGTGAGTACCAACTCCCAAGTAAAATCTATATGAGTCAAGAGCACAAAGCGCAGTGTCCCAAAGCTAACTCTCGAGCACATGACCGGAATCTTTTCGGCTTTCCAGGAGAAAAAATAACAACTCTCTTGGTCTGATAACATCAAGATCGCCAATTAATTTTTACCATACGATCTCTCAATTAATGAATGTTTTATGCAAAATACGCGGTGATGATACGTGAATCCATAGTTGAGATTGTATCGCTCTCCGACAACACTGTCGGGAAGCACTTCCCAAAAAGTAATGCCCGAATAAAAATTCCAAAATCATCAAATTAGCAATATTAGCGGGTTTCTTATAGCTGTACGATGTTCCGTGCGATGATGGCACACCATTTAGCAATGACACATTAATAACACCAATTAATTAGAATACAGATATTCGAAATCTAAACAAAAAGAAATCGATGGAGATTATTATAATCCCAATCATGTCGTGAGACGATTAATTTACATCCGACAGACATTGGGACTTTTTTTCTTGGTAGGATTCTTCGACCAACCATAGAGGCTAGAGTACATGTAATCAACTTAACAGATGTTTAAGGCAGCTCTGTGAATTAATATTTTAAGGTAGCTAACTTTTTAGTAATTTCCGGAATGAGTGATTCATATCGAGATAAAAACGAAAGATAAAGTTTACCCATTCTTAACATGTGGTTGACTTACTTAATTACTATTCTTAGGCACCGTTTGTTTATTGAAAAAGCGAATGATTTGAAAAATATTTTTAAAATACTTTTCTGAAAGTGGTAGTTTGTATCGCTCAAAAAAATATTTTCATTATCGGTAACAATTTATGTATAAATATTTCTGTGAATAATGAAAATATTTTTCATATAATCATTTTTATAAGTGATACAAGCGATTATTTTTATTTTTTAAATCATTCATATTTCCCAGCGGAAGAAACGGACGCTTAGTTTTTCGCGTTTGTTTCGAACACTAGGAATGCCTCTTTTGACTACTAGTCATCAAATAGGTGAGTCAAGTCGCGTCGGGTTGAAAATAATCCCACCCAAATTGACTCATTTAACTATTTTGACTCATTTTCATGTAATACAAATCTAGTGTCCTATACATAACGTAGCTCATATCCAACCCGACCTATATTACTAAATTACTTTCATATTTAAGCCAATTTACCCAAACAAAAGTGAGAGCGCGGAGTAAGCGATCGCGAGACCGGGTGAGAGAGAGTTATGGATTTGGGTTGGGTTTAAGAAAGTTGTGAACCTATATAACACCTATATTATTTTGGGCTTTACCATTCTAAACCTATTTATGACTTATTTACAGGATATAGTTAACTCATATAACAACTCAGCCCATCAAATATGGGTTAAGAATGGGTGACCCATTTTTTTTTCTCAAAGGTTTATGACACATTTTGACATGTCAAGTTTTAATCCATTTTTGCTAGGAACATATGCTTTTGGTTCATTTACTTGCGTCTAGAGAAGCATACTGGACGATACATGTCTAGTGTTATCTCAATACAATATGCTAGAATAATCGGATTACAAAATGATGTGTCAAATTATATAGGTTCTTGAATGTGGCTCACTTGTTTAAAAGATCACTTATAGTTTGGCACATCACTTAGTAAATTAACTTTTGGAATCAGTTTGAGTAAGTGCGGCATTGTTCGATTTCAATGAGTAACACAAGTCTTCGACCGAAAAAAAATTTAGTAACCTAAGTCCTTTCTTTTGTATCTTGTTTTTAATTTTCGTTTCACATAGCTAAATTTATGTAGTTCTATCTAAACCTCGAAAACATAGTTTAGCCGCATTTCATTCTGGATTCTATTGATCACGTATTTTCACTTTTGTATGACCTATGACTATAAATCATACCACTAGCAAAGGGAAGGATCATGTCGAAATTCGCGGACTTAATCGAAGAGCACATAGATGAACTGGCAGCTTTGGACACTATAAATGGCGGGAAGCTGTTCAGCTCCGGCAAGGCCTCGAAATCCCTCACGCTGCCATGCTGCTCAGGGTACTATGCCGGCGCAACGGATAAGATCCACGGCGAGGTACCGAAGATGTCACGTGAGCTTCACGGGTACACGCTGCGGGAGCCGGTTGGCGTGGTTGGGCACATCATCCCCCGGAACGCCCCAACCACCGTGTTCTTCATGAAGGTTGCGCCGGCACTGGCGGGTTGTACCATGGTTGTGAAGCCCGCCGAGCAAACCCCTCTATCAGCTCTCTTTTACGCTAGCTTGGCTAAGAAGGTACGCCAATCTGGCTCAGAAAAGTTAATTGGTAAAAGCAAAAGTCATTTTTCTATCATATAATTGTACTGATAAGCGGGTCTTAATTTCGACGATTAGTTTTCTCTGGACAAAATGAAAGAATTTGGTTATTTATTAGTCCGAAGTGATGGTTAAGCTTTCTAGTGATAATGTTCCACCGGTTTTGAATCAAAATTCTGAATACAGCAATACAAAAGCAGGTGAAAACACTATTTTGAACGTTATGTCCGAAAAAAAAAGAAGAAGGATATACCAGGAAATTGATCAGGTAAATTTTCTGCCTAAAATTTTGGTTTGCTTTTTCATCAGGCCGGTATTCCTGATGGAGTGATCAATGTTGTAAACGGTTTTGGACCGACGGCTGGTGCAGCTATAAGCAGTCATATGGATATTGATATGGTACGAATATAAGTTCTTTCTTTGGGATGACACAACATCGGTTGAACTTGATATAAATATGCTCCTCGATTTTTAGCTTTTAACTGATGCGGCATTAAAACCTCACTTCAGGTCAGTTTTACGGGGTCTACGGAGGTAGGTCGCATAGTGATGCAGGCCGCAGCGAGGAGCAAGTTTTTTGTCAAGTTTTTGCACTGCCTTGATGAAGATTCATTACTCCGTTTCACGCCTCACCGCACGCTTCTCTCACACATATGTTCTCGAAAAAGTTCTGTTCTTGCTAGCCTATCCGTTTCCTGAAAAAGAGAGAAAAGTGAAGTCGTGCCCTGAGCTAATTCTCCTGAAGTTGGTTTGGGTCCACCATTCAAGCAGTTAGTTTTTGGATGAGTGAAATTCTCCTGCTCTGTTCTGAGCACAGAAAAACAGAGCATCGAAAGGAAAACGACCATCTGAATCAAGATCGACCTTGAGAGAACCTCACATCGTATCGGAGTTGACCATATATAAAAACTCGCAGTCCCCACAAATTCTTGTTCTCGTTGGTTTCTTCTCCTCGTTTTTCCCCTTTTGGGTTTCTAGTTTATGACGGCGAATGAAATTTGACGAACAGGGAGGACCTTCGAGACGATAGATCCAAGAAATGGACAAGTCACAGCAAGAGTCGCGGAGGGAGACAAAGAGGACGTGGATTTGGCTGTGAAAGCTGCCCGCCAAGCATTTGACCAAGGCCCTTGGCCACGGATGCCCGGCTACGTACGTCCCTTCCTCTCTCTCCTTTTTGTCTTCTTTTTCTTCTTTACATTTTCCACCGGCCCCTTTTCCCGTCAAATTAAGAAATTAATGCCAATAGAAATTTATCCATAAATTCGCTTATGAATATAATTCTATTGAAATTACACCGTTAACTTTGGCCGGAATATTTGTGTGAGATTATCCGAGCAAATCAACCGCTGAAAAGTCGAACTCGACGCCTCATTTGGTAAATTGATTTAGCGAATCAATTATCGTGTTTTCCTCCTATTCATTTTATTAAAGAACTGTTAACGGGTTCAAATGTAATCTTAAACCTAAGAAAAATGATGGTTCACCACATGATTTTGTATTTTTTTCTTCCTTCTCGAGCCAATCGGCTGCATTCGTGAGGACATGGTTGTGATTTTATCCGACCGCGCATCACGTAAAAAGGACACGTGAAAAAAATACTAACCAAAAAGAAAACAACATCATTGGCCGATTAATATTCTCTCTCTTTGTTTTTTTTGTGACTCTTTTTCATTCTCTCTCTCTTTGTTTCTAAACGTGGAATTGCAGGCGAAGTTTACACAATTAGCAAAAGGACACATAACCAAACCTTTCGAGCCATATGTTAATCTTTTGTAATGCTGTCACAACCTGTAATTTGTCCTTTCCGTATTGATTGTATGGTCAGACATGTCCAAATTCAACGGACAATTATACTTTTGTGGCCACCCCACCCCCACGCGCCCCCCCTCCCAAAAAAAACAAGATAGGGAAAAACGAAAAATATATGCCAATCTTTTGTAATGTTACAGTTGTTTATGCTAGATTAGGAAAATAACTATTTCAGCATGGCTAATTTTAGCATTTTCTAGAGCTAGTTAATCATTATGATGAAGAAATACAGGAAGCCGCTTAGCCTGACGGTCCGATAGTACCGTTATTATTTCGACTCCGCGATATTCCAATTAATGATCTATTTATGCAAAACACGTGACGATGGTGTATGGATTTATGATCGAAATAACCGACAAGATCTTGTCGGTATCGAGAAGCATTTCCTAAAAATATATATCGGGAACCGAGCGTTCCTTTAGGAGGGTAAAGTTTACTTATTCTTGAGATGTGATTAACTCGATTGAACTTATACTTAGTCTCTGCATTTGTTTCGAATGCTAGGAATGCCCCTTCTATGCAAAATATGCTTTAGTTCATTTTTCAGTGAGAACATATATTTTGGTTCATTTTATTGAATTGAAATCGGTTTGTTAGATGACGTGTCAAACTATTATAGTTCTCGAGTGTTGGTCACTTGTTTAGAAAATCACTTATAGCCCGACACAGTCGGTTAATAAACTAACTTTGTAGGCTGTTCCAAGTAAGTGTAGCATTGTTCTGTTTCAATCAATAACGCAAGGCCTTTCTTTTTGTTCTTCTTTCCGTGTGGAAGCCAAATTTCATCCTATCTCCTAATTTTCATGAATTTTGATTTTTATATGACATTTGATTATGAATTCCATCAACAGCAAAGAGGAAGGATCATGTCGAAAATCGCAGACTTGATCGAAGAGAACATAGAAGAACTGGCTGCGCTGGATGCTATCGATGCCGGGAAGATATTTAGCATTGGCAAGGCCCTGGACATCCCTCACGCTGCCACATTGCTCAGGTACTATGCTGGCGCAGCGGACAAGATCCACGGCGAGGTACTCAAGATGTCGCATGAGCTTCATGGGTACACGCTGCAGGAGCCGGTCGGCGTGGTCGGGCATATCATCCCTTGGAACTTCCCGACCACCATGTTCTTTATGAAGGTCGCCCGGCACTAGCGGCTGGTTGCACCATGGTCATGAAGCCCGCCGAGCAAACCCCTCTGTCGGCTCTCTTTTATGCCCATTTGGCTAAGAAGGTGCGTCAATCGACTTGGAAAAGATGCCTTTTGAGAGCAGAAGTCATTTTTCTAGCATGTAATTGTACTAATAAGTAGATAATTTAATTGTTTGGAATTAGTTTTCAGTAGACAAAAAATGAAATAATTTCGTCAATTATTAGGCTATGAGTTATGGTTAATTATGTGGAGAATAGTCTCATCAAACTATAACATGATTTTGAATATCTATTATGCCATGACAAAGTTATTGAGGTAATGTTTCTGCCGTTATTCCTTGTTTTGCTATGTATCAGGCTGGTGTTCCTGATGGAGTGATTAATGTTGTAACCGGTTTTGGATCGACGGCCGGTGCGGCGATAAGCGATCATATGGACATTGATATGGTACGATCCCAAGGTCTTTCTTTCATGAAATTTTCTATATTTGTACCACGTAACATCGGTATGAATTTTGTGAATATATGCTCGTGAGATTTTAGCATGAATCGATGCGGCGTGAAAACCTCACTTCAGGTCGGTTTTACGGGGTCTACGAAGTAGGACGCATCGTGATGCGGGCCGCGGCGACGAGCAATTTGAAGCAAGTGTCGCTCGAATTGGGCGGGAAATCGCCTCTTATAGTCTTTGATGATGCTGATTTAGATACCGCTACCGATCTTGCTCTAACTGGTATCCTCTTTAACAAGTGTCGCGACCTAAAAAAAAAAAAAAACAAGTTATCATTTTCCGGGCTAATGGATTATCAGGTTAATTAATTAACTAACCTAACTCGGACTCTCCCAAGTCCATACCAAATCGCAACTTAAAGTTCGAATGATTAACATGCAATGTGATTTGAATTTGGAGTCGCCACTAATCATTTTTGGTAGGTCGATTAGAAACCTAAATAAAATAGCGGGAGAAAACTATCTTATTTCGCGAACCGTAGATTAAGAGTCCGGGACTTGGTTACATTAATTACAACTAATGCCCTTTCGGTACCCTAAAATTCATGAAAAAAATAATGGATTTGACAAATTTGATGAATTCTACTTGAAGATCAAAGAATCAATTTTTTTGGGTTTTTCTTCTCTTGACATTTGTTTGAAATAAAGAAATTACATGGAATTAGGATGAAATAAGTTCAAGATTACTCCCCAATTTGAACTCGTGCACCAAACTTATGCTCCGGGCTTGTTTTGATCATTGGACCGATTTGGTGACTCGTTAGACCGAGAAATCTCTTGGTCCTATCTCTCCTTGACGCTTCTTTCTCATCTCGCTAGAATTCCATTAGACTGCAATCCGGGCATTGATATTTTTTCCCTTTTGCTCTCCTTCTATTCTTGTACAATTGATGTCTCATCGTTGATATGCAGTGTTATTTAACATAAAAACGTAGAGAGAAAAATCGAGTGTAGAAAATCCGGGCTAATTTGTATTCGAAATTAAAGAAAGTTAGGGAATCACTTAACTTTCCTTTTGTTTGCGGCGAGCTTGAACGATGGGAATGGACCAAGTAGCTTGTGTTGATCGGTGCAAAAATTGGCAATAGTAGTATCGGGCTTCAAAACTCCCATACCCTCTCAAAACTCTTTTCAAATTTTTTCTCAAGAATTCTCTTTTTCCTCTCTAAAGAATTCCTCCCAAAAACTCTCTCAATTCTCTTCTCTTCCACCCCCCAAAAAAACTCTCCTTCAATTCTCTTTCACCCCAAAAAACCTCTCTCCATTCTCTCCTACTCTCCAAAAAAAACTCCCTTCTCTTCAAGAACTCTTCTTCTTTTATAGGCAAAGTTCTTCATCCTTCATTCTTCATCTTCATCTTCTCTTCTTCACCTTCATTTCTCCATCTTCCATCTTCATCTTCTCTTCTTCATCTTCATCTTCCCTTCTTCATCTTCATCTTCTCTTCTTCACCTTCATTTCTCCATCTTCCATTTTCATCTTCTCTTCTTCACCTTCATTTCTCCATCTTCCATTTTCATCTTCTTTTCTTCACCTTCTCTTCATTATCTTCTCTTCATCATCTTCCTTTCTCCATCTTCTCTTCATCCTCTTCTCTTGGTATCTGCAATGCAGTCCCCGAGGTTCTAGTATTTGCAATACGGTCCCTGAAAAAAATATTTCTTTCAAGCCCAAATATTCTTGGTACGTTTTCACCCCATGCCTAGTCCAGGCGCCTGTTGAATTAAGTTTGAATTATATGCCAATGCTATGTGAGATGATTTTTGTTTAGAACTAAAATTAGTTCTAATTTTTATGCAAGAAATAGATTAGTCAAAATTTTAGGTGTCAACAATGCCCCTCTTTGAGTGGAGGCTCGTAGAGGTTCCGCTCAAAGATAAAATTGAACCCTAAATTTTGATAGTGCAAATGATGGATGAATTTTTTTTTTTTTTTTTTTTTTTGGGAGTTTTAATCCCATTTTTTGTAATGAAGTGATGCATGATATGCGAGATCTGTAAATAACATGTGTCATAATTTCTCTTTTCCATGTTAGAGAAACTCGCATATGGATCGCATACGAGAATACTGTTTTACCAAATACCTCATAAGCTAGTGATTCCCTTAATTTCCAAGTTTCTTGCAAACACGAGGACCTTAAGGTATTCGGCCTATCGATTATCGAGACTTCTCCCTAATGCGAGACAAGCGCAAGATATGTGTATCCTTCCGGATCACAAGAGCTACGTCGTTGTGAGTCGAAAGAAGTAGAATCAAGTTCACAAGAGCTACGTCGTTGTGAGTCAAAATAAGTAGAATCAAGTTCACAAGAGCTACGTCGTTGTGGTTGATTAAATGTCGAAATCGCCGGTGCATATGTCTTCACGATTCGACAAAGGGGAACCAAAATCTTAAGAGCTACGTCGTTATGATTTGGTTTGGATCAAAATCACGGGTGCTTATGTCTTCGTGATTTGATAAAGGAGCCGAGAATCATAAGAGCTATGTCATTATGAGCCGACTAAAGGTCAAGATCACCGGTGCATATGTCTTCGTGATCGGGGAACCGAAATCATAAGAGCTACGTCGTCATGATAAGATGTCAAGATCGCCGGTGCATATGTCTACACGACCTGACAGGGAGAGGCATATTGCCTCGAATTGAATCGTAACAACTATCATCGGAGGAGTTGTTGATTTGAAAATGGGTTCGAAAAACTTACCCGGGTTCTCCGAACGATTAATCAAAGAACGAAACAGATCGCTCGTATCATACATGGTAGGCATTTGCCAGGAGAACTTGCTCATTCAATAATCCTTGGATGAATTTCGAGACCTTGGGAGGGACATCGAACATCGGGAATGTATTACCCATCATAGAATGTCCGAGGTAACATGCGCAAACATATTCAACAATGAGTTCATGCAAAACTTTCCTCACCGAGCTTGCAATGATTAGAAATAACATGTGTATAATGCAATCACTCATACCATGGTTTATGCATAACCATTCTATCAAGTTTGCATTATCAATCCTGTCCAGGGATGTTCTCACATTATGAATACCTCGAATGTGAGCTGAATGGGGGGGACTTCAGTCCGAAAAGGGTTTTCTCTCACTCTCAAGAAAAGTTATTTATCCTGTGCACGGGATTCAAAAGAAATCACTCAATCTTTCCATCATCGCATTCGATAAGGATCCGAGTAATCTCGCAATTGATACGACCGAGCCGATCTGGAGGTCTTGATTAGGACCGTAATGAGGGCTAGGTCAAAGGTTTACAAAGGGGACTCTAGTTGAGTCAAGGCTGCTGAAATGAATTCCTTCGTCATCTCTTTGGGTTTACAAGTCAAGAACCCCGCAAAAATAAGAGAGAAGTAATCTTGCTCGAACTTCTTCGAGTGATGCTTAAAATCATTGAACTCCACATTAATTCAAGTGCCCTAACCAGAAAAGGCTTTTAAAGGGTTGTAATGGAAGTAATGATTTGGGGACCGAGAAACGAAAGGGTTCGTTTTGGCTTAGAAGATGTTTGAGAAGGAGCTTGATGTTGGTGATCATTACAATCTTGTCACCGATCGTGGCCTTCTAGGATACCATCATTGCTCGAGGATGGTATGAACCGAAGATTGCATTTGCAATTTGACACTTCATGGAGATTTTTCTCTCAACCCTTTTAGGATATACAGGAAAATTGTGCATTCAAGTTCGAAATATTCTACAAATGAACAATGAATTGAAAGGGCATTGGCCTTGCTTTTGGTAGGCACTTTGCTTTTTAAATGCCCAGGAATTTTTTGTGGGATCGGCTTTTCCTCTTTCTTCTCTTTTTTTTTTTTACTCCCAACTCTCTTTTACTATTGCATCTTGATGAGTTCATTGGGAGATTTTCTATGGATCCAGCTTTTGGGGTCCTTCTACTCAAAGATGGGCCATATTTGCTTTGGGACAACAATGATCACCAATAAGGGCTTTTAGAAACGAATTTGCGGGCTCAAATGGATTGTGCAAATGGATATAGATGTGTGAGATAGAAAAAGAAATACTCTTCGTCACCCTAAGGCACTTGAATTAAAGCGCAAGTACAATGCAAAGAACCACCCGAAGATTGATGTTAGTCCAAGCAAGAAGATTTCTAACCATTTGTCTCGTGATGCTGATGGAATTACCTCTGTTTTGCCCCAATGTGGGGTGGTTCTTGACGAGGGTTGTGGAAGTGAAATCTCTGCTCAAATGGGTTGATCAACGGATAACTTGCAGTGTTTAGGGTAGAGAAATGAATGCCTCCATCACTTCGGTTATCGTACCTTTCGCGAGAAAACTCTTTACCTCGGGAATGCGGAATTTTGCCACGGTTCATCTCGCCTTGAAAAATTGGACGTATTTGGGAAAGGATTGCCTTTCATCATCCTGTCATGCCCCCTTCGTACATTCGATGTATCTTATGTAGTTCATGTTCCTTATTCAGAGTTGGTAAATTAAACATGAGGAACAATCATGTGCAAACTATGCAGTGTATGAGTGTTTTCGAGCATATAAAATGCAGCAACTTTTTATCTTGGCGGACAAAGTTTGCAAGTACATAAAAACTTTCTTAGGGGCGTGGATCGTGAGTTGCCCCCTGCTCATGCAAATGTATTGCAAAACTTCATTGTCTCGCTTCGAGACATGAGATTGTCAAAGGCTCCAGGAATTTCTCATTTCATTAATTTTTCGGGGAGAAGGGATACTTCTCTGTTTGGACAAGTAGTGACCCCTGTAAAAATCAAAAGGGAAAGCATCAATGTATGTCCTCATGTTCTAAAAAGAGTTGAAACGATACCACTTTACCCATGTACGTATTCCTCGCGAACTTTGAATTGAAAAGATCGATTCATCTTGATCGGATTGTATGTCCAGGATGTTATCTCTCCAGGTTCTATAACCGTCTGGGCTGAGTTTCGATCTGCGAAGCAAAAAGTTTTTATTAATCTTTGTACATTGATGCCAAATCCCGAGATCGACCCTGGGACGCCTCGGACCACATGTCATTCCCCCAACCACTATCTTTGCGGTGTTGTTGGCATCCACAGGTGGTTCGCTTTTGTTATATTGTTCTCAAAGCAGTTGGCAATCTCCCGTGGAGAGTAAAATAAGCTTAACTTAGAGTTTGAAACGACTGAGAGCCAATTGGGACGATACGGAGTTACCCATCTTTGAGCCCGTTTGGTCTTTTACTTGCATTCTCCCAAGTAAGGCTATTCGGAATCTCTCTTTACGGGTGTTCGGGGCGTCGTCCACAAATTGATTTGCTACGAGGCCTAGCTTAATAAGGAACTTACGCATTTGATAAGAGAGGAGAAAAATTCGCCCTTTAACTCTAGGCAAATTCTAGACAACTAGAAAGTAAAAGTATCCCACGCAGGGGAACTATACATGGAATTAAAGGAGTATTCATGCGAGATTGGTTCCACCTCTTTTTTGTGGCCATTCCAATGATCGGCTGATTTTGTCTTGGATCATACACCAATGATCGTTGTTTGAGGATCCATAATCACTTGCTTCGGGTCACAACTCGGGAGGTCTTTCAGCTCCGAACCGGGCGACCAAGGCGGTGAGCTCATCATCAAAGTAACCTTTTGATTTTTCGGGCAATTGATACTCGAATTGGGCATTGTTACTTGCTAACACGGCGAGCGAATTTTCCACTTTGTTTTTGCCGTGAGCGATCCGACTCCTTGAGCTTGAGCCTCCGCCGTCGCTCGGGAACTCGTAGGGATGATCAACCGGTCCGCCTGCTAGAACCACCAGCGGAAGGTCGGTATGGCCGGTATTCTTGATTGGGAAGTGGTCGGGTACTTTTTTGCTCCGTAGGTTTTCCCGGGATTGATCTTCCAAATCAACTTTGCTCCGGTCGCCTTGGTTCCAAGCTACATCGTGCTTCTTCACTTATCTCTAAATCTGTGAAGGTGATTTGTGACACTTCGTAGGGTGAGTCCGTTTATATTCATCATTTTGAGTACAGCCATTGGTCGTGCTTGAATTGATTCCTAGCCGTCGAACCGCCTCGATGAATATAGAGTGAAGCTCGGCGGACCAAAGGGGCCTTTTCTTTCCGACAAAATCGTCGTAGTAAGTTTGGCCATAGTTCTTTTGTTCGAGTAATTGCTTCCTTACAGCATGCTGCCAAATATTTTGGAGCACTCGAACGCAGACCGGCTTCTTTAGAATGTCCCGAGCACCATGCAATATGGCCCTCGTTATGAACTGCTGATCATCACTTGCTGATGTTATGATCACCGGTATATCCAACTCCGAATTGATGATCTTTAAGAGACCGAGACCATCCATATCGATCCCTACCATGGGCTGTGACGACGATGTCGAAATCATATTTGTACCGCCTCGGCTCCTCTAAGGCTTCCGTTGCTTTCACATAAGCTGAAATCTTGTACATGCACTTTCTCGGCATGGCAACGAGGATAGAGAGGGAAACGGGGTTGCCATCAATGGCCATGACTCGTAGATCCTCGGGATAGGAAGCTTCCCATACTTCCGCCCGGAATGGACGCATACTTATTTTCCTTTCAAAACCTTCCATATGTAGACCGAAAAATGGGTGTTTCGACTAAAGACTGGGCTTTAGATGTTCTTTGGACTTGCAAAGACAAAAGCGACGATGGCCTTTTGTGACGAGTTACGGAGGTGCATGGAGACTTCAAGTTCTTTATAAATTTTTTTCTGATCCGTTAGTCTCGCAGATGCCTTTTCTCTCCTTTTCGGTCCTAGTGCCTTGGATCCGTTTCGTAATAACTCTTACCTCTCGCTCAATCCGTCGTTCTTTTTTACTTTTCCGATATGGAGAAGCCCTCAAATCTTTTCACTTTCTCTACGAACGAGGCGATTTATTTCCTTCCTCAAATCTTTTCGCTTCCTCCTACGAACGAGGCGATTATTTGCCCTCCTCAAATCTTTTGCTTTCTCCTACGAACGAGGCAATTATTTGCCCTCCTCAAATCTTTTCGCTTTCTCCACTAACGAGGCGGTTATTTCCCTCCTCAAATCTTTTCGCATTTACTTACGTGAAAGTTTTCAATGCTTAGTCAAATCGGCGAGGAATTCACGCCTTTAAACATGATGATGTTCGTGGATAGTCTTGTTCTTTGCCCCTGGATTAAAATAAGAATGTCTCACATGGGGATTTTGTAACAAACAGTACATTCATTCATACATGTCACTACTTCTCTTGAGGATTCGTAAGGGCTGGCTAGTAATGTTCAAAGAAGCGAAGTTTTGAGCCCATAATAAAAAACTAAAGCTTCATGTAGGCCACACATTCGGAGTTCCATCAGCGTTGAATTGGCTGGCTGTGACATCAAGGAAACTCCAATTGTGGTGATGCATGTCTCTTCCCTCGAATGGCATCGGTTACGCCTCATGCGAGACCGACTTTGCGGGATGTATCTCCAACGAAATCGGATTGTACGAGAACTTGCTCTGGGTGATGAATCGGTGAATGAGCATTTTCAATGCTCGAGATGTGGCTCATCGAGGGACATGTCACCAAAGGAGATGGGGCGCTACGGACATGGCAAACAGCGGTGTTAATAGCATCCCTATACCTCTTGTTCTCTGCTCGAAGCTTTTCATTTTCTTCCCTCGAAACGCAAGTTCGTGACTTTCATTTTTAACCTTCAATCGGGTCCGCTTGTTTTGAAACCAAAACTTGACCTTCAAGGGCTCCATTCCTATCATCCGGCTCAATTCATTTTTGCGTCTCCTATTCACGTAAGAGCACTCCTTGAAGGCGAGCTTCGAGCACTTTGATTTGATATTTTCTTTTCAAGGGATATCTGCGGCTGCCGTTGCCATTGTTGTTGTTGTCGAGATCTTGAATTTCACCGCCAAGAGAGTTGGGTTTTACGGCTCCAGGCGTTGGATCCGGGTCTCGAAATCCAGCAGTTCGCTTTCGGGGATGTCTAGGTTGGTTGCCTCCAAGGTAAGTGCTGATGGCCTCTAAACATGTTGGATTGAAATACCTCTTACCGCCTTTTGTTCACTCTATTCTCCGATGTATGCTTACTATCTCCAAATTCTTTCGAGTAATCGGGTATGTCCCAAAGCCTCCCTTTAAACGCGGATGAAAATCACTAAGCCGACGTTTTTCCCAAGATTTTCGTGTTTCCGCTTTGCCTTATTTTTTCAACGTGATGGGACCCCGAATCCACTCGCACCGATTTTCTTTTTTTGATAACCATGCTTGTCTCCCACTCGCTTTTCAATCATGGTGGGACTTCAACTCTTTTCGTAACTTTTCGGATTTGTGAGGCTCGAGATCACGGATTGACGATAGATCCAGGATCCAATGAACGAAACGCCCGTAGTTTTACCCGAGTGGCTCCGCAAGAATTATCTAGTTTCTTCTCTCGAAAAGTATGCTTGTCTCCCACTCAGTTTTCAATCATGGTGGGACTTCAACTCTTTTCGTAACTTTTCGGATTTGTGAGGCTCGAGATCACGGATTGACGATAGATCCAGGATCCAATGAACGAAACGCCCGTAGTTTTACCCGAGTAACTAACGTGGCTCCGCAAGAATTGCTGTTTCTTCTCTCGGAAAGTATGCTTGTCTCCCACTCGGTTTGCAACATGGTGGGGTTCTCAAATCTTTTCGTAACTTTTTCGGATTTGTGAGGCTTGAGATGGTAAATCCGTGATTCACGGACGAAACGCCCGTAGTTTTGCCCGGATAATTAATTCGGCTCTGCAAGAATTGCTATTTTTTCCGCCCTTTAAATTGGGATTTAATGCCGAGACAATTATCACTTTCATATCTTCATCTCCGACCTTCTAAGCACTCTTTTGCATCCACTCTTTTTTAGCCCCTTCAACAACAATGGCTTCCCTTCCCGCACATGCCTTCTCGCCCGAAGTTTTGGCCAAATGGGAGAAACTTTATAATCTCCTAGGCCAGGGCTACTCTTATATAGCCAACCATCCGGAGGCCGAAACCGAGATTCGTCTTATGTTTAGGGATATGGACACCGCTTCTATTGAAGGTACCAAGTTAGAGGAGGAATATAGGATCTTCCCCACCCTCTTCACTAACTTCCCGGAGGCTTACCATGTTGCTCATCAAAATGTTACTTTGGCCCACCTTGTGAAGGCACGCTATCGGGATCGGTCGGATAGCTTAGTGTTGGCGATCTTGTAGCCGACAATTACAAGAAGGCCCTTGACTACGGCAACGAACAAGTCTCCCCGCTGATTCGTGAGAGGGGAAACTTGGTGGGATGTTTGGCCATGTCCCGACCATCTTCGAGCGCGATCCGCTCAACATTGTTTTAAAATTTCAATGCACATGGATGGAAGAAAGGCTGGACGATCCGACCCTGGATATAGCCCGCGGGAGAATGCTGATCCATGACCCGGAATCTGCTGCTTGAGCATCACGAGGACAAGGTAGCCAACCTCAAAGAGAAATGTGAGCTCCTCCTCTTTAAGTTGGCGGATCTCGATTCTCGGAGCGATCGGTGTAGGCGGAGCATCAACCGTATGGAGAGTCGCTTAAACTCCTTTGTGATGCTCATTAGGGCTCGGTTTGGCTTTACGTTCCCACCCCGTTGATCTATTTGTAAGCTTTCCGATGAATGAAATGAATGCAAGTTTTTACTCATTTCATCTTGGTCGTCATATTTTTTTCGCAAGATAACCCCTTTTACTCGCGAATATGTAAATCTCACGCTCCCGATGGTCAATCCAATTGGGCCGAAAAGGCTCCCCATTCGAAATAATCTCTCAACAAAGATTAGTAGCGAGGAAACAAACGAATGCTCAAATGTGAACAACTCGTGAATCAGTATTAATATTATAACTCGATTATGAAAACATCGAGTGAATCGAGCATAATATTTCTTTACAAATGTCGAATTGACTGGATTGGTAAAGACACGACCATCCATCTCGGCCGAAATCAAAGCACCACTAGGGAGCACCTTCTTTACTATATATGGACCACCATAGTTTGGAGCGAATTTCCCTTCCCGGGAGTGGGACTATTGGCAATAATTTTCTCAAGACCAGGTCATTGATCCGAAAATATCGAGACTAAACTTTTTTGTTGAATGATTTAGCAACTCTCTCGCTGATAACACCGGCCATGACATACAGCCTTAAGTCTTTTTTCGTCGATCATATTCAATTGGCTGGCTCTCTCTTTGGATCCATTCAGCTTCCGTCGCCTTAGCTTGAGACAAGATACGTAATGAAGGAATTTCCACTTCAACTGGTAGAACGGCCTCCATTCCATATACAAGAGAATACGGGGTTGCCCCAGTAGATGTCCGGATCGAGGTCCGATATGCCATAAGTGCAAATGGCAACCTCTCATGCCAATCGCGATAATTTTCAGCCGTCTTCGCTAAAATTTTCTTAATATTCTTATTGGCGGCTTCTCTTGCTCCATTCATCCGAGGACGATATGGGGAAGAGTTCGGATGCTTGATCTTGAATTCCTTAAACAATTCGTCCATTAGTTTGTTGTTTAAGTTCGAGCCATTGTCGGTGATTATGGCTTCGAGGTGAATCAGATCGAGCAATGATATCCCGGCGGATAAATTTTGCGATATTTCGTGCCGTGACCGCTAAATAGGATGCGGCTTCAATCCATTTAGAGAAATAGTCAATCGCCACCAAGATGAATCGATGCCCATTTGATGCTTTAGGGTTGATAGGACCGATAACATCAATGCCCCATATAGAAAACGGCCATGGTTCGGATAATCGATGCAACTCATTTGGAGGGACATTAATCTTGTCACCAAGAATTTGACATTTGTGACAGCTCCGGACATGCTGAATACAATCTCTTTCGAGCGTGAGCCAATAATAACCCAACCTCATAATCTTCTTAGCTAACAAGTGGCTGTTCATGTGTGGACCACGAGATCCCTTCATGTACTTCCATCATCGACGAATCGCTTCGATTGAGTCAACGCATCTTAGTAGGACGAAATCGAATGACCGCTTATACAAATTCTCTCCATTCAAGAAGAACTTCGAGGCCATCTTCCTTATGTACTTTTGGTCAAATACGGTACTTTTTTCAGGGAACTCCCGCTTCGAATATAAGTCTTGATGTCATGGTACCATGGCTTACCATCGGGTTCATTGATCACGGTCATACAATATGCCGACTTTTTTAGTACCTCGATCTTCATGGGTCAACCTCAAGTCCATTGGCGACTTGTAACATTGAAGACAAGGTAGCCAATGCATCAGCCGAATCGATTATGAGTCCCGGACAGATACTCAAATGAGATATCCTCAAATTTCTCTACCAATTCATCCAGATACTCATGGTAGGGTAGCAATTTGGCATCTCTCGTCTTTCACTTTCCAACAATCCGAAGGATAATCAAAGCGGAATCTCCGAACACCTTGAGTCGGGCTATCCCCATTTCAATTGCAGCCTGCACCGAGGATGCATGCCTCATATTCTGCTATGTTATTTGTGCAAGGGAATACCAATTTCGCTGCTCACGGGATAATGCTTGACCACCTGGAGATATAAGAACCGCGCCCGTGCCTCGACCCCCGATAAATTGACAGCTCCGTCAAAATACATAGTCCGGATGTAATCCTCCACCGACATGATTCGATTTTTAGAATGGTAGGCATCATCATCTTGCCCCGGATTTTCAGCTAGGACATCTGCTATGACTCGTCCCTTGATTGACTTTTGGGACAAATATTGAACGTCAAACTCGAAGATGAGGATTTGCCATTTGGCAAGTCTACCAATCAAGGCGGGTTGATTAAGCAAGTATTTGATGGGATTGCATTCTGTCACCGAAGTATTTGGTAATGCAAGGTATATTGCCGAAGCCTGTGCAAGTACCCGACTAACGCCGCACATGTTTTCTCTACTTCGGAGTACTTCATTTTCGAAGTTGTAAATTTCTTGCTCGAGATAATAAATGGCTCGTTCTCTTCCATCCTCCCGCTTCTCTTGGGCTAGCATAGCACCCAAGGATTCACTAAGGATTGTGAGGTAGAGGATTAAAGGTTGCTCCGGTGTTGGAGGAACAAGCACGGGTAGATTCATGAGATCTTTGCTTGATTTTCCAAAAGTTTCTTCGCATTCGCTATCCCATTGGACTAGCGCATTCTTCTTTAATAGCTCGAGAAATGGCTTAGCGATTTCGACAACCGAGAGATGAATCGAGCAATATAGTTTGGCCTACCCATCAAGCTTCGAATTTTTTTAACCGTCGTCGGCGGCTTAAGCTCACGAATAGCCTTAACTTTCGTAGGGTCGACTTCAATGCCCTTACTACTTACCACGAATCCGAGTAGCTTGCCCGAGCTGGTCCCAAAGACACACTTGGCGGGGTTGAGGCGTAACTTATACTTTCGGAGTCTGTCGAACAATTTCTTCAACATTTCGACGTGATCTTCTCCATGCCTTGTTTTGCTATCATGTCATCGACGTAAACCTCAATCTCATTATGCATCATGTCGTGGAAAAGGGCAACCATGGCTCGTTGGTAAGTGGCTCCGGCGTTTCGAGACCGAACGGTATTACCCGGTAATGGAACATTCCCCATGGTGTGGTGAAAGTGGTTTTCAACTTGTCATTGACATTCATCGGGGATCTGATGTACCCGGAGAAACCATCCATGAATGAAAACAATTCAAACCATGCATGCATCGAATGCGGCCGTCTTTCTTCATGACAGGGGACTATGTTAGTGACCCAATCGGAATATTCTTGTAGTCTCGATGAATCCTACATCAAGAAGTTTCATGACCTCCTCTTTGATCTTCCGCACTAGTTGCGGTCCGGCCCTCCTTGACTTTTGCACCACCGGCTTAGCCGAAGGATCGATCGGCAAACAATGCTAGACAATGGAGCGGTCAAGACCGGGCATATCTGCATAGGACCAGGCAAAAACGTCCCGATAATCCTTCAAGAGTCGATCGGGCGCTAAGACATTTCGAGGAAAGGCTTGCCCCGATCTTAACTTTTTTAGGGTTTTCCGCATCGCCTAGGCTGACCGAGATAATTTGTTCACCGGTCAAGGGCTTGATCTCCTCATGTCGTTCGAAATCTTGACGAACTTCCTCATAATCTGGACTGAACTCATCTAGGTCGTATACTTCGAATCCACTAGATTTCCCTCCTCATGTATCCCCCATGATGACAAACTTGTTGGTCGTTGGTTATCGTCATAGGTTTGGTTTGGGAGATTGGGACTACAAGCGGCGTGCTCGAGCTCACGCCCTGTGAAGATCACATCTTCTAGCGGCATTGTCCGATAGAGAGCATTTTCCACGGCATTACTTGGAGTTGTCCGTAGGAGGAATTAGAGCAGGAATGGTTAGCGGCGGGTTGGAGGTGGATGATTGAAGTTTGGCGGAGAAGGGGGCCATCATTTCCTCCATCTTTCGGGACATCATTTCTTCAAAGCGCTCAATCAATGAGCCAAATTTCTCGTCTAGGGCAGCACACGGTGGCGTTAATGTCGGCCATCCTCTTTGCGGCCGATCGAGTAATATGTGGAGGATCCGTGATAAATTACCCGTACGCAGTATCAAACCAAAAATGAGTACAGGGGAGCGAGAATAGCGAGCCGGCCCATGGCATCCCTCTAGACTCAAACGAACAAAGTGATTATGACCAAAGAATTGAAACATGTAATTTTCAGTTTGTCCGCTTTTACAAAACAAATCCGTATTAATTCTTACGTTGGTCACAATATGTCCAAATTTTACGAGCTTATAGTTGAGAAGATGATGAACAACTTTTATATTGACCGATCGGACTAGAAATGAACAGATCAAATCAGTTTAATGTGTCTTTCCGAAAAATCGCATTCAGAAAACTGTTATAACCGCAGGTAGTTAAAAAAACGAAAGGCCATCTTGAATTATGAATTTAATTCTGAAATTTTGTAGGATATTAGTTGAAACATAGGTCTACAACTTTCATGTTTGGCACTTACTCAAAGCTCGATCATAGAATTTAGTAAAAATCGTACAACAGGAACAAGCCAAATCGGAATTGAGGACAACCGATGAAATTGTAAAAACTATGGAAGCAAAGTGTGAAATTGGAAACAAGACAATGAGATTCATAAACAATCAACCTAAACCATGGACCAGCCCAAAATAAAAATGAGATAACATGGCGTAAGAGACAGGAAATTACCGCTCATAGGAAGAAAATGTCAATCACAAAGACATGCGCATGAATCGTGGATTCAGATTTTAGTTCTTTTAGCAAAATGAAATGAAGGACGAACGACATGTCGCAGCCTCGCGCACGTTCATCATGACTAGTTGCCGCCTCGCATACATAGTCATGACTAGTCGGGTCCAATCATCTCGGCTTGGTTCGGTCGACAAGGGTAACTCTCATGCATCATAGCCTCACGTGCATGAGAACAACCCTTGAGCCATTTTTTGAAGAACTCGGGATCCAAGTGGGATAACCTTTAGCGAAGCCTTACCGCCAAGGTTAAAGAACCACATAAATACCATCCTCGAAACTATCGGGTGACCCGGGTTCGGTCACAAGTCAAGGTGGTGTAGTGCAATTATATTAGGGGCATGCACGACATTTTAAAGGCAATCGGCACTCCGATAGTTCAAAAATTAAAATTCTCATCACCAAGCTCGCAAAAACAGAGGTTAGTCACGAGACTCCTCCCCTTATAACTCCCTTTCTGCAAAACCA
Organism: Rhodamnia rubescens; assembly: GCA_021437795.1. Taxonomy (NCBI): domain Eukaryota; kingdom Viridiplantae; phylum Streptophyta; class Magnoliopsida; order Myrtales; family Myrtaceae; genus Rhodamnia; species Rhodamnia rubescens. The sequence continues at coordinate 277,244 of JAILYA010000002.1, read as the reverse complement.
TTTAACACCTAGGGATTAAAATTCAAGCAAGATTGCCAAATCAAGTAATTTTCCTTTTCATGAACTTATCCGGCTTAAGTCCTCTTTGGCTCCCCAAATGAGTCGCCAAGTCATCGCGACCTAAAAAAAAAAAATAAACAAGTTATCATTTTCCGGGCTAATGGATTATCGGGTTAATTAATTAACTAACCTAACTCGGACTCTCCCAAGTCCATACCAAATCGCAACTTAAAGTTCGAATGATTAACATGCAATGTGATTTGAATTTGGAGTCGCCACTAATCATTTTTGGTAGGTCGATTAGAAACCTAAATAAAATAGCGGGAGAAAACTATCTTATTTCGCGAACCCGGAGATTAAGAGTCCGGGGACTTGGTTACATTAATTACAACTAATGCCCTTTCGGTACCCTAAAATTCATGAAAAAAATAATGGATTTGACAAATTTGATGAATTCTACTTGAAGATCAAAGAATCAATTTTTTTGGGTTTTTCTTCTCTTGACATTTGTTTGAAATAAAGAAATTACATGGAATTAGGATGAAATAAGTTCAAGATTACTCCCCAATTTGAACTCGTGCACCAAACTTATGCTCCGGGCTTGTTTTGATCATTGGACCGATTTGGTGACTCGTTAGACCGAGAAATCTCTTGGTCCTATCTCTCCTTGACGCTTCTTTCTCATCTCGCTAGAATTCCATTAGACCGCAAATCCGGGCATTGATATTTTTTCCCTTTTGCTCTCCTTCTATTCTTGTACAATTGATGTCTCATCGTTGATATGCAGCTGTTATTTAACATAAAAACGTAGAGAGAAAAATCAGTGTAGAAAATCCGGGCTAATTTGTATTCGAAATTAAAGAAAGTTAGGGAATCACTTAACTTTCCTTTTGCTTATGCGGCGAGCTTGAACGATGGGAATGGACCAAGAGCTTGTGTTGATCGGTGCAAAAATTGGCAATAGTAGTATCGGGCTTCAAAACTCCCATACCCTCTCAAAACTCTTTTCAAATTTTTTCTCAAGAATTCTCTTTTTCCTCTCTAAAGAATTCCTCCCAAAAACTCTCTCAATTCTCTTCTCTTCCACCCCCAAAAAAACTCTCCTTCAATTCTCTTTCACCCCAAAAAACCTCTCTCCATTCTCTCCTACTCCCCAAAAAAAAACTCCCCTTCTCTTCAAGAACTCTTCTTCTTTTATAGGCAAAGTTCTTCATCCTTCATTCTTCATCTTCATCTTCTCTTCTTCACCTTCATTTCTCCATCTTCCATCTTCATCTTCTCTTCTTCATCTTCATCTTCCCTTCTTCATCTTCATCTTCTCTTCTTCACCTTCATTTCTCCATCTTCCATTTTCATCTTCTCTTCTTCACCTTCATTTCTCCATCTTCCATTTTCATCTTCTTTTCTTCACCTTCTCTTCATTATCTTCTCTTCATCATCTTCCTTTCTCCATCTTCTCTTCATCCTCTTCTCTTGGTATCCGCAATGCAGTCCCCGAGGTTCTAGTATTTGCAATACGCTCCCCGAAAAAAATATTTCTTTCAAGCCCAAATATTCTTGGTACGTTTTCACCCCATGCCTAGTCCAGACGCCCGTTGAATTAAGTTTGAATTATATGCCAATGCTATGTGAGATGATTTTTGTTTAGAACTAAAATTAGTTCTAATTTTTATGCAAGAAATAGATTAGTCAAAATTTTAGGTGTCAACAACAAGGTAAGGTGTATGATTTTCTTTTTTTTTTTTTTTGAATTTGCGAAAGCAAAGAATAAGCTTTGAATACCCGAAATCGTGATGCTTTCGGGGAGAAGTATGCGTTGCGGGCTCTCGTGTCTATGTTCAGGAAGGGATCTATGAAGAGTTTGAGAAGAAGCTAGTCGCGAAGGCGAAGGCTTGGTCGGTCGGCGACCCGTTTGACCCGAATGTCCGTCAAGGACCGCAGGTAAGAACGAACACTAGCAGGAAGCAAGAACCAGCTAGATTTTCCAATGGGGCATACGGTTGACAAATAGCTTAACACGAATTATGGTAAAATCCCAGGCCGACAAGAAACAGTTTGAGAAGATACTTTCTTACATTGAGCATGGAAAGAGAGAAGGAGCGACGCTTTTGACCGGCGGCGAGCGTCTGGGCACCGAAGGGTACTACATTCAGCCAACAATCTTCACAAATGTTAAGGTACGCTACCAATCCACAGCACATTCCTTAAAGAACATGCGGCTTTGTTTTGAGAGGAATTGAACTTCTGTCTGTTTTGCGTTCTCGTTTCATCAGGAGGATAACGTGATCGTGAAGGACGAGATTTTCGGACCCGTCATGTCGCTTATGAAATTCAAGTGAGTATGCCTCGCTATTTGTCCCCAAAGCTGCTGCTTACCCGGTTCCGATGCGATTGAGCCACTACTATTTGTAGCTGGAACAAACATAGAGAACTATTATAGTACATTGTGCAGCATTCATCATTTTACGGCGGATTGCAGGACTGTGGAGGAGGTGATCAAGAGGGCAAACGATACGAGGTACGGTCTAGCGGCGGGGGTTCTGACGAAGAACATAGATCTGGCGAACACGGTCTCAAGGTCAATCCGAGCGGGCGTGATCTGGATAAACTGCTACTTTGCGTTCGAGAACGACTGTCCTTACGGTGGCTACAAGATGAGTGGCTTCGGGAGAGACTTCGGCTTGGATGCCCTCCACAAATACCTACAAGTCAAATCTGTTGTGACCCCGATTTACAATTCTCCCTGGCTTTGAGAGAACAATAGAGGGAAAAGTACTTTGCGTCATCCGGTGGCTCAAATAATGTTGTAATTCAGAATTACGAGTTTAGTTTTACAACAGACAGAATTCACACGATGTTAAGGGTTTCTAGCTACGCTTACTGTTGCACCTTCTTGGAGATTTTATGGCTACTTTGATGGTCATTTTCTAGACAAAGTTACAACTTCCGAGGCCGTCCGATTTGCCAACCGTTATTCGGCATTGCAAACACTGCTGCTACGTCAACTGTCGATGGATCTACTTGTTCACGGCGTTGAAACTAACTTTCAGTTAATGAGGTTTGAAACAGCGGACCTCCAATTCGGAGGGTGCCCTCCAACCTTCCTCACACAAACCAACATAACGCATTGAATGGAATTTAATGAGAAAAGTGTGTGCTAACACCCTGAACCAGATTGGAAAAAGAAGAAAGGAAAAAAGAAACGGAGAGAAGGAGAACAAACATGAACTCCGCACTGATCATAGATAAGAATTTTTTTTTTTTAGATCAGTTTATGCAGTAAGTCGGGAATATGCAATCGTCTTTCGAATGAACATACTCTTGAGTTCACGAAGAAAGTCCGGGAATTACTGAATATGGGACATTAGGGTTTTCAAACGGGAACGAGAACAGGAAAGTGGAGGATTCCCTTTAGAAAGCAAAGAGCACCTAGCATAGCGATCGGTCAAAAAGGCACTCTTGACCAATAATATGAACGCACCACCTCATTCGATGGTCAAAGCGAAATTTATGGAGATGCTAAATAGTTCATTTAAATAAACAAAATTAAAGGTGTAATGGCCCCCCAATTCTTAACGTTTAAATACCCGACAACACAAATTAATTTAAGTCGTGCTTTACAAACCCGGCAGCTGGTTTGCATGATTGAGTCGTCCAAGGTACCAAAAGTGTTTAGATGAATGCACCCACAAGTTTCAAAGACAAATTTTCCACAACCAGACATTATAAAATACAAGTCTGGCCTAGCTAGGCCAGTCTCTACACCAGACAGAACGATTTCCAGAAATATCATGATAATGAATGTTTCATTTACAATTTTTAGATGATTAAAAACGAAAGGATGTGCCCATTTTTGTTAGACTGTGGTTCATACTCCCCTTACGACAGGAAAACACGTGAGTTCCGCTCATGAATAGCTATTGTTATATATGCTCTTGTTCTCTTGTAATTGAGTGATGTGACGAGAGATGCAATGCGCTAACTATAGTGGAATCATCTGTGGACGTAGCCTTAATTTAAGGTGAACCAGGATAAAATTTCTCTTTCTCGCTTTATGTTTTACTTCGATTTGATTGTGCGCCGAATCCTAACATTTTTTTCCTTTAACTCTTTCCGGCTAAATACAAAACAAAACTCTCTCGAGCCTATTTATTGTGACTTAAAAACCCAAAATCAACTTTTTCACTCTCCTGTAACGAATTAAAGTATTCTTTCAACTAATAAGAAAACCATGTACTTAAATTTACTTGCCAATATTTGCATAGCGTGAAAGTTTCTGGTCCTAAGATTGAAAAAACATAAATTGAAGTGTGCACTGCAAAGTTTGAAAAAAAGATTAGAAAAATAAAAATCAATCCGAACAGCCCAATTAATTAACAGAAAAAACGCCATTGTATATCCAATCATGTTGCTTAACGTGATTCTTTTGTTACAAAGAGTAAACCCACCTTTTCTCTGTCTTCTAGGTCTTGTATCCTATTGCGGGCCAAGTCTCAATGAAAAGCATAAATAGGTCAGAACGGGAAAAAAAATTATTATTTACCATCCATGCTCCATTTATTTTGAGGAAAATGGTTGATTTAAAATACATTTTTAAATAATCGGCTATATTATTTAAAGTATTTAGTGAATTAATTTTTTATCATCAATAATTTATTTTTAAATATATTCGTGAACGATGAAAATATTTATCTTTCATTTCTTTTACGAGCAATACCACTGCTTTTTTAGAATAATATTTTTCAATTTATTCATTTTTATGAAACAAACAAAGTCTTACTTATAAGTTAGAAAAAAAAAAATTTATTTACCATCCATGCTCCATTTATTTTGAGGAAAATAGTTGATTTAAAATACATTTTTTAAATAATCGGTTATATTATTTAAAGTATTTAGTGAATTAATTTTTTGTCATCAATAATTTATTTTTAAATATATTCGTGAACGATGAAAATATTTATCTTTCATTTCTTTTACGAGCAATACCACTGCTTTTTTAGAATAATATTTTTCAATTTATTCATTTTTATGAAACAAACAAAGTCTTACTTATAAGTTAGAAAAAAAAAATACATGAATTTTCAAATTTGAGGTAAATTTAGAAAGTACCCCCAGCATTGTTAAAACATGGAATATTCCGTTAAATTTCTCTTGAAATTTCGATTTTGACCTCCTTTTTTTTGTCATTGTTTATGGGATATTTTGACACAGGAAAGTAGTATCTAGAAAGCTTTTCCAAAAGGATTGATTGATATTTGAGAAAATGAATTGTAAACATTACATAAGGTGGACGTCCTTCATATAAGGAGGACTCCTTTAGGGAATTAAACACACCATACAATGCCACAAAGAGAATAGTTTTGCCCTCTAAAACGCCTTTTCTACCGAATGAATTGCCGAAAACAACCAATAACTCCTTACCAAAAAAAAATGCCACAAAGAGAATCAAATTAAAACGGAAAGAAAATAAATAAAAATGCTTCAGATGTCTTGCAAATCAAGGAAACACATGATTTTGGGGACAAAAAGATTGTAGCTCTATAAATGGGGCGATACTACTTCAAAGGTCTATTTTTGGCGGTGGGACCACCTTGACTTCCGGTGATCGCGTTTTTCCAGGAACTTATGCATCACTGTTCTACATCATTTTTCCTTTTTGAATCTTCAAGGCAAGAGTACCAAAAAAAGTACTAAACCTATTATTGATATTAATTCAGTCATAAACCTTTCAATTGTACCAATTTAATCTTAAACCTTTTCCCTTTGGTGCCAATTCAATCTATTCGGCCAATTTAGGTTGGAAATTGCTAACTTGGATGTCGGTCATCCTATTTGGCATGTCTAGTGCTGACGTGTACAATGTTTAACAATTTTTAGACCACCAAAGGGAAGCTAATGAATTACTAAGCAAACACTTTGCGCGGACTCTCCCAATCGTACCTTTGGAAATTTAATTTATCTCAATTTAGCCCAAAATACAATATTGTCCTTAAGCTTTTAATTTGTTCAATGTGATCCCTAGACTTTTGTTACATGTTCAATTTAGTCCATGGAGTGTACGATAATGTTCAATATTGACCTTTCATTAATTCAAGTTGAAGGACAAGATTGAACATCTTTATATAATTTAAGAACTAAATTGATCATATACCAAAAGTCTAGGGACCGTATTGAACTGGTACAAAAATTTAGGGACCATAATGAACAAATTAAAAGCTTATGGACGACATTACATATTGGGCTAAAGTTTAGGAACCATATTAAACAAATATAAAGTTTAAGGAATACATTGCACATTCGACCAAAGTTCAAGGAGAATTTGTGTCATTTACCCTTTATCTATTTCTACTGGTCCTATCTTTCACCAAAATTCACCTTCATCCTCCCCTTATTCTTGATGTTGTCATCACATTGAGAGCAACCGCGAAGCCGAAGATCACCCGTCCTTGAGAGGCAATAGCCCAATCTTCTTTCATTACATGTTGTCACAATTTACTTATTTTTACAAAGCCGCGGTTCAAATGCCGGTCGTTTATGATTTCTTGGTGAATGCAGGGCTGAGGATCGGCGGCAAATTGGATTCCATCAAGTTGTCGCTTTTGTCACCGTCTAATGAGAATTTTTCCTAAAAAGAATACTTAATTAACATTACAAAAGTGCACGTGCAAGGCACGCATGCAATAAATGGACCTTTAAAAGATTTTAAAAAAGTTTCCTATTGTGAAAAAATAGGACATAATATGAAAAAATTGAGCACATATATGTGGTAAGAGAAAATTATCTAAAGTTGTATTAGTTTCAGAAAGTAGTTTTTAATATGGAATAGATTAAAATTTTAAAGCTGAACTATGCGAAAGAAAAAAAAAGAATGATTAATTTAGGAGATATTTGTGAAATAAATAGTTATGAATATTTTAAGCATGAGAAAAGTAATTTGACACTTCCTATAGTATCGTTTATTCATAATTCTAAGCTTTTTTTTTTTTTTTTTTTTGCAATTCTGAGTGATTAAAAAGGAATGCATGTAGCAATGTTTTTTTTTTTAACTTTTTGCTGCAGAAAAGGAAAAAAACTAAGCTGAAATATTTCCTAAAAAAACATGGAAATATTTTCCGTTCTTGACAATGCTTAATATATTTCCTTAAATATTAAAAATGGTGAGAAGTTACAATTGAAAAAAAAAACTGTCGATCTGTTATTAATGTAAAAGATTCTGGGCGTAAGAGTGAAAGAAACCTAAGTGTGCACTAAAAATTTTGGAAAGAAAAAGCTAAAACATAAAAGTCAATTCGAATAGGCCAATGTGTATGGCAATATTTCGCTCTAGAAATCAACTTCTAGCCAAAATTGATTTTTCTACTTCTAAAGAGAAGAATTTTTTTTTACTTCTTCAATTGGCCTCTAAATTATTTCCGGAGAAAAAAAAATGCTCCGAAAACACTTTTGGAGCGAAAATTGTACTCCAAAAGTGTTGTCATTAGTAGACAGGGAAACCACCGGCCAATGTCCAATAATGTTATTTTGTGATAGAGAAAAACCAACGATTTCTTTGTCTTCTAGCTATTTTACATTTTTTCTTTTTGTCAAATGACAATGAAAATCATGAATAGGCCGGAAGGAAAGAAAATCGAACCATTTACCATTTGGCGAAAATGAACAAATAGTCCATGAACTTTGACCCATTATGTAATATGGTCAATAACTTTTAATTGGTTCAATGACATCCCCGAACCGTAACTCAATGTACAATGTGGCCTTTGACCTTTTAATCGTTTAATGTGATCTTTGGAACTTTTGACACATATATTCGATTTAGCCTTTAAATTAGATTAAACTATTCAATGTCGTATCCGAATTTTAATTAACTCAAGGATAATGTTGAAAATTTTCATGTAGTTCAGGAATTAAATTGAACATATATCAAAAGTTCGAGGATCGCATCGAATAAATTAAAAGTTCGGGGATCACGTTGCATATTATGTCAAAGTTTATGGACCATTTGCGTCGTTTTCCTACCATTTACATGCCGGCTTGAAAAAACGCATGTAATTTGAAATTTGAAACGAATCTAGCCATTGTCATTGTGACGGGTTAAAACGTGGAATATTCTGTTAAATTTCTCTCGAAGATTTCAGTTTTGCCTTTCTTCTTTTTGGTTGTTAGTGAGATTTTGTTTTCTTTTTTAATCTTCAACTAGCTGTTCTTTAATCATATTAGTGTTCGAACAGGTGCACGGCACATGAATTTATTATGTTGGGCTTCAGATTTTCCACCGGCACTTCTCCTTTCTCGCCCACCATTGTGGACTCCTGTCAGTCTCTGTACACCTCCATGTTGAGTTTTGGCGCCTTCCTTCTTTTCCCAGAGTCCCGCCTTCGATCTCCCTGCACGGACTTTGCCCTTCTTCTCTTTACCTTGACAAGTCAGTCGATCTTCCTTCACCGAACCCTCCCAGCTAGGCATTTTTTTAGAGAAGCGGGGTTCTCTCCTGTGGGTGAATACAGCTGAGAGGATCAGCCCTCTCATGGAATTCGGCGGGAGTCAGGCTCTAATCACCATCCTTGCTTTGATTGTAGGAGGACTGTAAGTGCTCTGATTCAACTCCTGTTCGAGCTCTTGTTCACAGATAACGCAGCAAACAACGAGACTTTGCTCCTGGACATGTTTGATGCAATTCAGCCTGCTTGTTCAATTTACATTCCTATTTTTCAAGTCTCGATCAGGTTAAAAGTTTGTAATTTTTGGCAGGGTTTGGAGACAATTGACGAAATGGAAGAGGAGGGACTCGGAATCAACCTCAAGAACGGACCATGGGCCTGGAAAAGAGAACCAGGCGTTAGGGAGGGACTCAGAGTCAACCTCCAGAACCGATGATGCATCTCGCGAAGAGTACGATGTGTTCCTAAGTTTCCGAGGACCGGATACACGCAATGGATTCACCAGTTGTCTTTACCATCGCTTGAGAGATGTGGGAATCCGCGTCTTCTCCGACAATGAAGAACTCCGAGTCGGTAAAGAAATTGGTGGAGAGCTTCTGAATGCGCTTGACAACTCTCGAATCTACATGCCTATCTTCTCTAAGGGTTATGCTAACAGTTCGTGGTGTCTCCGTGAGGTTGCGCACATGGTGGAATGCACCTCACCATCAGATGAGAAGAAAGAGATACTTCCCATCTTCTATGACGTGGATTCTGACGATGTCAAGCTCAAAACCAAGTTATATAGAAAAGCCATGCCCAAGCACGAGAAGAAGTTTGGCTCCGAGGAATTGAAGCGCTGGGAAAATGCCCGTGTTGAGGTTGCACGTATAAAGGGATGGGATCTTAAAGGCAAAGGGTAAATTTGCTCAACTTTTTATGGTCAATAAGCACAATGTGGAAGAAGGCTCTTGCAGAGGGGACTTTTCCTGCACTTTTACTTTGGAAGAAAACTTTGTGATGCCCAAATTTTCAAACTTATATCAATGTGGCATTACATCAGAAGTTCATGGAATTCTGACTAAGATTGTGGTCGAAAAACTACAAAAGGTAAAGAGGCGTGGGTGGGAAACTTTTTTCAAACCCGCAAAAAACTATGTCAAACCCAACCTGCACTCGAAAATTTCCGGTTCAAATGATTATAGTACTTAATTTGCAATTTGTTTGAGTAGTTGAAATAGCTGAGTTATGTATCTACATGTTGCCTAGAGTCCTGTAGTCTATCAAGTCTTTGAATGAAACGCAATTTTCATGCTTTGCTGCAGCCAAGGAGAACAAATCGAATTGATTGTTGATGAGGTTTCCCGTAAACTTAAGACAAGACAAATAATTGTGACCGAACATTTGGTTGAAGATACTGTTCAGATCGAAGCCATAATGAAGTTGTTAGATGTTGGCTCTGGTGGCGTACGTTTTGTCGGTATCCATGGCATGGGTGGTGTTGGAAAAACAACTCTTGCCAAAGTAATGTTCAACAAACTATCTCTTCACTTTGAGCGTTGTAGTTTTCTTTGCAGATGTTCGAGCATCATCACAACCTCATGATGGACTTATAGAATTGCAGAAAAAGCTCTTATCAGATTTGGCCGGCCATGGGATTGCTAACCAAATTAAAGATGTTGATGGTGGGATCAAGATGATAAAAAAGCATTGAGTAATAAAGAAGTACTCATTATTCTTGATGATCTAGACAAGAAAGAGCAACTCGAAAAACTCGCAGCCGGAAAATCGGATTTGTTTTGTTCTGGTAGCAGAATCATTATCACAACTAGGGATGAAAGCATCCTGATGACTCAAGTGAGCTTATCCAGTAAAGTTGTCCTAAACCAACCTGAAGGAATTTTGCATTATGAAGTTCGTGGAATGAGATTTGATTTAGCACTTCATCTGTTCTATAAGCATGCATTCAGAAGTGACTCTGCTGTAGAAGGATATGATGCTCTTTCAAGAGAAATTGTTCATACAGTGGGCATGCTTCCTTTGGCTGTCGTGGTGATAGGGTCCAACCTTTTCGACTGGGGAAAAGATTTGGGGCATTTCAATAAAAGAGAAATATGGGACGAGACGTTGAGGAAGTTAAAAGAAGGTCCTTTTGAGGATGTCCGAGATACGTTAATGATAAGTTACGAACGATTAGAGGATATGCTCCAAGAGGTATTTTTGGATATAGCTTGCTTTTTCATCAATACCGACAAAACATATCCGGTTATCATGTGGAAGGATTGTGGGTACTTTCCCAGCATTGCAATGAGGGTTCTCTCTCAAAGGTCCTTGATCAAGATTAGAGATGACAACAGGTTTTGGATGCATGACCAAGTTCGAGATTTTGGAAGGTACATTGTTCTTCGAGTATATCCTCGCAAGTTTTGTAGGGTGTGGATTCGTGAGGATGCCCTGAAACTGCTGGAGGGAAGAAAGGTAAACTGGAGCTGCATATGTTCTTTCCCATTTAGAGAAGCAATTTTGTTAAAATATGCATCCAATAGATAGCTTTGTTTACCGCCGCTTTTGTCTTGCGGTTGTTACATCTCTCCGTCAAACCTTCACGTCAAAGATCTCAAAGTTTGAAGAGAGACCCAAAAGACGTTGCCTGACAATTGGCTTTCTAAGTAGCTTTCTTGAAATTTTGAGAAAACAGAGAACAGTTTATGTTGCATGTTCAATGTTGAGCCTGTGATATGCAGAGAAATGAAGATGTGGTAGCACTGAGCCTGACTTCCGATGGCTGCAGCCACGGCATTGCATCTGAAGAACTAGCTGCTCTACCAAATCTAAGGTTCCTTCAAGTGAAAGGCATTGATATGCTTGGCAACTTTGGCAATCTTCTTTCGGAATTAAGATGGCTTTCTTGGGAAATTAAGCAAAATGAATTTTACGCGGAGAGTTTTCATTTTGCTAATTTGGTTGTGCTAAACCTTTCAAGGAGCGATATCGAAGATGACTGGGGTGGGTGGAGCCAAATCCAGGTACGATATGTCCTACTCTATCACCTTCTATCCATGTCTATGGATCATTCAATGCACGTTATACATAGCTTGCGTGATCCCCTGATCTAAAACATTCTGTGTAAGTCTAACATCTAGAGTCGACTATAACCAGCTAAACACATTTGGAAAGAAAGGAGAGGAAGCTATAGAATCACACGACAACCCAGTAAATGATATAACGAGTGGCATACCATTGTTGTTCTGTATCTCATTCATTCCCTACAGACTGCTTTAGCAATCGAGCCACATATAAATATGATATGCTTAAAATCTGTACTACCAAGAATCATTAGCTGTGCTCCCCAGTCCATAGTATTATCCAAGCATCCATCATCACCTTGGTTTGAGGAATTCAAGATTTACCTACATTGGAGTTTGAACTAGGGATGCTTTGTGGCTTGTTGTAGTCGCTTTTCTGATAGCTATTTGTTAAAATATTATCCTACTTTACTTGACAACGGGTCTTATATGATTTTTAAATTCACGTGATCTCCTTCTATCTATTAGCTTAAGCTTTTGGATTTGAATTTCTATTATGGAGTTAGAGCCAATTCTACTCCTTCCGTGTATGTGCGTCTACCCCCATAGAACTCGCTCTACATCATGAAGATGCACGAGTGAGGGATATATAAAAGTGTCCGATTCTCATATATTGATAGACTCGAAATAGAGTTCCATGTGTGCATTGTAAATCTGAATGACAGGTGAGTGGTAAAATTGGAAATATCGTTGATAAGTAAGAACTGATTGGCAACTTTCGAGTTCGATAAACTGTCGAAGAAATAACAATTTTTCCCATCATGAAACCTAATAGCAGATCACCAATTGTTTTTGAGTATTCCGAGTGACCCCTTTCAGTAGTTAGTAGATTACAATTTGTGCAGATACTTTACGAATAGTGTCATTTAACTGTTGTAACTTACAAACAAAATACTATGTATCGTGGTAAATGGTCAGTAGATTATGGCCATCGCTTCAGTTTTACTGAGTACCAAGTTTAATTTATTAGCAGCATACAAATAAAATAATTTACTTATCAGGTTGAAATATCCTTGGAGACCATGAACAGTCGTTCGCTTTGACAAACGAACGTGTATTTCAGCTAGTAGACTACGAATTGCTGCGGGTATTGGTTAAAGGTTCTAAGTTATGAAGAGACCTATTCTTTTACAATGAATTCATAGCATGTTGTCAGCTTTATTTTGATTTTGCAAGTACCAACGCTTATGGGTCGTCAAAAGACTAATGAAAGAATCGATTTACCGGGCTCGTCCTAGTAGATTATAAGCAGCCTTTCGTTTTCTATGAATGAACATTTTTTTTTTTCAATTTTAGAGTATGAATTAATTGCTCATATACTTCGCTAGTAGTACCGGTTACCAGTGATATTTCACGACCAAACCAACTGTTTTATCAAATAAATCTCTAGTAATTAGAAGCAACCTAGTCGCACCATTTGCAATTAAATGTTTGAGTATATTGTATTATAAAAATGAGAACAATTACTTATGTTAACGATATAGATTGATTGATGTGTTTCATTCTTTTTAATTCCACGTTTTTCTTTGCGGATGACAAAAAAATTAAAAGTTCTAGATTTAACAGATTGCCCAAAGTTGAGGAGGACACCCGACTTCTCTAATTTCACATCTTTGGAGACGTTAACACTTGCTCGGTGTTCCAACTTAATCACTATTCACCCCTCCATTTCTAAACTTCAACTCCTAGAGACTTTGAATATCAAAGGGTGTAGTTCTCTTGGGGAGTTGCTGAAGAAGTCGGTTCCCTACAATCATTAAAGCAGATTGTCATGCCCCAAAATTTTCGACTCTTGAAGCTTCCAGAGAGATTTGGGAATTTGGAATCTTTGTCGAGTTTTAAATTAAATGAGCATCCTAAAATCCGCCAACTCCCAGACTCATTTGGAGGGCTGGCGAGTCTTACATGCTTAAGTTTACGCGGGTGCGTGGGCATAAAGGAACTTCCAAGCTCAATTGGGGAGCTAAAAACGTTGATAGAGTTGGATGTATCAGCGACAGGCTTAGTTCAACTACCTGATTCTATCGGAAACTTAAAGAAACTAAGGGTGTTGATTTTACGTGGAACTAAGATAAAGGAGTTTCCTTGTACAATTGGAGGACTGGAGATGCTTGAAGGTTTATATGCCCAGCGATCTTGGGATCCGACAGATAAAAACTTGGAAGAAATTGGGAAGCTAATCCATTTGAAGACATTGAACTTAGCATTTACTAGTGTTTCTAGATTGCCTCCGGAGATAAGTCGTCTCCATCTCCAAAAGCTTGAAGTGGGTTCGATTGAGCTTCAACAAGTGCCGGCTCTTCCATCAAGTTTGAAATTCCTGGCTGTTCAAGCTCCGGACTTCTCTCTTGTCCCTCACCCCTCAAGCATCACTGATTTAGAACATCTGGAATTACAAAGATTCAGCAATTCGACAAATATACCTCGCTACACTTGGCGGGACTATCATTCCAAACTTGAAGCAACTTCGATGAGAGAGCAACCGTCCTATCAACTTCCATCTCATTTGTCGACCTTGAAACTCAGGGGTATTAGTCCACTGCCACAATTTTCCAACTTGTTAAATTTGACAGTTCTGCATGTAATTGACTGTGCAATATCACACTTACCTGTCAATTCAGGCCTAACACATCTGAGGGAACTGTTCATACGTAGATGTCAATCCCTTGAGAAAATACCTGGTTTATCACTCTTAAGGTGTCTAGAGCGCTTGGAACTGAAGGGCTTGAATAAGCTAGTTGAGATTCAAGGTTTATCGGAACTAGAATCCTTGCAATACCTCCTTCTTTCCAATTGTGGTTTAATAGGACAATTACCCAACTTGGCTAAGTTGGGTAAGCTACAACATCTAGAGCTAGAAGCGTGTCCAAATTTAAGAGCCATCGAGGGCATCGAGGGCTTAGAAAGCTGGGTGTTGGATAGTCGTGGCCGCACTATCCTGGAAAGATTATTGGATGTCTCGAGATCGATTTGGCTTTCCCACAGATTACCAATGTACGATGTGTTCCTGTGTTTTAAGGGACTGGAAATTCGTTTAAGCATTGTCAATTTCCTTCACTATTGGATGTTACAAGATCGAGTTTCTGTTTATAGTGATCAGGATGATTTGAGGTCCAACGAAGGGATTGGGGAAGAGACTCTACGGGCACTTGGCAACTCCAATATTTACATACCCATCTTTTCTAGAAACTACGCTTCTAGTCATTGTTGTCTCTGCGAGCTTGCCCACATGGTAAAATGCATGTCAGAATCAAAGGGGAAAAGAAGAATCCTCCCCATGTTCTACGATGTGGAGATTGATGACGTTAAGCTCAAAACTGATTTATATAAAAGCGACCTGGACAAGCACCGGATGAACTTCGACAACAACGAAGTGAAGTCATGGGAAGAGGCCCTAATTCAGGTTGCAGCAATGAAGGGTTTCGTCTTGAAAAATACCAGGTAATTCTGCTATTTCGCTGCTAAATCATGAGATAAAACAGTCATTGAATTGAACTTTCCCAACACAGAGAGTTTCAAAGTTCTGCAATGCAACCCTTTTGCATTCAAATAATTGTCCACTCGAGCAAATTCAATCCTATAGAATAAGAATTAGATCATTCTAGTTTGTGATATCCGGTACTGGTACAACTGCACATATTCTTCTGTCTACTCTCTTGTTTTGCTCTTCTTTTGTATTCTGATTTAAAAGATCTTTGGGTCAGTGTGGTTTGAGAAATCAAATCAACAATCAGATCGTCATATTAACATCCTTTAAATTTCTGTCTGTCCAACTAAAATGTACTGTCCTTCAATTGTGCGTTGCTGCAGCTACGAAGAAGTCCTTCAATCCATTATTGCAGAGGTTTTTAGAGCAAGGAAATTGTTCAACGCTGACTCCTGAAGTCTTCTTTTGGTTAATGTAAGGAAATTTTCCCCAACTGCATTCTGTTCCTATGTCATTCTTGCCGCTTTGGCTTAAGAGATATTGCTATTGGGTTTATCCCAAATCGATTGTGCAAGGATCTAGTGGTCAGTTTATAAGTATGAGGGAAAAAATCAATCTTTCAGCTTGCTTTTGGTATGAGATAGCCCAAGATCACTCAACACTAATATTAGAGTCAAGGTGACCAACAAATCTGGACCCAATAATCATATAGGAGAGAGCTTTCAATCTTGAAGTAACCTGAGCTTTCAATCTTGAAGTAACTTTTTGGTTCACCACACTTGACTCTAAAATGCTTGAATAGGCTAGTTGAGATTCAAGGTTTACCGGGTCTGGAATATTTCCTTTTGCTTTTAGGCTTGTTTCCATTTTCTTTTTCCAACGTGTCCCTCACATGATGCCACATCATTGCCACTTGTCCAAGAAAACTTTGACAATGCGATGCTTGCCGCCAAGCAAGACGGCAATCTTTGAGGGAAAGGATATGCAGCACACTAGTACAAGGTAGGAGTTTTTGGTATAAAAAAAAAAAGCTGTAGTTGGTTCACATTGGTATACTTTGAGGTTTTTGATAGCATTTTCTGTAAAGTCTATGAAAGATTAAGAAAATAAGTCAATATGAAATGTTTTCATACGAGACAAATACCTTATTTTTGTTGAAGATAGAAACATTATTTTGTTGGCTCATTTTCTTAAGCAATACAAACAACAGAAAATGAGAAAAGTATTTTTCAATTGCTGATATACGGAGAAACAAGTGGGATATAAAAAGACAATATAATAGTAGAAACACTCTATAGGTCAACAATGCTAACTAGAACAGAATCCAAGAACTAATGAAGTAAAGGGAAACATTACGTTAACAGAACAGAAGTTCAAATCTTTTTAGATATTCAAGGGAAACACTGAAAATGACCATAGAGTCGGAGAAGCACATTTTATTATATGTAGTAAAGATGCAGATATTTATAATGCTTTGCAGATGATTTTTCTTATGACAAATTAAAGTAGATTAATGTTGTTTTTGTTAGAACAGCACTAGAAATAGCTTGTGAGAATATGCCCTAGTTTCTCAAGATCTTACCTTTTGTTAGGAGCGCGTAGTATAAATGTGATACATTCATTCAAGGTGATAATCAAGAGAGAGCTCAAGTTCGAGTCTGTCTCCTTTGGAGTACTTATTGATAGAATGTGAAATTCTTACTACATTATGCAAAGGAAATGTTTGGTTGATTTTTTCTTTTTTGTCTTCAATATTCAACTGAGCACCATAGAAATGATGAACCAATCGAGATAGTAAATTAGAAATCTTTATCTATTTGAGAAGGAGGGAATTCTGGATGACGTTTGGGCTCTTTTTTGTTTCGCGAAAAATGACTGAGTTGAAAGACACTTTTCTAAAAATAATTGCTTGGATCGCTTACAAAAATGATTGTACGGAAACTTTTGTTTTTTATTGTCTATGAAAATATTTGCACATAAATTATTATAAAAAATAATAACATTTTTTATTGACTAATTAGTTCAGGTGATATGAGCGATCATTCTACATGAAAGTATCTTCCAAATGGGCCATTTTTCGCGAAACAAAGATGACATTAATTTGTAAAAGTTCTCTAATACACATCTTTAATATGCAAGCCAAAGAAACGAGATCAATTAATGATCAAGTAGATTGCCGAGAATAATGTCTTTTCACTTTTCCTTTTTAGTTGATCATTCCACATGGTGACACGATTCGTCACATACGCTTAAATTTCTCTTGATAAACATTTCTTATACGATCGTTGTCTAGAGTGGTGGGAGACGATTTAAGTTTTGTTTCGATGATTCGATGATCTTATGGTGACTGCCCTCGCTACCTCAATACCGATAAGGGATAAGTGCACTTGGAAGTTTTAAACCACGTCACGAAAGTGCAATTGGGTCCTAAGACTTTTAAAAAGTGCAATTTAGTACTAAAACTTGTTAAGTCGGTGCAATCGAATTCTTCTATTAACTTTGTCCAACTTGATAAACGGAAAATGAGGACAAATGTTAGGACTTGATTGCGCAAACTAAAAAAATTTTAGGATTTGATTGCACTTCCCGAAAGTTTTAGGACTCAATTGTACTTTCGCAATAAATTTTAGGATTTGATTGCGCTGTTTGAAAGTTTTAAAACTCGATTGTACTTTGACGGTAAGTTTTAGGCCTTGCAGTGTATTTATTCATACTAATAATACAAAGACTACGTACTTTCGAGAATATTAAAAAAAATTATCCAAGAGCGAACAAATATCGTGATTCTGTGAATGCTCATTGTACGAAATTTTTAATTGACGAGTCATTTTTCGCAAAACCCACAATCCGACGAAACGGGCCGCCAGTACTACAATAGCGAATTCAATTATTGGTCTGCGAATCTGTAAATCTAAAGAGCATGCCGCAACCAAAGGATGGTCCCCACCATCTTTATCATTGCTAGTTTTCATTTTGAGATTAACAAAGAAGAATTTTCATTAGGATTCTTGATGGTTTTTCGGTGTTAGAATGGACATAAAAATATATATACGGACAAGTTGTAATGACAAACTTTTGAATTTGGTGTCACCCCTCATATTTACGTAAATATCCTTAATCTCCGTACCCGTTACTATTTTATTACAATTTTTATCCTAAAAAATCCTAAATTTATTGTACAACAGGCAATTTAGTTTCAAACTTTTCGCCTAAAGACACTAGATGTGCCAATAGTTTAATAAAGATCTCACTTTTGTGCCAAAATTTTTTGCCGGCTTACTTAAATGCCAAATCGGATAAAAAGCGACTACTTAAGTGTTTTCAGCGATGAATTTTGATAGATTTATAATAAAATTTTTAATTGGACATGTCATCTTTATATTAAAAGCAAGTCCACATGGACTTCCTAAAGGACGGCGCACGCACGAATTATGGGAGCATGGGTCGAGCGATCTTGTCCATGCCTCTCTCTCCTCTAATTTCCTGCCCCTCTCCCCCGTCTCCTCTGCCAGGTGCCTCATCAGATTATCATCACACGACGATGCTAGCAAGGCTCAAGCTCAGGCCCGTGTGTTACTGTCGCTACCGCCGTCGTCGTGCCAGCGACCGGTGATTCAGCGCATGACGCACATGATCTTTCTCGAGAGGCTGAGGATGAGGCACCTGAAGGATGCCCCAAAGCCACGATAAAGTAAACTTCCGGAAAGCAAAAGCAGGAGGGACATGATGAGGGTTGTGAGATAGATGGCGATTGATGTCCCCGCTGATATTCAGTCCCTAGGGATTCCTGCCGTTTCTTAGGGGAAGACTGTGGTTTTGAGGGAAAATTGAATTAGGGTTTTGAATTTGGAAAAATTCAAATTAGGGTTTTACATTTTGAGGCAAAACATGCAGATGATGTCATTTAGGGGTATGCTAATTAGGTATGCCGGCGAGCCACGTAGGTCGAGGAAATTAACAAAATATGGTCTCGTTGGATTTCCGGCAACTCAATTAGCGTTGGCACGTAAGTGGGTTTTTTTTTTTTCAAGTGGCATTTAAGTGACTCAACAAAAAAAATTACACCCAAGTGAGCATCGTACAAAAATTTTGGTACTTTTAGAGCATGTATGGTAACCATTTTGATTCAATGATTCTATTCCCCAAAACAAAAAAAACATGATATTCATGTTTGGTAACGTAAATGATTCGATTCGATTACTGTTCCCGATGACTTTTTAGAGAAAAAATAAGAAAAAAAAGTTGGTTATGGAAAAAGAACCACTTTTGAGAATTACAAAACAGAATGAAATCTTATATTTCTCACTTTTCCATTTCAGTTCTCTCAAATTTCCCCGCGACCTAAAATAGAACGAGGTCTCATTTTCAAAGAAAAATATATAAAATATAAAATATAAAAACTTTGAAAAAAATTGAAAAAAATCTAAAATTTCAGAAAAATTTCAGAAAATCCCTAAAGATAGAAGAAGCTTAGATTATGCTAGTGACCTCATTTTTATAAATTTGGGCCTATATTTTCTAGATTTTTTAGATTTCACATATTTTGTTCTTTTTAGAAAATCATAAACACCTTTGCAATTAAACTTGAACCACATTTCTCTAAGCCCTTAAGGCTTCATTAGGGATTTTATGATGCGATTTATCAATGCCATGATTTCTTAATTGCGCACTTGATTTCATTGATTGTGATTTTCCTAGGTTTATGTACTTTAGATTTAGTCTAGTTTAGAAAATTTTGGAAAAAGACAAAAATAACTATCGTGAACACTTAGCAAGCTTTCGTTCTTAAGTTTTCGATGAATTAAGACTGAGATTTGATTTTCGAAAATCAAGAATGCACGCCAATGCGGGGGTAGTACAGTGCATTTTCCTTGCGAAATGAGAGTATCACTCGTGTTGGTTGACCGCTCGCTCAAAAGAGTTCAATGAAACCCCACAATAAATGGCGAAAATGACTCTTGATGATTCTTTATATTTATTTTTATATTTCAATATGCAATATGTTATATAAGAGAATCCATATGAATTAATCTTCAATTAATTTTGCAATGTATGATGAAATTTCACAAAGTAACTATGTAATTATTTACTTAAATGATAAAAAAATTGGGAAGAATAATTGTTCCCAAGAATAGAAATTTTGTGCAAGTGATCAAATGCATTTTTACTCCAAGAACATAAATTTTGGGCAAGTAAACCAAACACGTTTTGACTCTCCGAAACACATCTAGAGAATAGAATTTGAAAATTTTATTTTAATTAGAACCACTTTTTGGGATCGGAATGGCTACCATGCAAGCCCCTAGTGTCCTTATCTCTTATTTTTTTAGTTTGACCAATTTAGTTCTCAACCTTTTAGCGATTTTTCAATATGTCTTTTGATTAATTTTGGTCCAAATTTTCTTTTTTGGTCAAGCCTGGCAACCAAATGAAAGAAAATAGGAAAAAACGAAAAAGAAAAAGGACGGGAAAAAATTAAGAAAATTCAAAAAACTGAAAAAAAAAAGGGGGGTGGGGGGCCTTCAACCATCCCACGTAGGATAATTAGAGTTTACATAAGCAATTTTCGAAAAACTTTGGCTGGAATAGGCTAGGTTGAAATATTGTTAAAAAGTTCCATAATAAATTGACTAAATTGAAAAGTTTAAGACTGAATTGATCGCCATATTAAATGTTTAGAATTTTTTAGACAATTATCACTTATTTTGCTAGAATGAATTATTGTAAATATGATAATCATCAATAATGCTTGAATGCACTTATCCATCAACTCACGCCACAAATGCACTAATCACCCAAGCTACTTCGGCAAGGGCATATTGACTCCCACCTCTTACTTCATGGTGTCTTTTGGTGATCTCCAAATTTTAATCTCACCATGATAAAACGCCCTATGATTCGCTCGTTGCTCAATTTGATTGTTCTCGTTCACATGAATATTTTTCCGGACATCGATATCGATCACAAACTTTAAAGCGCACGAAGAAAATCGCGAGTACTTGAAATTCAATTTGTATTCTAGATCAATTGTCACACGTATGCATCCTTCAAGCGACTGAAGCGCATTTTCTTTTCCAATTTTCAAAACCCAATAAAATGCAAAGGAGGAGTTAGATTTCATCGGTGGAACACTCAAAGGCGGGTGTTCCCGATGGAGTGATCAATGTCATAACCGGTTTTGGACCGACGGCCGTTGCGGCGATAAGCGATCATATGGACATTGATATGGTGCGATCCCAAGTTCTTTCTTTCATGAAAATTTGATGCGCTTATGAGTTTTCAGTTTGGAGTAATGCGACTTGCAAAACCTCACTTCAGGTCAGTTTTACGGGATCTACGGAAGTAGGACGCGTGGTAATGCAGGCTGCGGCGACAAGCAACTTGAAACAAGTGTCCCTCGACATGGGGAAATCGCCTCTCATAGTCTTTGATGATGCCGATTTAGATACCGCTACTGATCTTGCTCTGACTGGTATCCTCTTTAACAAGGTAAGGTGTCTGAATTTTTTTTTTTTTGTTTGGAGTTTGCGAAAACAAAGAATAAACTCCGAACACCCGACATCATGATGGTTTCTTGATTGAACCCTCTGTTTCAGGGAGAAATATGTGTCGCGGGCTCTCGTGTCTATGTTCAGGAAGGGATCTATGAAGAGTTCGAGAAGAAGCTAGTGGCGAAGGCGAAGACTTGGTCGGTCGGCGACCCGTTTGATCCGAATGTCCGTCAAGGACCGCAGGTAAGAACGAACCCTAGCATGAAGCAAGAATCGGCTAGATTGTCCGATAAAGCATATGGTAGACAATTAGCCTGACACTTATTGTGGTAAATCCCAGGTCAATAAGAAACAGTTTGAGAAGATACTTTCTTACATCGAGCATGGGAAGAGAGAAGGAGCCACGCTTTTGACCGGGGGCGAGCGTATGGGCACCGAAGGGTATTACATTCAGCCGACAATTTTCACGAATGTTAAGGTACACTATCAATCCACAGCACATTCCTTAGAGAACATGCGGCTTTGCTTTGAGAGGAACTAAACTTCTGTCTATTTTGCATTATCCTTGAACTCTCTTGTTCCGTCAGGAGGACAACATGATCGTGAAGGACGAGATTTTCGGCCCCGTCATGTCGCTCATGAAATTCAAGTGAGTACGCCCCGCTGTTGGTCTCCAAAGCTATCGGTTCGATGCAATCGAGCCACTACTCTTTGTAGCTGGAACAAACATAGAGAACTATTATAGTACATTGTGCAACATTCATCATTTTACGGAGGAATGCAGGACCGTGGAGGAGGCAATCAAGAGGGCCAACGACACGAGGTACGGTCTAGCGGCGGGGATTCTGACGAAGAACATAGATCTGGCGAACACGGTCTCGAGGTCAATCCGAGCTGGCGTCATCTGGATAAACTGCTACTTTGCATTCGACAACGACTGTCCTTATGGTGGCTACAAGATGAGCGGCTTCGGGAGAGATCTCGGTTTGGATGCCCTCCACAAATACCTACATGTTAAATCCGTTGTGACCCCGATTTATAACTCTCCCTGGCTTTGAGAGAGAATTTTTCTGGGACAAGAACTTTGCATCACATGGTGGCTCAAACAATGTGTAATTCAGAATTATAAGGTATAATTACAAGAAACAGAATGCGGACCATTTTGGCAGACAGATGATGTTAACAGTTTCATGCTACAAAAGGGGCAGCTGTTGTGTGCAATTTCTGTGTTTTCTATCGTCAAGAGTTTTCCTGTACTTTTTCACCCAAAAAGTAAAAAGTAAGGGGTTCTGCCTTGATCTAGGATGGGAAACTACTTGGCTTGAAAATGGAAGAAAATCAAGAGGAAGTCCTGGAATTTTGAGGTGCAGGAATAATATATCAATAGGAAACAAGATAAAAGGTAAATAATAAATTGGTGAAGTTTTTTTTTTTTTTTCAAAAGGCCTCAAATAGACCTTTGTTTCAAATGGAGCCCGAAGTGCTCAAATTATTTAAAAAAAAAGGCATCGTTGAACAGCATTTTTGTCCTTTTTTTAGTTTTTTATTCTTTTCTATTATTCTTTTTCATTTCATTTCTTTTCTTTTTCTTCTTCTTTTTCTTTTTCTTTTTCTCCCCTCCCCTCCCGAGCCATCACCGGCCTCGGGCGAGGGCCACCCTCGCTCGAGCCGACGTTGGGCTACCTTCGCCCGGGTTGGCATCGGGCAAGGGCGAGGACACCCCTCGCCTAGGTGGACGAGGATAATCCTCACCGGGGCGATGGCGGCCCTCGCTTTGAGGCCGGCGCGAGGCAGCCCCTCGCCCGACATCGGCGCAAGGGTAGCCCTCGCCCGACGTGGGCCCAAGTGAGGGTGGCCTGAGGTCGGTGATTGCCTAGGGAGGGGAGGGAGAAAAAAAAAAAAGAAAAAAGAAAAGAAAAGAAAAGGCAAAAAGAAAAAAATAGAAATGACAAAAAGAATAGAAAAAGAATTAAAAAATCAAAAAATGAAAGGACGAAAATGCCCTTCAACAGGTCCTTATTTGAAATAAGGTCCACTTCATGTTCTTATTTCGAGAAAATTAAGATAATTGAGATCCTTATTTAAAATTTTTCCTCGTAAATTTAATTGACCGCATTTGGGAATCTCCAAGATTTTAGGCATGTTTTTCGTTCGTTAATCATCATTTTAAAGAGCTACTAATAGGACCTTGGATTCGGCAGAAAAAGCACATTTATCCGGCTCCCTCCTCTCCACATGGCTTTATTCTATACCTAAACCCCTATGTGTTGATGTTGAAAACTTTGGTTTATTTTATGTTTCAAAGTAACGAAAGTCTATTTTCCGACCAAAAAAGAATAGTCATTTAACATTGGAATCGACAGATCCTCCTTGTCCTCTAATTTCAACACATAATTGTAATTTGCGGTCTACTGGCAATAGTCCTTGTCACTAATTCCTCAAATCGATTTCCTTGTTTGTTGATGACTTAACGGACTACACGATTCCACCTCACCTAGGGCTGGCTATATGGCCCATGGCGACTAGCCAAAGAAGAAGGAAAAAGATAAAGATAAAGATAAGATAAGATAAAAAAGATGATAGAAATTTATTTATTTTTTTGAAAAAAATGAAAATGAAAAATAAAAATAAATTAAAATAATGAAGTGGAGTGCATGGAGAAGTATGTACTTGATCTAGTGAAAGAAAGAGAAGGGAAAATTATTTTCTTCTTTCAAAAAGAGGAAAATATTTTCTTCACTTTTGAATGTATTTGCATTGACTAGTTTATTTTTTGTGAACCAAGCGTTAGAAAATCTAAAAAATATTTTCTTGAAAGTTGTTTTAAGTGAAACAAATGAAACCTTAGTGCAATGTGATTTCTAGATCATGCTCGTCACTTCGTGAGTGAAGCAATATCAAATCTATATGGACTAGATGATTTCCATGCACCCATGGGATTGGTTGACCATTTTGGCTCAGGATATATGAAAAGGCCATCTTGAAGCTTACCTGCTCTCACAAGCGAGCTGGAATGAAAACGACGAGATCATTTTCTATGGCTCGGTTTGTTTTGCGGTGAAGAAATGATTTGAAAAATATTTTTCTAAAATTAATCGCTACTTCGCTTACAAAAATGAATGAATGATATTTTTTTCATTGTCCTTGGAAATGCTTATGCATAAATTGTTGTCGATAATAGATTTTTTTCATTGGCTAATTATTTTAAGAAATATAAGCAATCGTTTTTTTAAAAAAATATTTTCTAAATCATTTAGGGCGCACATGGGAACACTTCTACTTCAAAAATCAACTTTTGGCTAGAAATTGATTTTTCTACCTATACTCGAAGCGGGTTGATTTTTCTATTTCTCTCTCTAGGAGTTGATTTTTGATCGAGAAATTCGTTTGGTAACGGTTGAAAATTTCTACTTCGAAATATTATTAACACAAAATATTGGATGAAATATTATTGTCGTAGCCAAAAAAATTGCTATTTCATTTTTAAACTTTTTAAATTTCTTTAAAAAATAATTTTTATTTTTGAAAAATATTATTTACTTTTTAAAAATAAAAAAGTATTATTTATTTTTTACTTGGCGGCGGAGAAGGCAACTCAGTAGCGCGCCGGTGGCTCAAAGGTTGGCAATGGTGATCAACTGTTGGTGGTGGCCGCGGTGGGCGTGGTTGGCGGTTCGCAGAGGGCGACAAAGGGCGGCGCCGGTGAAGATCGGCGGTGGGCGGTGGTGGCATTGGTCGGCGGGTGGCAATGGTCACGAGCGGCGGCTCACGGAGGTCGACGGTGGACCGTGGTTGGCGGCGGGGTGCGATCGATGGGTGGTGGCAATAGGCAATGGTCGGTGGAGGTTCAGGTGGGCAACGACAGAGCGATGATCGATGGTTGGCGAAGAGGCGGTGGTCAACGGTGAGCAATGGCGGAGGTTAGCGGTGGCGGAGGTTAGCGGTGGCGGATGTGGTAAAAAAAAGAGTGAGGGTATAATGAAAAGAAGATGAAGCGAGAAGTACTTCTTGAGTTAAGAAGTAATTCTTTTTAACTTCTCAAATTGGAGAAAAAACTTCGGAAGTGAAAATTCACTTGAAGTAAAAAATTTTATCAAACAGATTTTGTTTCGGAAGTTACATTACCAAATGGATTTTCACTCCAAAAGCACTTTTAAAGTAGAAATTCGCTTTCGAAGTGTTGCCATGCATTCTTATTTTCCGCAGCGCACCTTATTTTCCGTGGAAAACAAAAGGAGCAAGCATGAGTTTTTTATTGGAGGAAATTCCTCCAATTGGTTGTAATCCTCCCCGATGCAATGAGGGAAAATATTAGCCCATTTTTCAATACTTGAGTTCCTAACTAGGATGTGAAATAGCGAAACATATATGGTGCAAATACAAGAAAGTACAGTGAGATTGCAAAAATCATCACATAGATAAATTAAATAATTGGGGAATGAATAAACTTTAATATTATTTGAAAATCCAACCCAAAAACTTAAATCGATAGATATACAGAGATCACATGAATATAAAAGTATTTATGACCGTTGTCAGTGATGTGTGACAAATACTTCAACAAACGACATTTAGGTCCCGATGTCCATATCGATTGAATTATGACCATAGTTGGTTGGATAGACTCAATGGGAAAATTACCAAAAAAGTCCTAAACCTATTATAATTATGCCGATTCACAATTATTTTTTTGGTCGATTCAATCCTAAACCTTTTGTAATTGTACGGTTCACCCAATCCGATTTAATTTTGGGTGACCGACGCTAACATAGATGCCGGCCTGCCAACGATATAATATTTTTTTATTTTTTTATTTTTATTTGTATTTTTTTATTTTCCATTTTTTTTAACTTCCCCTTCTCAGCCCACCCAGATCCATACTCTCTCTCCTCCTCCTCTCTCTCTCTCTCCTTTGCTTCTTCTTTATGACCTTCCATGTACAGTCAGCGACGCTTTCGTGCATAGCGACTACCCAAGCCTTGGCCCCAGCTACTCCAATGGCTCCGATTAGCCGATCCTCTCTCTTCCCCCGACAGAACCCTGACTCTCGTCGACGTCGACGTTGCTGACCAGAGATGCCCCAAGGCCTGCCACAGCCTCACGATGAACTCTCTCTCGCTCGATTACAACTCCGCCGACGTCAATCTTACCTTTTTCTTCAACTCTAGTGCTCCTCTTGCTGAGCCTCTCCTGGCAATGGCGAGGTCGGCTGGGCGAGGCTCGACCTTGCCAGATTTGGGTTGGTGAGGCGATCCTCGCCCGGCCGTTGATGCTCGGTCTCGCAGGCCCCTAGCAAGGCCGGCCTTTCCTCTGGTCGGTCGCCGAGGTCTGGCGACCGGCTGGAGGAAGAAGATGGAAGGGTAAGAAGAGGACGCCATGAAAGCTCACGAAGAATAAGATGAGGAGGGAGAGAGAAGGAGAGATAGAGTCCAGATCTGGGTGGGTTGGAAAGGGAAAAGTAAAATAGGAAGAAAATAAAAATTAAAAATTAAAAATTTTCAAAAAAAATAAAAAAATAAAATATTATTAAAATATAATGACGCTGGCCTAGCGTCCACGCTAGCGCTAACCTACCAAAATTCATTGGATGAACTTAACTAAAGACAACTGTAAAAGATTTATGATCGATCATCGAAAAAAATTAGAACTGAATCGGTAATTTTTTCTAGACTCAATAGATAAAATATGAAAATATTTAAGAATTAATTAGTATAATTAAAAGATTTAAGACTGAATTATCAAAAAAAGTAATAGATTTATAATTTTTTGGAAAATATTCTCCGCCGGAGAGTCTTCGAGCGAAAGGGAGTGATGATTGAGACCTGAAAGGCATGTTTGTCCGTTTCTAATAGCTTTGGGGTTTTTTAATACACGTGGATGCGCAAATTACTAAGAAAAGACTGCCTAGCTTCCATGATTATAATAAAACTAGCGCGTCATCCCTCTGGACGCTCCGGAAGAAAACTAGCAATGTCTTGCACATGAGCTTTGAGCCATAAGTATCAATCAATTAAATTGGTTCGTTCACGTCAGATTGTATGTGTCTTCTCACCAATTATGTTGCACATCGAAGATCTTAAAACTCTTAACCTCGTCGATCGATCGAGGGGTCTCATGTGATTACACGTTTTCATGTTATATGTCCTCGGCTTAAGTACCGCCGTTGCGAATTACTAGCCCTTATCTAATGCCATTCAACGAGCATCTTTTTGTATCGCGGCTAATCTTTCGCCTCGTCACCTTTAATCAGCGGATAAAGAGAAATTTGTTTTAAAAGTCCTAAACCTATCGTACGGTGGCATTGTTCAATCGTAAACCTTTCAATTGTCTCAACCGAATCCTTAACCTTTTGAGGACTTGCCGGTTCAATTAAGTCATAAATATTTTAACCGTGCCACTGAGTTCTCTCTTTTGACGATTTATTAATTTAGTAAACATTTTCACGATTTGCCGATATATGACTAAAATGGCACAATTGAAATGTTTAGGACTAAATTGGCAAATTATTAAAAAGTTTAGGTCAAAATTGATATAGTTAAAAAGATTTAGGACTTAATTAGCCGCCCCTAAATTAAGTTTAGGACTCTTTGGACAATTATTGCTGCCAAGTGTATCTTTCCTAAATACGCCGGCGTAGATGCCCCGCTCTTGGGATTATCGTGTAACAACCCTTAATATTTCGTCAATGAAATTTCTTTTCGACCAAAAAAACAAAAAAGAACACGCCTGCGTGTTGCAAGAAGGAAAACGACTTGTCTAGTATATGAAGAGACCCTGCTCCTCCCGCCTGCCCAAAACGTTAGAGATTCTGAGTGCAAAGAAGAGAGAGATGGCAGAGAAACAGAGCAATGCAAACGGGAGTCTGAAGACTTACGATGATCTTGTTCCAGATATCAAGTTCACCAAGCTCTTCATCAATGGCGAGTTCGTCGACTCTGTCAAAGGTAGGATTCGCCGGTTTTCTCGTCAAGTTTTCTGGCGCTGCCTCGATGAAGATCCATTCCTTGGTTTCACGTTTCCCCCACACCCTTCTCACAGGCAGATGCGCTCGTCGAGATCTGTTCTTGCTAGCTTAATACTTTTTCCTCAGGAAGGGAAAAAAAAAGAATCAAGTTGTGCCGTAAACAAACCGTTCCGTAGCGTCTCATTCGGGCAGTTCTCTTTCTGATGAGTACAATTCGATGCTCTGTTCCGAAGTACAGAAAACAGAGGATTTAAAGGAAAAGGACCAGCTGAATCACGATTGACCTTGACAGAGTCTTACACTCGCACTCCTAACAAAACCTTGTTCTTGTTCGCTTCTTCTTCCTCTTCTTCTTCTTCTAATTCTTCTGAGGTTTCTAATGTGTTACGGTGATTGAAACTGGATGAACAGGGAGGACATTGGAGACGACAGATCCAAGAAATGGACAAGTGACGGCGAGAGTTGCAGAGGGAGACAAAGAGGACGTGGATTTGGCCGTGAAAGCTGCCCGCCGAGCATTTGACCACGGCCCTTGGCCGCGCATGCCCGGCTACGTACGTCCCCTTCCTTCCTTTTTCCATCAAATCAAAACTAGACAATGCCACTAGAAACCATTTCGCGAAATTCCCTCATGAATTTGATTTTATCGACACGGCGCGGTTAATTCTAGCCGGAATCATTCAGTAAATTGACACTTCATTTAGTAAATCGATTTTCGTGATTGCCTTTCCTTTTTATCTTGGCTATGGAATCGTTGACGGGTTTGAGCGTAATCTCAACTCTAAGAAAAATAACGGGTGAGTGCCAACTCCCAAGTAAAATCTATATGAGTCAAGAGCATAAAGCGCAGTGTCCCAAAGCTAACTCTCAAGCTCGTGAGCGGAATCTTTTTGGCTTTCTAGGAGAAAAAAATAAGAACGTCATTGGCCCCGATACCACAAGATCATGTCAATTAATTTTTACCATATGATCTCTCAATTAATGAGTGTTTTATGTAGAATACGCAGTGATGATACGTGAATCCACAATTGAGATTGTATCGTTCCCGACAACACTGTCGGGGAAGTACTTTCCAAAAAGTAATGCCCGAATAAAAATTCCAAAATCATCAAATTAGCAATATTAGCGGGTTTCTTATGAGCTGTCCGATGTTCTGTGCGATGGCACACCATTTAGCAATGACACATTAATAACACCAATTAATTAGAATACAGATATTCGAAATCTAAACAAAAAGAAATCGATGGAGATTATTATAATCCCAATCATGTTGTGAGACGATTAATTTACATCCGACAGACATTGAGACTTTTTTTCTTGGTAGGATTCTTCGACCAATCATAGAGGCTAGAGTACATATAATCAACTTAAAAGATGTTTAAGGCAGCTCTGTGAATTAATATTTTAAGGTAGCTAACTTTTAGTAATTTCCGGAATGAGTGATTCATATCGAGATAAAAACGAAAGATAAAGTTTACCCATTCTTAACATGTGGTTGACTTACTTAATTACTATTCTTAGGCACCGTTTGTTTATTGAAAAACGAATGATTTGAAAAATATTTTTAAAATACTTTTCGAAAGTGATAGTTTGTATCGCTTAAAAATATTTTCATTATCGGTAACAATTTATGTCTAAACATTTCTGTGAATAATGAAAATATTTTTCATATAATCATTTTTATAAGCGATACAAGCGATTATTTTTATTTTTTAAATCATTCATATTTCCCGCGGAAGAAACGGAGGCTTAGTTTTTCGCGTTTGTTTCGAACACTAGGAATGCCTCTTTTGACTACTAGTCATCAAACAGGTGGGTCGTCGTGTCGGGTTGAAAATAATCCCACCCAAATTGACTCATTTAACTATTTTGACTCATTTTCATGTAACACAAATCTAGTATCCTATGCCTAACGCAACGCATACCCAACCCGACCAATATTGCTAAATTACTTTCATATTTAACTCAATTTACCCAAACTAAAGTGAGAGAGCGGAGTAAGCAATCGCGAGACCGGGTGAGAGAGAGTTATAGATTTGGGTTGAGTTTAAGAAAGTTGTGAACCTATATAACATCTATATAGTTTTGGGCTTTACGATTCTAAACCTATTTATGACTTATTTACAAGATATAGACAACTCATATAACAACATAGCCCATCAAATATGGGTTAAGAATGGGTAGCCCTTTTTTTTTTCTCAAAGGTTTATGACACATTTGACATGTCTAGTTTTAGTCCATTTTTGCTAGGAACATATGCTTTTGGTTCATTTTCTTGCATCTAGAGAAGCATACTGGACGATAGTGTTATCTCAATACAATATGCTAGAATACTCGGATTACAAAATGATGTGTCAAATTATATAGGTTCTTGAATGTGGCTCACTTGTTTGAAAGATCACTTATAGTTTGGCACATCACTTAGTAAATTAACTTTTGGAATCAGTTTGAATAAGTGTGGCATTGTCCGATTTCAATTAGCAACACAAGTCTTCGACCGAAAAAAATTTAGTAACATAAGTCCTTTCTTTTGTATCTTGTTTTTAATTTTCGTTTCACAAAGCTAAATTTATGTAGTTCTATCTAAACCTCCAAAACATAGTTTAGCCGCATTTCATTCTGGATTCTATTGTTCAGGTATTTTCACTTTTGTATGACCTATGACTATAAATCATATCACTAGCAAAGGGGAAGGATCATGTCGAAATTCGCAGACTTAATCGAAGAGCACATAGATGAACCGGCAGCTTTGGACACTATAAATGGCGGGAAGCTGTTCAGCTCCGGCAAGGCCTCGGAAATCCCTCACGCTGCCATGCTGCTCGGGTACTATGCCGGGCGCAACGGATAAGATCCATGGTGAGGTACTGAAGATGTCACGTGAGCTTCACGGGTACACGCTGCGGGAGCCGGTTGGCGTGGTTGGGCACATCATCCCCTGGGAACGCCCCGACCACCGTGTTCTTCATGAAGGTTGCGCCGGCACTGGCGGCTGGTTGTACCATGGTTGTGAAGCCCGCCGAGCAAACTCCTCTATCAGCTCTCTTTTACGCTAGCTTGGCTAAGAAGGTACGCCAATCTGGCTCAAAGAAAGTTAATTGGTAAAAGCAAAAGTCATTTTTCTATCATATGATTGTGCTGATAAGCTGGTCTTAATTTCTGACGATTAGTTTTCTCTGGACAAAATGAAAGAATTTGGTTATTTATTAGTCCGTATGATGGTTAAGCTTTCTAGTGATAATGTTCCACCGGTTTTGAATCAAAATTCTGAATACAGCAATACAATAGCAGGTGAAAACACTATTTTGAACATTATGTCCGAACAAAAAGAAGAAGGATATACCAGGAAATTGATCAGGTAATTTTTCTGCCTAAAATTTTGGTTTGCTTTTCATCAGGCGGTATTCCCGATGGAGTGATCAATGTCGTAAACGGTTTTGGACCGACGGCTGGTGCAGCGATAAGCAGTCATATGGATATTGATATGGTACGAATATAAGTTCTTTCTTTGGGATGTCACAACATCGGTTGAACTTGATATAAATATGCTCCTCGATTTTTAGCTTTTAAGCGATGCGGCATTAAAACCTCACTTCAGGTCAGTTTTACGGGGTCTACGGAAGTAGGCCGCATAGTGATGCAGGCCGCAGCGAGGAGCAATTTGAAACAAGTTTCGCTTGAATTGGGCGGGAAATCGCCTCTTATAGTCTTTGATGATGCTGATTTAGATACCGCTGCTGATCTTGCTCTGACCGGTATCCTATTAAACAAGGTACAGTGTCTGAACTTTTTATGGCAATTGCAAAAACAAAGATCAGCTCCCAATACTTGAAATCATGACGGTTTCTCGATTCCACTCTTTGTTTAGGGAGAAATATGCGTTGCAGGCTCTCGTGTCTATGTTCAGGAAGGGATCTATGAAGAGTTCGAGAAGAAGCTAGTGGCGAAGGCGAAGGCTTGGTCGGTCGGCGACCCGTTTGATCCGAACGTCCGTCAAGGACCGCAGGTAAGAACGAACACAAGCAAGAAGCAAGAGCAGGCTAGATCTTGCGATAAAGCATATGGTTGAAAATTAGCCTGACACGAATTACGGGAAATTCTAGGTCGATAAGAAGCAGTTTGAGAAGATACTTTCTTACATCGAGCATGGAAAGAGGGAAGGAGCCACGCTTTTGACTGGCGGTGCGCCTCTGGGCACCAAAGGGTACTACATTCAGCCAACAATCTTCACAAATGTTAAGGTACACTATCAATCCACAGCACATTCATTAAAGAGCATGAACCTTTGTTTCGAGAGTAACTAAACTTCTATCTGTTCTACATTTTCGTCTAATTCGCTCCCTTGACCAGGAGGACAACGTGATCGTGAAGGACGAGATTTTCGGCCCCGTCATGTCGCTTATGAAATTCAAGTGAGTACAAGCCGCTATTGGTCCCCGAGATTATTACTTATCCCAGTTCGGATGCAACTGAGCAAGCATTATTTGTACCTGAAACAAACTAGAGGTTATCAAAGTATACTGTGCTGCATACGTGGAAAGCCTATTTTTCTAGTATTTACTCATTTTACAACGGATTGCAGGACCACGGAGGAGGTGATCAAGAGGGCGAACGACACGAGGTACGGTCTAGCGGCGGGAATTCTGACGAAGAACGTAGATCTAGCGAACACGGTCTCGAGGTCAATCCGAGCAGGCATCGTCTGGATAAACTGCTACTTTGCATTTGACATCGACTGTCCTTACGGCGGCTACAAGATGAGCGGCTTCGGGAGAGATCTTGGTTTGGACGCCCTCCACAAATACTTACATGTGAAATCTGTTGTGACCCCAATTTATAACTCTCCATGGCTTTGAGAGATTTTATGGGGGAAAAGCTTTGTATCATATGATGGCTTAACTAATGAATAATTAAGGGTGTGTTTGTTTGAGTGAAAGTAGTTTCCGCAAAATAGTTTTTTGAACTTTCATGCATTTGGTTTCCTGAAATTGATCCATCAATGAAAAATTATCTATGGTAAAAAAAAATAATTCATGCTTAAAGTTAGGAAAATGAATTCTCTACCTCGAGAAGGGGAAGAACATTTCCTAGAAAAACGATTTTTCGCAAAGTACTTCCCTCTATCCTGAAATTTTCTCTGAAACAAACACACCCTACAATACATATGTAGATCGTTTTTGGCACGCCCATGATGTAAAAGGTTTCATGCTACAAACCGGGCAGCTTTTGTGCGCAATTTCTTTGTTGTCTATCCTCAAGAGTTTTCCTTATACTGACATCTTTTCTTACAGTATTTTTGTCTAAGCAATCATCTGATCCAATGTAATTTATGTAATTAAATCCAATGCGATAGGTTATCAGTGTATATGGGCTGCAAGGTCTTCTCAACCTCACATGTCATATCATATCCATACACTGGTTGTAAGGTTTCCTCGAGATCGCGTATATGAACTTGCATGCCGGTCAAATCGAAGCTCCGACACAATCCGAATCGATGCGGAACGGGAACGGAATGTAATGTGACCTAGGTTTGTTTTCTTAGGTACAGACCTACGTGTTAAATGTTGGAGGTTAGGGTTTTAGAGAGTAGGGAATGTTGCTTGAAGTATTACACCAAGATACGTCAAGTTTGGAACGTTCATAAGTATTACCTCCAGCGTAGAGGCGAACCCTAGAATTATATGCAAGCTATTGGGCTCCAGCCCATATGGGCCCAATAAACCATGCATTCACCTATTGGGCTTGTATGTGAACATATTATTTATGGATTATATTAACAATATATCCAACAATCTCCTCCTATGTTCACCATACAAGACAATCCAATACGATGGTCGATGTAATGTTCAAACAAACATGAATCATCCACATTCAATCCAAATAGTGAACCAATGTTATCATGAATACGTTACGAGATCAGAATATTAAAAATAAATATTAAAAGTTTCATATTCGATCCTGAACTCATTCAAAATAAATCTCGAAATTAGTCCACAATCAACATATGCATAAAAGTCAAGTATAAGTAGGCTAGTCAAAATAGTTTAAGGCCTTACAAATACAAGAAATGAGCAGAAAATGTTCACAAAATAGAGATAACAAAATGTAAGTCTCAAGTAAATGGACTCAACCAAAATGGGCAATAGCGGTGAAATGTCAAGTCCCCCACATTCTTTAAATGATCTGTAACCATTCATTCGTCAAGTAGATCATCCTGGTCGGACTCCACTCAATAAGCTCTCCTCCATTTACGCCATCCCCTATAGAATATCAAATATGAATTTCATATTAACATGAATTCAATCATTTGAACAATCTACTAAAGTGTCTAGTTCTACTAAAAGAACTTATCACCACAACATCGTGCAAAGAAGAACATATATTGATGTCCATAAGGCATCATAACATCAAGTTCATAAGCATCAAGCCGGTTTCATAAAAGATGAACAAGGCCTAAACAGTTTAAACTACAAAGAGCCATCATCATGAAATGTCAAGTTTCAATTAAGAACAAGACCAACAGGGCTTCTTATGCAAACAACTATTTCTATGTTTCAATTTGGAATGTCACAATCACTTGATTCCTTAAAGTCAAATAATCTCGCATCAAGTTTGGAATGGGATCATTTAACCAAAGGATAGTCCAACCTAGTTAGATTGTATCATCAAGTTTGGAATGACACAAGCTTTCCGGAAAGAACCTTTGAATTAGGTAGAAATCGTCTTCATCAAGTTTGGAATGAGACAACTCACCCTTTTCAAATTAGTCGGCAACCATGAACATCGATGAAACACATAAATTGTGCTTATCGGTTTGGCCAATAAAGGAAGATTCGATAATTCAAAACACACAATTAACAGGTAAGTGAAATGATAATTAAGACTTGTCTACACGGTCTTTAACCTCATTTCCCCACTATTTTGAATAATCGATCTTTAGGCAATCCTTTTGTGAGAGCATCGGCCATGTTATCCTTTGATCTCACATCGATCAAGGTGATAACTCCTTGTTCTCTTAAATAATTCAACAATGCATGTCTTAATCTCACATGTCTTCTCTTTGAATTAAAGAGAGAATTCTTGACGACTTGGACAGTTGCTTGATTATCACGAATAGGCTTAAAGAATTAATCTTTAACCGAGTCAAAGGAATATCCATAATCGATTCTTTATCCACTATGCCTCTTCGCCGGTCGAGGCTAAAGCAAAAAGTTCCGATTCCATAAACGAAAATGCAATACAAGTCTGTCGTTTGGATTTCCAAGTAATAGCGGCTCCACCCAAAGTGAATATATATCCACTGGTGGACTTACTATTTCTAATTTCGAGCACCACGAGGCATCGAATATCCATCCACAATTGGAGGAAAACCAGAGTAACATAGAACATAATTTTTGGTACCTTGAAGGTATCTCATCAGCCTCTTGAGGGCATCCCAATGCTCTTTACTAGGATTACTAGTGAAACGACTTAGCATGCCAACCGCAAAGGCAATGTACGGTCTAGTGCAACTCATGGCATACATGAGACTACTAATCGAGTTTCGAGTACTTTAACCGATCCACGCTGGTCCCTTCATTATGACTCGGTCTTTTATTATAATCATATGGTGTCTCACACGGTTTGCACTCACTATATCCCCAGGTAGAAAGTAGCTGCTCAATATAATGAGTCCGGCTAAGGGAAATAACTTGCCTTTCAAAGCTTACTTTCATACCAAGAATGGTATTAGCAATACCAAGATCTTTCATGTCAAATTCTTTAGCTAAAGTAGCTTTCACGTCACTCACTACGTAATGATCGGAGCCAAGAATTAACATGTCATCAACATACAAGCAAATGATGACTATCTTATTTGACATAAAACGATGGTAAAGGCATTTATCCGAATAAGCTGGATTGAAAGCCATAACTCTTTACCACTTTGTCAAATTTAAGATGCCACATCTTAGGAGCTTGTTTAAGACCGTACAAGGATTTGTTCAATTTACAAACCTTGTTCTCAAGACCTTTCATGACATACCCTTCCGGTTGTTCCATGTAGATCTCCTCATTTAACTCTCCATTTAGGAAAGTTGTCTTTACATCCATTTGATGCACTACAAAGTGTTCAATAGATGCCAAAGCAAGAAGAATTCTTATAGTTGATAGATGACACACGGGTGAATAGACATCAAAATAGTCTATTCCACTCTGTTGTTTATAGCCTTTAGCTACTAAACGTGCTTTGTATCTAGCTATTGATCCATCATTATTCATTTTCTTCTTCAATACCCACTTACGACCTATAGCCTTAGCCCCCTTTTGGCAAATTGACTAGCCGCTGCAAGTGTGGTTACGTAATAGAGAACTCATTTCATCATCAATGGCTTCGCCGCGTAGAGATTCCCTAGATCTCATTGCTTCCCGATAGGAAAACAGATCATTCTCTAGATGGTAAGTGACAAAGTCCTCACCAAAATTTTTGGGAACTCTTTCTCGTATAGATACTCTAACTGGGCCCGATTCAACAACCATCCTGTGGGATTAATGTCGAAGGGCCTGCTTCGGATTCTACGGGAGATTCTAAAATTATATCCGTAGATCCAGAAACATTCAAGCCACGATCTCCGAGAAACTTATTCTCGAAAAATTCTGCATCTCTAGATTCTATTCTTGTGTTAGTAGATAGATCCAAAAACCTATCTGCAGCACTATCTTCTGCACCTTGCCTAGATATACACAAGTAATGGTTCTCGGTCCCACCTTAGGTCTCTTAGGATCTTGTAGCCTTACATAAGCAATACAACCCCATGTCTTAAGAGTATCATATCTACAAGGACGCTTTATGCCATATCTCGTAAGGTGTCGAGACAACTTAGAGTGTGGCAACCTGTTCGAATGTGATTAGCGATTAGAAGCTTCTCCCTAGTAGGAGGAAGGCATGCCAGCTGTAAGTAACATGGAATTTAACATTTCGATCAACGTTCTATTCTTATGCTCGGCAACACCATTTGACCGGGGTGAGTAAGGAGCAAGTGGTTTCAAGTATTATGCCCTCTGAAGCACAAAATTCCTTGAACCCCGTCATTGTATATTCTCCTCCTCTATCACTCCTAAACTTCTTAATTTTCAAGTTGAGTTGATTTTCTACTCTAGACTTGAAAATCTTAAACTTTTCAAAAGCCTCATCTTTCGATTTCAACAAATAGACATGACAATATCTAGAAAAATCGTCTATGAATGTTATTAGATACTTCCGACCACCTTTTGTAACATAATTTCTTAAGTCACAAAGGTCGAATGTATTAGCTCAAGAAGTTGTGTGCTTTTAGAAACCGACTTAAAAGGTTTTCTAGTGATTTTAGCCTGTGCACACACTTCACATTTGTCAAATCGAATAGAAGTGTCCAATGGAATATTGTGAGTCTTAGCTAGATGTTGCATTTTCCTGTAGTTCACATGTCCAAGTCTATTGTGTAACAACTTTGGATCAATCGAGTAGAACTCACATGGTTTATGCTATCAGTTATCTAAACTCAACCTATACATACCATTAACCATGAATGCACAACCGAAATAACATGAGTTAACGAGATAAAGTTACTCTACCATTCATAGTTGAAAAGGACATACCAGTTTTATCAAGTAAACTCATAGATATCAAATTCTTTTTAAGTAAAGGTACTACTCTAACATGTTTCAGAGTTAGTAATTTACCTGAAGAAAGCACCAGTTTGCGGTTCCAAGCATGAGTTACCTTTGCCTCACCACCATTGCAATTTTCCACGGTGTCTTTCACTTCGTAACCTCAACGAGTAGGTTCTTGTCGTTTGTAGCATGACAAGTAGCGCCACTATCCAACCACCACTCGGAAGAGACATTGGCTTTTCCATTCTTTATCATTCCGATAAAGGCCCGAGGCTCAGATTCTCTAATTAGCATATTGGCCTCATTATATGGTGTGTCATTCTTTGGCTTCTTTAGTAGCTTACACTCTGCTGCCCAATGACCCCACTTTCCACGGTTATGGCACTTGCCCTTCTTCTTTCTTTTGGAAATAGTCTTTTTGGCCTCTAACTGTGAAGAGGATTCACCTTTTGGTGACTTGAACTTTTTCGAGGTTTATAGGAATGTGAAACTAAGTTGGCAACTGACTTTTGTTGTCCTACTTGTTCCAAATTCTTTCTAGAAATATTTTGATCCTCAATGTGAATATACCTCTTTAATTCATCCATCCCATCTGTTCTTTCTGTCTATGCATCTCGGTCTTGAAAGAACTCCATTCAACAGAGTAGCTTACTTAACACAAGAC
Source organism: Rhodamnia rubescens (assembly GCA_021437795.1). Taxonomy (NCBI): domain Eukaryota; kingdom Viridiplantae; phylum Streptophyta; class Magnoliopsida; order Myrtales; family Myrtaceae; genus Rhodamnia; species Rhodamnia rubescens. The sequence continues at coordinate 238,565 of JAILYA010000002.1, read as the reverse complement.
CGACAAAGAGATTATCGGACATATCGATTTATCCTCTTTTAACTTGTTCCTCATGTTCTCAAGTTCAACTAACTGAAAGGTAATGCTCAAATTCATATTGAATTTAAAATCAAAGAACTTCTCTCTAAGAGAGTTTTAGAGAGCCCCTCTTGTTTTTGGAACCGAGCGTTCAAGTGATCCCATATCTCTTTCGCCGTCTTATACTCACTATAAGTCATCGCTAGACGAGGATTTAGAGAAGTCAACAAGTAATCTCTACATAAATCTTCATCTTTGTTCCATTGATATTCATCCACATCCTCGGTGGTAGATGCAAAATCACTCAATATAGTATAGAATATTTCACGTTCTTTCATGCCAAATTGAACGTGTAATTTCCAACCATGAAATTCAGTAACATCAAAAGATTTCAGCTTTATAATATCATAGGAACTATGCGTCGCCATTTTAATTAGAGCGAGAGAAATAGAAAGAGTGCACCTTAGAGTCTTCGGAGCTCCCAAAGTCGAATAAAGCCTCTAACCTTGGTTGAACTACTCGAGAAGTGAAATTTGCCAAAATAGACCCCAAAAACGTGTCCGGAGCGCCCAAAAACCTTAAGATAGGCTGCCCTCGTTGCTGAAAATTCACCGGAAAAATTCGATGCTACAAGATGCGGGTTTGTCTGCAGATCGGGTTGCTACAAGTGCCCGATCTCGCTACGATGCCTAGTTGATACGGTACCGATTGCTACAGATGCGGTGCTACGATGCGGTGCCTGGCCGTAACTCCGCCGTCCGACCTCCGATTGACGCGAGTGACCACTCAAAACATTCGTATTGGCGAGTAGAACAAAACCCAAGTGGTTTCACCTTCCGAAATTAGCTATATTTCCTGATTTTCCGAATCAAAGATTTCATCCACCGAATCTTTAAACTCGGATCCCAGCCGGTTCCGCCGTTGAAAACAAAAGTAAATTATACTTGTGAGTTCGTCTTGACGAGATCTTCAAGTAGACACCTTGCTCCCTCAAATCCGATACACGAAGATAATACTTCAAGATTGTTGGAGGTTAGGGTTTTAGAGAGTAGGGAATGTTGCTTGAAGTATTACACCAAGAGACGTCAAGTTTGGAACGTTCATAAGTGTTACCTCCAGCTAGAGGGCGAACCCTAGAATTATATGCAAGCTATTAGGGCTCCAGCCGTATGGGCCCAATTAACCATGCATTCACCTATTGGGCTTGTATGTGAACATATTATTTATGGATTATATTAACAATATATCCAACATTAAATTGTTTGTGCGGACATTTGTTCGCCTCCTTCGCGCGCATTAATTAGGGAAGAATTTCACATGAAAGGTTGAAGATGAGCCATCTTCTCAAAAAAGTGTACATAATGTAATTGGAAAAAGTACAAAAAAAATCATAAACCTATTGCATTGCTACCAATTTAGTCCTAAACCATTTTTTAGTGCCAATTTAGTGCTAAATATTTTATTGGTGCCAATTCGGTCCTAAATCTTTTGCATTTATGCCAATTGAGTTAACCCAACTTTATTTTGATCGAAAATAGCGGACGTGGATATCGGTTGTTCTATGTGGCACAATAGTGCTGACGTGAACATTTTTTAATATTATTTTTACATATTTTTAATTTTTTTCTTTTTTTTATTTTCTTGCATTTTTTTTATTAGGGGCCGGAAGTGTCGCCGACCCGCTTTGGGTCGGCAAGGTCAACCGATGACCCTTGCCTACCCCCAATCAAACAAAAATGTTCAAGAAAAGAAAAAAAGAAAAAAGAATAAATCAAAAAAATTATTAAAAATATTTTAAAAAAATCCACCTCTCGCGCCAACCATGCCACATAGGACAATCAACGTTCACATCAACGATTTTTGCCCAAAATTAACTGGATTGACTCAATTGACACAAATGCAAAAGGTTTAGGACCGAATTGACACCAATAAAAGGTCCAAGACTGAATTGACATCGATACAAAAGGTGTAGGACTGAATTGACACGAAAAAAAGGTTTAGGGTTGAATTGGCACAGAAAAAAGGTTTAAAATTGAATTGGCACCAATACAATAGGTTTATGACTTTTTTTACACGTTTCCCTAATGGACATTGTCTTAAAAAAAGGGTCCAAGTTTGCCGCCCGACCAAATCTTAGCCAGCAGCATTTTCCAGCTACAAGAGCAGTGTCAATTTTGTCTAAGAGTGTGTTTGTTTAAGTGAAAATGAACAATTTTATGAAACGATTGCTTGTATCACTCACAAAAATAAATGAACGAAATTTTTGTTGTCATTCTAAAAATATTACAGCTACTAGACTTGTATTGTATGTACAAGGCTCTATTTATAATACAATATATGAACACAATAAAAGGGAAAATAAGCAGAAGATAGTTTGCTAAGCTAACTGTATATGACTAGTTCCTAACATAAGAATTGATTTGCTCAACCACTTCCGGGAAAGGAACGGTATCTCCAACAAACCGCATCTTCGAACAGTGCACACCCCCACGAACAAGGGGTGCTCGCGGCTGAATACCACAAAGAAAAGGACAGAAAATTCTCAGCAGAAGACAGAAAACAAAACAGGGACAGAGAAGAGGAAAGCAAGTCGGGAAGTGTTTTTTCCTTTGTCTGCTTTCCCTTTTTCTTTTCCTCTACTTGGTGCCTGCCTTCCAATGTTTCATCTTTTATATCCAGGACGAAACCATTCGATCAACCTGCACGAATAATCAGTCAAAGATGTCGAAGGCGTTATGCTTGCGACGATTTTTTCCTTTTTTTTTTTTTTTTTTGGTGCCCGCCTCGATATCAAAGACTCGAGCAAGTGAGAACGAAGGAGAAAAACCTCAAAGAAGTTGCAAATTTTAAAATTTGCGCCCTCTTCGGCCACTGGGAAAAGGTGGACGGTCAGCGAGTTCGGACCATTATTTGAGACTAACTCAGCAACCTCATACCCCAAGACAATGTCCGTATTAATCATTTTTTCCTTAGAAAAAGGCTCCAATTTGTTGCTTTATTTGAAAATTTCTTCATTAATTATCACTGTCTGGAGGAGCAAATCATGCATAACTTGAAAAAAACTTTTCAAGCATATTCTTCCCCCTGGACATAATCTGTTTAGGAATGAGAAGCTAATCATTTGTTATGCAGCCGGCTTAAGGAAATCATATACAATATCTTTGTCTATTATTATTCGAGTGTCAGATAAGAGAAAGATAACTTTGCTAAAAACGCCAAATCAAGAAGCACCAGTCCACTAGTATAAGAATCCGACCCCTCCCTGGAACTTAACAGGAGAGCTCGGACGCATTACGGGAATGGCAGCTCAGCACAGCAACGATAATGGAAGCGCGAAACCTCGCGACAAAGCCCGGGCGCATGCTCCGGAGATCAAGTTCACCAAGCTCTTCATCAATGGCCGATTCGCCGACTCCATGAAAGGTGGTTGGATTTCCATCTCTTCACCATTCTTCGGTCCCTCACTGTAAAGTTTTTCCTTGAGAGCCCTCTTGTCGCTAGACATAAGGTGCCGTCGATAATGAAAAGTTTTATCATCGACTGATTATTTCAGGCGATGCAAGTTATTATTTTATGGAAAATATTTTTCAAATTATTCACTTTATATGAGAGGTAGTATGCAAATGGAAGATCTCGGTACCATATTCATCCGTCCAATGTTGTTTCCCTTTTGGGTCGGACCCATTTCCAGCTCATATAATTTAGATACAACCTGTCCCGATCCGACCCAGCTGTTTGACAATCTAGACATTGATCATAAATCTCGAATCAGATTTGCGTTCTTAGAAAGAAAGTACTTTTTTATGAATTGCGCATATGACATTTTTATGCAGTTTTTATTGACAGAATGCCAGTCCGGAAAAATGAGCTACTTACTTTGATTATATGAACATATTCTTGAACCACAGAGCCTGAGTTTCCTAAAGCTAACATATCTATCATCAAACACATAAGCGAAAATGGTGACAAGTTAGTAGAAAATTTGTGTGCAGCCAGTCACCTGTTCTTTTGATTGCTACTATTCCATAAACATAAGTTTCAACAGAAATAATTCAATTTCGAGCACATGACTACATAAAACTGGGCGCCGTCCCTCTCGAAGTTTCGACTCACGTCTTCCCAAGTTCATGGTTTATGTGAAGTATTTCATTGGCCCGGGATATAAGATGAGCGGTTCAAATGTGACAAGTGAATAATCTTTGATTTTCTTGTTTTTGTATTCACCCTCGTTACGAATCGATAGGAAGGACTTTCGAGACAATCGATCCAAGAACAGAAGAGGTGACGGCAAGAGTTGCAGAAGGTGATGAGGAAGATGTTGATTTGGCTGTCAAAGCTGCTCGAGAAGCCTTTGATCATGGCCCATGGCCTTGCATGTCCGGCTACGTAAGTGTCCGTATCGTAGTATTACAGTCCTAATCCTAGCACGCATCATACACAATGATCTCCTGCCAGTATCACACGGGTTGTCTGTATAGACACATCAACAGCTATCATTGGTGGTTCATGTTTGTCACTTGTGCTCATGTCATGACCAGGAAAGGGGGCGGATCATGTCAAGATTCGCGGACTTGATCGATGAGAACATAGAAGAACTGGCCGCTCTGGATGCTATCGATGCTGGGAAGCTGTTTTCCTGGGGCAAGGACTTGGACATTCCCAATGCCTCCTCGCTGCTGAGGTACTATGCGGGTGCCGCAGATAAAGTCCACGGTGAGGTGCTGAAGATGAAGGGCAAGCTCCACGCATTCACGCTGCGCGAGCCCATCGGTGTGGTTGGGCACATCATACCATGGAACTTCCCGAGCTAACTTGTTCTCCATAAAAGTCAGCCCTGCGTTGGCAGCCGGTTGCCCCATGGTCGTGAAGCCCGCCGAGCAGACCCCACTCTCGGCCCTCTTTTATGCTCATCTAGCTAAAAAGGTAAAGCAATCATTTTCAGAACCTTACATTTCATGATTATGAGATTGGAAATAAAGACACTTTTGAGTTTTCCAGCAGAACACAATATCAAATACACTTGTCACAGTTCTTCTCTTAAGCATTTTGCTTGCATCGATCTTTTGATTTTGGAACTAATATTTACACCTAGACCTTCTACACTCAATTCCATTAGAGTCTTATTAGAGATGTTTAGACTTTTTTATGGTTTCTTCCGTTGTTTTGCTGATCAGGCCAGTATTCGGGACGGGGTGATCAATGTTGTAACCGGTTTTGGACCAACAGCCGGTGCAGCTATTAGCAATCATATGGACATCGATATGGTAAAGTCCTAGCTCTAATCTTATGATTGTTATCTGTCCCTAATAGCATATGATAAAAAAAAACAAGCGACCAAAGCTACGATCGCCTTCTTTTGCTTTGTTTTGGAATCAAACCTTCAATGACCTGTCTCGAAATCATAAAGGTCAGCTTCACGGGATCCACGGAAGTTGGGCGCTTAGTAATGCAGGCAGCGGCTACGAGCAATTTAAAGCAGGTGTCACTTGAATTGGGGGAAAATCGCCTCATCTAGTCTTCGATGATGCCGACGTAGATACCGCTACTGATATCGCTCTTATCAGAGTCGTCCACAACAAAGTAAGCTGCTTAAAACTATGCCTGTGAGTAAGATAATACTGTACTCCGATGAGTGATAAGTAAAGAGAGCTCACGACTTAACTCTTTGACAATAGGGAGAAATATGCGTCGCGGGTTCTCGTGTTTATGTCCAAGAAGGGATCTACCAGGATTTTGAGGCGAAGTTGGTGGAGAAGGCAAAAAATTGGCCGGTTGGCAATACTTTTGATCCAAATTCCCGTCAAGGACCCTAGGTTAGAGCTGGAATATATAAGCAGAAGACAGTTTAGTCAATGGAACCATAATAGCCAGCATCGAATGAGCGAAATGACATGAATCGCTTATGATTTAACGACTGGTGCAGGTCGACAAGAAGCAGTTCGAGAAGATACTTTCATACATCGAGCATGGAAAGAGAGAGGGAGCCACCCTTTTGACCGGGGGTGAGCCTCTGGACAGAAAAGGGTACTACATTCAGCCGACGATCTTTGCCAATGTCGTGGTAAAAATTCCGTTCCCTTTTCACACAGAAACATTGACAATAATAAGGAATCAAGTTCCCATTTCGCGCTTTTGTCGTTTCCTCGGAAAACATCAGGAGGATATGCTGATTGCGAAGGACGAAATTTTCGGACCCATGATGTCACTCATGAAGTTCAAGTGAGTACACCTGTAACCCCTTAACATCTTGGTTTGTGTTTTGATGCACGTGAAACAACGGACATTTGCTGATGGAAAACACTAAGCAAACACAGGACTGCTGAAGAGGCAATACAGAGAGCCAACAGCACCAAGTACGGGCTCGCGGTGGGAATTTTGACGAAGGACATTAACTTGGCGAAAACCGTGTCGCGGTCGATCCGAGCAGGGATTATCTGGATCAATTGCTACTTCGCGTTCGACAACGATGCGCCTTACGGAGGCTACAAGATGAGTGGCTTTGGGAGGGACATGGGCTTGGAAGCTCTGCGCAAGTATCTTCACGTTAAGTCTCTCGTCACTCCCATTTTCAACTCCCCCTGGCTCTGAAAGATTTGAAGGGAAAGATTCTGGGTGGCTGCTGGAATTTGATGTGCTTGAGAGAATTTAGTTTAATAAGCTGATCACAACTCCTTGTCTTTCAATGTCGTTCTATGTTCTATTCCTTGCACCTCACATTTCCATGTGTCTTCCTTTCTATGTCATGTATTTCGATTCGGCGTAATTTCTTTCCCAGCGCATTTACTACGAATTGCACTTAGATTTTCGTAGAATTCAGCAAATCCATTTTGAAGTTATGCTCGAATTCAAAACGCGGAACTGATGAGCTAACAATACGGCCTAGAAGGGGATTGAATAGATAACAAAAAAAAAATTGCGAAATGTGAGTCAACAACACCAGAAGCAGATTATGATCAAATATGCACGGAGGATAGTGATAACAAACACTATGTGATGGCGAAGCTAGTGAGCCGCCATGCAACGCGGATACTCTCCGAAAGCATCCGTGTCGTGTTCGACACTATCCGACATTTTCGACATGCGACCAACACGTGGTCAACCCTCCCGACAAGCCGGCAACATGTTAGTCCAACATTTTCGACACGCCATTTCGACACCACGGAGTGAATTCTAAGCATTTTTAATAAGTTAGGGATCAAAACATAAATTTATCAAGAACATATATATTTAAGTTGTATATCTAGCCATTCCAAAATTAATATACCTAGTCACGAAAAAAAAAATCGTGAATCTCTAACATAAAAAGAAGAAGATATTCATTGTTTATATTAGACACATGACAATTTATCATGTATATATAGTAACATATATTAAATATATAACGTGTCGAAATTCGCTATTTTTTTTAAAAATGACGTATCGACATGTCGTATCGTGTCGCGTGGTGTCGCATGTCGTGTTGGTGCTACACGAGATGAGCAGCAGCTTGTTAACAACAATGAACTGAAGAAGTAAATCATACGACAATTTATAATGGCTCGATTTTTTTCCCAAGTCTAGGTTCACTATCTTGATAACCGCCTCAATTTGGGCTGGATTCCGCTAATAATCTTCGCAACAAGTTAGATCGGCAATCGACAAGGATTGTTCCCATCAATCCATAGATCACCCTATCCGAATATAACCACTACTTTTACCGTTGTACGCTTGGCTTCGTCACAATTACAAAGTAGCTTAAACATTGAGCTAACAAATTAAGAATAATATGGTCTAACAAAAACAAAAAAAAGAGTTTTATTCTCCAGTATCGATGAAACAACACTGAAATTCTCCTCGGGAGATTGTTCCGGTGGTAGGCGTGTTTGTCCTTGTCGCTTAACCCAAGAGTTCGAATCCTGACGGCCACGTGGTAGAGATCGGTCTAGTGCTTCCTCGTTGACATGAAAAATGATAGCACCGACATCACTTGGGAGTTTGCGTGTCGTGTTGGATATTCTTTGACATGCAACGAACACGTGATTATTGCTCTAGACATATTGGCCATGCTATTGCTCTAGACACGTTAGCCACACGGGAATGCAAGCATCTCAACATATCATTTCGACACATATTTGCTCAATTTTAAGTATTTTTAATGAATTAAGGGTTAAAATATAAATCTATAATTAATATATATATATATATATATATTTAAGTCATGTACCCAATCACTCCAAAATTAATATACTCAGCCAGAAAAATATATATGATTATTTATCATGCATATATAAAAATATGCGCGTTCCAACGTATCGAAATTCTCTATTTCTTTAGAAATCATGTCTAGTCGTGTTGCGTATCGTGATGGTGCTATCTAGAAAAAAGGGTTAATACCACAAAAAACCCCGAACCGATATATCCGTGATAAATTTATCATAAACTAACTTTTTATCACAAAAAATCTCAAAATGATACGTCCGTGACAATGTACCATAAACTAACAAAAAATTTCAAACCGATATATCCATGATAAATTTATCATAAACTAATTATTTTGACCATAAAAAATCTCAAACTAGTACACATGTGACAAATTTACCCTCCGTTAATTTTCTTTAAATTTGATTAATACCACAAAAAACTCTAAATTGATACACATTGCAAATAGAAGGTAAAAACCCCAAACATGTACATCCGGCAACTATCACGCTTTATCTAACTCAATAATGTGACAATAAAATTAACAAAAATTAATCAATAGTAAATTTATCACATGTGCACCACTTTGGGATAAATTTATCAAAGACGTACTAGTTTAGAGTCTTTAGTGGTAAAATAAAATAATTTGGGGTAAATTTATCACAGATATATTTAAAAATTGTCGTGGTATTAACCCTACACAAAATCACTAAATATTTATGATTGGTTCAGTTTAATCATGTCCGATACGGTCCGGAATTTTGAACCCCCTCCCGTCATTGGAGTAGTTGTCCTAAAAAAATCAAGGAAAATTTTCAAAAAAGAGCCCCAAGCATTGTCAATTTCCTTCTCTATTGGATGTTACAAGATCGAGTTTCTGTTTATAGTGATCAGGATGATTTGAGGTCCAACGAAGGGATTGGGGAAGAGACTCTACGGGCACTTGGTAACTCCAATATTTACATACCCATCTTTTCTAGAAACTACGCTTCTAGTCATTGTTGTCTCGGCGAGCTTGCCCACATGGTAAAATGCATGTCAGAATCAAAGGGGAAAAAGAAGAATCCTCCCCATGTTCTACGATGTGGAGATTGATGACGTTAAGCTCAAAACTGATTTATATAAAAGCGACCTGGACAAGCACCGGATGAACTTCGACAACAACGAAGTGAAGTCATGGGAGGAGGCCCTAATTCAGGTTGCAGCAATGAAGGGTTTCGTCTTGAAAAATACCAGGTAATTCTGCTATTTCGCTGCTAAATCATGAGATAAAACAGTCATTGAATTGAACTTTCCCAACACAGAGAGTTTCAAAGTTCTGCAATGCAACCCTTTTGCATTCAAATAATTGTCCACTTGAGCAAATTCAATCCTATAGAATAAGAATTAGATCATTCTAGTTTGTGATATCCGGTACTGGTACAACTGCACATATTCTTCTGTCTACTCTCTTGTTTTTCTCTTCTTTTGTATTCTGAGTTAAAAGATCTTTGGGTCAGTGTGGTTTGAGAAATCAAATCAACAATCAGATCGTCATATTAACATCCTTTAAATTTCTGTCTGTCCAACTAAAATGTACTGTCCTTCAATTGTGCATTGCTGCAGCTACGAAGAAGTCCTTCAATCCATTATTGCAGAGGTTTTTAGAGCAAGGAAATTGTTCAACGCTGACTCCTGAAGTCTTCTTTTGGTTAATGTAAGGAAATTTTCCCCAACTGCATTCTGTTCCTATGTCATTCTTGCCGCTTTGGCTTAAGAGATATTGCTATTGGGTTTATCCCAAATCGATTGTGCAAGGAGCTAGTGGTCAGTTTATAAGTGATAAGAAAGAAAGATTAAAAGAGAATGATATTTGTTTTCTAATAATGGTGTGTTGAACATTGTACATGAGAAGCCTTTATATAGACTTAGAGGAGAAAAGGAGCCTAGCATTCTTCCTATGTGGGACTAAAGAGGGACTAAAGAGAAAGAAGAGAGGTAAGGGAAAACCTACAAAACTATACAACATGTTTTAACACCCCCCTCAAACTCAAGGTGGGTCAAATAACGAGAGTTTGGAAAGAAGAAATTTAAATCGTTGTGATGTAAGAGCCTTCGTAAAACAATCGGCAAGTTGATTCTCAGTCCAATAAAAGGAAGTGAAATAGTGCGAGCTTGGAGATGATGACGAGTCGGATGACAATCGATCTCAATATGTTTGGTACGCTCATGAAATACTGGATTTGCACCGATATGAATGGCACTTTTGTTGTCACAATGTAGAGGAGTAGGATCCAGAAATGAAATACCCATATCGGCAAGTAAGCGGCGAAGCCAAACAATCTCAACAAGAGTGTCGACATAGCACGATACTCGGACTCTGTAGAGGAGCGTGAGACAATATGTTGTTTCTTGGATCGCCAAGAAATAAGTGAATCGCCAAGAAAAATGCAATAACCAGTGATAGATTTGCGATCGGTGACATTGGAAGCCCAATCAGCATCGAATAGGCACGCAACTTGAGAGTAGAAGAAGATGGTAGAAATAAGGAACGCGATAGAGTGCCTCGAAGATAGCGCAGAATTCTTAGAAACAGCCGCATAATGAGTTGTTCGAGGAGCAAGAACAAACCGACCGACAACATGAACAGCATAGGCGATGTCGGGTCGGGAGATAGTAAGATAAATAAGACTGCCAACCAAGGTCCGATAGCGGGTGACATCGAAAAGAGGTTCTCCATCGTCTGGGCAAAACTTCGATTTAGCTCAATAGGAGTGGCAGCAGTACGTGAATCGATAGAGCAGCCCCTGGACAGAATATCAGCGGTATATTTCTGCTGAGAAATGAGAATACCACGTGAATCGCGAGCAATCTCAAGCCCAAGAAAATAGCGCAGTGGTCCTAGATCCTTCATGGCAAAATGTTGCTGAAGGTGCCGCTTGGTATGCTCAATATGGTCACGATCATCTCCGTGATGACCATATCATCAACATAAAGAAGAAGAAAAGTGCAGCCTGAAGAAGAGGTATGAACAAACATAGCATGATCAGCCTCACTTTGAGTGAAACCAAACAGATCAATAGCATCACCAACTTCTCAAACCAAGCACGAGGGCCTGTTTGAGACCATAAAGAGCCCGTCGCAAGCGGCAAACCTTTCCAGAGGTATGAGCAAGACCAAGTGGAGGTTGCATAAAGATATCTTCCTGAAGATCACCGTGAAGAAAAGCATTCTTCACATCAAGCTGAAAGAGAGGCCAACTGCGAATTGAAGCAACAGCTAATAAAGCACGGACGGATGTCATCTTTGCTACGGGAGCAAAGGTCTCCTCGTAGTCGATACCATACTCTTGCGAGAAACCTCGAGCAACTAGACGAGCTTTGTAACGCTCAATACGCCATCGAATGAGTCTTAATCTTATATATCCATCGGCAAGATACGAGGGAGCGACCTGGAGGAAGAGGCACAAGCTCCCTAGTACCAAGACTCTCCAAAGCCGAGAGTTCCTCGACATAGCCTCGGCGCCATTCTACATGCCGAACTCGCCTCACGATAACTATTAGGTTCTTGTACAAAGATGAACAAGACTAAAAAAAGGAACCAAATTCAGTAGAATAAGAAGTAGCAGCAACATACCGGGCAGGTGGACGCCGATCTCGAGGAGGATTACGGCGTGGCTCTAGTTGTGCGGAATCGTCGAGGCGGATACAGAGGGAGGTGCAGCACAAGGGATAGGTGAAGATGGAGAAGGTGGCAATATATCTAGATCCGATGTAGAAGAGGGACTTGTCGCGACCTAAAAATCATAACTATCATAACGAATAGCTTTTTAGGTTAATGGATTGCTAAGCTATTAGACCTAGCTCGGACCCTCCCAAATCCATACCAATTCACGACTTTCAATCATTTCACGCAAAAGATTTTTTTTATTTGGAGTCGCCACTAATCTATTTACGGCAGGTCGATTAGACACCTAAATAAAGCATTTGGGAGAAGTGCTTTATTCCTACGAACCAAAGATTACAAGTTCGGAGACTTGGTTACGCTAGCTTATCCTAACGCCCTTTCGGTACCTTTTTCTTTCATAAAAAATTGGCAGGTAGTCTTTGATTATTTCTCTTTTTTTTTTAACTTAACCACGAACATGCAAGACGTTTTGCGCACACGGGAGTTAAACACCCAAGAATCCAAGCTATGAATATGAATGAAGAAATGCAAACAATTCAACATTACGTGAACTGATCCTAGATGCAACAACATAAAGAAAAAGGGTGACCTAATCGTAGCATGATAGTAAAATGCATGACCTAAAGACAAGTGAAGCCAAACTAAACTTAGTTATAAAACAACATATCATTCTGATTAAACTCTAATCCTGGGAAACATGCAGAGATTATTAAAATAGACTAACGTGCAATCCTAATTAACATGGCATAAATGCAATATTGAAGAAAAAATTGCTTAGAATAAGATAAGAATTCGATTCAATCCTCAGCAAGATATTCATCGATATTCCAGACAAGAGATTATGATATCCGGAAAAATAATCCATCGTCTCGCGTCATAAATTAACGGATATCATAATCTGGATAAAAATATTTGACCACAATGAACTCAAATATAATTAGAAAAATCACCCGTCGTCTTACGGCTTGAAATTAACAATTAAATTTGAATGATCTGCGATAAATCGTAATTAGATAATGCCTGCAATCATATCAAATCAAATCAGTCTGAATCAGAGAAATATGGAATTTAGAATTTGATCAAATAATCACCTAATTCGAACGATTTGATTTCCGATTTGGATTGACACAATTGCAGATAATTCAAGCTCCCACCAACGATACTCTTGATCACTGTAGTGGACCGTAAAGGGAATACCCGACAAGTCTTTTGGCGTGATGACTTCGACGAAAGGGAATATTGAACGTTGAGGAAATCTGCAAAAACAAAGAATTCTCCAATCTGCAAAAGGTTGAAAAAGTTCACAGAAAATCGGCGACGTGAATTCTGCCAAGGGAGGTTGCAGCAAGTTGTCGTTGCAGTGCAGCTTCGTTACGAACAAGAACCAGAAACTTGCCCTTATGTGCGAGCTGCGGCCTCAAGGCTGGACGTGCGTGACCTCCAGGAAGAAGAAAAAAACTTTTTGTTTTCCCTCCCCTGTTGCTCCTCTCTCTTTCACTATATTGAATGTTACTCCCTTTTTGGTCAGAGAATCCTCAAAAATAGACGTTGCTCCCTCTTTCTTTTCTCTGTCCTGCCTCTCAGGATTGCCCATCTCCCCCTTTTTGAACGTGAATCAATGATCCCTCTTATGTGCAAAGTTGGGGACCCAATCATGGAAAAAGTTGATTCCCTTGCAAAACTCTTTCATTTTCCTGAAAAGATTCCTATGATGAAATCAATTTGCGGGACTCTCTTGAATGATTGATTGATTTTTTCTTTCCTTCGTTCATATGCTTGAGGCTAATTGGTGTCTGACACTGCGAACTGAGCAATCTCCGCTCATGTCCGATCTTGATTTTCGAATACATGCCTTTGACGTGTCAAGATTACCACTCAGCTCCAATCCCGTCCAAATCTTCCTTGATTGATTTGTTCTTCTTTCTATAAGCCCTCTCTATCAGTGGCCAATCCCCATTTTTTCTGATGTGGAAAACATAAGACATAATCCACTCAAGGAAAGGACAGAACCTCTCCTCCCCTTTCGCGTGATTTGGGCATTTCTCTCAGCCCTCTTCATTTTCCTGATTCGCTCCCCTTTTATGCTTGCTTCCCAAATTAGTGGATTATGCACAAATATCGTGGGATTGTGCCGATTACTTCATATTTGCAACGTGACCACCATTCTGGTGTTATAAATGCTCATCAACGAAGTTTCCTTGTTCGTGCAAATTTCAGTAATTTGAAGTTTCCAATGGAAGTATCCCAAATGCGGGTTTAACATAGCATGTTCATATAAGCTCATCCGCTGCCGTCCAATTAATATCCAATCGTGTGATCCCAATGCAAATGCTCCTAATATCTATATGCGATTAACTAACCAAAGTTGGTTTCTAATTTTTCTGTGGAATATGCATTTAACGGAATGTCAAAATTTAGGTGTCAACAATTGCCCCTCTTTGAGTGGAGGCTCGTAGAGGTTTCGCTCAAAGACAAAAATTGAAACCTAAATTTTGAATATGTGATGATAAATGATGATGATTTTTTTTTTTTTTTTCGGGGTTTTAATCCCAATTTTTATATATAATGTAGAATGATACATGATATGCAGAAATGCAAACATTAAAAATAACATGTGTGGTTACTTCACTTCCATTTTGGCGGAGCAAAAAGAACTTGCACATGGATCCCATATGAAATGTTAGAGTTTAATGTTTGTCTCTCGGCAAGTCGCCATGTGGACCGTAAACCGTGAGTCGGTAGAGATGTTAAAAAGGGTGATGTCCGAGCTAATCGGTACAAACACTTTGTCTCTCGGCAAGTCACCATGTGGACTATAAACCGTGAGTTGGTAAAATTGCGAAACCCGAGCTAATCGGTGTGAACACAAAAGGGAAGTGACGCCCGAGCCGATCGAAACGAACACAAAGGGGACAGCTTGAGCTAATCAAGTGTCAAAGCAAGATTTTTGAAAGGGATTCAGGGAACATACCTTAATTCTTCTCTTACGGTCAAGAATAGCCTGGCTAACTGCATTGTACCTTACTTTTCATTTCATATGTAAGACAAGTTCACGCAATGTGCTTTCTTAACCAAATTAGTTCATGTCATCAGGCATTAATGAGACAACATGTCAATCAAGGAAATTTATTTTGTCCTTTTGACAATTTGATGGTATTGAATGAGAAATTTTCAGTCAAAAAGGACTTCTACTCAATCTCTCATTAAAAGGCTATTTCACCCGACCATTGATACGGGTTTGAGAACCTCTCCAAACTCACTTCATCGTGCTTGACAAGGGTCTGGATATTCTCGAAATTAGTATGACCTGACCAATCCGAGAGGTCTTTGCGAGGATTGTAATACGAGCTTGATCAAAGATTTAAGCATGGGAACTCATGAGGGTCAAACATTCGAAAGAATTGATGTAGCTGCATCGGGCTTTTACGAGCCGGAAACTCGCAAAACGAGATAGAAAAGTCTTGCTCGCACTTCTTCGAGCAACATTTATAAGCATATGAAACCTTACGTTAACTCAAGTGCCCTAATTTGAAGAGACTTCGGTAAGGGTTGTAACGTGGGCTCGGGTAGGCTTGAAATGAATGGCTTATCTATAACAAAAGGGGTGTGTCATGAGTCATGGGAATTGGTGACCATCTAGTCTTCACGCTTTTGCCATCATCTTGGCCTAGCAATTGTTCCACAAATAAATATTCAAGTGATCTCTTTTCTTGAGAAATGCTCTTGCTCATTGACTTCGTTTTTTCCGAAGCCTCACTTTCTCTCATTTTTCTTTTTTCTTTTGCTCTCTTTTATTTTATTTTTATTTTTTTCGAGAGAGATTTTTTTTTTCACTTTCATTTTCTTTTTTAGAGAGTTTTTCTTCAAGAGAGAACCTTAATTGATGGAGACCTTTTGCACACTCTCACCGATGAATTTCCTTTTGGGTTTCTATTTGCCCTAAGCCGCCTTGAACTTGCGTTGAGATGATTTCACTTGTTCATCATAGGAATGATCACCAACCAGGTTCAAATGAATCCACCGCTCAAACCTGGGTATGCAAAGGGTATAGTGTGTAGGGATATAGAAAGAAATGCTCTTCATGTCTAAGGCACTCAAGCTAATGTAGAATTTGCATGCAATAAACATGCTTGAAGATTGATGCAAGTGAAAGCAAGACAATTCTAATCATTTTTGAATCTTCTTAGATATTGCCCCAAGGTAGGGTTTTTCCTTACAAGAGTCGAAATGAAACTCCGCTCAATGGGGTTAGCATAGGATAACCTGTAGTGTCCGAAATAGTGGAAGCGAATGCCTCTCGTCACTTTGGTTGTATACTTTTCCCGAGATAACCCTTTTACCTTGTCAAGACGGAATATTTTCACTCGGTTCGCACTAGGGATTATTGTTCGGGACATGTATGGAAATGAGCTTGCCTTTTGTCATTCTGGATTTTCTCATTCAATATGATCATTTCACAGGAACGAAATAAATTGCCCGACCAAATGTTTTCCCAAAAAGATTAACAAAAGAGAAAATCAATGATTCATGAAAATTATTATCAACCCGATGAGTAGAAATCAAGTGTAATATTTTTTCACGGAATCGAATTAACCGGATTGGAAAAAACACGACCGTCCATCTCGGCTAAAATCAAAGCACCTCCAGGGAGCACTTTCTTCACGATATAAGGGCCGCCGTAGTTCGGAACGAATTTTCCCTCTGGAAGCGAAACTATTGGCAACAATTTTCGCGGGACGAGGTCATTCACCTGAAAATGTCGAGGCCTAACCTTTTGATTGAAAGATTTAGCCACTCTCTCGATAGCACCGGCCATGACATAAAGCTCGAGCCTCTTCTCATCAATCGTGTTTAGCTGGTTTAATCTCTGTTGGTTCCAATCGGCTTCGTTAATTGTGCTCGCGAAAGAACACGTAATGAAGGAATTTCCATTTCAACGGGTAGAACAGGCCTCCATGCCGTATACAAGAGAATACGGAGTTGCCCCAAGATAGACGTTCGTATAGAAGTCCGATATGCCATAAGTGCAAAGGGCAACCTCTCATGCCAATCACGGTAATTCTCACTGCCTTAGCTAAGATCTTCTTGATGTTTTTATTGGCTGCTTCGACCGCTCCATTCATCTCGTGGGCGATAAGGGGATGAATTCAAATGCTTGATCTTGAATCCCTTGAACAGTTCATCCATGAGCTTGTTATTCGGATTTGATCCATTATCGGTGATTATGGCTTCCGGTGCTCCATATCGAGCAATAATGTCACGTCGAATGAATTTCACCACATTCCGCGCCGTGACCGCCGTGTAGGACACGGCTTCGATCCACTTCGAAAAATAATCAATAGCGACCAAAATGAATCGATGTCCGTTCGATGCTTTAGGATTGATTGGGCCAATTATATCGATGCCCCACATAGAAAATGGCCACGGTTCGGATATCCGATGCAATTCATTTGGAGGAACATTGATCTTATCACCATGAATCCGACATTTGTGACAACTCCGAACATGTTGGATACAATCACTTTCTAATGTGAGCCAATAATAGCCCAACCTCATTATCTTCCTTGCAAGCATATGTCCATTCATGTGTGGACCGCATATCCCTTCATGCACTTCTAACATTAAACGAATAGCTTCACCGAGTCAACACATCTCAACAAAATCGAATCGTATGATCGCTTATATAAGCATTCTCCATTTAAGAAGAATTTTGATGCCATTTTCCCGATGTACTTTTGATCGGATGCGGTGCTTTTCTCGGGAAACTCTTGCTTCGAATATAAGTTTTGATGTCATGATACCATGGTTTTCCATCGGGCTCTTCGGTCATGAACATACAATAAGCCGACCTCTGCGAACACTTCTATCTTCAACGGCTCGACTTCCAATCCGCTGGTAACCTGCAACATGGGCGATAACGTGGCTAATGCATCGGCAAACCTATTTTGAGTCCTTGACAAGTATTCAAAGGAAATGTCTTCAAATTGCCCCACCAATTCTTCCAAATAGGCATGATACGGCTGCAGCTTGGCATCTCTCGGTTTGCCATTTTCCTACGGTCCCAAGAATAATCAAAGCCGAATCTCCAAATACTTTGAGCCTGGTTATCCCCATCTCGATTGCAGCTTGCAACCCGAGAATGCATGCTTCATACTCAAGCAATATTGTTTGTGCAAGGGAAAATTAATTTTGCTGCAACCGGGTAATGCTTGGCCACCTGGTGATATCAAAACCGCTCCAATGCCCGACCCCGACAAGTTCACAGCTCCATCAAAATACATGGTCCATACATAATCATCAATTGGCATAATTCGATCTTCCGGAGGATCTATTTCTTCATTTTCCCTTGGATTTTCGGCTAAGACATCAGCAATTACTCGCCCCCGATCGATTTTTGTGATAAAAATTGAATATCAAACTCGAAATGAGAATCGCCATTTTGCCAGCTTTTCCAACCAAAGCGGGTTGATTGATCAAATATTTGATAGGATCACACTCCGTCACAAGGAGTATCCGATAGTGCAAGGTGTATTGCCGAAGTCTCGTGAAGCACCCGGACTAAAGCCGTACATGTTCTTTACGCTTCGAATAATTTATTTCGAGACGGTGAATTTTTTGCTCGAGATAATAAATCGCACGCTCCTTCCCGGTCTATCGGGCTCTTCCGAGCCAACATGGCGCCCAAAGATTCACGGTGAATCGTAAGATAAAGAATTAAAGGCTCCCCGGCATTGGTGGAACAAGTACTTGGTGGGTTCATCGGATAATGCTTAAGCTTCTCAAATGCTTGCTCGCATTCTTCATCCCAATTGATCAAAGCATTCTTCTTGAGAAGTTTAAAGAAAGGTTTTGCGGTATTAGATAGCTGAGAAATAAATCGAGCTATGTAATTTAATTTACCCATCAAGGCTTCGAACTTCCTTTACCGACGTGGGAGGTTTGATCTCACAAATGGCCTTCACTTTTGCCGGGTCAATTTCGATGCCCTTACTGGCGACAATGAAACCAAGCAATTTACCGAAGTTGCTCCAAACACACACTTCGCCGGGTTAAGACGCAAGTTTAAACTTTCGAAGCCTGTCGAACAGCCTTCACAAGGTCTCCACATGATCTTCGCTCCGTCGGGTCTTTGCGATCATATCATCAACATAAACCTCAATCTCATTATGCATCATGTCGTGGAAAAGGGCGACCATGGCCCGTTGGTAAGTAGCTCCAGGCGTTTCTAAGACCGAACGGCATCACCCGATAATGGAACATCCCCCATGGTGTGGTGAAAGTGGTTTTCAACTTATCATTGACGTTCATCGGGATCCGATTGTACCCAGGAGAAACCATCCATGAATGAAAACAATTCAAACCTCTGCGCATCGTCAACGAGTACGTCGATATGCGGGAGGGGAAAATCATCTTTAGGACTGGCCTTGTTCAAGTCTCGATAATCGACACGTACTCGAATACGCCCATCTTTCTTCATGACCGGGACTATATTGGCGACCCAATCGAATATTCCGTAGTCTCAATAAATCCGACGTCAAGCGACTTCATAACTTCCTCTTTGATCTTCCGCACCAATCCCGTCCGGCCCTCCGCGATCTTTGCACTCCTGGTTTAGCCGAAGGATCGATCGGCAAACAATGTTCGACAATGGAACGGTCAAGACCAGGCATATCTGCATAGGACCAAGCGAAAACGTCCTGGTAATCCTTCAAGAGCTTGATTAGGCGCTCGGACATTTCCTGGGGGAAAGGTTCGCCCCTATCTTAACCTCTTTAGGATTTTCCTCATTGCCCAAGTTAATCAGATAGTTTCCTCGCCAACAAAGGTTTAATTGTTTCGTTACGCTCGAAGTCTTGACGTATTTCCTCGTAGTCGGAGTGAACTCGTCCAAGTCGTATACTCCGAAATCCACCGTGTCTCCCTCCTCGTGTTTGCCCTCGAAATATAAAGTAGCAAAATTAGAAAAACAAACAGGGCTTAATCATACATGAGATTTTCGGAAATATTGTGCTTTTTCGGAAATTGAGTGTCCTTTTTTGAAGAATTTTTTGTTTTCGAAGACCTCGGGACCAAAATTCTTGATGAAGCCCAACCCTCGGTGCTTACCATAGATTTTTCGATCGTTGGTTATCGTCATCGGGTTAGTTTGAAGTACTTCAACAAGATTCAAAATAGTAAAAGAAACTTGCATAATTTTATTGATAAACTCAATCAATTACACCTTATTAAATGGAAAACCCTAGAAAGCTTTAAGGACTTCCACGCAGGGGGAGGACGAAAAACTTAGAAGAAACGATTACTCTTGAGGGCCATTGCCCATCCCATGTAGTGGTTCTTCGGTAGTCGTATTGATGGAGGTCCCAAAGAAGCCATCTAGTGAGGTGCGGGCTGCCATCATTAAAATCAACCCCGATGATTTCTGGTTCAAGCTTCGTGAAAATGCCCGGCGGCGTTTCATCCTCGAATCATCGAGACAAACTAACTAGGATTGCCTTACCATCGCGCTTGGGTTGGCTAGTAATGGCCTGAGGCCACTCGGGAAAAGATGAGCCCAAGATCATCTTCATCGGACTTGGTTCTAAATGCTTATACCCACCAACTATTCCGGGCGAGCGAAAAGTGTGATCAATGGGAGGTGGTAAAGGGCTTCGACCTGCTCTCCCTCGTCCTTTATGTCGACCACGGCCTCCGCCACGATTTTCTGTTCCATGGTAACCCGGACCAACCGTGTGGGATTGTCCATTCGTGCGAATCGGGACATGGATGCCTTGGCCTTCCTTTCCAAGCCCCATGCTTGGCTTGAAACCATTACCAAGCATGATCTTGGCCACCATAATCGCCGTGTTAGAGACCTGCGGAATAGGTAATGGCACATCGGGAGAAGCTTGAACAACATGGACTATTTCGAACGAATGATAGCTATCCTCCTCGACGTGATCGGGCTCTATGTACGGGACCGATGTTGCATTGAAGATTCGATAATCCTCTTCTCCATAAACCGTAACTAACTTTTCCCCAACCACAAATTTGATCTTCGATGCAAACGGAGGGCACTGCGCTTCGCATTATGGATCCATGGCCGTCCCAATAAGAAATTGAAAGCGAAGGGATATCTAGCACCTGAAAAAGAATATCGAACACCGAAGGTCCGATTTGTAGCTCCAAATTAATCGGCCCATCACATCCTTCTTCACTCCATCAAAAGCTCGGACGGAGGTCTTGGCTGCTTGCATAGTAGATGGATCAATTCCCGCACGCTTCAAGGTAGCTAATGGACATATATTCAAAGCCGATCCATTGTCAACGAGTACTCTTGCCATATGAGTCTCTTTGTATTTCATCAAATATGGAGTGCCTTGTTGTGACCCCGTCCCTCGACCGGGATTTCCTCATCGAAAAAATGCCACCCGATCCTTGAGGAGGATTGCCCCGACAAAGCCTTCAAGCTTATCTCCTTCTACGGTTTCGGGTACACGAATCTCGCTCAAGACTTTCATCGAGCACCTCGATGCTTGTCGGATGTCCGAAGGAGTTCCAACAAGGAAACTTGTGCGAGTAACTTTCTCAATTGATCAACTACGCTGTATTCACTAGCCTTAAATACAGCCAGGGAATTCCTTCGCTTCTTTCTCATCCACTGTTTGGCCGGTTGATTTTCTCGCATAAGCACGCCCGACCTTGTTATTAGATCGACGTCGTAGGACCAGGGGACCGCTTTGTCATTCTCATAAGCATATGGCTGGGGCAACGTAAGCGGTAACCCTTCAGGAGCATCGGGTATGATAATCCCTAAATCATCCTCGGGCGTCCTCGAGAGGAGGCATGTCGGCTAGCTCGGGATCCAGCTTGATCTGCTCATTTGTCAACATAGCTAGCTCTCCATCCCAATCAATAATGATCCGAGATATAGTGGCCACCACCCCAAACTCACCAGATCCTTCCGATCATGCCTTCTCTAATCAGCTCATCTACCTTTTCTTCCACTTCAGACAACGACGTCACCTGCGGGTTGGAAGATAACCGGCTCGAGCCAATGCATCGAACATATCATCAAAGGGAACCACCGAAGGCTCGAACTTGCTTGACCTCCCGACCAAAAATAACATTCACACCACTCGAATGATTAGGGAGTGGATTGCTCTGCACATTGGGCTTGCCGGCCAGGAAGTGCAAATGCTCCAGTTTCAAGTAGATCCTGGATACGGTGTTTGAGTACGGGACAATCATCGACCGAGTGACCTTGCTCTCCCGAATGATAGTCACACTTCTTTGCGGGGATCATACCTAGGATATCTCGCAGGATTGGGACGTTGGGGCTCGAAGACAATAGGCCCTTCTTGCGTAGGACGGCCAAAACTTGGGAAAGTGTCCCGGGAAGTGGAGTGAACGTTCGATTCTTGCGCCGATTCGTCCTTTGATTCCGTTGATCATAGCCCGATGTTTGTCGAGGAACAAACTGCATCTTCGGACTTCGATTGGTGTCTTTTGGACATAAGTCATGTTAACTTCGGGGACATGCTCTTTATCCTTCTTACCCGTAAATCGCTTTCCGGAAGAAGTGGCTTCGCCGTACCATCCCTTCTTCAATCCAGACTCAATTTCCTCTCCCATAGCAATGAGTTCACTAAACGTACGGACTGCCGTAACCAGCATACGCGAACGGATTGCTGCAGGGAGAGTAGATACAAACAGCCTTCATCAAATCTCGCTCTCGGTGGCTCGGGCATAATCTGTCCCCGCCATATTTCTCCAACGAGTAGCATACTCCTTCAAGGTTTCCCCCTTCTTTAGCTCGTCCGCTCAAGGTCTTCACGAGAGATCGTGACATCTAGATTGAATTTAAAATGCTTAATGAAAGCATTTGCCGCATCTTCCCACGAATCCATGCGGTTGATTTTGTGGTTGGTGTACCACTGCATGGCCGCGCCCTTCGGATCGGGCTTGAAACGTTTGAACCATAAGCGGACCGTTGGAGACATACTTATTCATCAAACCCCGGTACATCTCGATATGTTGGATAGGGTTAGAGGTACCCTCATATTTCTCAAAGGTCGGCATTTTAAACTTGTCCTGTACACTGCACCTAGTAAATACCGACAAGTCGATCGGGGCAATGCTTTGAGTCCCCTCAACTTCTCGCAGCCTTTGCTCCATCTTAGCTAAAAGCTTGGCGCTGTCTTCATTCATTATCCCAACATGAGCACTGGGCTCGAGATGATCATCGAGGGTGGTGTGACGATCCGAGCCGTGGGCAAGCCAAGATACGCCAAAGGTTGAGCGGTGCCATGACTTCCGGGTGGGACAACATTCACAGGGGGCAAGACAGTGTTTGTAACTCCAAGATTCTCAAGAGGAGGCAGGTCATTACAGTCCCATCGCCTTGAGCAATAATCTGGGATCAAAGCTTGTTTGGGCTTGAAACATAGGCGTTGCACAGGGCAAGCAGGCGGTTGTCGTTGGCTAGTTATGAAATCAGCCATCATGAGTCTCATCTCGGGCCATCCGGTCATTGACCGCTTTCAATTGCTCATCCATCTGTTGCTTCATCCTTTGTTCCATTTGAGCTAACAGTTCAGCTTGCTCGGCCATTTGTTTTGCCTTAGACCGAGTAATGATTGGTGCTCGTGGATGTTCCGTAATAACCTAGTTCAAACAGGTAAAGCAATTGTAAGTACAAAAACCCATAGAGATTGGTCCACAGAAAAGGTTGAAACGTCCATTTATTCATTTAAGAAATTGTTCTTACAAAACTCATGAACTCAAAATAGAAACTTAAACAAATAAAGATTCAAGCTATTTTTATTTAGCTTGATCTATACACAGGGAGGCGATAGTCTTGCGGAGTCGCTTATTCTTCCGAGCCAACCCGGAGATGCGGCTCTTGCTCATTTCCAACTCCCCTTCAAGATGCTCAATTTGTGCTTGGCGAGTAACCTTCTTAGTCACGTCGGGCACCACGGGCGTAGGGCGAGACGGAATATGATGTTTTTGGATGTAGAACGCCGATGCATGATAAATTTCTTCATCTCCCTTCAACCTTTTAGGCACGAGGATCTTCTCGGTGCGGCACTCAACCCATGCGGCATCAATGTGACCTATCTCATCAAGATAATCATAGCTCGAACGGTCAAAACGGACTTGAAATAACTCCGTCTTCGGAGGAAATGGCATATCTTGGAGAGCTTGATATTGGCGGACTACCCTTTGGGGATAGTAAGAAGTGGCTCCCGAGAGACCCAAGTAGGGGAATCGGATCTTTACCTTTGTATGAAAGACGAGCTTCTCCAACATGGAACCATCTTGCACGCCATTGAAAAACCTCGGGACTTGGGTCCTTTAGAAAATTTATCCAAGTTGAATAGTCCTTTTTAGGGGAAAATTTTTCTAAATCCTTGAACCTATTAACCGGGTTGAAGAAATCGTTCAGATTATGTATTCGCATTAAATGTCCAAATTCCTTCATGTGGGAAAGAAACCATATTTGTAATAGCTCGGGGCAAGCACGAAGGACTTTCTCAAAGACGAGGGGCTTTTTCACCATTTTGTTTAAAACGGTTAAGGGACAAAAATGTTTCAGCTAAAATCATATTGATATAACTCAACCCGCCAAAATCTGTTTAACCACCCAAGTGATCGAAGGATTAATAGCATTTTCACGATGAGGAAAAATGATAAGTCCAAAAAATGCTAGAAGAAAAATCCTGCTTCTTTGAGTCATCGTTTGATTTGAAAAATTTTCCGCTAAAAACGAGAATGGGCACGAATAACAATGAGCCTTAACAATCCTCCTAACTTTTTCGGTTTCAATTCTAAAAAATAGTGATAATTCAGATATAGAATCTATACCAATAGGCGGTCTAACAATTTCAGTCCCAAGAGGCATTCCAACGGCAATACTATATTCTTCCAAGGTTGGAGTTAGCTCATGTTTACCAAAGATAAAGGTAGCCGTCTGATGACACCAAAAGTGTGGTATCGCTTGCATAAGACCAGAATGGATGTTGATATCCAATAGTGGGATGAGGTAGCCTATCTTCGACTTCACGTAGCTTTGACCTTCTTGATCCAATATATTCCACCACTCCTTGAGCTCTTTCTTTGGAGTGGAAATGAACTGGATATCATTCCTCCCCATGGTATAGATCAAAATGACGAATAACCTTTTGCCATGGACCAAAAAAATAAATAATAAATAAATTGTACAGCAAAAAGGTATAAAAGCTTACTTCAATGGGAATGAAATGCCAACCACATAGACATGCATATGTGTGAGGCTCGATTTCTATCTAAATGGCTTAGCAAAGTGAAGTTAAAAGGTGATCCGATCAGCCGCAGTCTCGCGTATTTAAATCAGGTCTTCTTAACTTCGGCTCAATCAAAAGGAATACCCTATAGTCAGCAATCTAGCAGACAAGGGCAAACCATTTTGATTAAAAAAATTTCGGGGTTGAGCTAGGCAACCTCTACATCGCGGTCTCGCGTTCAAGGTTGTGACTTTCTCAACACCATCCTAAATTAATCTATCGCGGCCCAGGTCCGACGGCAGGTTGTGTGTGCAATAATGTAGTGTTAAAAAAAATAAAAGCACGCACAACATTCCAACTTCAAACACCGCTTCAATATCAAAATAAAAACATTTATCTCAAACACCGATCCTGCAAGACAAAGGGTTAGCAAAATCACTTCTCCCCTTACAACTGCAAAAAAATATTTAACATCTAAAAAAAAAAAAGTTAGAATCCAATCAAATTTGCCAAACCAAAATTTCCTGAAATTTTCAGGCCTAAGTCCACTTATAGAGTCCCCGGTGGAGTCGCCAAGTCTGTCGCGACCTAAAAATCATAACTATCATAACGAATAGCTTTTTAGGTTAATGGATTGCTAAGCTATTAGACCTAGCTCGGACCCTCCCAAATCCATACCAATTCACGACTTTCAATCATTTCACGCAAAAGATTTTTTTTATTTGGAGTCGCCACTAATCTATTTACGGCAGGTCGATTAGACACCTAAATAAAGCATTTGGGAGAAGTGCTTTATTCCTACGAACCAAAGATTACAAGTTCGGAGACTTGGTTACGCTAGCTTATCCTAACGCCCTTTCGGTACCTTTTTCTTTCATAAAAAATTGGCAGGTAGTCTTTGATTATTTCTCTTTTTTTTTTTTTAACTTAACCACGAACATGCAAGACGTTTTGCGCACACGGGAGTTAAACACCCAAGAATCCAAGCTATGAATATGAATGAAGAAATGCAAACAATTCAACATTACGTGAACTGATCCTAGATGCAACAACATAAAGAAAAAGGGTGACCTAATCGTAGCATGATAGTAAAATGCATGACCTAAAGACAAGTGAAGCCAAACTAAACTTAGTTATAAAACAACATATCATTCTGATTAAACTCTAATCCTGGGAAACATGCAGAGATTATTAAAATAGACTAACGTGCAATCCTAATTAACATGGCATAAATGCAATATTGAAGAAAAAATTGCTTAGAATAAGATAAGAATTCGATTCAATCCTCAGCAAGATATTCATCGATATTCCAGACAAGAGATTATGATATCCGGAAAAATAATCCATCGTCTCGCGTCATAAATTAACGGATATCATAATCTGGATAAAAATATTTGACCACAATGAACTCAAATATAATTAGAAAAATCACCCGTCGTCTTACGGCTTGAAATTAACAATTAAATTTGAATGATCTGCGATAAATCGTAATTAGATAATGCCTGCAATCATATCAAATCAAATCAGTCTGAATCAGAGAAATATGGAATTTAGAATTTGATCAAATAATCACCTAATTCGGAACGATTTGATTTCCGATTTGGATTGACACAATTGCAGATAATTCAAGCTCCCACCAACGATACTCTTGATCACTGTAGTGGACCGTAAAGGGAATACCCGACAAGTCTTTTGGCGTGATGACTTCGACGAAAGGGAATATTGAACGTTGAGGAAATCTGCAAAAACAAAGAATTCTCCAATCTGCAAAAGGTTGAAAAAGTTCACAGAAAATCGGCGACGTGAATTCTGCCAAGGGAGGTTGCAGCAAGTTGTCGTTGCAGTGCAGCTTCGTCGTTACGAACAAGAACCAGAAACTTGCCCTTATGTGCGAGCTGCGGCCTCAAGGCTGGACGTGCGTGACCTCCAGGAAGAAGAAAAAACTTTTTGTTTTCCCTCCCCTGTTGCTCCTCTCTCTTTCACTATATTGAATGTTACTCCCTTTTTGGTCAGAGAATCCTCAAAAATAGACGTTGCTCCCTCTTTCTTTTCTCTGTCCTGCCTCTCAGGATTGCCCATCTCCCCCTTTTTGAACGTGAATCAATGATCCCTCTTATGTGCAAAGTTGGGGACCCAATCATGGAAAAAGTTGATTCCCTTGCAAAACTCTTTCATTTTCCTGAAAAGATTCCTATGATGAAATCAATTTGCGGGACTCTCTTGAATGATTGATTGATTTTTTCTTTCCTTCGTTCATATGCTTGAGGCTAATTGGTGTCTGACACTGCGAACTGAGCAATCTCCGCTCATGTCCGATCTTGATTTTCGAATACATGCCTTTGACGTGTCAAGATTACCACTCAGCTCCAATCCCGTCCAAATCTTCCTTGATTGATTTGCTCTTCTTTCTATAAGCCCTCTCTATCGGTGGCCAATCCCCATTTTTTCTGATGTGGAAAACATAAGACATAATCCACTCAAGGAAAGGACAGAACCTCTCCTCCCCTTTCGCGTGATTTGGGCATTTCTCTCAGCCCTCTTCATTTTCCTGATTCGCTCCCCTTTTATGCTTGCTTCCCAAATTAGTGGATTATGCACAAATATCGTGGGATTGTGCCGATTACTTCATATTTGCAACGTGACCACCATTCTGGTGTTATAAATGCTCATCAACGAAGTTTCCTTGTTCGTGCAAATTTCAGTAATTTGAAGTTTCCAATGGAAGTATCCCAAATGCGGGTTTAACATAGCATGTTCATATAAGCTCATCCGCTGCCGTCCAATTAATATCCAATCGTGTGATCCCAATGCAAATGCTCCTAATATCTATATGCGATTAACTAACCAAAGTTGGTTTCTAATTTTTCTGTGGAATATGCATTTAACGGAATGTCAAAATTTAGGTGTCAACGGGACTAAAAGGGTCGGGTAGAGGATCAACGGAAAATCCATAAATGGAACAGGAGACGAAACATGAGGTGTAGTATTTGTCGAAAAGAAAGGGATGTATTCATGAAACGTAACATCACGAGAAATACGTACACGTCGCGCATTTGGGTCATAACAACGATAACCTTTGTGCTCGATGCTATAACCCAAGAATGCACATGGGATAGAGCGAGCGGTAAGCTTTGTACGTTCAATGAGTGGAAGAATGACAAAACAAGTACATCCAAAAACTCGAAGATGATTATAGCTAGGAGGTCGAGAGTAGAGACGCTGAAACGGGGTGTCTTGATGGAGAACGAGATGAGGGTAGGCGATTAATTAGATGAATAGCCGTGAGAAGAGCCTCAGCCCGAACTCGGTGGGAACGGATGTGCCAAGTAAGAGAGCTCGAGTGGTCTCTAGAATATGACGGTGCTTGCGTTCAACAACTCCATTTTGAGCTGGAACCCCAGGACAAGATAACCGAGGAAGTGTACCATCACTAGCTAAGAGAGAACGAAAGACACTAGAGAGATATTCTCCCCACGAATCCGAACGGAAAATTTTGATTTTTGTATTAAATTGTGTGGAAACCATGGAAGTAAAAGACCGATAGATGGAAAAGAAATCACTACGTTGACGCATAAGATAGACCCATGTATAACGAGAATAATCATCAATAAAAGATACATAATATTTGAAACCACTCTTGGAAGAGAGCGGGCAGGACCCCAAACATCGAATGAACAAGATCGAAAATCGCACTAGTTCTAGAGTTACTAACGGGAAAAGGCTTAGCAGATTGCTTGGCCAAAGGGCGAGATAGAACATGGAGGAAGACTACTAGAAGAAATAGGACCCAAAGCACCTTGTTGGTGAAGGACGGTGAGACGAGAAGACGGAATATGTCCAAGACGCTGATGCCACCGAGCAAGATCGAGGGTAGCCAACACGGGATGAGGAAGAGAGGAAGTTGGAAGATGGAGATGTTGCATAATATAAAGTCCATCCCGTCTACTGCCCTCGCCAATCATCTTGCCACTCAAACCATCCCGCACAAAGTAAGAGCTATTTGTAAAGCTTACGGTACATTCAAGATCGGTGAGTTGTCCAACGAGATAATAAATTGAGAGCCAAAGAGGGAACATGTAACACATCGGGAACATTGAAACCTTCAGAGATGGTAAGAGTACCTGTCGGGTAGCTAGTAGAGGAGAACCATTAGCGGTAAAGAAATGTGCTTGGTTGCTTGAGCTCGAGAGCTTAGTGAGAAAAAGCAATGAAGTAGACATATGTCTAGCAGCTCTCCGAGTCAAGTACCCAAGTAGTAGAAATATCACCTGAAGGTGGAGTAGGCTGCACGGTGCTTCCAGCCAGATGAGAGAGTTGTAGAAGTACCAGAATCGGAAAAGACACAGGCGAGAGAAGGACTCAATCGGGCAAGTTGAGCTTCAAGAGCAAGAATACGGTCATCCGTAGAGGGAGAAACCAGAGTAATAGGCCGAGAGATTGGAGATGCGGTAGTGACTCGTGGTGATGCGAAAGGCGTGAAGCATTCCTCTTCTTCCAACAATGTGACTCGTCATGACCAAGACGATGACAATACGTACATGAAAGGCGGCGAGGACCACGAATAGGCGAAGGACGTGGTGGAGCAGCCAAAATAGCAGTTGAATCGAAGCTACCGAGGAGAAAAGAAGACCAAGACGAGTTTCCTCAGATCGTAATTCTTTGACGGCGTCAAGGAGGGATGGTCTTGGAGAGAGCGGTGAAGAAGTTGGCTGCGAACACCTTCATAGGGAGAGCCAAGCTTCATAAGAAAAGAATGTAGACGGTGCCTATCTTGAGTTTGAAGTCGAGTAGTTGGACACCGAGTACGGTTCGGGCATGATGGGCGAGAGAATAGGAGCAAGAATATCCAGTTGACTCCAAAGTGAGTGCATGTAATTGTAGAAGTCTCGAATAGAGCGAGACCCTTGCGTAGCATTGTAAACTTCTTGCTCCAAGCGATAAACTCGAATGTCCCCCGTCCGGGTGAACATCTCGGCAAGCTAATCCCATAAACTTTTTGCCTCAACAATATTAGAAAATTGTGGGCGAAGAGCGGGATCAATGGAACCAAAAATGATAGCCCATGCCTTCCGATCAAGAACTTTCCATGCTCGAATTTCAGCAAGACGTTTCGCAACTTCATCGGATGAGTCACTTTGAAGAGCACCGGGACAAGGACAAAGTCCCTCAACATGCTCAAACAGTCGCGATAAACAAGTGCTTGTCATTGCCGATGGTTTCCAAAGAGAATAGTTTGAACCATCGAGTTTGACGTCAATACGATCACTAGAATCACCCATGACGACAAAAAAAAGAAATCACTAGCAAAGCTAGAAATATGGATTGAGGTGGAAAAATTGATCGAAAGGATCGAGAAAGAAGAAGCACGGATTAGAACGAGCAAGGATGATGGCCCTAAACTCATTATCTTAATTTCGATGCGGAAGATCCAATTTATGGCAACCGCAGAAGCATACTTTAAAAAATAATGAGCTCATTGTCTTATTTTCTGATGCGGAAGATCCAATTGATGGCAACCGCAGAAGCATACTCTTCAAGACAATGAACCTTGCTCTGATACCATGATAAGAAAGAAAGATTAAAAGAGAATGATATTTGTTCTCTAATAATGGTGTGTTGAACATTGTACATGAGAAGCCTTTATATAGGCTTAGAGGAGAAAAGGAGCCTAGCATTCTTCTTATGTGGGACTAAAGAGAAAGAAGAGAGGTAAGGGAAAACCTACAAAACTATACAACATGTTTTAACAATAAGTATGAGGGAAAAAATCATCCTTTCAGCTAGCTTTTGGTATGAGATAGCCCAAGATCACTCAACACTAATATTAGAGTCAAGGTGACCAACAAATCTGGACCCAATAATCATATAGGAGAGAGCTTTCAATCTTGAAGTAACCAGAGCTTTCAATCTTGAAGTAACTTTTTGGTTCACCCCACTTGACTCTAAAATGCTTGAATAGGCTAGTTGAGATTCAAGGTTTACCGGGTCTGGAATATTTCCTTTTGCTTTTAGGCTTGTTTCCATTTTCTTTTTCCAACGTGGCCCTCACATGATGCCACATCATTGCCACTTGTCCAAGAAAACTTTGACAATACGATGCTTGCCGCCAAGCAAGACGGCAATCTTTGAGGGAAAGGATATGCAGCACACTAGTACAAGGTAGGAGTTTTTGGTATAAAAAAAAAAGCTGTAGTTGGTTCACATTGGTATACTTTGAGGTTTTTGATAGCATTTTCTGTAAAGTCTATGAAAGATTAAGAAAATAAGTCAATATGAAATGTTTTCATACGAGACAAATACCTTATTTTTGTTGAAGATAGAAACATTATTTTGTTGGCTCATTTTCTTAAGCAATAGAAACAACAGAAAATGAGAAAAGTATTTTTCAATTGCTGATATACGGAGAAACAAGTGGGATATAAAAAGACAATATAATAGTAGAAACACTCTATAGGTCAACAATGCTAACTAGAACAGAATCCAAGAACTATGAAGTAAAGGGAAACATTACGTTAACAGAACAGAAGTTCAAATCTTTTTAGATATTCAAGGGAAACACTGAAAATGACCATAGAGTCGGAGAAGCACATTTTATTATATGTAGTAAAGATGCAGATATTTATAATGCTTTGCAGATGATTTTTCTTATGACAAATTAAAGTAGATTAATGTTGTTTTTGTTAGAACAGCACTAGAAATAGCTTGTGAGAATATGCCCTAGTTTCTCAAGATCTTACCTTTTGTTAGGAGCGCATAGTATAAATGTGATACATTCATTCAAGGTGATAATCAAGAGAGAGCTCAAGTTCGAGTCTGTCTCCTTTGGAGTACTTACCGATAGAATGTGAAATTCTGACTACATTATGCAAAGGAAATGTTTGGTTGATTTTTTCCTTTTTTGTCTTCAATATTCAACTGAGCACCATGGAAATGATGAACCAATCGAGATAGTAAATTAGAAATCTTTATCTATTTGAGAAGGAGGGAATTCCGGATGACGTTTGGGTTCTTTTTGTTTCGAAAAATGACTGGGTTGAAAGATACTTTTCTAAAAATAATTGCTTGGATCGCTTACAAAAATGATTGTAGGGAAACTTTTGTTTTTTATTGTCTATGAAAATATTTGCACATAAATTATTATCGAAAATAATAACATTTTTCATTGACTAATTAGTTCAGGTGATATGAGCGATCATTCTACAGAAAGTATCTTCCAAATGGGCCATTTTTCGCAAACAAAGATGACATTAATTTGTAAAAGTTCTCCAATACACATCTTTAATGTGCAAGCCAAAGAAACGAGATCAATTAATGATCGAGTAGATTGCAGAGAATAATGTCTTTTCACTTTTCCTTTTTAGTTGATCATTCCACATGGTGACACGATTCGTCACATACGCTTAAATTTCCCTTGATAAACATTTCTTATACGGTCGTAGTCTAGAGTGGTGGGAGACGATTTAAGTTTTGTTTCGATGATTCGATGATCTTATGGTGACTGCCCCTCGCTACCTCAATGCTGATAAGGGATAAGTGCACCGGGAAGTTTTAAAACTCGTCATGAAAGTGCAATTGGATCCTAAGACTTTTAAAAAGTACAATTTAGTACTAAAACTTGTTAAGTCGGTGCAATCGAATCCTTCTATTAACTTTGTCCAACTTGATAAACGAAAAATGAGGACAAATGTTAGGACTTGATTGCGCAAACTAAAAAAAATTTAGGATTTGATTGCACTTCCTAAAAGTTTTAGGACTCAATTGTACTTTCGCGAATGCTCATTGCACGAAATTTTTAATTGATGAGTCATTTTCGCAAAAACCACAATCGACGAAACGGGCCGCCAATACCGCAATAGCGAATTCAATTATTGGTCTCGAATCCGTAAATTTGAAGAGCATGCCGCAACAAAAGGATCGTCCCGACCATCTTTATCATTGCCAATTTTCATTTTGAGATTAGCAAAGAAGAATTTTCATTAGGATTCTTGATGGTTTTGCGGTGTTAGAATGGACATAAAAATATCTATGCGGACAAGTTGTAATGACAAACTTTTGAATTTGGTGTCACCCCTCATATTTACGTAAATATCCTTAATCTCCGTACCCGTTACTATTTTATTACAATTTTTATCCTAAAAAATCCTAAATTTATTGTACAACGGACAATTTAGTTTCAAACTTTTCGCCTAAAGACACTAGAAGTGCCAACAGTTTAATAAAGATATCACTTTTGTGCCAAAATTTTTCGCCGGCTTACTTAAATGCCAAATCAGATAAAAAGTGACTACTTAAGTGTTTTCAGCGATGAATTTTGATAGATTTATAATAAAAATTTTAATTGGACATGTCATCTTTATATTAAAAACAAGTACACATGGACTTCCTAAAGGACGGCGCACGCACGAATTATGGGAGCATGGGTCGAGCGATCTTGTCCATGCCTCTCTCTCCTCTAATTTCCTGCCACTCTCCCCCGTCTCCTCTGCCAGGTGCCTCATCAGATTATCATCACACGACGATGCTAGCAAGGCTCAAGCTCAGGCCCGTGTGTTACTGTCGCTACCGCCGTCGTCGTGCCAGCGACCGGCGATTCAGCCCATGACGCACATGATCTTTCTCGAGAGGCTGAGGATGAGGCACCTGAAGGATGCCCCAAAGCCACAATAAAGTAAACTTCCGGAAAGCAAAAGCAGGAGGGACATGATGAGGGTTGTGAGATAGATGGCGATTGAAGTCCCCGCTGATATTCAGTCCCTAGGGATTCCTGCCGTTTCTTAGGGGAAGACTGTGGTTTTGAGGGAAAACTGAATTAGGGTTTTGAATTTGGAAAAATTCAAATTAGGGTTTTACATTCTGAGGCAAAACATGCAGATGATGTCATTTAGGGGTATGCTAATTAGGTATGCCGGCGAGCCACGTCGATCGAGGAAATTAACAAAATATGGTCTCGTTGGATTTTTGGCAACTCAATTAGCGTTGGCACTTAAGTGGTTATTTTTTTTTTCAAGTGGCATTTAAGGGACTCAACAAAAAAAATTACACCCAAGTGAGCATCGTACAAAAATTTTGGTACTTTTAGAGTATGTATGGTAACCATTTTGATTCAATGATTCTATTCCCCAAAACAAAAAAAAACATGATATTCATGTTTGGTAACGTAAATGATTCTCGATTCCGATTCTGCTCCCGAGGACAGCTTTTAGAAAAAAAATAAGAAAAAAAAAGTTGGTTCTAGAAAAAAGAACCACTTTTGAAAATCACAAAACAGAATGAAGTCTTATATTTCTCACTTTTTCATTTCAGTTCTTTTCGTCATTTTCCCCGCGACCTAAAATAGAACGAGGTCTCATTTTCAAAGAAAAATATATAAAATATAAAATATAAAAAATTTGAAAAAAAATTGAAAAAAATCTAAAATTTCAGAAAAATTTCAGAAAATCCCTAAAGATAGAAGAAGCTTAGATTATGCTGGTGACCTCATTTTTATAAATTTGGGCTTAGATTTTCTAGATTTCACATATTTTGTTCTTTTTTAGAAAATCATAAACACCTTTGCAATTAAACTCGAACCACATTTCTCTAAACCCTTAAGGCTTCATTAGGATTTTATGATGCGATTTATCAATGCCATGATTTCCTAATTGCGCACTTGATTTCATTGATTATGATTTTCCTAGGTTTATGTACTTTAGATTTAGTCTACTTTAGAAAATTTTGGAAAAAGACAAAAATAACTATCGTGAACACTTAGCAAGCTTTCATTCTTAAGTTTTCGATGAATTAAGATTGAGATTTGATTTTCGAAAATCAAGAATGCACGCCAATGCATGGTAGTACAAGTGCATTTTCCTTGCGAGAAATGAGTGTATCGCGCGTGTTGGTTGATCGCTTGCTCAAAAGAGTTCAATGAAACCCCACAATAAATGGCGAAAATGATTCTTGATGATTCTTTATATTTATTTTTATATTTCAATATGCAATATGTTATATAAGAGAATCCATATGAATTAATCTTCGATTAATTTTGAAATGTATGATGAAATTTCACAAAGTAACTATGTAATTATTTACTTAAATGATAAAAAAATTGGGAAGAATAATTGTTCCCGAGAACAGAAATTTTGTGTAGTGATCAAATGCATTTCTACTCCAGGAACATAAATTTTGGGCAAGAACCAAACACGTTTTGACTCTCTAAAACACATCTAGAAAATAGAATTAGAAAAATTTATTTTAATTAGAACCACTTTTTGTGATCGAATGGTTATCATGCAAGCCTCTAGTGTCCTTATTTCTTATTTTTTTAGTTTGACCAATTTAGTTCTCAACCTTTTAGCGATTTTTCAATATGTCTTTTTGATTAATTTTGGTCCAAAATTTCTTTTTTTTGGTCAAGCCTGGCAACCAGCGGAAGAAAATAGGAAAAAACGAAAAAGAAAAAGAAAGGAAAAAATTAAGAAAATTCAAAAAACTGAAAAAAGGGGGGCATCAACCATCCCACGTAGGATAATTAGAGTTTACATAAGCAATTTTCAAAAAAATTTGGCTGGAATAGGCTAGGTTGAAATATTGTTAAAAAGTTTCATAATAAATTGATTAAATTGAAAAGTTTAAGACTGAATTGACCGCCATATTAAATGTTTAGAATTTTTTAGACAATTATCACTTATTTTGCTAGAATCAATTATTGTAAATATGATAATCATCAATAATGCTTGAATGCACTTATCCATCAACTCACGCCACAAATGCACTAATCACCCAAGCTACTTCGGCAAGGGCATATTGACTCCCACCTCTTACTTCATGGTGTCTCTTGGTGATCTCCAAATTTTTAATCTCACCGTGATAAAACGCCCTATGATTCGCTCGTTGCTCAATTTGATTGTTCTCGTTCACGTGAATATTTTTCCGGACATCGATATCGATCACAAACTTTAAAGCGCACGAAGAAAATCGCGAGTACTTGAAATTCAATTTGTATTCTAGAGCAATTGTCACACATATGCATCCTTCTAGCGACTGAAGCTCATTTTCTTTTCCAATTTTCAAAACCCAAAAAAATGCAAAGGAGGAGTTAGATTTCATCGGTGGAACACTCAAAGCAATTGCCTCCTTTTTCGTAGGGGGAAAGATATCATCTCGTTCCAATAGGGAAAAGTCAACCCCAAGTAACGACCTGGACGCCATTTCTTACCATCTCTCATTGGTGCGAAGACGTGCATTAAATGTACAACTAAGTATAGATACGCAAACTTCCTATTGTCCCCTTTGACCAGACATTGTGAGCAAAATGAAATCAAACGGATTAAGACCCCATGATTGAACGTGTCACCTGATTAAGAAAAAATTGGAAATAAAGACTTAAAGTGCCTGCATTTCAAATAAGGACATAATCGGGAGCATTTTCATCATTTCTTTTTTCCTTCATTTTTTTCCTTTTTTTCTTTTTTTTTTTCCTTCTCTGTGGTGGCCAGTCTCAGGTGATGGCCGGCCACTGACGACGGCCTTGCTTAGGTTAGAAAGGGAAAAAAAATGAAAAAGAAAAAATAATAAAAAAAATGACGAAAATGTCTTTTGTTAGGCTTTTTCATGAAATAATAAGAGCACTTTAAGTCCTTATTTTAAAAAAAAAATTCTAATTAATTTTATTTGAATTAAGACAGGGTACAGCTAGTTTTAACATGGTCTTTCAGCCGCCAGTTGCGCGAGAACCACGTCAACATTGGGAAATAAATTGACGTCCTCTGACTTTTTAAACCACAAAGAATTCCATACGTATACATGACGGAAAATCAAGGCGTGGTCAACACGTGCGGCGTGCGGATACACACGTGTTGACCACGCCACACTTTATGATTAAAAAAAGAAGAAAAAAATGAATGCTCTTTTAGGGTTTAATTAAGTTGTCTTTAAAAGGGTTTTGTTGTCCTTATGACTTACAAGAGTTTACTCCTTTTACGTAATATATGTTGTGGAACATAAGAACTCAATTTTTGTCATGTTTATACAATTATTACATCATAAATACTGCATGAATATAATGAAACTCCATCCTTGAGTGGAAAAAAAGAAAAAAAAATGCCATAATATAGCTGAATCTGAATGCTAGACATATCATTTGCATGATAGTTAAAGAAATCAACACATAAACCTTAGCTAACGCATTTGTGTTCACATGAATTTTGACCGAACTCTTGAATTCTTAACGCGCCGGATCGAAAAAATTTCCCGCCATATGCCATTAACTTAAATGTTGTGAACACGAATTATGAGGTTTTGTATGGTATTGTGCGAATTATATTTTCATGGACTTAAGTCCAAATGGAAGAAAAGGTCAAAAAGAAGGAGGATTTCTTGGAACGCCATGAATCCGACCTAGGTGTTGCTAGAAGAAAAACGACTGTCTATTATATGACGGGACCGTCCCTCCTCCCTCCTGCCAAAAACGTAAGAGAGTTTGAGTGCAGAGGAGAGAGAGAGAGATGGCAGAGAACCAGAGCAACGGAAACGGGAGTCTGAAGACTTATGATGCTCACGTCCCGGAGATCAAGTTCACCAAGCTCTTCATCAATGGCGAGTTCGTCGATTCCGTCAAAGGTAGAAATTCACCAGCTTTCTTGTCAAGTTCTTGCGCTGGCTCAATGAAGATTGATTGCTCTGTTTCATGTTTCACCGCACTCTTCTCTCAGACAGATGTGCTCGTAAAGTTCTGTTCTTTGCTAGCTTATCCTTTTTCCTCAAAAAGTAAAAAAAAAAAAAATAGAAGCAAAATACAGTCGTGCCATGATCTGATTGCCCTGAAGTTGGTTTTGGTCTCACTCGAGCAGTTCTGTTTTTGGCGAGTGAAATTCACATGCTCTGTACGGAGTACAGGAAAACAGAGCATCGAAAGGACAAGGACCATATGAATCAAGACCGATCTTGAGAGAAATCTTGCATCGTGTTGCAGTTGACCATTAGAAAAACTCGTTCAGTCCCCACAAATTCTTGTTCTCGTTGGTTTCTTCTTCTTCTTCTTCTTGTTTTTTCCCCTTTCGGATTTCTAGTTTCCGATGGTGACCGGAACTGGATGAACAGGGAGGACATTGGAGACGATAGATCCAAGAAAGGGACAAGTGACAGCGAGAGTTGCAGAGGGAGACAAAGAGGACGTGGATTTGGCCGTGAAAGCCGCCCGCCAGGCATTTGACCATGGACCTTGGCCACGCCTTCCCGGCTACGTAACGACCCCTTCCCCTTCTC
The DNA here is from genome assembly GCA_021437795.1 of Rhodamnia rubescens. Taxonomy (NCBI): domain Eukaryota; kingdom Viridiplantae; phylum Streptophyta; class Magnoliopsida; order Myrtales; family Myrtaceae; genus Rhodamnia; species Rhodamnia rubescens. The sequence goes on along the minus strand of JAILYA010000002.1, from coordinate 200,214 downwards.
TCTCCCTTCTCTGTCTTCCGTAAGGCCTTGAGTTACAAGTTAGTTTATTGACACATCACTTAACAAAACGGCTTTTTTAACTGCTTAGCATTTTCTATTAAAGTCAGCTATGCCGAAATAGTTATTTTCCTAATCTAGCATAAGCAACTGTAACATCGACAAGAATACTTGTGCAACTGCAGCGTCTAGGGGTAAAATTAAAAATTCTATCTAAGCCGACTATGTACCGTAGCTCGTATGATTGATCGAAGAATCTTCTTCAACTTAGGCTTGGTCTGTTTTGCACAAAATGAATGATTCGGAATATATTTTCCCAAAGATGGTTATTTGAATTGCTTAAAAAAAAGAATAAACAAAGAAAAAAATACTTTCACGTCCACGAAAGTATTTACACATAAATTATCGTGAATAATAAAAATATTTTTATTATTTAAAATAGAAAATATTTTTGATATGATTTATTATCCGTAAAACTAACGGAGCCTTAATTACAACGAAGACGTCAAATTTTCCTCCAAAGATATTTTCCAATTTTCAGTAACATTTTCTCAAGTATTGGTCAAACCTGAGTGGTCCCTAATTTGGTGATTTCAAAGAGGCAAGCAAGAGAGGAGGGCGGCGTTCAACATCAACATCAATATCAACAACACCTTTATTTCAAAGTTGCAGATCGGCAATCAATGAACCCAAAATAAATAAAATAAAAGCAAGATCCACTAAGGGAAAGAAATAATTATCTAAAAATAAATATATAAAAATAAAAATATATAAGGAAAAAAAGACTAGAAAGGAGATGGAAGAGGAATTCTGCTCCTCTACAATTTTAATTGCTTTTAGATATTTAGAATCAATATTGCAAAAGGAGAAAGAGATTGATGAGGATGTGAGCCGTAGAAATCAAGGAGGACCAACGAAATGAAAATATCTTCTCCATGACTAATAATGGTTGGGATGATGACTATTAAAATACGATTTTGAGTAAAATAATAATAAAATTTAATTATTTTTCGGGATGTATTTTTCATTTTCCCCAATCTTCTGGGGGGGCCCACAAAAGTATTTAATGCCCGTTGAATTTGGAAGTGTCTGACCCTATCAAGCAATACATACGGACAAATGTCAGGTTGTGAGCACTGAAAACATTGACATGTGATTCGATTGGTTTGTTCTGTGTTCTTTTGTGCTGATTGTGTAAAGTTGTCTGCAATTCCCCGTTTAAGAACGAAGAGAAAAGGAACCCCAAAAAAAAAAAATCTTACATCTTGGCGGTTGGATGTATATTAACAGTGAAATTTCGATAGGATTATATTCATAAGTGAAGTTCATGAATTAATTTCTGGTGGTAATATCTTATTAATTTGACGGAAAAAAGGAGTTCTATCCAAATTTCGAGAGCATAGTTTCTTGTGTAGAAGCCACATTTCATTCTGAATCCCAATGTTCATGAACTTGAATTTTATATTACATTTGATTATAAATTTGACCGACAGCAAAGAGGAAGGATCATGTCGAAATTCGCGGACTTGATCGAAGAGAATATAGACGAACTGGCCGCTCTAGAGACTATTGACGCCGGGAAGCTGTTCGGGATGGGCAAGGCCATGGAAATCCCTCTTGCTGCCACATGTCTTAGGTACTATGCCGGCGCAGCGGACAAGATCCATGGCGAGGTATTGAAGATGTCGCGGGAGCTTCACGGTTACACTCTGCGTGAGCCGGTCGGCGTGGTCGGGCATATCATCCCTTGGAACTTCCCGACCACCATGTTCTTTGTCAAGGTCGCCCGGCACTGGCGGCTGGTTGCACCATGATCGTGAAGCCCGCCGAGCAAACCCCTCTCGTCGGCTCTCTTTTATGCTCATTTGGCTAAGAAGGTACGTCAATCGACTTGGGAAAGACGCTTTTTGAGAGGAGAAGTCATTTTTTCTAGCATGCAATTGTATTAATAAATAGATAATTTAATTATTTGGAATTAGTTCAGCAGACGCATCGAAATAATTTCGTCATTTATTAGTCTAGAAGTGATGGTTAAGCAAGTGAAAAAACGCTTTGAATATCTGTCATGTCATAACAAAGCTGTAGTAAAAAACAGTTGTCGAAAAAAAGAAGGGGAGGATACACATGAAAATTATCCAGGTAAATTTTCTGCCTTTAAATCTTTGTTTGCTTTTTATCAGGCCGGTGTTCCTGATGGAGTGATCAATGTCATAACCGGTTTTGGACCGACGGCCGGTGCGGCGATAAGCGGTCATATGGACATTGATATGGTGCGATCCCAACTTCTTTCTTTCATGAAAATTTGATGTGCTCATGAGTTTTCAGTTTGGACTAATGCGACTTGCAAAACCTCACTTCAGGTCGGTTTACGGGATCCACGGAAGTAGGACGCATGGTGATGCAGGCTGCGGCGACAAGCAACTTGAAACAAGTGTCCCTCGAATTGGGCGGGAAATCGCCTCTCATAGTCTTTGATGATGCCGATTTAGATACCGCCACTGATCTTGCTCTGACCGGTATCCTCTTTAACAAGGTAAGGTGTCTGAATTTTTTTTTTTTGGGTTGGAGTTGCGAAAACAAAGAAAAACTCCGAATACCCGACATCATGATGGTTTCTTGATTGAACCCTCTGTTTCAGGGAGAAATATGTGTGGCGGGCTCTCGTGTCTATGTTCAGGAAGGGATCTATGAAGAGTTCGAGAAGAAGCTAGTGGCGAAGGCGAAGACTTGGTCGGTCGGCGACCCGTTTGATCCGAATGTCCGTCAAGGACCGCAGGTAAGAACGAACCCTAGCATGAAGCAAGAATCGGCTAGATTGTCCGATAAAGCATATGGTAGACAATTAGCCTGACACTTATTGTGGTAAATCCCAGGTCAATAAGAAACAGTTTGAGAAGATACTTTCTTACATCGAGCATGGGAAGAGAGAAGGAGCCACGCTTTTGACCGGGGGCGACCGTATGGGCACCGAAGGGTATTACATTCAGCCGACAATTTTCACGAATGTTATGGTACACTATCAATCCACAGCACATTCCTTAGAGAACATGCCGCTTTGCTTTGAGAGGAACTAAACTTCTGTCTATTTTGCGTTATCCTTGAACTCTCTTGTTCCGTCAGGAGGACAACATGATCGTGAAGGACGAGATTTTCGGCCCCGTCATGTCGCTCATGAAATTCAAGTGAGTACGCCCTGCTGTTGGTCTCCAAAGCTATTGGTTCGATGCAATCGAGCCACTACTCTTTGTAGCTGGAACAAACATAGAGAACTATTATAGTACATTGTGCAACATTCATCATTTTACGGAGGATTGCAGGACCGTGGAGGAGGCAATCAAGAGGGCCAACGACACGAGGTACGGTCTAGCGGCGGGGATTCTGACGAAGAACATAGATCTAGCGAACACGGTCTCGAGGTCAATCCGAGCTGGCGTCATCTGGATAAACTGCTACTTTGCATTCGACAACGACTGTCCTTATGGTGGCTACAAGATGAGCGGCTTCGGGAGAGATCTCGGTTTGGATGCCCTCCACAAATACCTACATGTTAAATCCGTTGTGACCCCGATTTATAACTCTCCCTGGCTTTGAGAGAGAATTTTTCTGGGACAAGAACTTTGCATCACATGGTGGCTCAAACAATGTGTAATTCAGAATTATAAGGTATAATTACAAGAAACAGAATGCAGACCATTTTGGCAGACAGATGATGTTAACAGTTTCATGCTACAAAAGGGGCAGCTGTTGTGTGCAATTTCTGTGTTTTCTATCGTCAAGAGTTTTCCTGTACTTGTTTCACCCAAAAAGTAAAAAGTAAGGGGTTCAGCCTTGATCTAGGATGGGAAACTACTTGGCTTGAAAATGGAAGAAAATCAAGAGGAAGTCCTGGAATTTTGAGGTGCAGGAATAATATATCAATAGGAAACAAGATAAAAGGTAAATAATAAATTGGTGAAGTTTTTTTTTTTTTTCAAAAGGCCTCAAATAGACCTTGTTTCAAATGGAGCCGAAGTCTCAAATTATTTAAAAAAAAAGGCATCGTTGAACAGCATTTTTGTCCTTTTTTTAGTTTTTTATTCTTTTCTATTATTCTTTTTTCATTTCATTTCTTTTCTTTTTCTTCTTCTTTTCTTTTTCTTTTTCTCCCCTCCCCTCCCGAGCCATCACCGGCCTCGGGCGAGGGCCACCCTCGCTCGAGCCGACGTTAGGCTACCTTCGCCCGGGTTGGCATCGGGCAAGGGCGAGGACACCCCTCGCCTAGGTGGACGAGGATAATCCTCACCGGGCGATGGCGGCCCTCGCCTGAGGCCAGCGAGGGCAGCCCCTCGCCCGACATCGGCGCAAGGGTAGCCCTCGCCCGACGTGGGGCCCAAGTGAGGGTGGCTCGAGGTCGGTGATTGCCTAGGGAGGGGAGGGAGAAAAAAAAGAAAAAGAAAAAGAAAAGAAAAGGCAAAAAGAAAAAAAATAGAAATGACAAAAAGAATAGAAAAAGAATTAAAAAAATCAAAAAATGAAAGGACGAAAATGCCCTTCAACAGGTCCTTATTTGAAATAAGGTCCACTTCATGTTCTTATTTCAGAAAATTAAGATAATTGAGATCCTTATTTAAAATTTTTCCTCGTAAATTTAATTGACCGCATTTGGGAATCTCCAAGATTTTAGGCATGTTTTTCGTTCGTTAATCATCATTTTAAAGAGCTACTAATAGGACCTTGGATTCGGCAGAAAAAGCACATTTATCCGGCTCCCTCCTCTCCACATGGCTTTATTCTATACCTAAACCCCTATGTGTTGATGTTGAAAACTTTGGTTTATTTTATGTTTCAAAGTAACGAAAGTCTATTTTCCGACCAAAAAGAATAGTCATTTAACATTGGAATCGACAGATCCTCCTTGTCCTCTAATTTCAACACATAATTGTAATTTGCGGTCTACTGGCAATAGTCCTTGTCACTAATTCCTCAAATCGATTTCCTTGTTTGTTGATGACTTAACGGACTACACGATTCCACCTCACCTAGGGCTGGCTACCGACCGTCGCCATGGCTGGCGACTAGCCAAAGAAGAAGGAAAAAGATAAAGATAAAGATAAGATAAGATAAAAAAGATGATAGAAATTTATTTATTTTTTTGAAAAAAATGAAAATGAAAAATAAAAAATAAATTAAAATAATGAAGTGGAGTGCATGGAGAAGTATGTACTTGATCTAGTGAAAGAAAGAGAAGGGAAAATTATTTTCTTCTTTCAAAAAGAGGAAAATATTTTCTTCACTTTTGAATGTATTTGCATTGACTAGTTTATTTTTTGTGAACCAAGCGTTAGAAAATCTAAAAAATATTTTCTTGAAAGTTGTTTTAAGTGAAACAAATGAAACCTTAGTGCAATGTGATTTCTAGATCATGCTCGTCACTTCGTGAGTGAAGCAATATCAAATCTATATGGACTAGATGATTTCCATGCATCCATGGGATTGGTTGACCATTTTGGCTCAGGATATATGAAAAGGCCATCTTGAAGCTTACCTGCTCTCACAAGCGAGCTGGAATGAAAACGACGAGATCATTTTCTATGGCTCGGTTTGTTTTGCAGTGAAGAAATGATTTGAAAAATATTTTTCTAAAATTAATCGCTACTTCGCTTACAAAAATGAATGAATGATATTTTTTTCATTGTCCTTGGAAATGCTTATGCATAAATTGTTGTCGATAATAGATTTTTTTCATTGGCTAATTATTTTAAGAAATATAAGCAATCGTTTTTTTAAAAAATATTTTCTAAATCATTTAGGGCGCACATGGGAACACTTCTACTTCAAAAATCAACTTTTGGCTAGAAATTGATTTTTCTACCTATACTCGAAGCGAGAAGTTGATTTTTCTATTTCCGCTCTAGAAGTTGATTTTTGATCGGAGAAATTCGTTTGGTAACGGTTGAAAATTTCTACTTCAAATATTATTAACACAAAATATTGGATGAAATATTATTGTCATTGCCAAAAAAATTGCTATTTCATTTTTAAACTTTTTAAATTTCTTTAAAAAATAATTTTTATTTTTGAAAAATATTATTTACTTTTTAAAAATAAAAAAAGTATTATTTATTTTTTACTTCGGCGGCGGGAGAAGGCAACTCAGAGGCTGGGCCGCGGCGGGTCAAAGGTTGGCAATGGTGATCAACTGTTGGTGGTGGCCGCGGTGGGCAGTGGTTGGCGGTTCGCAGCAGGGGCGACAAGGGGGCGGCGGCCGGTGAAGATCGGCGGTGGGCGGTGGTGGCATTGGTCGGCGGGTGGCAATGGTCACGAGCGGCGGCTCACGGAGGTCGACGGTGGACTGTGGTTGGCAGCGGGGTGCAGTCGATGGGTGGTGGCAATAGGCAATGGTCGGTGGAGGTCTGCGGTGGGCAACGACAGGCGATGATCGATGGTTGGCGATAAGAGGCGGTGGTCAACGGTGAGCAATGGCGGAGGTTAGCGGTGGCGGAGGTTAGCGGTGGCGGATGTGGTAAAAAAGAGTGAGGGTATAATGAAAAGAAGATGAAGCGAGAAGTACTTCTTGAGTTAAGAAGTAATTCTTTTTAACTTCTCAAATTGGAGAAAAAACTTCGGAAGTGAAAATTCACTTGAAGTAAAAAATTTTATCAAACAGATTTTTGTTTCGGAAGTTACATTACCAAATGGATTTTCACTCCAAAAGCACTTTTAAAGTAGAAATTCGCTTTCGAAGTGTTGCCATGCATTCTTATTTTCCGTAGCGCACCTTATTTTCCGTGGAAAACAAAAGGAGCAAGCATGAGTTTTTTATTGGAGGAAATTCCTCCAATTGGTTGTAATCCTCCCCGATGCAATGAGGGAAAATATTAGCCCATTTTTCAATACTTGAGTTCCTAACTAGGATGTGAAATAGCGAAACATATATGGTGCAAATACAAGAAAGTACAGTGAGATTGCAAAAATCATCACATAGATAAATTAAATAATTGGGGAATGAATAAACTTTAATATTATTTGAAAATCCAACCCAAAAACTTAAATCGATAGATATACGAGAGATCACATGAATATAAAAAGTATTTATGACCCGTTGTCAAGTGATGTGTGACAAATACTTCAACAAACGACATTTAGGTCCCGATGTCCATATCGGTGAATTATGACCATAGTTGGTTGGATAGACTCAATGGGAAAATTACCAAAAAAGTCATAAACCTATTATAATTATGCCGATTCAGTCCTAATTTTTTTTTTGGTCGATTCAGTCCTAAACCTTTGTAATTGTGTCGATTCACTCCATCCGGCGAATTTTGGCTGACCGACGCTAACATAGATGCCGGCCTCCAACGATATAATATTTTTTTATTTTTTAATTTTTATTTGTATTTTTTATTTTCCATTTTTTTAACTTCCCCTTCCAAATTTCAAACCGATCCATACTCTCTCTCCTCCTCCTCTCTCTCTCTCTCCTTTGCTTCTTCTTTATGACCTTCCATGTACAATCCGACGCTTCGTGCATAGCGACTACCCAAGCCTTGGCCCCAGCCTACTCCAATGGCTCCGATTAGCCGATCCTCTCTCTTCCCCCGACGTAACCCCGACTCTCGTCGACGTCGACGTTGCCGACCGAGATGCCCCAAGGCCCGCCACACCTCACGATGAACTCTCTCTCGCTCGATTACAACTCCGCCGACGTCAATCTTACCTTTTTCTTCAACTCTAGTGCTCCTCTTGCTGAGCCTCTCTCGGCAATGGCGAGGTCGGGCCGGGCGAGGCTCGACCTTGCCGGATTTGGGTTGGTGAGGCGATCCTCGCCCGGCCGTTGATGCTCGGTCTCGCAGGCCCCTAGCAAGGCCGGCCTTTCCTGCGGTCGGTCGCCGAGGTCGCGACCGGGCTGGAGGAAGAAGATGGAAGGGTAAGAAGAGGACGCCATGAAAGCTCACGAAGAATAAGATGAGGAGGGAGAGAGAAGGAGAGATAGAGTCCAGATCCGGGTGGGTTGGAAAGGGAAAGTAAAATAGGAAGAAAATAAAAATTAAAAATTAAAAATTTTCAAAAAAATAAAATTATAAAATATTATTAAAATATAATGACGCTGGCCGGCATGCCACGCTAGCGCTAACCTACCAAAATTCATTGGATGAACTTAACTAGCACAATTGTAAAAGATTTATGATGAATCGGCCAAGAAAAAAATTAGAACCGAATCGGTAATTTTTTCTAGACTCAATAGATAAAATATGAAAATATTTAAGAATTAATTAGTATAATTACAAGATTTAAGACTGAATTATCAAAAAAGTAATAGATTTATAATTTTTTGGAAAATATTCTCCGCCGGCGAGTCTTCGAGCGAAAGGGGGTGATGATTGAGACCCGAAAGGCATGTTTGTCCGTTTCTAATAGCTTTGGGGTTTTTTTAATACACGTGGATGCGCAAATTACTAAGAAAAGACTGCCCATCTTCCATGATTATAATAAAACTAGCGCGTCATCCCTCTGGACGCTCCGGAAGAAAACTAGCAATGTCTTGCACATGAGCTTTGAGCCATAAGTATCAATCAATTAAATTGGTTCGTTCACGTCAGATTGTATGTGTCTTCTCACCAATTATGTTGCACATCGAAGATCTTAAAACTCTTAACCTCGTCGATCGATCGAGGGGTCTCATGTGATTACACGTTTTTCACGTTATATGTCCTCAGCTTAAGTACCGCCGTTGCGAATTACTAGCCCTTATCTAATGCCATTCAACGAGCATCTTTTTGTATCGCGGCTAATCTTTCGCCTCATCACCTTTAATCAGCGGATAAAGAGAAATTTGTTTTAAAAGTCCTAAACCTATCGTACGGTGGCTTGTTCAATCGTAAACCTTTCAATTGTCTCAACTGAATCCTTAACCTTTTGAGGACTTGCCGGTTCAATTAAGTCATAAATATTTTAACTGTGCCAATTGAGTTCTCTCTTTTGACGATTTATTAATTTAGTAAACATTTTCACGATTTGCCGATATATGATTAAATTGGCACAATTGAAATGTTTAGGACTAAATTGACAAATTATTAAAAAGTTTAGGTCAAAATTAATACAGTTAAAAAGATTTAGGACTTAATTAGCCGGCCTAAATTAAGTTCAGGACTCTTTGGACAATTATTGCTGCAAAGTGTATCTTTCCTAAATACGCCTGTTGGGATGCCCCGCTTTTGGGCTTGCCGTGTAACAACCCTTAATATTTCGTCAATGAAATTTCTTTTCGACCAAAAAAAAAAAGAGAATACGCCTGCGTGTTGCAAGAAGGAAAACGACTTATCTAGTATATGAAGAGACCCTGCTCCTCCCTCCTGCCCAAAACGTTAGAGATTCTGAGTGCAGAGAAGAGAGAGATGGCAGAGAAACAGAGCAATGCAAACGGGAGTCTGAAGACTTACGATGATCTTGTTCCAGATATCAAGTTCACCAAGCTCTTCATCAATGGCGAGTTCGTCGACTCTGTCAAAGGTAGGATTCGCCGGTTTTCTCGTCAAGTTTTTGGCGCTGCCTTGATGAAGATCCATTCCTCGGTTTCACGTTTCCCCCACACCCTTCTCACAGGCAGATGCGCTCGTCGAGATCTGTTCTTGCTAGCTTAATACTTTTTCCTCAGGAAGGGAAAAAAAAAAGAATCAAGTTGTGCCGTAAACAAACCGTTCTGTAGCGTCTCATTCGGGCAGTTCTCTTTCTGATGAGTACAATTCGATGCTCTGTTCCGAAGTACAGAAAACAGAGGATTTAAAGGAAAAGGACCAGCTGAATCACGATTGACCTTGACAGAGTCTTACACTCGCACTCCTAACAAAACCTTGTTCTTGTTCGCTTCTTCTTCCTCTTCTTCTTCTTCTAATTCTTCTGAGGTTTGTAATGTGTTACGGTGATTGAAACTGGATGAACAGGGAGGACATTGGAGACGACAGATCCAAGAAATGGACAAGTGACGGCGAGAGTTGCAGAGGGAGACAAAGAGGACGTGGATTTGGCCGTGAAAGCTGCCCGCCGAGCATTTGACCACGGCCCTTGGCCGCGCATGCCCGGCTACGTACGTCCCCTTCCTTCCTTTTTCCATCAAATCAATACTAGACAATGCCACTAGAAACCATTTCGCGAAATTCCCTCATGAATTTGATTTTATCGACAAGACGCGGTTAATTCTAGCCGGAATCATTAAGTAAATCGACACTTCATTTAGTAAATCGATTTTCGTGATTGTCTTTCCTTTTATCTTGTCTATGGAACCGTTTACGGGTTTGAGCGTAATCTCAACTCTAAGAAAAATAGCGGGTGAGTACCAACTACGAAGCAAAATCTATATGAGTCAAGAGCATAAAGCGCAGTGTCCCAAAGCTAACTCTCGAGCTCATGAGCCGAATCTTTTCGGCTTTCTAGGAGAAAAAATAACAACTCTACTGGTCTGTCTTTGGGTCCGACAACTGTCGCGATTGTCAATTAATTTTTACCATACAATCTCTCAATTAATTAGTGTTTTATGCAAAATACGCGGTGATGATACGTGAATCCATAGTTGAGATTGTATCGCTCCCGACAACACCGTCGGGAAGCACTTCCCAAAAAGTAATGCCCGAATAAAAATTCCAAAATCATCAAATTAGCAATATTAGCGGGGTTCTTATGAGCTGTCCGATGTTTTGTGCGATGGCACACCATTTAGCAATGACACATTAATAACACCAATTAATTAGAATACAGATATTCGAAATCTAAACAAAAAGAAATATCGATGGAGATTATTATAATCCCAATCATGTCGTGAGGAGATTAAATTTTTTTTTTTGTAGTCATGTGAGACGATTAATTTACATCGACAGACATTGAGACTTTTTTTCTTGGTAGGATTCTTCGACCAACCATAGAGGCTAGAGTACATAACCTAAACTAAAGTGAGAGTGTGGAGTAAGCGATCGCGAGACCGGGTGAGAGAGAGTTATAGATTTGGATTGGGTTTAAAAAAGTTGTGAACCTATATAACACCTATATTATTTTGGGCTTTACCATTCTAAACCTATTTATAACTTATTTACAGGATATAGATAACTCATATAACAACACAGCCCATCAAATATGGGTTAAGAATGGGAAACCCATTTTTTTTCTCAAATGTTTATGACACATTTTGACATGTCAAGTTTTAGTCCATTTTTGCTAGGAACATATGCTTTTGGTTCATTTTCTTGCGTCTAGAGAAGCATACTGGACGATACATGTCTAGTGTTATCTCAATACAATATGCTACAATAATCGGATTACAAAATGATGTATCAAATTATATAGGTTCTTGAATGTGGCTCACTTGTTTAAAAGATCACTTATAGTTTGCCACATCACTTAGTAAATTAACTTTTGGAATCAGTTTGAATAAGTGTGGCATTGTTCGATTTCAATTAGTAACACAAGTCTTCGACCGAAAAAAAATTTAGTAACTTAAGTCCTTTCTTTTGTATATTGTTTTTAATTTTCGTTTCACATAGCTAAATTTATGTAGTTCTATCTAAACCTCGAAAACATAGTTTAGCCGCATTTCATTCTGGATTCTATTGATCACGTATTTTCACTTTTGTATGACCTATGACTATAAATCATACCACTAGCAAAGGGGAAGGATCATGTCGAAATTCGCGGACTTAATCGAAGAGCACATAGATGAACTGGCAGCTTTGGACACTATAAATGGCGGGAAGCTGTTCAGCTCCGGCAAGGCCTCCGAAATCCCTCACGCTGCCATGCTGCTCAGGTACTATGCCGGCGCAACGGATAAGATCCACGGCGAGGTATTGAAGATGTCACGTGAGCTTCACGGGTACACGCTGCGGGAGCCGGTTGGCGTGGTTGGGCACATCATCCCCCGGAACGCCCCAACCACCGTGTTCTTCATGAAGGTTGCGCCGGCACCGGCGGCTGGTTGTACCATGGTTGTGAAGCCCGCCGAGCAAACCCCTCTATCAGCTCTCTTTTACGCTAGCTTGGCTAAGAAGGTACGCCAATCTGGCTCGGAAAAGTTAATTGGTAAAAGCAAAAGTCATTTTTCTATCATATAATTGTACTGATAAGCAGGTCTTAATTTCGACGATTAGTTTTCTCTGGACAAAATGAAAGAATTTGGTTATTTATTAGTCCGAAGTGATGGTTAAGCTTTCTAGTGATAATGTTCCACCGGTTTTGAATCAAAATTCTGAATACAGCAATACAATAGCAGGTGAAAACACTATTTTGAACATTATGTCCAAAAAAAAGAAGAAGGATATACCAGGAAATTGATTAGGTAATTTTTCTGCCTAAAATTTTGGTTTGCTTTTCATCAGGCCGGTATTCCCGATGGAGTGATCAATGTCGTAAACGGTTTTGGACCGACGGCTGGTGCAGCGATAAGCAGTCATATGGATATTGATATGGTACGAATATAAGTTCTTTCTTTGGGATGACACAACATCAGTTGAACTTGATATAAATATGCTCCTCGATTTTTAGCTTTTAACGATGCGGCATTAAAACCTCACTTCAGGTCAGTTTTACGGGGTCTACGGAAGTAGGCCGCATAGTGATGCAGGCTGCAGCAAGGAGCAATTTGAAACAAGTTTCGCTTGAATTGGGCGGGAAATCGCCTCTTATAGTCTTTGATGATGCTGATTTAGATACCGCTGCTGATCTTGCTCTGACCGGTATCCTATTAAACAAGGTACAGTGTCTGAACTTTTTATGGCAATTGCGAAAACAAAGATCAACTCCCAATACTTGAAATCATGACAGTTTCTCGATTCCACTCTCTGTTTAGGGAGAAATATGCGTTGCAGGCTCTCGTGTCTATGTTCAGGAAGGGATCTATGAAGAGTTCGAGAAGAAGCTAGTGGCAAAGGCGAAGGCTTGGTCGGGTCGGCGACCCGTTTGATCCAAACGTCCGTCAAGGACCGCAGGTAAGAACGAACACAAGCAAGTAGCAAGAACAGGCTCGATCTTGCGATAAAGCATGTGGTTGAAAATTAGCCTGACACGAATTACGGAAAATTCTAGGTCGATAAGAAGCAGTTTGAGAAGATACTTTCTTACATCGAACATGGAAAGAGGGAAGGAGCCACGCTTTTGACTGGCGGTGGGCCTCTGGGCACCAAAGGGTACTACATTCAGCCAACAATCTTCACAAATGTTAAGGTACACTATCAATCCACAGCACATTCCTTAAAGAGCATGAACCTTTGTTTTGAGAGTAACTAAACTTCTATCTGTTCTACATTTTCGTCTAATTCTCTCCCTTCACCAGGAGGACAACGTGATCGTGAAGGACGAGATTTTCGGCCCCGTCATGTCGCTTATGAAATTCAAGTGAGTACAAGCCGCTATTGGTCCCCGAGATTATTACTTTTCCCAGTTCGGATGCAACTGAGCGAGCACAATATGTACCTGAAACATAGAGGTTATCAAAGTATACCGTGCTGCATATGTGGAAAGCCTATTTTTCTAGTATTTACTAATTTTACAACGGATTGCAGGACCACGGAGGAGGTGATCAAGAGGGCGAACGACACGAGGTACGGTCTAGCGGCGGGGATTCTGACGAAGAATGTAGATCTAGCGAACACGATCTCGAGGTCAATCCGAGCGGGCATCATTTGGATAAACTGCTACTTTGCATTCGACATCGACTGTCCTTACGGCGGCTACAAGATGAGCGGCTTCGGGAGAGATCTTGGTTTGGACGCCCTCCACAAATACTTACATGTGAAATCTGTTGTGACCCCAATTTATAACTCTCCATGGCTTTGAGAGATTTTATGGGGGGAAAAGCTTTGCATCATACGATGGCTTAACTAATGAATAATTAAGGGTGTGTTTGTTTGAGTGAAAGCAATCTCCGCAAAATAGTTTTTTCAACTTTCACGCATTTGGTTTCTTGAAATTGATCCGTCAATGAAAAATTATCTATGGTAAAAAAAAATTACATGCTTAAAGTTAAGAAAATGAATTATCTACCTTGAAAAGGGGAAGGACATTTCCTAGAAAAATGATTTTTCGCAAACCACTTCCCTCTATCCTGAAATTTTCTCTGAAACAAACACACCCTACAATACATATGTAGATCGTTTTTGGCACGCACATGACGTAAAAAGATTTCATGCTACAAACCGGGCAGCTTTTGTGCGCAATTTCTTTGTTGTCTATCCTCAAGAGTTTTCCTTATACTGACATCTTGTCTTACAGTATTTTTGTCTAAGCAATCATCTGATCCAATGTAATTTATGTAATTAAATCCAATGCGAGAGGTTATCAGTGTATATGGGCTGCAAGGCCTTCTCAACCTCACATGTCATATCATATCCATACACTGGTTGTAAGGTTTCCTCGAGATCGCGTATATGAACTTGCATGGCAATCAAATCGAAGCTCCGACATAATCTGAATCGATGCGGAACGGGAACGGAATGTAATGTGACCTAGGTTTGTTTTCTTAGGTACATCCTATGTGTTAAATTGTTTATATGGACATTTGTTCGCCTCCTTCGTGCGCAGAAATTAGGCGAGAATTTCACATAAAAGGTCGAAGTTGAGCCATCTTCTCAAAAAAGTGTACATAATGTAATTGGAAAAAGTAAAAAAAAAAATCATAAACCTATTGCATTGCTACCAATTTAGTCCTAAACTATTTTTAGTGCCAATTCAGTGCTAAACCTTTTATTGGCACCAATTTAGTCCTAAATCTTTTGCATTTGTGCCAATTCAATCCTAAACATTTTGCATTTGTGCCAATTGAGTCAACTCAGCCTATTTTGATCGAAAATAGCGGACGTGGATATCGGTTGTTTTACGTGGCACGGTGGTCTGCGACGTGAACATTTTTTAATATTATTTTTTAATATTTTAAATTTTAATTTTTTTCTTTTTTCTTTTTTTAATTTTCTTGCACTTTTTTTTTAAAAGGGCGGCAAGGGTCGCCGACCCTGCTCAGGGTCGGCGGGTCAGCCGATGACCCTTGCCTACCCCCAATCAAACAAAAATGTTCAAGAAAAGTAAAAGAAGAAAAAAGAATAAGTCAAAAAATTATTAAAACTGCGCCAACCATGCCACATAGGATAATCGACATCCACATTAACAATTTTTGCCTAAAATTAACTGGATTGACTCAATTGGCACAAATGCAAAAGGTTCATGACTGAATTGACACCAATAAAAGGTCAAAGACTAAATTGACATCGATACAAAAGGTGTAGGACTGAATTACTACCGAAAAAAAAGTTTAGGGTTGAATTGGCACAGAAAAAAGGTCTAAGATTGAATTGACACCAATATAATAGGTTTATGACTTTTTTTACACTTTTCCCTAATGGACATTGTCTTAAAAAAAAGGGTCCAAGTTCGCCGACCGCCCAAATCTTAGCCGGCAGCATTTTCTAGCTACAAGAGCAATGTCAATTTTGAGTAAGAGTGCGTTTGTTTAACTGAAAATGAACGATTTTATGAAACGATTGCTTGTATCACTCACAAAAATAAATGAACGAAAAAAATTTTGTCGTTCTAAAAATATTACAGCTACCAGACTTGTATTGTATGTACAAGGCTCTATTTATAATACAACATATGAACACAATAAAAGGGAAAATAAGCAGAAGATACTTTGCTAAGCTAACTGTATATGACTAGTTCCTAACCAAAGAATTGATTTGCTCAACCACTTACGGGAAAGGAACGGTATCTCCAACAAAAGCAAGTCGGGAAGTGTTTTTTCCTTTGTCTGCTTTCCCTTTTTCTTTTCCTCTACTTGGTGCCTGCCTTCCAATGTTTCATCTTTTATATCCAGCACGAAACCATTCGATCAACCTGCACGAATAATCAGTCAAAGATGTCGAAGGCGTTATGCTCGCGACTATTTTTTCCTTTTTGTTTTTTTTTTGGGTGCCCGCCTCGATATCAAAGACTCGAGCAAGTGAGAAAGAAGGAGAAAAACCTGAAAGAAGTTGCAAATTTTAAAATTTGCGCCTTCTTCGGCCGCTGGGAAAAGGTGGACGGTCAGTGAGTTCGGACCATTATTTGAGACTAACTCGGCAACCTCATACCCCAAAACAATGTCCATATTAATCATTTTTTTCCTTAGAAAAAAGGCTCCAATTTATTGCTTTATTTGAAAATTTCTTCATTAATTATCACTGTCTGGAGGAGCAAATTGTGCATAACTTGAAAAAAACTTTTCAAGCATATTCTTCCCCCTGGACATAATCTGTTTAGGAATGAGAAGCTAATCATTTGTTATGCAGCCGGCTCAAGGAAATCATATACAATATCTTTGTCTATTATTATTCGAGTGTCAGATAAGAGAAAGACAACTTTGTTAAAAACGCCAAATCAAGAAGCACCGGTCCACTAGTATAAGAATCCGACCCCTCCCTGGAACTTAACAGGAGAGCTCGGACGCATTACGGGAATGGCAGCTCAGCACAGCAACGATAATGGAAGCGCGAAGCCTCGCGATGAAGCCCGGGCGCATGCTCCGGAGATCAGGTTCACCAAGCCCTTCGTCAATGGCTGCTTCGCCGACTCCATGAAAGGTGGTTGGATTTCCATCTCTTCACCATTCTTCGGTCCCTCACTGTAAAGTTTTTCCTTGAGAGCCCTCTTGTCACTAGACGTAAGGTGCCGTCGATAATGAAAAGTTTTATCAGATTGTTTCAGGCGATGCAAGTTATCATTTTTATGGAAAATATTTTCCAAATTGTTCACTTTATAGGAGAGGTAGTATGCAAATGGAAAATCACGGTACCATATTCATCCGTCCAATGTTGTTTCCCTTTTGGGTCGGACCCATTTCCAGCTCATATAATTTAGATACAACCTGTCCTGATCCGACCTAGCTGTTTGACAATCTAGACATTGATCGTAAATCTCGAGTCGGATTTGCATTCTTAGAAAGAAAGTACTTTTTTACGAATTGCGCATATGACATTTTTATGCAGTTTTTATTGACAGAATGCCAGTCCGGAAAAATGAGCTACTTCCTTTGATTATATGAACATATTCTTGAACCACAGAGCCTGAGTTTCCTAAAACTAACATATCTATCATCAAACACATAAGCGAAAATGGTGACAAGTTAGTAGAAAATTTGTGTGCAGCGAGTCACCTGTTCTTTTGATTGCTACTATTCCATAAACATAAGTTTCAACAGAAATAATTCAATTTCGAGCACATGACTACATAAAACTGGGCGCAGTCCCTCTCGAGTTTCGACTCACGTCTTCCCTAGTTCATGGTTTATGTGAAGTATTTCATTGGCCCGGGATATAAGATGAGCGGTTCAAATGTGACAAGTGAATAATCTTTGATTTTCTTGTTTTTGTATTTTCCTCGTTATGAATCGATAGGAAGGACTTTTGAGACAATCGATCCAAGAACAGAAGAGGTGACGGCAAGAGTTGCAGAAGGTGATGAGGAAGATGTTGATTTGGCTGTCAAAGCTGCTCGAGAAGCCTTTGATCATGGCCCATGGCCTTGCATGTCCGGCTACGCAAGTGTCTGTATCGTAGTATTACAGTCCTAATCCTAGCACGCATCATACACAATGATCTCCTGCCAGTATCACACGGGGTGTCTGTATAGACTCATCAACAGCTATCGTTGGTGGTTCGTGTTTGTCACTTGTGCTCATGTCATGACCAGGAAAGGGGGCGGATCATGTCGAGATTCGCAGACTTGATCGATGAGAACATAGAAGAACTGGCCGCTCTGGATGCTATCGATGCCGGGAAGCTGTTTTCCTGGGGCAAGGACTTAGACATTCCCAATGCCTCCTCGCTGCTGAGGTACTATGTGGGTGCCGCAGATAAAGTCCATGGTTAGGTGCTGAAGATGAAGGGTAAGCTGCACGCATTCACGCTGCGCGAGCCCATCGGTGTGGTTGGGCACATCATACCATGGAACTTCCCGAGCTACTTGTTCTCCATAAAAAGTCAGCCCCGCGTTGGCGGCCAGTTGCACCATGGTTGTGAAGCCGGCCGAGCAGACCCCACTCTCGGCCCTCTTTTATGCTCATCTAGCTAAAAAGGTAAAGCAATCATTTTCAGAACCTTACATTTCATGATTATGAGATTGGAAATAAAGACACTTTTGAGTTTTCCAGCAGAACACAATATCAAATACACTTGTCACAGTTCTTCTCTTAAGCATTTTGCTTGCATCTTTTGATTTTGGAACTAATATTTACACCTAGACCTAGTACACTCAATTCCATTAGAGTCTTATTCGAGATGTTTCGACTTTTTTATGGTTTCTTCCGTTGTTTTGCTGATCAGGCCAGTATTCCGGACGGGGTGATCAATGTTGTAACCGGTTTTGGACCAACAGCTGGTGCAGCTATTAGCAATCATATGGACATCGATATGGTAAAGTCGTAGCTCTAATCTTTTGATTGTTATCTGTCCCTAATAGCATATGATAAAATAAAATAAAAAAAGCGACCAAAGCTACGATCGCCCTTCTTTTGCTTTGTTTTGGAATCAAACCTTCAATGACCTGTCTCGAAATCATAAAGGTCAGCTTCACGGGATCCACGGAAGTTGGGCGCTTAGTAATGCAGGCAGCGGCTACGAGCAATTTAAAGCAGGTGTCACTTGAATTGGGGGGAAAATCGCCTCTTCTAGTCTTCGATGATGCCGACGTAGATACCGCTACTGATATCCCTCTTATCAGAGTCGTCCACAACAAAGTAAGCCGCTTAAAACTATGCCTGTGAGTAAGATAATACTGTACTCCGATGAGTGATAAGTAAAGAGAGCTCACGACTTAACTCTTTGACAATAGGGAGAAATATGCGTCGCGGGTTCTCGTGTTTATGTCCAAGAAGGGATCTACCAGGATTTTGAGGCGAAGTTGGTGGAGAAGGCAAAAAATTGGCCAGTTGGCGATACTTTTGATCCAAATTCCCGTCAAGGACCCTAGGTTAGAGCTGGAATATATAAGCAGAAGACAGTTTAGTCAATGGAACCATAATAGCCAGCATCGAATGAGCGAAATGACATGAATCGCTTATGATTTAACGACTGGTGCAGGTCGACAAGAAGCAGTTCGAGAAGATACTTTCATACATCGAGCATGGAAAGAGAGAGGGAGCCACCCTTTTGACCGGGGGTGAGCCTCTGGACAGAAAAGGGTACTACATTCAGCCGACGATCTTTGCCAATGTCGTGGTAAAAATTCCATTCCCTTTTCACACAGAAACATTGACAATAATAAGGAATCAAGTTCCCATTTCGCGCTTTTGTCGTTTCCTCGGAAAACATCAGGAGGATATGCTGATTGCGAAGGACGAAATTTTCGGACCCATGGTGTCACTCATGAAGTTCAAGTGAGTACACCTGTAACCCCTTAACATCTTGGTTTGTGTTTTGATGCAAGTGAAACAACTGACATTTGCTGATGGAAAACACTCAGCAAACACAGGACTGCTGAAGAGGCAATACAGAGAGCCAACAGCACCCAGTATGGGCTCGCGGTGGGAATTTTGACGAAGGACATTAACTTGGCGAACACCATGTCGCGGTCGATCCGAGCAAGGATTATCCGGATCAATTGCTACTTCACGTTCGACAACGATGCGCCTTACGGAGGCTACAAGATGAGTGGCTTTGGGAGGGACATGGGCTTGGAAGCTCTGCGCAAGTATCTTCACGTTAAGTCTCTCGTCACTCCCATTTTCAACTCCCCCTGGCTCTGAAAGATTTGAAGGGAAAGATTCTGGGTGGCTGCTGGAATTTGATGTGCTTGAGAGAATTTAGTTTAATAAGCTGATCACAACTCCTTGTCTTTCAATGTCGTTCTATGTTCTATTCCTTGCACCTCACATTTCCATGTGTCTTCCTTTCTATGTCATGTATTTCGATTCGGCGTAATTTCTCTCCCAGCGCATTTACTACGAATTGCACTTAGATTTTCGTAGAATTCAGCAAATCCATTTTGAAGTTATGCTCGAATTCAAAACGCGGAACTGATGAGCTAACAATACGGCCTAGAAGGGGATTGAATAGATAACAAAAAAAAAATTGCGAAATGTGAGTCAACAACACCAGAAGCAGATCATTATCAAATATGCACGGAGGATAGTGATAACAAACACTATGTGATGGCGAAGCTAGTGAGCCGCCATGCAACGCGGATACTCTCCGAAAGCATCCGTGTCGTGTTCGACACTATCCGACATTTTCGACATGCGACCAACACGTGGTCAACCCTCCCGACAAGCCGGCAACATGTTAGTCCAACATTTTCGACACGCCATTTCGACACCACGGAGTGAATTCTAAGCATTTTTAATAAGTTAGGGATCAAAACATAAATTTATCAAGAACATATATATTTAAGTTGTATATCTAGCCATTCCAAAATTAATATATCTAGTCACGAAAAAAAAAAAAAATCGTGAATCTCTAACATAAAAAGAAGAAGATATTCATTGTTTATATTAGACACATGACAATTTATCATGTATATATAGTAACATATATTAAATATATAACGTGTCGAAATTCGCTATTTTTTTTAAAAATGACGTATCGACATGTCGTATCGTGTCGCGTGGTGTCGCATGTCGTGTTGGTGCTACACGAGATGAGCAGCAATTGTTAACAACAATGAACTGAAGAAGTAAATCATACGACAATTTATAATGGCTCGATTTTTTTCCCAAGTCTAGGTTCACTATCTTGATAACCGCCTCAATTTGGGCTGGATTCCGCTAATAATCTTCACAACAAGTTAGATCGGCAATCGACAAGGATTGTTCCCATCAATCCATAGATCACCCTATCCGAATATAACCACTACTTTTACCGTTGTACGCTTGGCTTCGTCACAATTACAAAGTAGCTTAAACATTGAGCTAACAAATTAAGAATAATATGGTCTAACAAAAACAAAAAAAAGAAGTTTTATTCCCCAGTATCGATGAAACAACACTGAAATTCTCCTCGGGAGATTGTTCCGGTGGTAGGCGTGTTTGTCCTTGTCGCTTAACCCAAGAGTTCGAATCCTGACGGCCACGTGGTAGAGATCGGTCTAGTGCTTCCTCGTTGACATGAAAAATGATAGCACCGACATCACTTGGGAGTTTGCGTGTCGTGTTGGATATTCTTTGACATGCAACGAACACGTGATTATTGCTCCGAACATATTGGCCATGCTATTGCTCTAGACACGTTAGCCACACGGGAATGCAAAGCATCTCAACATATCATTTCGACACATATTTGCTCAATTTTAAGTATTTTTAATGAATTAAGGGTTAAAATATAAATCTATAATTAATATATATATATATATATATATATATATTTAAGTCATGTACTCAATCACTCCAAAATTAATATACTCACCAAGTAAAAATATATATGATTAATTATCATGCATATATAAAAATATGCGCGTTCCAACGTATCGAAATTCTCTATTTCTTTAGAAATCATGTCTAGTCGTGTTGCGTATCGTGATGGTGCTATCTAGAAAAAAGGGTTAATGCCACAAAAACCCCGAACCGATATATCCGTGATAAATTTATCATAAACTAACTTTTTATCACAAAAAATCTCAAAATGATACGTCCGTGACAATGTACCATAAACTAACAAAAAATTTCAAACTGATATATCCATGATAAATTTATCATAAACTAATTATTTTGACCACAAAAAATCTCAAACTAGTACACATGTGACAAATTTACCCTCCGTTAATTTTCTTTAAATTTGATTAATACCACAAAAAACTCTAAATTGATACACATATTGCAAATAGAAGGTAAAAACCCCAAACATGTACATCCGGCAACTATCACGCTTTATCTAACTCAAGAATGTGACAATAAAATTAACAAAAATTAATCAATAGTAAATTTATCACATGTGCACCACTTTGGGATAAATTTATCAAAGACGTACTAGTTTAGAGTCTTTAGTGGTAAAATAAAATAATTTGGGGTAAATTTATCACGGATATATTTAAAAATTGTCGTGGTATTAACCCTACACAAAATCACTAAATATTTATGATTGGTTCAATTTAATCATGTCCGATACGGTCCGGAATTTTGAACCCCCTCCCGTCATTGGAGTAGTTGTCCTAAAAAATCAAGGAAAATTTTCAAAAAAGAGCCCCAAGTGCCCTCATTTTCTCAAATAAGAGTCCGAAGTGGACCTTGTTTCGAATAAGGGCAAGTATTTTCATTGTTTCAAAGAAGAGTCCAAATGCACATTATTTAAAATAAGAGCATGAAGTGACTTTACTAATCTCAAAAAGCGCTTGAGTTACTTAATTAGGGGCATTTTGGAAATTTATTGTTTTATTTTTTCCCTTATTATGTTTTTTGAGATTTTTGGAACCAAAAAAAATTGAAAAAAAAATAAAGCCCCCATCGGTGGTGAGGCGACGACTATGGCTATTGGGGTTCTTGGCGCTCGGCTAGGGGCGGCAACCCCGTCGACAAGCAAGCGAGGGTCGCGGCCATCGGTCGAGACCGAACCAAGATGGGTCGCGCCGCCTACCCCGATCCGGTCCCGGTCAATGGCCATGGCCCTCGCCGGGTGGCGGCGACGCCGACGGCAATAGTCGCCACCCCACTTGGTGATGGGGTGGCGACCACAAAGGGACGTCGATCCTCTCACCTATTTTCTTCTTTTTTTTAACTTTCTTTTTTTGTTTTAATTTAATTTAAGGGTTAATACCATGAAAAATCTTAAATTGGTATACCTATGACAAATTTACCAAAAACTATTTTTTGACTACAAAAAATTTCAAATTGGTACACTTACGACAAATTTAGCCCCAACTGGTATACATATGACAAATATACCCTACGTTAGTTTTTCTTAAATTTAAGCTTCAAATTGCTAAATTGAATGACAAATAGAAGCTCACAAGTGTACCGTTTTGGGTTTTTTTATCCTATGTTTATCACAAATGTATCAATTTCGATTTTTCGTGATATTAATCCAATTTAACATAAGGTAAATTTGTCACGGGTGTATTAGTTTAGGGTTTTTCGTGGTAAAAAAATATAGTTTAGGGTAAATCAGTTTAAGGTTTTTCGTGGTTAAAAAAATAGTTTGGGCTTATCAAAGATGTATCGGTTTTGGATTTTTTGTGATAAAAAAAAAAATTTGGGATAAATTTGTCATTAGTGTATCGGTTTGGAGTTTTTCGTGATATTAATCCTTAATTTAACAAAAAAAATAGGTTAAATTTATATTTTTATAAAAATGCCCTTGATCGATCGGAAAATTTGATCGGCCCATGAGGTCAAGCCCTTATTTAAAATAACTATAACCATTTCATGCCTTTTTTTAGATAATAACGAGACTTCAAACTCTTCTTTAAAATAAAATTTATTTTAAGCCTTTATTTAAGAAAATGATTTGGGAATTTTCCCAAAAATCGAGAGGGCTAAAGTTGGCGCGCTTGAAGTTCCAGTCATTACTTCGGCTTCTCCCTCTCTCTTCTTCCTCCGCCATTTCTGCGCCTGAAAACCTCGGCAATGCAGCGTCAGAAGTCCATCCTCTCCTTCCTCAAACCCTCGTCAGAGAGCCAGAGCTCCGGCCTCCCGTCGACTCAGCCTCCGGCGAACCACCACCAGCAGAACGAAGCCGTCCCGGGCAAATGCGCGGTCGGCTGGTCCGCGGAAGCACGAGGCACCGACACTCCGCCGGAGAAGGTCCCGCGCCAGATTCTCCGGTCGAGCGACGAGGACGGCGGTCCCTCTCTGTTCTCCAGCATCATGCGCAAGTTTGGTAGGGTCGACGGTGGAGAGAAGACGAACGATCGGTACTTTTTCCTATCCATCGGAGAAATGCCAGGGATTTTTGCTTGCTAATTGTTGGATGCCTTTTCTATGTCGTTTGGTGTTTCTGCTTTTATTTTTTTGCTTTTATTTTCCCTTTAATTAAGCGAGTACTTTTGCTTGAAGCTGTGTTTCTGTTTGAATTAAGGTCGAGGAAAAGCGTGGAGATGAGTATGATTACTACTTTTTTTTTAACAGTTTTGAGTGTTGTGTTCTAGCGAGAAAACCACTTTGATAGAACTCAGCTAGATGTTAGTTTGATTTTGTCAAAATTTGCTTTTAGTACTAACCTATGTTCAAGCCGTGTCATTGTGAAGCTACGGTCTTTCAATAAGCATTTTATTTTAGGTTTATAAGGTGATACCTGCTTTAGCAATGGTTTAGGTTGAAATTCTTGTGATGTGCTGGTTCCTTCACTTCCCTTTGACTATGCCACGTAATATCAGAACCCATATGCTTGTATCGCATTCCGGGGAGGTGTTGAGTCTGCATAAGGCTCTTGTTTAGAAATGATCAAACACAAACAAACACGAAACTTCCATGAACTTTTTCCCTGTGCCTGCAAGTGTGCGTGTGGATGAGGGCTACTTCTATTTCTTCTCATCGGGTGTATTGATACTGATTCTGTGCATTGTAATGCTTCTATGTCCATGAACTGTCATACATATATGGATTGCTGTTTTTTTCTTAATTGCTTCTCTTTCTCTATTGTGCTTCTCGAAACTTACTTTTGCAGGCACAATTCACAGCCGCACAATGGTACATCTAAGGCTTCCCCTCCATTTGATAAAGTCAGTGACCTCAGCGGTCATCCTAGAAAGGACAATGATTTCCAGTTCAGCAAGAAGGTTGATCGAGAATGTTTCATGGAAATTGAAAGTGACAGTGACATTCTTGGTCCCGAAACCCCAGGTGTTAGACCCCTTGTGCCTCGATTTAAGCGAATTCAAGAGGAAACTCCTAAGTTAGAGGCTAAACATGACTCATCCTCTTTCAATCCTGGAAAAAAGTTGAAAATTCTCCATGACTCTATTTGCAAACCATCAAATAAGAATGAGAAAGACACGCTGGATCCTAAAAGCAAATTTGAGTGGCTTGATCCTTCTCGAATTAGGGATGCTAACAGAAGAAGACCTGATGATCCTCTCTATGACAAGCAGACACTTTACATACCTCCTGAGGCTTTGAGCAAGATGTCAGCTACTCAGAGACAATATTGGAGTGTTAAATGTCAATATATGGATGTTGTGCTTTTCTTTAAAGTGGTTAGTTTCTTCTTGTCTCATACTATATTATGTTGATCATACTGTAGATTTCCAATTGGAGGATGCTTCACTACAAATTGATAGTAATAAGAGTAGTTGAGATTTTGTTGGTGCATTAGGTGCATCTCAGGCAAGACATCTGTTCCACATAGGAAAAGTTATTTGTACTTTCCAATCTCTATAGTGCTTCAAGTTCTGCCCAAGTTTTTGACATGTCTTGGTTCACTAAATCATCTTGTGGCATTGGATCAGAATTCACCCTCTGATTCTAGTAATGGCTCTATATTTCTTTGGTTTCATATGTCTAAAAGGTATTGAACGCTTTCCGATGCAGGGAAAGTTTTATGAGCTGTATGAACTGGATGCAGACGTTGGTCACAAAGAGCTTGACTGGAAGATTACATTAAGTGGTGTTGGAAAATGTCGGCAGGTATTCTGGATGAATGTTTTAACTCATTTTAGATTTATTGTGAGCCGGTTAGAAGTGGCCGATTAGAAGTGGGCAATTTACTCAAGAAAGTAGTGAACTGAATTTGATATATTCATTTTCTCTACCCTGCTAACCAGGTTGGAATCTCCGAGAGTGGAATTGACGATGCTGTTCAGAAACTGGTCGCTCGTGGGTAAGGAAATGACCGACTTTCTACAAAATTATGAAGATTAATCAATTGCCCCAATTTTTCTTTATGGATAAATTAAGAGTTTGTGTTATTAGTGAGTTTCTTTGTATGACATAGTCATCGAGTTGATGAGTTCTAGAAGCCAATTTATGCTATAATGGACTATACTTTTTAGGATGAACACAACTTCATCTGGTGCTGCGTTGTATGTCTACTTTTCCCGCATCAATGTATATTAGGTTTGCCGTGTCTGTTTTTGAAGATATAAAGTTGGACGAATGGAGCAAGCGGAGACATCTGCACAAGCAAAAGCCAGAGGTCCAAATTCTGTAAGCATCCCATTTCTCTTCTTTGCTTATGTTTTCAAATGCATGGTCTGTAACGACAGTAACATGGCCTTATCTGCTTTATTTGAGGATCATGAACTGAGGGACATGCTGAAGGTCAGGAAGAATTTGTATCTATGTTGTCCTGTTTGAGCCCTAGATTGGCTGCCATAATGCACTCTCCTTCACTGTTAGCTCGATAAAGTGGTTTAAGCATATGGGTTGGAGAATCCCATGGTTACGTGTTCATGGAATTTGTCTGCCTTCTATATAAATGTAGGTTCCTTTTACCTAATAACTCAGTCTCTTGGGTTGGACTCTTTGAGACGTACTAGGGCCAAGTCTTAATTTTCCATGCCTCACAATATTTCAGTTGGCAAGTGGTTCTTGTCTGTTGTATCTCTGTTTGCCAATTTCATATGTGCCTCTTCATTTGGTTTGCATGTGAGAAGTGGTGGTAGACTATCTCATATACATATTCTACCTAGTGTTTAAGTTGTTCAATTGGAATTTTGACGGTATGAAAGTTTATTTTGAGAAGCGACATGGACCTGAAGTTTCTTCTGTTGCTCATCTCTTTATTCCATATCTTTTCTACTTTTTTGCATTTTGCTATTACTTGGAAAGAAGCTTTCACCTAGTTTAGGCTTTGAAGAATGCATGATGTGCAAATTACGGGAATGCAAGTCAGATTGAAGGCACCGTTTGCTTCTACAGGGCAAGAACATGTGATGATTGTGAATAACTTGTTGCATTCACTAGATGTTCTGCGCAGATGAATTAGAATTAGTGTTGTAAAAGAGCGAGATGTAAAATCATCTAATGGATGCTCAGATAGTGAAGTGACTGGTTCATGCGGATGGTGCATTGGTCTATTGTTGTTGTGCCTTCTGAGTAAGCTCTATGAGTTTCTTACCACCTATTTGACTGCTACACCAGCCTGAGTTTGCTATTCTCTTCTAGTCACGAGTTTATGTGAAATCCATGAAGCATTTTCTATCTTTTATTTTGGTGCAAGGAGGTTCGAATTCAGTGCGCTGCACTTACTTTTACTTCAAGTGCTCACCTTAGTATTTTACTGCATCACATGGATTAGGTAATTTCAAGAAAATTGGTTCATGTTATCACTCCATCAACCTCAGTGAATAGCAACATTGGCCCTGATGCTGTTCATCTTCTTGCAATAAAAGAGGTTAGTAATTGCGAGATGTAAATATTTTCAACCTAGGTTGATGTATATGTGTTGTCTGTCTGCTTTTGCTTGTTGCTTATTTAGCTTATTCCTTTGTTGGTAGTGAATACTCCCATGATATGTTTCATTTGCATGCCTTTATCTCTAGATGATATAAGCACATCATAGTGCCATCAATGAAAACTGAAACATAGAGGTAGGCTTTTGCATTTACTCTTTCTCTGATGATGTATGAATTGGGCATCAAGTCAACCTTTACTAGTCGCGATGAATTACTTTAAGCAATAACTGTCATCCCTGGAAACTAAGTGAAGATGAGGTTTGTTATCAACAAAATGATTCCAAAGGTCCTCATTAGATAACGAAATTTATTCTGATGTGGAATAAATAAGGTATTAGATAAGTTGCCATTGATAGTTTAGATATTAAAATTTTCCCCTCACATGAAATTGTGAGGTTGCTTCTAAGGTTGGTGTCCTTACCCTTTTTGTTTTAGGGGGAATATGGACAAGAGAGCAGTTCAATTGCCTATGGTTTTGCTTTCGTTGATTGTGCTGCTCTGAAGTTTTGGGTTGGTTCCATTAATGATGATGCCTCTTGTGCCACGTTGGGGGCTCTGTTGATGCAGGTACTCATTTCTGTCTTCTTGTTCTCAGCGTGTACCGCTCTGCTAATTTAAACCACTAACTTCAAATCTTGTTGCAGGTAGCACCCAAGGAAGTGATATATGAGAGCAGAAGTAATCTCTCTCTCTCTCTCTCTCTCTCCCCGAATTTAAAGTGTGCTCATATTTTGATTTATATTTTGCAGGGGTGGTAATGAGCTTTGTTGGTTTGCATTGGCACCTGCTAGGAGTGCTTTAATTTGTGTTTTCCACCTGGGGCGGGAAAGAGTCCAATTTGATGTTATTAAACATGACAGAGTATTCTCTAAACATTGCAGGTTTATCAAAAGAAGCATTGAAAGCAATCAGAAAGTACTCATTGACAGGTGTGAGAGATGTTGAACACACACTATGTAGAAGAATAAGCAATCCTCAGATCTTATTGCATCCAACGTATTATCATTTTCTTTTAAATTAGAACTCTAATCCGATCAATCTGATTCGTACTACGTTTGTAATGCTGTTAGATTTGTTTTCCTGTTAGCTAGTGGCTGTTTCATCTGGGAACAGTAGTTCTCTGACCTATCTAAAGGCTCCCCCTTTTGTGCTGTAGAATCATATATTGTTTGCTTGGGTGGCGTTTATTTATGTGGGATGGGGAACTTTTCTTGTGGCATTGCTTGGTGTCCTACTAATTAAGGCTGCATTGATGAATGGCATGGATCTATCCAGTTCATTCTGCTTTTAGGCACAACTGACAATACATGGGTACTAAGTCACCTAATTTAGATTTGCTTCACTGGGCCTTCTTCCATGGCCACGGATGTATTGAATTTTCTTGTGGAAAAGGCAAATGTCGTAGGATAGTAGAGCAGCATTAGTACATGTTTTGAGTATGGGTTTTTGCTATTTGGCTTTAACTTGCTCTTTGAGCATTGGTTCTTTGATGCCTGAGTGCTTCTGGGCTTCTGGCATCTTCTCCTGGAGAGTGCATATATACACGAATATCACTATATATGCTGCTCGTGACCTTTTGCTTTTCAATGGCTCTACCCTTCTTGGTATTGATCTTAGAGCAATTTGACTTCAGATTTAGGACTTCAATGTCCTGCTTGGCTCCAATAATGTAGGTTCCTTAACATGTCAAGACCATTAGGCTCACAGGATTTAGCATATCTCTGTCATCCATTTTAAATATGTCCTATAATATTTGTGACGAAAATTTCGTTCCCCTATTGGCAGTATTGACTTATGTATTTTACTTTCTGGAGCAAAAGTATGCTGAAAGAGATTGCGGGACTCTTTATCACATGAGTCCTGATAATACAGTGTATGGCTGTCGCTTGGTTGTTCTCAAACTTTTATGTGAGAAACAAGCAAATGTCGTGGAGGTGTTTGATCCAATAAAGAGGCATGTGAAGTTGGACTGCAATAATGGGTGAGATAAACAGGCATTAGACTTGGAAGGCTGTTGAAATTTCCAGCACGATCTCAGTTAGTAAATGCTTATACTTTTACGTAAAATACAAATATGCTTGTTATTCTTTGAAGTTCAGTTTCCTGTACATTCACTCAATTAGCAAAAAAATACTCGTTCTTTTGGAATAGACCAGATTATACACGTATAAAATACCTAGAATGTTATACTCTGGTAAAAAACTTCGAATTTTTGAACTAATTCCATGTCTTTTGAATTGTCCTTATTTTTATTTCTTATCCACAGAAAGAAGCATAATATTCTTGTGATATCTCATTAGATAGCATGACTCGTTCAATAAAATTTTTGTATAAGCTACGATATTAATACAATTGTATTTTTACATAACCCTAATATGAACAGTGTAACTTGGTACATATATTTCTTACAGAGGGCGTGAGGTGTGCTTTCTGCATGATAATTTATCACCTGTTAAACTGGAAGAAGGATTACATGCACGTTGCTTTTTCTTTACTTGCTTTTGTCTTCTGAATTTCTCATTTGTCAAGTGTGTGATGGAACCACCAATGTTAATGCTCGTCTTAGCTCTGTAGTGGTGAGGGGCATTACCATGCCTTCAATGTTTATGAAGGTTTTCTATCTTGCAGGCAATATGGCAGTGCAACTGACTCCTGTGATGCCGATTGCCGGTTTCCCAAATTCGTCTGATGTTATAGATTCGATTCAGTCAAAAGACTACTTCAAGAGGTGTTCCATCTTGTCGAATTGTGCACTTGGTGGTGTTGTGCGACATGATGTTGCCTTATGTGCATTAGGTGGTCTTATTGATCATATGTCAAGGTTGATGGTAAGCTTGTTAACATGTCCATTCAAACATGACAAACTAGAACCTCCTTATGCTTCTTTCTGAATGTTTACGACTCGGGGTATTGTCTTGCAGTTAGATGATGTTTTGAAGAATGGGGATATCACGCCTTATGAGGTGTATAAGGGTTGCCTCAGAATGGATGGGCAGACATTGGTGAATCTTGAGATTTTCAGCAACAGTGCGGATGGTGGTACATCAGGTGAGTAACTACTTAAGTACAACATTTTATATGCTTGCATTTCTGCACACATAATGTACCACCGTTGCATTTCTATTGATCATTAATTTTAGTGTCTGCATTATGCTTCTGATCTGTTTTCATTTCAGGTACATTATACAAGTACCTTGACAACTGTACAACTTGCTCGGGGAAGCGTCTTTTAAGACACTGGATCTGTCATCCCCTCAAAGATGTAGAGAGCATTAATGATAGACTCAATGTCATCGATAGTCTGTCGGCACAACCGGAAGTAATGTCTCTTATTGCTCAAAATCTACACAAACTGCCAGACTTAGAAAGGCTGCTGGGGAGGGTCAAGTCCAGCGTTCATTTATCAGCCTCCTTGTTATTGCCGTTGGTTGGGCAAAAAGTACTAAAAAATTTGGTTAGTCAGCGATGAGCTTTATAAGATATTCTGATTGGGAGGAACCTTTACATGGTTAATGCTTCACCAGCCTAGTTGGTCTCTATTGTCTCGACTCTCAGGCTTTATGGGCAAGAATCTGGCTTAAATATTTCGTACTCCTTGTCTTTTCAGTTGATAAAGAATATTTGACAGTATGAAGAAAGGAAAACAATCTCTTAATTGCTTTTCCACAGTTTTCTAAAAGGTTGATGCATCTAATTTATTATTTTGTCAGGTGAAATTTTTTGGGTCTCTTGTGAAAGGCATGCGGACTGCGGTGAATTTGCTAATGTTATTACAGGAGGAAAGGAACATAAGCTCATTGCTATCAAAAGTCTTCAGAATTCCAGTGTTAGGCAGTAACAATGGGCTCGATAAATATCTCACCCAATTTGAAGCAGCCATTGATAGTGATTTCCCAAAATACCAGGTCCATTTCCTTCCGCTATTGAGCTTGTCTATGTTTGAAACTGTCCTTGTAAATGTGCACCTCGTTATTATCATAATAAATTTGGGTGACACGCCAAATGTTTCTTAATAGGATACATGGTATTTTATA
This sequence comes from Rhodamnia rubescens, assembly GCA_021437795.1. Taxonomy (NCBI): domain Eukaryota; kingdom Viridiplantae; phylum Streptophyta; class Magnoliopsida; order Myrtales; family Myrtaceae; genus Rhodamnia; species Rhodamnia rubescens. The sequence goes on along the minus strand of JAILYA010000002.1, from coordinate 168,877 downwards.
TACACGAGCTGTTTATATAGACAATCTAACAGCTGACTGATTAGTTAGTCATTTTGGAGGTTTGGTATGGTAGTGGGGTTGCTCAATTGGAAAGGTTGTGTTCTGTCATATAATGCAGGCTAAATGTATGAGATGGAGATAAGCATACTTAAGCTGCTGACATCCGCCACCAGAGAAACCATTGCTGCTAACCCTCCCGACTGTTTCTACCATATAGGCCAACGAGAGAGAACATTATGTATAGTGAATTACTGATGTCCTGAGACATCTACTTGAATTATCGATTTGGCTCGTCTAATCTAAGGAGTTCCTCAAGAGGGATTCTTTATTTTAATTGACAGTAATTCCAAAAGGAACTTGCAATGGTCCATTGACCATATGGAACTACAACCATCGATTTTTGTGGGACCCACCTGATGAAGGGCTGTGATTGACACGATCCATATGGACCCAAGTCTAGACAAGTTTAGCCCTTTGTCTTCTCTCTTCTAGAGAAAAAGGACCTTTCCGTTTCTATGCTAGTCATTTGCTACTGGACTAATTGGTCTTGGTCTTTCACAGTTTAACTTTATCTGATATGCTTTTGTGGTATGTTATGTGGAAGCCATTTATGTTGCTCAACGTTGCTATCTTACCCGAATTTGTGTTGACAACAGGATCATGATGTAATGGATTCGGATGCTGAAACCCTTTCTATTCTGATTGAATTGTTTGTTGAGAAAGCCCCCCAATGGTCTGCTGTCATTCATGCTATCGACTGTATTGACGTATTAAGATCTTTTACACTGACTGCAAAATCTTCACTTGGAGCTTCATCTCGACCTGTCATTTTGCCTCAATCCAAAACAACACGCTTAAGCCGAGAGGCCAAGGGACCAATACTTAAGATAACAGGGCTATGGCATCCATTTGCCTTGGGTGAGAATGGAGGATTGCCAGTACCTAACGACATATTTCTTGGTGAAGATACAGATGGTTATCACCCACGTACATTGCTGTTGACTGGACCAAATATGGGTGGAAAATCAACACTTTTGCGCGCCACTTGTCTTGCAGTTATACTTGCCCAGGTTAGTTATAGTATAACCTTATGTACAATGAAAGAAAACTAATTGCTAGATGCTTTTGCATTTCCAAAGCTTTTTGTGTTCCTTTTGGTTTTGGAAAGAGGTTTTCTTTTGTTTTATTTGGAAACGGGAATTAAAATTACTCTATTTTTTAAGAACTTGGTAGAAGAAAATAAATATTTCTGAAGGATATCAAAATTGTGAAAATATCTTTGAAACATAATTCTTATGAGATGAAAAAATTACAAAGTACAGTCTAATCTCAAATTTGGTTGAAATGAAAATATAGTAGATACATAATTACTCTATCTCATAAAATATCATTCTCAAAACTCACGAGGTCCCCAGGAACTCGAGCATTGTTTTGTGTGTATGTGTGTGTTCATGCCAATATGCAAGTATGAAGCTTTTCCTTTTTTTCTTTTCCTCATCTTGTTAGAGCTAGCTGCCCTTTCAATAGAATTTGAGTCTAGCTGAAGCCTTACTAAAGATCCAAAGCTTCAGCTAGATACTCCCTTGAATCTTGAAAAAGTGTCAGCAATTGTTCATGGAGCTTAATCAAAAGCTTCTTGAACCTTATTCAATGAAGCATTTTAGAGCTTGATCATCCAAAGAGAAACTGTGGGCTTGACAGATCTGAACACGTCTGCATTTTCACTGAAAGTCTGAAATATCTGATAGAACAAAAGAAAGGGAGAGTAGCAATTACACAAACAATACATAAAAGAAATTTAACATGATTGATTGCATTCTTTTCTGAGTAATTGTAAAACAGTAACGATGAGATGAGTAGATCAAGAGGAAGAGACTAATGTTAAGTGAAAAAATCCTTTTCTTCCATGTGTTTAAGTCCTCACTTTTAAGGTTCAACTGGACAAGACATGAATATAAGCTGTTCGAAGTCTTTACTTAGATTTTTTTTAAAAGGTTTTTATATGTCTTTAGATGCAAAGAATTTTAAGAGAGGTTGAAACATATTTTTAAAGCCTTTAGTCATTTCCAAATGAAAATAGCAATCTGTAACCTTAAAGTTCTGAATTGATCTTTTGTTGATTCTTGATCTACCTTGTTGACTTGCAGTTGGGATGTTATGTTCCTTGTGAGAGGTGTATACTCTCCCCAGTTGACATCATCTTTACACGGCTTGGTGCCACTGATAGGATAATGGCTGGCGAGAGTAAGTCCCCTTCTAATGAAATATCAGTATAATCTGAGTTACTGCTTTAGCTTGTTATCCTTCAGTTTGCAAGTCTTGAAACAGTTTATGTGCTGGGTGTGAAAAGAGAGAACGTAATAATTTTATTGATAAAACATCATGTATATATACATAATCAACCCTAGATAACCAAAAGACCATTGTACCCTTTTTTATTTCTCTAACACTCCCCCTCAAGCTGGAGCATAGATATCAATCATGCCCAGCTTGTTACAAATATATCCTATTCTCCCAAGACCCAAAGGTTTAGTAAAAATATCCGCAAGTTGTTCACCAGTCCCAATATAAGTGGGAATAATCATTCCACTCTGGAGCTTCTCTCGAATAAAATGACAGTCGACCTCGATGTGTTTTGTTCTCTCATGAAACACAGGATTAGAGGCTATATGTATTGCTGCCTTGTTATCACACCACAAAACCATAGGAGCCGAAGCTTTAAAGCTTAATTCAGTCAGAAGTTGCTGAATCCACATTAATTCACATGTCACTTGTGCCATGGCTCTATATTCCGACTCAGCGCTGGAACGAGCAACAACACTTTGTTTCTTACTTTTCCACGACACTAGATTTCCTCCGACCAAGGTGCAAGAGCTGATAGTTGATCTTCTATCATCCGGAGATCCCGCCCAATCAGCATCGAGAGAATCCCTCAACTCTACTATGACCATGATTATGATAAACAATTCCTTTCCCTGGAGCCTTCTTCAAGTATCTCAAAATTCGAATAACTGCATCCCAGTGAGATGTACGAGGGGAAGACAGAAACCGGCTTACCACACTAACTCGGAAAGGCAATGTTCGGTCGAGTAACCGTCGGATAATTCAGCTTACCTACCAGTTTTCTATATCTCTCAGGATTATCAAGAATTTCTCCTGCATCAGCTACTAGTTTAACTCCCTGTTCCATAGGTGAATCAAGAGGCTTTGACCCCAACATACCTGTCTCAGAGCAAATCCAGGGCATACTTTCGTTGTGACAGGACAATACCTTTCTTTGACTGTGCCACCTCAATTCCTAGGAAATACTTCAACTTTCCTAAGTCTTTGGTCTGAAACTGTTGCTTGAGATAGATTTTTAATTCAGCTATACCAGTTGAGTCATCTCCTCGTAATGATAATATCATCAACATATACAATCAAGAAAATCCTGCCTCTCCCCGACTGTTTATAAAAGAAAGAATGATCATTTTCACATCTAGACAATCCAAATAAGAGTAAAGCTTCGAGAGAATCTTCCAAACCATGCTCGTGGAGACTGCTTCAAGCCATACAATGACTTCTTTAACTTACAAACCAATCCACCAGACTCCCCCGAGCAACAAATCCGGGAGGTTGCTCAATATACACCTCCTCATCAAGAGTACCATGCAAGAAAGCATTCTTTACATCAAGCTGAAACAAGGACCAGTTATATGTAGCAGCAAGAGAGATCAAAACACGAACAGATGTAAGCTTAGCAACAGGAGAAAAAGTGTCCAGATAGTCAACCCCATACACTGAAAGCATATCCTTTCGCAACAAGTCTTGCTTTTAAGCGAGCAAGAGAACCATCGGGATTGACTTTCACAAGATACACCCAACGGCAGCCAATAGCAGTTTTGCCCGATGGAAGAGGCACCAAGTCCCAAGTTTCATTAACTTGTAATGCCTCCAATTCTTCTTCCATAGCTGTCCTCCAGCCAAGGCTTTGTAATGCCTCAGCTACGACTTGGGAACAGGATATTGATCAACAAGTGGATAAAAAGGATCGAAAAGAAGACGACACGTGAAGTGTATGAGACAAAGTTTGCAATGGAGTGTTGAGTGCGGGCACGTATGCCTTTACGGTGAGCAATAGGAAGATCAAGATCGGATATTACCCGAGGATCGAGATGAAGGTAGATCTGGAGTTGAAGATGACGTAGTAGTGACGGGAGCATTGGGGGATCAATGGCTGCTCGAGAACGCCGAGTATAAACCTTGAAAGGAGGAGATTCTGGTGCAGATACTGATGAAACAGTTGGAGCAGGTGACCGAATAATAGTCACATGTAAATCTTCATCCATATCGAAACAAGTGATGGGGACTTCATGATAAGGAGTAGACTCAAAGAATGAAACATCAGCAGTTATAAAGTATTTCCTCAAGGTTGGGGAATAGCAACAATAGCCTTTTTGAGTACGAGAATAGCCCAAAAACATACATTTAATGGCCCTGGGATCAAGTTTCGATACTCCAGGTCGATGATCACGAATAAAACAGACACAACCAAAAGTACGGGGTGCTAAGGCAAACAAAGGCTGATTAGGAAACAAAGTGGAGAAAGGAATACCTCCTCGTAAAACAGAAGAAGGCATACGATTAATAAGATAGCATGCGGTAAGAACAAAGATCGGACCAAAAGGCTTTAGGAACCTTCATCTCAAATAACATGGACCTGGTGACTTCCAATAAATGTCTATTCTTCCTTTCAGCTACACCATTTTGTTGAGGTGTATAAGAACAAGAAGATTCGTGAATCATACCACGTTGAGTCATAAAGTCGAAAAAGGTGCAGAAAAGTACTCTTTAGCATTATCGAACGCAAAACTTTGACATGCACACCAAACCGAGTATAAATTTCAGAAACGAAGGCTCGAAATATAGAAAACAATTCCAAACGACTTTTCATTAAATATAACCAAGTAACCCCGGAATAATCGTCAACAAAAGTAACAAAGTATCTAAAACCCAAATTGGAAACTAAATGACAAGGACCCCAAATATCTGAATGAACTAATGAAAAAGGTGACACTTGCTCTTTTATTGACTCGAGGTGGGTAACCGACACGATGTAATTTGCCAAGTTGGCATGATTCACAATCTAAACGAGAAAGGGACTGAAAACTAGAATCCAATTTCGAAGACTCAAGGTGAAGGATGTCCAAGACGACAATGAATCCGATGTAGAGAGGCAATACTGGGGCAAGCAATGGAAGGAGCATCGTCAAGCACATACAGCCCCCCCTCTCGTCCTCTACCAATCGTCTTCTTCGTAGCCCCGATCCTGAAAAAATACAAGAATCGGGGTAAAAGTCACCGAACACCGAAAGTGTTTGGTTAATTTACTAACGAACATGAGATTGAAAGGAAATTTTGGAATATAAAGTACCGAGGATAATGATAAAGAAGGGGTTGGATGAACTGTACCAATTCCCCGAACTTGAGAAGATGAACCATTAGCTAAAGTAACAGTGGAGGATGATGAAGTAAGAGAGGAAAATATACCGAAAGACCGACATATGATCGGATGCCCCCGAATCAATGATCCAAGGGCGAGAATTAGCTGAAATGCACGCAAGTAGCATTACCTGTCTGAACTAGAGTAGCAGTGGAAGAAGAAGTGGGCTGTGAAATCCGAGACCGGCTGTACCGTGCATATTCCTCATCGACATAACCACTACATTGCCTTGGGAAGACGTGGTAAGGACAAAGAGTCGGTGCCGATGCAGCATTTGCAAACCGTTGTTGTTGTCCTGGTCTACCATGTAACTTGTAGCAAAATTTTTGAATATGGCCAGGTTTTCCACAATAATGACAAGTCCGAATAGTCCCCGAGCTCTCGCTAGAAGTTTGGGACTGTCCGAAAAGCTGTCTTGGTCCTTGGCCTCTTCCTATTCCCCGTGCTTCGACCACCACGGCCACCACGACCGTTATATCCTCCACGATTTCCTTCATCACCCCTACCTCCACCAGTTCCGATATTGAGAGACAAGAGCTGAACTATCAACCACAGTTGTGTTGCTTTGAGAATGACCACGAGATACCCGAAGAACTCGAGCATATGTATCACGAAGTGACGCAATAGTCTCTCCTCCAAGAATCCGAGACCGAACCGAATCATAAGCCGGACTAAGACCACCTAGAAAATTCATCACAGCCAATTGTTCTCTTTGTAGTCGCATTTGTTCAGCATTAGACGAAATAGGAAGAAGAGCATTCAATTCCTCATACATTTTATTAAAATCAGCAAAATACTGATCAATGGAACGCCCCTTGATCTCGGATCGGGTGGAACTCCCGTGATAGTTCATATATCCTCGAAATATTGTTACGCCGAGTACAACACATCTAAATACTCCCATAATTCCTTGACTGTATCAATGTGAGTTACCAAGTCTACAATATTACTCTCCATAGAGTTCAAAAGCTGACCCATCGACGTGCATCAATAACATCCCAACTTGCATCATTAGCGGGCTTAGTGCCGGTCAAGTGTATGTGCTGATTTCTACCGTTAAGACGAACTTAACAATCTTCTTCCATTGCTGAAAGTTGGTAATACCCTCAAGTTTCTTGTCGGTAATTCGAGAAGACGAAGAGGAAATTACCTCGGTTGTCACCGCACCACTCTTCTCCGGATCAGCCATTGTTATGAATGAATACTTTAAATCAACTCCAACAACTCAATAATTTCACGAAATCAGCAAATTCCTCACAAAGTGTCACAACTACAAAAAACCTCAAAATATCAGCCAAAGAAGCCACAATCCACAAATTTCACAAAATTTCACCTACTCGGCTGTGCATCACAGCACCCAAAATTCAATCCCAGACCAAAATAAGCCAAAAAACAGCACCAAACTTCAATCCCAGCAGCCACATTAACAAGATACCACCAACAAAAGCCAGGATTCCAGAAGAACCAGCTGACCAGAGTACATATTCGCTGCACAGAACCTTCAAACAGCAGCCATCAGGGTTCGTGCGACCACAAGGAAGGGTCGCACTTCAACCAGCGAGGTCAGAAGATGCCGGGAATGGATCGCCTAGCCTAGATGACTTCAAGCGACGCCCAAAACAGGGTAGCCTGGCCTGAGCGACCTGTGCGACGTCAGGCAAGGGGTCGCCGGGCCAGGGCGACGCCTGACAGAGAGTCGCCGGGTCTGGGCGACGTCGGATCTGGTGTCGTATGTGGAGTATTCTGACTGATTTGGTGTCGTATGTGGGTATTCTGACGTTAGAGAGAGTCGTACGTGGAGAAGATGAATTTAGGGCTCGATACCATGTGAAAAGAGAGAACGTAATAATTTTATTGATAAAACATCATGTATATATACATAATCAACCCTAGATAACCAAAAGACCATTGTACCCTTTTTATTTCTCTAACACTGGGTATGGCAAATCAGGGTCTAAGTGGTACTTTAGGTGTGAGGCTGTCGCACCTGTTCTTTCTTTTCTTCGTTAGGCCTTGCTAATGACATAAGTCAAGACACCTGAACTACTAATCTTTGGCTGAGTGTGCTTTCTCTCACTTACTTGGGATGCGTGTGTGCCAGTAAGAAATTTCGGAGCCAGTTGATTGGTGAGATCAAATCAACTTATTGAATTGAGAAACATTCATTTTCCTCGATGCGTGTGCCCGTAAGAGATGATGGAGCCAGTCGGTTGGCGAGATCAAATCAACTGATTGTATTGAGAGACACTTATTGTGGATCCTCGGCATGTGATTTATACTTTCATGGTGAAAGTTGAGGAAGATTGAGCAGACTGATGTGTCTACTAAATAAATAGATTTTTCCCCAGGAGTGTGAATGAAAAATTGCTGGCGGGGCAAAAGAGCATATGACCATCAATTACGGACTCATATTGCACTTTTTTGAATCTTCAAGGTTTTGTATCTTAACTTTCTCTCCCTCTCTCTCTCTCTCTCTCTCTCTCTCTCTCTCCGCCAGGTACCTTCTTTGTTGAGTGCACAGAAACAGCATCAGTTCTTCAAAATGCCACTGAAGATTCTCTTGTTATTCTTGATGAACTTGGTCGAGGGACAAGCACTTTTGATGGTTATGCCATCGCCTATGCTGTAAGACCTTGGCTTTGGGCTTTTTATTTTTCTTCTATTTTCTTCCTGGAATCTAATAATTATGGTATCCTCTCATTTTCATGAAATTTAAGAATTCTTTCCTGCCTAACTGTCATCATCGTAAAGCCTGCTCACCCATCATCCAGTATAGTTATCATCTGCGGCCGTAACTAGTTCTGGATGAGTGCAAATCATACTAGAGTTACAATCTCATTCTGTTGATCCCAAACTCGTGTGAATGTTTGAGCTACTAAGCTCCATGGATTGCCTGCCAACTTCTACCAGGATATGGATCTTAACTGCATTGTTCTGCAGACAAACAGCTGCTAAATTCTTTGCAAAACATGGTTTCTTTTTACTTTTCTTTATAGCCTTGACTCAGAAACATGGTAAATATCTTGACAGGTATTCCGGCATCTTGTTGAGAAGGTTAATTGCCGGCTATTGTTTGCAACACACTACCACCCTCTGACAAAGGAATTCGGCTCTCATCCACGTGTTACCCTGCAACACATGGCCTGTGCTCTCAAGTCGAATGGTGGAAATCATTCCAAGAGCGACCAGGAGGTGGTTTTCCTCTACAAGCTTTCGTCTGGGGCATGTCCTGAGAGTTATGGCTTGCAAGTAGCTTGTATGGCTGGAATTCCGCAACACGTGGTTGAATCTGCTTCAAAGGCTGGCCAACTAATGAAGATGTCAGTTGGCAAAAGTTTCAAATCAAGCGAGCAGAGGTTGGAGTTTTCTACCCTTCATGAAGAGTGGCTGAAGACACTACTATCTGTAGCACAAACTGGAGGGCATAACGTGAGTGATGATGAAGATTCTCTGGATACCTTCTTTTGTCTCTGGCATGAATTGAAGAGCCTGTACCCACGTAAGTAACAATGACTCATGGGCTGGTCCTAATGCAAATTATGTAAGTATGACCTTACGTGAGTTATAACCATTCTCGTGACGTGGATGAGCCCATTCGAGGATTTTGTGTCGTGGATTGGATGGTGATCTCAACCTCATTTCTTATAATGTGGTCTGGCTGCTGATGAATAGTGCTTTTCCGACTGCTTGGGTTTATGGCTTTGTTATTATACTCGTAATGCTGGTGGAGCATAATTCATGTCACCTGTAACTATTAGTGGTCTGGGAGAAATTATGCCAAATTAGATCTGTCGTTCATGTTTTATGTTTTTCCTTGTGACTGGCATTTGACCGGTCTACTTCTATGGTAAATACAAAATTTTCTGTTTTTGAATCAGGGGCATAAGCATTTGTGTCCGTGATTGCAGTTGGGAATATGCACATGTCTGGTTGTGCTTACTGCTTGCGGTTGGGCATCACACTGATGCATGAAATGTATGATCTAAATTGCATCATTGGTGAAGGTTGTTTGAATCTATGTCCAGACTGATGTCGCGAGAAAAATCCAATCCGGAAATCTCGTGATCGTCGCTTTTAGTTCTGTTTTCCCTTTTCTTGTTTTGATTGTCATCTTCATTTCTCCATACTTCCTTGAACTTTTGACTTTCGTCTAAGCCAAATTCGCCACGTTCCTCCTTGCATGCTGATGGGTTTTGGGGCTTGAAAGCAAAGTAATGATCCAGGCGTCGAAACCCAACTGCGTCACTGGTCTAGATAATCTAAGCTATAAGCTCTCTTCCTGTGGGTAGAACCGGACTTATAGCATTCTTAATAAGTCAATACAATTCTCAATCTACATTTTTGTGAAACATAAGGGCGATGCTACTGCAGAGAGAGAGAGAGAGAGAGAGAGAGAGAGAGGAAAAGTTGGGGGGCGGATGTGGTCCTCCACATAAGATGGCCATTCCAAGAATTACCAGCCAAGAGTTCACAGCGCTCGTAGTCTCTCATCTCTAACTGTCTTTTAAATCTCAACCGTTGCTCTTTTGTTGCTTTATTGTGTCTATCTTGTCTCCTTGGCGCTCAAAATGGCAGAAGAACTAACCCAACGAGCTTCAGAAGAAGAGGACTCTTCACAATGCGGGGACAGGGCCAAACACGACCCCAGATCCAAAAGGAAGGAACTCGGCCTCTCTTGCATGCTCAACACCGAGGTCGGCGCCGTCCTTGCCGTGATCCGAAGGCCCCTTGACCCGGCCGGGCCCTTCCTTCCCACCCAAGAGGATCAATACGATTCCTCGATCGCACACTCCCTGAAATCCCTGCGCACTCTCATCTTCAATCCCCAGCAGGAATGGCGGGTGATGGACCCTTCGATCTATCTCTCCCCATTCCTAGACGTCGTCCAGAGCGACGAGGTCCCTGCCGCCGCCACAGGCATCGCTCTCTCGTCGATTTTGAAGATGCTCAAGTTGGAAATGTTCGACGAGAAGACACTCGGCGCAAGGGAAGCGATCAACTCGATTGTCACCGCGACCGTGAATTGCCGCCTCGAGAGGACCGATCATGGGTCCGAAGAGGCGGTCATGATGCGGATCTTGCAGGTCCTCTCAAGCATCATGAAGCACCGGGCCTCGGTTTTCTCTCCGATCAAGCCGTTTGCACCATTGTCAACACATGCTTTCAAGTCGTGCAACAATCCGCCAGCAGAGGGGATTTGCTTCAGCGAAACGCGAGGTACACGATGCACGAATTGATCCAGATCATATTCTCGCGGTTGCCCGAGATTGAAGGTAGGGATGGGGATAACAATTCCGATTCGGATACCGATGATGTCGGTGGTAGTTTGGATTCTGGATATGGAGTAAGATGCACCGTTGACATTTTCCATTTCCTGTGCTCGTTGCTGAATGTGGTGGAAATGGTGGAAGCAGAAGGGAACACATCTCACGCCACCGACGAAGATGTCCAGCTATTTGCGTTGGTTTTGATCAATTCTGCAATCGATTTGAGCGGAGATGCAATCGCCAAGCACCCGAAGCTCTTAAGAATGATCCAAGATGACTTGTTTCACCATTTGATCCATTATGGAATGTCTTCAAGCCAGCTCGTTCTGGCTATGATTTGCAGCACAATACTGAGTAACTATCACTTCCTACGCAGGTTCTGTTCTGACGTTGGAAGAATTATTAATCTTTGTCATTTTCATATCACGATGAAAGTCGCCGGATAAATGAACTGTGTGTTTAAAATTTTCAGGTTTATCCGTTTGCAGTTGGAGGCCTTCTTCGGCTTTGTCCTGTTGAGAGTTGCGATGTTCGCAACCTCGACTCAACTCCAGGAAGTCGCTATCGAAGGAATCATAAACTTTTGTAGGCAACCTAGTTTCATATTCGAAGCCTACGTGAACTATGACTGCAACGTCACTTGCCGAAATGTCTTCGAAGAAATGGGGAAGTTGCTGTGCAAGCATGCCTTTCCGACATCTAATCCATTTACGAGTTTACAAATCCAAGCGTTCGAGGGGCTTGTTATAGTGATTCACAACATTGCAGATAACATCAACTGCGAGGAGAATTCGAGCACGATAGCAAGGCATGCAGTCGAAATCACAGAATACAGACCCTTTTGGGTAGAGAAATTCGAAGATGAGGACGAGAACTGGGTGGAGTCGGCAAGAATGAGGAAAGCACAGAAACGGAAAATGATGATCGCAGAAAACCATTTTAACCGTGACGAAAGGAAGGGAATAGAGTACCTGAAGCTTTCTCGCCTGGTGTCTGACCCTATGGATCCGAAGGTGTTTGCTTTCTTCTTCCGCTACACCCCAGGCCTCGATAAGAACATGATCGGGGATTATCTCGGTGACCCGGATGAATTCCACGTTCAAGTCCTCAAGGAATTCACAGACACTTTTGAATGCGCAGGCATGATTCTCGACACGGCTCTCAGAACTTATCTGGAGACGTTCCGTTTGCCGGGAGAGGCTCAGAAGATTGAGCGGATCCTCGAGGCGTTCTCGGAGAGGTTCTACGATCAGCAGTCGGCGGAGGTTTTCATCAGCAAGGATGCGGTCTTTGTTCTTTGCTATTCTCTCATTATGCTCAACACTGACCAACACAATCCCCAAGTGAAGAAGAAGATGACAGAGGAGGAGTTCATAAAGAACAACAGAGGGATTAACGGCGGGAGCGATCTCCCGAGAGAGTACCTCTCCGAGCTATTTTACTCGATATCGAATAACGCGATCAAGCTCTATGGCCAATCAGGTCTTTCCATGGAGATGAGCCCGAGCAGATGGATAGAACTGATGAACAGATCAAAGACTGTTCATCCTTATGTCGAATGCAAGTTCAACAGTACGTTGGGTAGGGACATGTTCGCTACCATTGCAGGACCGTCGGTGGCGACTCTTTGCGCGTGTTTTGAGCATGCTGATGAAGACGAGTTTCTTCACGAGTGCGTTGAAGGGTTGTTTTCGATAGCTAGGATTGCTCAATATGGATTAGAAGACACGCTTGATGAGCTCCTCGCTTCCTTCTGCAAATTCACCACGTTCCTGAACCCGTACGCCACTGCCGAAGAAACTCTGTTCGCTTTTAGCCATGATTTAAAGCCTAGAATGGCTACTCTCGCTGTTTTTACCATCGCAAACAACTTTGGGTCCTCAATTCGTGGGGCTTGGAGGAATATCATCGACTGCTTGTTGAAGCTGAAAAGACTTAAGCTACTTCCGCAATCAGTGGTTGAAACTGATGCCTCTTCCACTTCTTCATCGGACCTGGCAATGGATGCGCGATGTGAGTCAGGCGTAGTTAATCCTAACCAAGATTTCAGACCCGGCACACAGCAAAACTATGGTATGATGGGTCGGTTCTCGCATTTCCTTTCCCTGGAGACTGCAGAAGAATCTCTGAGTCTAGGTTTGAGCGAATTCGAACAGAACGTGAAGATTATCAGGCAATGCCGGATTGGGAACATCTTTACCAACAGTTCAAGCCTTCCTGACGAGGCCATACTAAACCTCGGCCGCTCTCTAATATTCGCAGCCGCTGGTAAAGGCCAAAAGTTCAGCACGCCGGTTGAAGAAGAAGAGACGGTTGGCTTCTGCTGGGAACTGATCGTCGCTATCGCATTGACCAACGTTCATAGATTCTCCACGTTCTGGGCTTCTTTCCATGATAATCTGTTAACAGTTGCACAGTTCCCTCTGTTCTCTCCAGTTCCGTTCGCTGAAAAGGCCATGTTGAGTCTCTTAAAGGTCTGTCTCAAGCTCCTCGCTGTGCCTCAACAGGACAGCATCGCCGAGGAGCTCATCTTCAGGTCAATCAATTTGATGTGGAAGCTCGACAAGGAAATTCTCGACACGTGTTGTGAGGTCATAACGAAATCAGTCAGCAGGATGCTCATCGAATACCCTGCAAATTTACAAACCCAGCTTGGATGGAAGTCAGTCCTCCATTTGCTATCCGTCACTGGCCGACACCCGGAGACATATGATCAGGGAGTGGAGACTCTGATCATGCTTTTATCTGACGGAACACACGTTTCCAGGATGACTTACGCGTATTGCATCGACTGTGCATTCGGCTTTGTGGCGCTCAAAAACAGTCCGCTCGACAAGAACCTGAAAATACTGGACCTGTTGTCCGAGTCCGTGAATCTATTGATTCAGTGGCACAGGAACGGATTGTCCGATCCTGGAAGCAGCTACAGCGCATCCTCATTTGAGGAGAACTTAAAAGGCCTAGGCTCCTCAAACTTTTCACTGAACCTGTTCGTCAAGCTAGGCGAGGCACTGCGGAAGACGAGCCTGGCCCGCCGGGAAGAGATCAGGAACCACGCCATCCTATCCCTCCAGAGGAGCTTCGCGTTAGCCGAGGACCTCGAGTTCAACTCAACTAACTGCACAAACTGCTTCAACCTCGTGATCTTCGCGATGGTCGACGACCTGCACGAGAAGATGCTGGAGTACTCGCGGCGCGACAACGCAGAGCGGGAGATGCGGAGCATGGAAGGGACTCTGAAGATCGCGATGGAGCTCCTGACTGACGTGTACCTGCAGTTCCTGAAGCAGATCTCGGAGAGCCCTGGGTTCCGGACGTTCTGGCTCGGAGTGTTGAGGAGGATGGACACCTGCATGAAGGCTAACTTGGGGCCATATGGCGAGTCCGAAATCTTGAAGGAATTGGTCCCGGATTTGCTGAGGAAGATCATCACAAAGATGAAGGAGAGTGAGATCCTGGTGCAGAAGGAAGGTGATGATCTCTGGGAAATCACCTATATACAGATTCAGTGGATTTCTCCTTTGCTCAAGGAGTTGTTCCCTGAAGAAGATGGTTAAAAATGGAAAGTGAAGTAGCTTCATTGGATCATAAAGAAGGGCTATGGATTCCAATTAAAGGACTTAGAATCATAGGTCTTTTTCCTAGGTAGAGAAGGATTTTGTAGCCAACATGCCCATATAGCATAGGTGTCAGCTCTTGTTCTTGCTTTGTATGTACATTTTGAGAAATTCTCGTTTTTTCAGTTGTCTCAGTTTACTCCCGGACATGAATGTTACCAGCTCTGGCTTCCAGGAACTCTATCTTCCTCTCTGCTCATGCTCACTTGCTTAGTAAGTGAAACAGGAAGTTTCCGGGGCGGTAAGTAATCTTACTTCTGTTAATGCCTTGACTTCCAAGTCTTCATGTTTGTTGGGCAGGCGTGTGGTTTTATGCAGGCTGTCATCGGGGTGCATTGGAGACGCTGGCCGGGTCTTGAGTCCGGCCACTAGCTCTTGAATCAACGCCGGCCGGGTCTTGAGTTTGGCCACTAGCTCTTGAATCGGACTCAATGACCCGGCTTCTGTAACAGGCCTCTCAACTGATCCTGACTTCCGTCGGTTCCTTTCGCGTCTGTATCAGTCGTCAAGCCTTGGCCATTGCAACTTTTCATTTGCTCCATAGTGGAAAGAGTTGCATGTTGCATGATCTCTAATCGAATCATACTTAGAGACCTAATCATGGACTTAATGGATCTACTCTTTAGCTCTTTGATGGGCTGGGCCTGGCAAAGACTTGTGGGGTGGGCCTCAATGTAACATCAGCATAATTTCAAGAAACTGGCTTTTACTTATGTGAGCGTAGAAGATAATTATAGTTTTCAACATGCTTCTCCTAGTTATAATAGGTGAAGGAAATTCGAAAAGTTGAAATTTGAAAAAAGGAATCGAATTAAAAAAAATTTATGTATAATTTCATCTCGCCCTGTTAACCTAAACTTCTCGGTCACATTGTTTCCTTACACTTTTCGCATTGTCATACTTCATACACAAAAACTCACTAATTAGACAAATATTCTATCTCCACGTCGGAAATATCGCGTCATGATACTTCTTTAGGGTATGGACAAGAGCGAATTAAATTTGACCCTATTGAGTTTTTTGTTTTTTTTTCCTAATCTAAGCATCCAAATCTTTAAAAGCTATTGCATGCCAACACGCAAAGTCAACGATAAAAGTCACCCGCTACTCACAATGGTATTCCTATTTTGGTAGAAAAATTTGCATGTGAAACGTTGGATGTCTCATGAACCAAAAGACACTTGAATTTATGTGAAATCTCTCAATTCTGTCTAATTTGTGACTTGTCTCTAATTGGATCCTGATCCAAAGTTGGTGGTAAATGGTTGTACATCCACTCCTCCTGAAAATTCCCGACAAAAAAAAATTTCAGCTTTAGATTTCATTCTTTTGAAAGAGTGTCCATTCTGTGTCAGCTTGGACATGATTTGACGAAGACAGAGCATGGCAAAGAGAAAATTTGCTACAAATGGCTCTATTTTTCGTGCCGTCATCTCTAACGATGTCACATAGGATGACAACTTTACAACAATCTCTTGCATGGGATCCAACTTGTATAGTCTAAGATCTTTGGTTTAGGCAATGAATCCGCTTTCCACCCACGTTGACCATGTGAGATAGTGTGATAGACATTGCGAACAAAAAAAAAAAACCTCTCTCGAGATAGAAATCTTGGAAATAAGCCCCAAAGAACTTTTGTTTTGTCATGCGGATGACCAAAGAGAAATTCTAATAGGATAAGAAAACGTAGTCGGCCTTCAGATTAACATAGTCCTCCAACCACGTCTCTGATCGGTGGGAATGACAAGACATGGACATCATCCGCACGCGAACTTAATTCAAAGTAGATGCGGGAGCGATGTGCATATTTATGACTCGCCATTCGAAAGACTAGCTGAAGGAAGTTTCCTCCAATTAGGGATGGAGGCAAACGTAACCCATTCGATTAACTTCGAGCGCCGTGTTCTCCTCCGACTGCTAGACCTCGTTCAATCACCATTTGTGGTTGGTGGGTTACGATCACGGACTTCACCTACATTTGAAATTGGTTGATGTAGCACGGGATCGTCGTCCACGCTTGTTATCTACTTATCGGAACGATGGTCGGAGGAAACGATAGTCCTAATGTAAAATAGCAACGGCATTGGTCGCCCGGGGAAAAGGTGTTTCTCTATCCAAAATTTGAACTGTCGTGTTGACTTTTTTGTTTGACGATGCTTTTCAACTCAAGTGGCTCACATCGTCAAGTTGAACTTTTAACTCCAATGCCACCTCAAGCTATGAAAGTGGGTTTGGAGCCTAAAAGGTTGGCTTTCCAAGTTTCCAAAGGTCAATATATAAGAAGAGACGTTTCAAAGTGCCAGAGTTAGGAAATCCTACAAATACTTGTTCTTCATATTCACGTAGAAATCACGTGTTTCTCCGAAATTGCCTCGGAGAAGAACGTATCCACATAGTTGTGATTTGTTGTAGTAAGATTCCACGTGGAAAACAATGTTTTGAAGTTAGGCTCAAACCGAGCGAAAAATGTCAAAGTCTTCACTACAAGATGCGAAATTGAGATAAACCTTCTCTCAAAATGCAACATTCTAGCAGAAAATTTCGAAATAAACCCTTCTGGATGTAGACAACTTATAATCGGGCAAAGGTCTATTTTTCATCTTTATACTTTGACGTTTTTTCAAATCAAATTCGACACAACATCAGGCCGCATCTAGTTGACATTGTGACCTGGATAAGATTATTCCATGTTGACTAAATTTTATCCGTAGTATACTCTAGCGTTACACGTGTTGGCTACATTTTTACGAACACGTCTATGTGGGCATACACTAGGGGTGAGCAAAAAAACAGAAATCCACTCAAACCGGACCGGCCCATACTGAATCTACTGATTTTCAATGGTTCCCATTGGGTACCGATCCAGTTCCTAGTTCCATTTTGTCGGAATCAGCGGGTACCAGTTCGGTTCTCGATTTTAGGTGGAAACCACCCAACCAGACCAAACGGACCGGACCCACTTATATAAATAATATAGACATACATTTTATTTTTTTAATTTAAGCTATCTCACGTGATCTAGGCCCAACTTAGTCTCCTTAGTCCTCACCCACTAATTCTGGCTGAGAAGGGAAGGAAAGCTAATTCTGGTGGGTTGTGGATAGATAGCAGCTGCTGAATTTTTCATTTCTTCACTAATTTTCTTTTGTTTTTCTCTTTTCAATCAATCTGAAGCCTTAGATCATGTAGATTGTTCAACATTTTACTTTTGAACATGAAAATCAGTTCCAATGTTTGTTGTATTGTGCTGAATTGAATTTGTGTCTCGTACCAAATCCAATGGAGTTAATTACTTGAATGATAAATGAATTGCACATATCATAACTATATAGCTAACCGGAGAACTTTCAAAGTTGGCAGGATTCCCTCAAGAAACTCTCATAAAGGAATATCTAGTTCACTCGCGTATCTTTCTTAATTAATGTTGGTGCTCGGTAGGATTGATTTCATGGATTCATTCGAGAATCGGACCGGTGGTTCGGTTCTCGAGAGGATTTATGAAATGAGCGAGTGGTTCACGATTTTTATTTTGTGAAATCGGTCTTTAATGGATGGTTCTCGATTCTAGAATGGGAATCACATATTCCAGAGCTGATCGCCTATCGCATACGCATGTTTTTTCACATGATATTTTGGCGTTGTCGGAGGGGCATGTCAATTCAATTCTGTACAATTAATACCACGTAGGAATAGGAAATTGTTGGTTGGTGTGGTGGAAGAGGTGGGAGCCTGTAAGCCCAAGATCTCCATATGTCAGAATGGATATATTATACGCAATCTTTGCAGCAGAGATAATGGAAGACACGAAGATTTGCATTCAAGAACGCACTTCAAGTGCCAAAAGAAGTCCTAATTTTTCTTTCACTTTCATCGAGTCATCAATAAATTCTTATATAGTTATCTTTTTCGAAATTTTAGGATAGCCTAAGGATACAGATATAGTGGCTCATTATTTGAGTTATCCCACGTCGATTGTGAAAAAGAATTGGTAGTGGATTCATAAATGTGAGAAAAAGGTTCATCCTTCAAGTTAGCTTTTAGGATGAGAGAGATCTAAGACCACCTAACACGAGAGATATACGAATTATTGCGGTTTCAACCTTGGGGTCCGATATGTGAGGGGAGATTATTTGGGACATCAACTGTGAAAAGGGCTGATAATTGATTTATAAGAGTGAAGAAAAGCTAATATATTTACTCAGGAGATAGTTACGACCCAGCTCGTCACATCGATTCTTTGATATTGGACTTTTCTAAGATAATTCAAATGTGCATCTCAATACCTCCTTTCTTCTTTTTCTTGGTCCAACACGTTGCCACGCCCTTATTTCAAAGGGTTAATATCATGGAAAACCCCAAACCCAGTACACTGTCCCATAAATTTACCTCAAATTAATTTTTTTCATCACGAAAAACCCCAAATCGATACAACCGTGGCAAATTTACTCCAAACTAAGTGACAAATTTATCCTAAACTAATTTTTTTACCAAAAAAACCCCAAGCTGATACACTAGTGACAAATTTGCCTTCTATTAAATTAGATTAATACTACAAAAAATCCCAAATTGAGAAACCTATGACAAACAAAGAGTAAAAATTTCAAAATTGTACACCCGTGAACTCGTCACATGCCATCCAACTTAGCAAGTTGACGGTTAGATTTAACGAAAACTAGCGAAAGGTAAATTTATCACATGTATACCAATTTGGGGTAAATTTATCACAAGTGAATTAGTTTGGGGTTTTTGGTGATCAAAAAAATAATTTTAGATAAACTTATCACATGTGTACCAATTTAGGATTTTCCGTGGTATTAACCCTATTTCAAAATGGCTGACTTTATTGTCGATAATCTAGCACAAGTTTTGTCTTAAATGTTGGTTCAGCTTTATATTCAGCCATCCTAGATCAATCAAATATCTTCAACCTGTCACAATCTAAAACATCAAGTCTTTCCTTTCGTCTATACTCCACCAACAATGCTTTCCATTATTTTTCCCATGTGACACGAAAACTCCTGCATTGAAGCATCTCCACTACATTAGAAATAGAGTATATCCATTCTTTGCAATTACCCAGACTATGGTATCGTACTGTAAACCAATAGACAAGATAATCCCATTGATGCCGAAATTATAAGGCCACATTTCCTTATAGAGCTCGATTAGATTAATTTGGTTTCACATAAGATTTAAGCTGCATTTGGTCAGTTGGACTTTTTTATCTAATCAGATAAGGTCGAATGGGATATAGGAAAAATTGGATATGGATGAGGTTTCTAATATCTTATACCACATTGGTATACATATGGATATCTAAGCTGGATTGAAACTCGATCTTTGAGACGAGATGTCGACATAATGGTTCTCGGCATAAGCAAATCCCATCTCACTCTCCTCGCCGTCCTTCACCTCCTATCATGTTGGATTGAATGTCGTTCGTTTATATCCGTGAGCCCTTGTAGAAGTCCAATCTGCCGAGGGCATCACCGTCTCACCCCAATCCCCGGATACGCAACAATCCTACTAAACGTCTCAGATCATTTAAAGATGACGTTCCGGCACGTCATTGACCCATTTGTTTTATCTTGTTAATAAGCACATGTGAAACGTGCTACTTCCCCACACAACAATATAAACAACATGGATAGAATAGTAAGTAACAACAACCAACATCAGCAAAAGATCATTTTTATTTATATATAATTGTTAACCATGAGAAGCTAAAAACATCTACAAGTCCACTCTTCAAGGCTGCCTCCTATGACCATAAAAAAGATACCGGGTCGGGGTAGGATTAACTTCATATTCACAACTCCAAAAGAGAGGCCAACGTTACCCTCCTCCACTCCACAAAAAGGTCTCAACAAAAGGGCTGCTCGACCACTCTCACTCAAAGGTAATAGTTGGCCGGGGGCTTAGGGTCCTCATTCAGGTCGACCTCCGGGGTCCTCTACTTCCCCGTTCGGGGTGTCAATGTCCATGAGATCCTAGGCTTGAATTTTCGGGGTCACAATCGAGGGTCCGTCAAACCCTCGAATTGGCCTAAAGAGGAGATCCCCTGTGACATATAAACCAGGCTATGAGGCGATGGGACACCATGTACCCCAATCCCTCCTCGACCAAAGAGTTGTCACATGATGTTCCCCAACCGACCCTAGGATAGGATGGTGCTTGACATTCACGGACTGGTCTAGTGGTACCCTAAACCTAATCGGATGGACCTCTTTGGCTACGGTCCTAAAAACATTCAACAACAACGAGTGATATACAAAATCTCCATAAGTCAATGCCTAAGTCCGAGCCGGACACCGATTCCCTCAGGGCAGCTTAAACAAGCGAGGTCAATATCGATAATAGATCAATAGGGTGCGGCTCTCGTGACACTCTAACTACAACATGATCGGGTACCACCCAAAGAATCAACCATCAACGACATATAAGCTTACCCCACCTTGGTCCACACATTAAACAAGACGTATCGTGGTAATCAATCGCACACAGATCAAGGCACACAACCAGAACAGGTCATCACAACTTTCATACATAATGCATCACACGTGTTCCGGTTATTAACTGGTCACTCGACCCCAAAGACATTAGGCAGCTTGGTACTCTTCCGGCATGACCAGGCCTCGTCCTATTCCATCGGCAACGGCCACCGATAAGCCATGTAATTTCAAGTACCCTTGGCATGGACTAACAATCAAGCATTCCCGTAAAGAGCATCGGCCCGCAACTTGCCGCAACCGGTATCCGATAATCCGTGTGGTTCTAAGTACCCTCGGCACGAACATATTAGGCTCGACCCCAAGTACTCAAGGGTATCGCCTTCGTCCCCAAGTACTCAAGGGTGATAGTAATCATCATGTGCCACACAAGCACGCTAGCCAATCAAACTAGTTTATATATTTGCATTTAGTCCAATGCATATACGGTCGTGCTCAAAACTCGGCTCAAGGTCATTTTCATGCTTAAAAATGCAACGGGATATTCATACATGGTCACATGAATATACATTATCCATCGATTTTACATTTCAATAAGAGTGATTAATCGTCTTAACCATATATATATATACACACACACACACACACACACACACAAAACACACACAAAATCAAGGTATATAGCAACCACCAACAATCAATCAATAATAATTAATTAATTATTCTTACCAAATTTAATTAACGTAATCGTAATTAATTAACTCAATTATAATTAATTAAGTCCATCTTAATTAATTAACTCGACTTTAATAAATTAACTCACTTTAGTTAATTAATCCAACTGTAATTAATTAAGTCCACCTTAGTTAATTAGCCTCACAATGATTAGCTAATTCGGTCTCGCTTGATTATTCCGATCACAATCAACATAAAATAACACAAAGTTAATTACATTAACCACACCTAACCATAAAGTAACTATAGTTAAATTTTAACTAACCGGAGTTAACTAAATCAACCGTGGTCAACTAACCGAACCACGGTTACTAATCTAACTCGATCATGATTAACTAACTAATTTATAATTAACACTAATTAATCTATCCCTTAAACGTAATTAACATCTTAATCGATATTAGGGTTAACTCACGAACTAATTACGATTGGCGATGACGATAGAGGCTCGCGGGCACAAGTCGACTTGGGCTCGCATGGCACGAGGCGACGGAGGGCTCCGGTCACAACGCACGAAGGTCCTCAGGTGGGCTCTAGGCGAGGCGATCCACCGCCGGGCGCAGGTTGGCATGGTTAGGACTCACGGCAGCTTAGGCGGCTCAAGCTTGGGGCAACGGCGACGACCGAAGAGTAGGTCTCGCGGGTCTCGGATGGGGCTCGACTCGTGGAGTGGCACAAAGCAAGGCGACGAAGCGGGGACTTAACGAGGCAAGGGTCGCTCATCGATGGATGGCTCTAGGGTCGGTAGGTCACAGGCGTAGGACGGGTGACTTAGGCGACGGGAGGTTGCCGAGGCTGGTTGGGTCGGGAGTTGCGGCTTGAGGGCCTCGGCAGGGTGGTTTTGGGTTGGGGTCGCGGGTGTGGGCGAGCGAAATGGCGGCGACGGCCGGCATAGCGCAAGGTAAAGGTTGGTGGCGGTGGAAATGCGTAGCCGGCGACGAAGGAGAACGAAGTGTAGTCGTGAGGTGGTGGTGGTGGTGGCGGTGCTTGCGAGTGAAGGGGAGGAAAGAGGGAGAGTGATGGGCGGTTGGGGGAGAGTAAGGAGAGAGAGAAAAAGAAGAGAAAGAAATATAAGAGAGAGAGCGTGTGCGCGCGCGTGTGTGGAGTGAGTGAGGTGATGTGGTTTAATGAGGTGGGGCCCACAAGTCTAGTCAACATTAATGGCTTTTGTTTTATTTGCATAATATCTAGAGGTATTTTGGCAATTTGGTAAATGAGACCATATTAGTCATTTGGCACACTTGATTGAGGGCATTTTGGTGTTTTCACATCTAGGATTCGGTCAGGACTAGGCTGGGGCGCGAAGAGTCTCGGTACTACGACATGATGACTCAACTACTCGGGCTTGACTTTCTCGACCGATGTTTCAGGATAATCCAATTATTGTCATTTAATCCTCAAAAAATCCAATTGTATTTACCAGGCTGGAATTCATGGTTAAAATCTATCGAATCTAGTTATCTTACGGACATCGAAATTTCAAACATCACAATCACTATCGCTCAAAATCTTCATCAACTATCAATCCCTCTGCCATCTTCATAGCCGGCCTGCACTCTTCAACAACCACTAGTTTGGTCTCCAATCCTACCTTCAAGGCTGAAGCGGAGGTCAAGGGCCAGTGGACTAAGGTGTGGTTGCTCGAGCGATGAAGGTGCATGAGATAGAGAGGGACTACGGCTATTGCTCCAGATTTGGCCATGGAGGTAGGCGATAGAGGAGGATGACGACTGGTGCTGTATCTCTGGCCATAAAGCTCCTCCATCTCCAAGGTCAAGTCAAGTTCATCTGTGGCCGAAGAAGTCTAATCGAGCTCTGTCGAGTTGTGCTAAGCTATAAAGGAGCTTCAGATCTAGCCATGGAACTCCTTCGTGGCCGAGATTTATTCGAGCTTATCACCACAATGAGCCTCGTCGGGGACAATGAGATGGAGCTCGGCAAGAGGCTGTAACTGGCGGCCATGGGTAGTTAGTGGGGACAGAGAATAGAGATGAGTGTGAATCATATCCTATCCACCTTTATCCCATTCCACACATGAGATTATTTCATCCGATTTATATCCCTTTCACATCGTGCCATATCCTATCTTCATCAACAACTAAATTGAAAAGTAGGGTAAATTTTATTATATAATAACTATTATCCCGGCTACTAAACATAGTCATAGTGATCACTAGCGAAAAAGCTAGGGGATAACATCTTTAAAGTAAGGAAAAATCGAAATGTGGACCTAGCTAGAGATTTATTAAGGTAGAATAAATACAACCAAGTGTTAACATCGATGTATCAAAACGACGCTGTCGACGACATTATTCCTTTCTCCTCGATGACCACCTCACAATTACTTATCTTTTTCATTTGCCACCACTCCATGGTAATCAATCGCATCTCTCTCCATATTATCGAATTGACTAATGGAACAGTGAACGTGGTAGCATATCACAATATTTAGCTTTGCAACATCTTAAGATTCACCTAATGACTGACTAAAGAATCTATACGGTTTCCTATCCAATTCCTATATGATAGAGTCCGCCTTCAACTAAGAAAATGAGAACTCAAACAAATTCATTCCTATTTTTGGGCAACTTTGAAATGTTTAGACTGAACCTGTTGTCGACGATGAAGACATTTTTCATTGGCTAATCGTTTCAAGTGATCATCTTTAGGAAAATGCTTTTCAAAATCATCCATTCTCCGTGAAACGAATGGAACCTCCCTTTTAAAATTCCTCCTACCAATGGACGGGCAATAATTGAGGCGGTTGAAATGAACCCTGAAAAGCGACTTCATGATTAAACGATCCACCAAACCAACACAACCTTACTCACCAGTCACCGCCACCATGCTCTTGCGTTTCAAAATTGAATAATTAAGCTTTCATCGTGATGTGTTGTGCTTGTGCCTTATTACATTATTGAAGTAAGCATGATCTCTCCATGCATGACCTAGGAAGGTTGTATTTGGTGCAGCTCAACCCTAACTCTCTCTCTCTCTCTCTCTCTCTCTCTCTCTCTCTCTCTCTCTCTCTCTCTCTCACACTGTTTTTAACTCTTCATTTGGGAAGCCAACGCCTTTACGCTATGGCTCATTCAGACACCAAAGTCGGTAGCGTCCAAGAATGATTCTGTCGTCCTTTATGCCTTTTCCTTCACACCTTTCGTTTTCGGTTGATTCTATTCGTTGACTTATTGCGCCATAGTAATGTCCAAAAAACTGCCTTCACTTCTCCTCATTTTCATAGTACGTGATCAATCAAAACGAGTGTTCATCTGAGGGTCTGTCCAGAGTGCTCTAGAGAGAGAGAGTCTCTCTCCTCTCTCTATCATGTCCATTTGCCAACGTGTGCCGCCGTCCTGAGTGTGGCCCCGACGCGTCACTGTCGCTCATGTGGCTGCTGACGTGGGCGTCCCCTTCTTTGTGTCTAACTTGGTCTCATGGCGTCAACGGCCGCTTCCATTCCCACGCTTCTCGGGGAGGGTTTATCTGCCTGTTGGGTGCGTGAATGGGAGACACTGTGCTTGGAATGTGCCCCCAAGTAGCCGTCCAAAAGAACTTTCGATACTGAATGGGGGAGGGTTTATCTGAATTCCTTCCTTGAAGTTGATGTTGACATTGAGAAATGTTGATTTCCCCTTGAAGGGCTATAGCCTATCAAAATCACCCTTGATCCACTTTTTTCTCCAATTTTAAGCTTTAATAGCAACTTTTTAGGTTACATTTTTTATGTTCACATACTTTGGAGCCCGAATTATGAAAAGGATAGGTTTTTATATTTTATAGTATGGCCTGTGGTATGCTTTATCCTTGATAAAGGAAGAAAATTACCAAAAAAGTTTTAAACTTTTCGTAATTATATCGATTCAAGACTTAATCTTTTTTGTTAATTTAGTCCTAAATCGTTTGCATTTGTCCCAGTTCAATCCATTTGGCCAACTTTGGCAGTAGCCGACGCTAACATGACGATTTTTATAATATTTTAATATTTTTCAAATTTGTTATTTTTATTTGTTTTATATTCTTTCCTTCTTATTCTTTTTCCTTCTTCTTCTTCCTCCTTAAGAGGAGAGGGACAGTCGACTATTCAACGACAGGCTAGAGGAAGAAGAAGAAAAAAAGCAAAAAAGCAAAAAGTAATTCGAAAAATATCAAAATATTATTCGAAATTACCTACGGCAAGTCTAACCTGGACAACTAGTCGGATGTACTAAATTGACTCAAATACAAAAGACTTAAAACTGAATTAGGAAAAATAAAGTTTAGGACTGAATTGACAAAATTGCAATAGATTTATGGCTTTTTTGATAATTTTTCCTGGACAAAGGTATTCATATTTTTCAGATTGGTGCTTATGTACCATCATCTCGCAAGATTATGTATGTGTCAGTCATTTGATAAATAAACTACGAGATCGTGCAGAAGATTATTGATTAAAGCAGGGTTCTGTTGATGGTCCGTTGTTAGTAAAAATTCAATAAATTCGCATTCAGTTTACTTTAAGAGCGCAAAATGTATATACCGGAATAACTACTCAAAGTTGCTTCCAAAAGAAAAGCTGATTAAATTTGTTGACTTAAGACTCGTGTGATTAGAATCATTTCGAAGGTGGATATAGAGAAAGTTGAGCAGGCTACTTTCGTCGACGTCACGTGTGGCGTAGTCTTTGCAGAAAAATTAAAGTTGGTTAGGCTTAGTTAAGTTGTTAGTGTTAAGTTGGTAACCCTAATGTGACTTGCTTTATAGCTTCGGAGCACGTTCGAATTAAAATTAATAGACCGACTAAACGACTTTTTTATGTTCATAAGGTATTGGTCGGAACTTTCGTCTCCGTCTCCCGCTGGCACTTTGGTAGTAATTTTGGAGCAAACATTGGTCATCCAAAAGAAATTTACTTTTTCACTTCATAAGTCCAGTAGTTACATATAGGGGTGAGCAAACCGGACAGGACCGGCCGAATTGGTCTGGTCCTTGAGTGGGGCCGTTCGGTCCCCGCTCCCAATAAATGAGACTGGTGATCGGGCGATGGATGGGACCAAATCGTACCGCCCGATCACCAAGCATAATCCTTGTTTTAGTTGTTTTAAGTATTTTTCTTTCAAATTTAGTTTTTTTTCATTATTTTAGGTTTATAGGTACTCATGTGATGGTCATACGATTATCATGTGTATGTTTATTAGGTTAGATGGTTGACATTGAAAGTTGTTAGTTTAGATTTAAGGGTTAGATTTTTATAAGTAACCGATATTAGCGATTCCATTGGGATAGGATCGGACCGCGATCCCGAGCCAGCCCGATCCCTGGTTTCATACCGAGACCGGACCAGCCCGTACCAAGCTAATTACATATAAAGAAAAACGATAACGCTATGTAACGATCCGCTCCACCTAACATGGACCATTCACTACGGTTGGATTACGCATCGCGATTATTTAGAGAATCGGGTTAACATTTGTTGGTGCAGATGAATAATGGGCACATGGGGAAGCCAAGTCAAATTACGGTTGTCGATGACCTCAAGTATTGGGCATTCCCTTAGATCTCCCTTTTCAAAGGTCACTCAGCCTCAGTTATGCTTTCCCCTACATATCCGAAAATTTAACTAGTAAACTACGCCTCCATGTATCGGTTTAGGGTTTCGTGGAATGGACGGAAATAAAATTATGTTGCTACTGCCAATGAGGCGTTGGGCGAGGTGGTGAGATCCTTGGACCTTAGATAGTGAAACTGGATGAAGTCCCAGATTCGAATCTCCCCGCCGCATCTTGGAAGATTTAACCGGTGGTATTGACGCTCATACCCTCACCACCCTAAGAAATAGTCCATTGCACGTGGGGATCATGTTGCTACTGTTTGACCAAGGGAGAAAGAGAGATTATGCTTTCCAACCCAACTTCTTCCGCTAAAGTTTCTCTCTGTTTCGCCAAACATGGGTTAATAGATGCTTCCAGGAAGAAGGCTTTGATTTTTTTTTCCTTGGTAGTCTAGAAGAGGATGCCTACCGAAGTGTCGATCCTAATTAGCGATAATTAAGCCGATCAAGGCGGTGAAGCGATGATTGAGACGAGCGTTTACCAATGGACAAAGCATCACGATAACACCTGTCAAGTGTCAATCATCGAAATGTCTATCATGTTTTGGTCAATCACAAACGACTTAAGACACGAAATTTGAGTGACATGGCCGATATGTTCATGCCCCCCTCCCTCTGTTTCGTGGGGCTATAGCCTATAGGAAGATAGCAATTGCCAATGTTTGGGAGCTTTTTCGTTGGATTAGGACAACCGGTGTCCGATCTTTTGACTTTTGGTTTAATTATGACACTTTGAAACATAATCTTGATATAAGCGGGACATGCGAGGAACATAGTGATTTGCAAAATTTTCACTTGCCGGTGACAAGAGCTCAAGAAACGAAATCTTGATTGGGAACGGATTTGAGTGACATGACCGATTTCTTCGTTTTACCCCCGCAACGTGTTTAACCCTTTAATTAATTAATACTTGTTGACACCTAAAATTTTGACTAATCTATTTCTTGCATAAAAATTAGAACTAATTTTAGTTCTAAACAAAAATCATCCCACATAGCATTGGCATATAATTCAAACTTAATTCAACAAGGCCTGGACTAGGCATGGGGTGAAAACGTACCAAGAATATTTGGGTTTGAAAGAAATATTTTTTTCAGGGACTGTATTGCAAATACTAGAACTTCAAGGACCAGTATTGCAAATACTAGAACCTCGGGGACTGCATTGCGAGATACCAAGAGAAGAGGATGAAGAGAAGATGGAGAAAGGAAGATGATGAAGAGAAGATAATGAAGAGAATGTGAAGAAAAGAAGATGAAAATGGAAGATGGAGAAATGAAGGTGAAGAAGAAGATGAAGATGAAGAAGAGAAGATGAAAATGGAAGATGGAGAAATGAAGGTGAAGAAGAGAAGATGAAGATGAAGAAGGGAAGATGAAGATGAAGAAAAGAAGATGAAGATGGAAGATGGAGAAATGAAGGTGAAGAAGAGAAGATGAAGATGAAGAATGAAGGATGAAAGAACTTTGCCTATAAAAGAAGAAGAGTTCTTGAAGAGAAGAGGAGTTTTTTTGGGGAGTATGAGAGAATTGAGAGAGCTTTTTGGGAGTGAAAGAGAATTGAGAGAGTTTTTTTGGGGTGAAAGAGAATTGAAAGAGTTTTTGGAGGAGGAGAATAGAGAGAGCTCTTAAGAAAAAAATTTGAAAAGAGTTTTGAGAGGGTATGAGAGTTTTGAAGCCCGATACTATTATTGCCAATTTTTGCACCGATCAACACAAGCTATTGGTCCATCCCCATCGTTCAAGCTCGCCGCAAAGAAAAAAGAAAGTTAAGTGATTCCCTAACTTTCTTTAATTTCGAATACAAATTAGCCCAGATTTTCTACACCGATTTTCTCTCTACGTTTTTATATTAAATAACAATGCATATCAACGATGTCAAGAATAGAAGGAGAGCAAAAGGGAAAAAATATCAATGCCCGGATTGCGAGCCTAATGGAATTCTAGCGAGATGAGAAAGAAGCGTCAAGGAGAGATAGGACCAAGAGATTTCTCGGTCTAACGAGTCACCAAATCGGTTCAATGATCAAGACAAGCCCGGAGCATAAGTTTGGTGCACGAGTTCAAATTGGGGAGTAATCTTGAACCTATTTCATCCTAATTTCATGTAATTTCTTTATTTCAAAAAATGTCAAGGGAAGAAAAACCCAAAAAAATTGATTCTTTGATCTTCAAGTAGAATTCATCAAATTTGTCAAATCCATTTTTTTTTCATGAATTTTAAGGTACCGAAAGGGCATTAGTTGTAATTAATGTAACCAAGTCCCCTGACTTTTAATCTCCGGTTCGCAAAATAAGATAGTTTTCTCCCGCTATTTTATTTAGGTTTCTAATCGACCTACCGAAAATGATTAGTGGCGACTCCAAATTCAAATCACATTGCATGTTAATCATTCGAACCTTAAGTTGCGATTTGGTATGGACTTGGGAGAGTCCGAGTTAGGTTAGTTAATTAATTAACCCGATAATCCATTAGCCCGAAAAAGATGACTGTGTTTATTTTTTTAGGTCGCGACAGCCTGTAGCGACTCCGGGGACCCAAAGAGGACTTAAGCCGATAAGTTCATGAAAAGAAAAATCACTTGGTTTGGCAATTTTTGTTGAATTTTAATCCCCGAGTATTAAATGGTTTTGCAGGAAGGGAGTTATAAGGGGAGGAGTCTGTGGCTAACCTCTATTTTGCGAGCTTGGTGATGAGAATTTTATTTTTTGAACTATCTGAGTGCTGATTGCCCTTAAAATGTCGTGCATGCCCCTAATATAATTGCACTACACCACCTTGACTTGTGACCGAACCCGGTCACCCGATAGTTTCAGGATGGTATTTATGTGGTTCTTTAACCTTGGCGGTAAGGCTTCGCTAAAGGTTATCCCACTTGGATTCCGAATTTTTCAAAAAAATGGCTCAAGGGTTGTTCTCATGCACGTGAGGCTATGATGCATGAGAGTTGCCCTTGTCGACCGAACCAAGCCGAGATGATTGGACCCGACTAGTCATGACTATGTATGCGAGGCGGCAACTAGTCATGATGAACGCGCGAGGCGCGACATGTCGTTCCGTCCTTCATTTCATTTTGCTAAAAGAACTAAAATCCGAATCCACAATTCATGCGCATGTCTTTGTGATTGACATTTTCTTCCTATGAGCGGTAATTTCCTGTCTCTTACGCCCGTTATCTCATTTTTATTTTGGGCTGGTCCATGGTTTAGGTTGATTGTTTATGAATCTCATTGTCTTGTTTCCAATTTCACACTTTGCTTCCATAGTTTTTACAGTTTCATCGCTTGTCCTCAATTCTCATTTGGCTTATTCCTGTTGTACGATTTTTACTAAATTCTACGATCGAGTTTTGAGTAAGTGCCAAACATAAAAGTTGTAGACCTATGTTTCAACTAATATCCTACAAAATTTCAGAATTAAATTCATAGTTTAAGATGGCCTTTCGTTTTTTCAACTACCTGCGGTTATAACAGTTTTTTGAATGCGATTTTTCGAAAAGACACATTAAACTGATTTGATCCGCTCATTTCTAGTCCGATTGGCCAACATAAAAGTTGTTCATCATCTTCTCAACTATAAGCTCGTAAAATTTGGACGTATTGTGACCAACGTGCGAATTAATACGGATTTTTTCGTAAAAGCGGACAAACTGAAAATTAAATGTTTCAATTCTTTGGTCATAATCACTTTGTTCGTTTGAGTCTAGAGGGATGCCATGGGCCGGCTCGCTATTCTCGCTCCCCGTACTCATTTTTGGTTTGATATTGCGTACAGGTAATTTATCACGGATCCTCCACATATTACTCGATCGGTCGCAAAGAGGATGGCCGACATTAACGCCACCGTCGCTGCCCTAGACGAGAAATTTGGCTCCTTGATTGAGCGCTTTGAAGAAATGATGTCCCGAAAGATGGAGGAAATGATGGCCCCCTTCTCCGCCAAACTTCAATCATCCACCTCCAGCCCGCCGCTAACCATTCCTGCGTCTAATTCCTCCTACGGACAACTCCAAGAATGCCGTGGAAAATGCTCTCTATCGACAATGCCGCTAGAAGATGTGATCTTCACAAGCGTGAGCTCGAGCACGCCGTTTGTAGTCCCAATCTCCCAAACCAACCCGATGATGACAACCAACGACCAACAAGTTTGTCATCATGGGGGATATATGAGGAGGGAAATCTAGTGGATTCAAGTATACGACCTTGATGAATTCACCAGATTATGAGGAAGTTTGTCAAGATTTCGAACGACATGAGGAGATCAAGCCCTCGACCGGTGAACAAGCTATCTCGATCAACCTAGGCGATGCGGAAAACTCTAAAGAAGTTAAGATCGGGGCAAACCTTTCCAAAGAGATGTCCGAGCGCTTGATTAAGCTCCTAAAGGATTACCAGGACATTTTCGCTTGGTCCTATGCAGATATGCATGGTCTTGACCGCTCCATTGTCGAACATTGTTTGCCGATCGATCCTTTGGCTAAGCCGGTGGTGCAAAAGTCAAGGAGGGCCGGACTGAAATTAGTGCGAAGATCAAAGAGGAGGTCATAAAGCTTCTCGATGTAGGATTCATTGAGACTACGTAATATTCCGATTGGGTCGCTAACATAGTCCCCTGTCATGAAGAAAGACGGCCGCATTCGGGTTTGTGTCGACTATCGAGACTTGAACAAGGCCAGTCCTAAAGATGATTTCCCCTCCCACATATCGACGTACTTGTTGACAAGATCGCAGGTTTGAATTGTTTTCATTCATGGATGGTTTCTCCGGTACAATCAGATCCCGATGAATGTCAATGACAAGTTGAAAACCACTTTCACCACACCATGGGGAATGTTCCATTACCGGGTAATGCCGTTCGGTCTCGTAAAACGCCGGGAGCCACTTACCAACGAGCCATGGTTGCCCTTTTCCATGACATGATGCATAATGAGATTGAGGTTTACATCGATGACATGATAGCAAAAAACAAGGCATGGAGAAGATCACGTCGAAACGCTGAAAAAATTGTTCGACAGACCCGAAAGTATAAGTTACGCCTCAACCCCGCCAAGTGTGTCTTTGGGGCCAGCTCGGGCAAGCTACTCGGATTCGTGGTAAGCGCAAGGGCATTGAAGTCGACCCTTCGAAAGTTAAGGCTATTCGTGAGCTTAAGCCACCGACGACGCTTAAAGAAGTTCAAGTTTGATGGGTAGGCTAAACTATATTGCTCGATTCATCTCTCGCTTATCGAAACCGCTAAGCCATTCCTCAAGCTATTAAAGAAGAATGCGCTAGTCCAATGGGATAGCGAATGTGAAGAAGCTTTTGGAAGATCAAGCAAGATCTCATGAATCCACCCGTGCTTGTTCCTCCAACACCGAAAGCAACCTTTAATCCTCTACCTCACAATCCTTAGTGAATCCTTGGGTGCTATGCTAGCCCAAGAGAAGCAGGAGGACGGAAGAGAACGAGCCATTTATTATCTCGAGCAAGAAATTCACAACTTCGGAAATGAGGTACTCCAAGTAGAGAAAACATGTGCGGCGTTAGTCCGGGTACGCACAAGCTTCGCAATATACCTTGCATTACCAAGTGCTTCAGTGACAGAATGCAATCCCATCAAATATTTGCTTAATCAACCCGCCTTGATTGGTAGACTTGCTAAATGGCAAATCCTCATCTCCGAGTTTGACGTTCAATATATGTCCCAAAAGTCAATCAAGGGACGAGCTATAACAGATGTCCTAGCTGAAAATCCGGGGCAAGATGATGATGCCTATCATTCCGAGGATCGAATCATGTCGGTGGAGGATTACATCTCGGACTATGTATTTTGACTGAGCTGTCAATTTATCGGGATCGTGCACGGGCGCGGTTCTTATATCTCCAGTGGGTCAAGATTATCCTCGTAGCAAAGAAATTGGTATTCCCTTGCACAAATAACATAGCAGAATATGAGGCATGCATCCTCGGTCAGTGCTGCAATTGAAATGGGGATAGCCCGACTCAAGGTGTTCGGAGATTCCGCTTTGATTATCCTTCGATCGTTGGAAAGTGGAAGACGAGAGATGCTAAATTGCTACCCTACCATGAGTATCCGGATGAATTGGTAGAAGAATTTGAGGATATCTCATTTGAGTATCTGCCCAGGACTCATAATCGATTCGCCGATGCATTGGCTACCTTGTCTTCAATGTTACAAGTCGCCAATGGACTTGAGGTTAATTCTCCGAAGATCGAGGTATTAAAAAAAACAGCATATTGTATGGCCGTGATCAATGAACCCGATGGTAAACCATGGTACCATGACATCAAGACTTATATTCGAAGGGAGTTCCCCGAAAAAAGTACCGTATCCGACCAAAAGTACATAAGGAAAATGGCCTCAAGTTCTTCTTGAATGGAGAGAATTTGTACAAGCGGTCATTCGATTCTCGTCCTACTAAGATGTGTTGACTCGGCCAAGCGGTTTGTCTAATAATGGAAGTACATGAAGGGATCTCAGGTCCACACATGAACGGCCACTTGTTAGCTAAGAAGATTATGAGGTTGGGTTATTATTGGCTCACGCCTCGAAAGAGATTGTATTCAAGATGTCCGAGTCGTCACAAATGTCAAATTCATGGTGACAAGATTAATGTCCCTCCAAATGAGTTGCATCGCTTATCCGAACCATGGCCGTTTTCTATGTGGGGCATTGATGTTATCGGTCCTATCAACCCTAAAGCATCTAATGGGCATCGATTCATCTTGGTGGCGATTGACTATTTCTCCAAATGGATCGAGGCCGCATCCTATTTAGCGGTTACGGCACGAAATATCGCAAAATTTATCCGCCGAGATATCATTGCTCGATACGGTTCACCCGAAGCCATAATCACCGACAATGGCTCGAACTTAAACAACAAACTAATGGGCGAATTGTTTAAGGAATTCAAGATCAAGCATCCGAACTCTTCCCCATATCGCCCTCGATGAATGGAGCAAGAGAAGCCGCTAATAAGAATATTAAGAAAATTTTAGCGAAGACGGCTGAAAATTATCGCGATTGGCATGAGAGGTTGCCATTCGCACTTATGGCATATCGGACCTCAATCCGGACATCTACCGAGGCAACCTCGTATTCTCTTGTATATGGAATGGAGGCTGTTCTACCAGCTTGAAGTGGAAATTCCTTCCTTACGTATACTTGTCTCAAGCTAAGGCGACGGAAGCCGAATGGATCCAAAGCAGAGCAAGCCAATTGAATCCGATCGACGAAAAAAGACTTAAGGCCGTATGTCATGGCCGGTGTTATCAGCAGAGAGTTGCTAAATCATTCAACAAAAAAGTTCGGCCTCGATATTTTCGGATCAATGACCCGGTCTTGAGAAAATTATTGCCAATAGTCCCACTCCCGTAAGGGAAATTCGCTCCAAACTATGGTGGTCCATATATAGTAAAGAAGGTGCTCCCCGGTGGTGCTTTGATTCTCGGCCGAGATGGATGGTCGTGTCTTTACCAATCCAGTCAATTCCGACTCTGTAAAGAAATATTATGCTTGATTCACTCGATTTTTCATAATCGAGTTATAATATTAATACAGATTCACGAGTTGTTCACATTTGAGCATTCGTTTGTTTTCTCGCTACTAATCTTTGCCGAGAGATTGTTTCGAATGGGGGAGCCTCTCCTGCCCAATTGGATTGACCATCGGGAGCGTGAGATTTACTTATTCGCAGAGTAAAAGGGGTTATCTTGCGAAAAAATATGACGACCAAGATGAAATGAGTAAAAACTTGCATTCATTTCATTCATCGGAAAGCTTTACAAATAGATCAACGGGGTGGGAACGTAAAGCCAAACCGAGCCCTAATGAGCATCACAAAGGAGTTTAACCGACTCTCCATACAGTTGATGCTCCGCCTACACTGATCGCTCCCGAGAATCGAGATCCGCCAACTTAAAGAGGAGGAGCTCACATTTCTCTTTGAGCTTGGCTACCTTGTCCTCGTGATGCTCGGCAAAAATTCCGAGTCATGGATCAAGCATTCTCCCGCGGGCTATATCCAGGGTCGATCGTCCAACCTTTCTTCCAACCATGTGCATTGAAATTTTAAAACAATATTGAGCGGATCGCGCTCGAAGATGGTCCGGGGACATGGCCAAACACCCCACCAAGTTTCCCCTCTCACGAATCAGCAGGGAGACTTGTTCATTACCGTAGTCGAGGGCCTTCTTATAATTGTCGGCCTTAAGACCGGCCAACACCAAGCTGTCCGACCGATCCCGATAGCGTGCCTTCACAAGGTGGGCCAAAGTAACATCTTGATAAGCAACATGGTAAGCCTCCGGAAGTTAGTAAAGAGGGTGGGGAAGATCCCGTATTCCTCCTCTAACTTGGTACCTTCAATGGAAGAGGTGCCCATATCCCTAAACATAAGACGAATCTCGCTTTGGCCTCCGGATAGTTGGCTATATAAGAGTAGCCCTGGCCTAGGAGATTATAAAGTTTCTCCCATTTGGCCAAAACTTCAGTGAGAAGGCATGCGCAGGAGGGGAAGCCATTGTTGTTAAGCTAAAAAAGAGAGTGGATGCAAAAGAGTGCTTAGAAGGTTGGAGATGAAGATATGAAAGCGATAATTGTCTCGGCGTTAAATCCCAATTTAAAGGGCAAGAAAAGCTATAGCAATAATTATTGTGGATGTCGAGTCAATTATCCGGGGTAAAACTACGGACGTTTCATCCGTGAATCACGGATCTACCATCTCGAGCCTCATAAATCCGAAAAAGTTACAAAAAGATTTGAGGACGCCACCATGTTGAAAACTCGAGTGGGAGACAAGCATACTTTTCGGGAAAAGAAACAGCAATTCTTGGAGCCACGTTAGTTACTCGGGTAAAACTACAGGCGCTTTCGTTCATTGGATCCCTGGATCTATCGTCAATCCGTGATCTCGAGCCTCACAAATCCGAAAAGTTACAAAAAGAGTTGAGGACCCCACCATGTTGAAAACCGAGTGGGAGACAAGCATACTTTTCGGGAAAAGAAACAAAGCAATTCTTGCGGAGCCACGTTAGTTACTCGGGTAAAACTACGGGCGTTTCGTTCATTGGATCCTGGATCTATCGTCAATCCGTGATCTCGAGCCTCACAAATCCGAAAAGTTACAAAAAGAGTTGAAGTCCCACCATGATTGAAAACCGAGTGGGAGACAAGCATACTTTCCGAGAGAAGAAACAGCAATTCTTAGCGAGCCACGTTAGTTACTCGGGTAAAACTACGGGCGTTTCGTTCATTGGATCCTGGATCTATCGTCAATCCGTGATCTCGAGCCTCACAAATCCGAAAAGTTACAAAAAGAGTTGAAGTCCCACCATGATTGAAAACCGAGTGGGAGACAAGCATGGTTATCAAGAAAAGAAAATCGGTGCGAGTGGATTCGGGTCCCATCACGTTGAAAAAATAAGGCAAAGCGGAAACACGAAATCTTGGGAAAAACGTCGGCTTAGTGATTTTCATCCGCGTTTAAAGGGAGGCTTTGGAACATACCCGATTACTCGAAAGAATTTGGAGAGAGTAAGCATACATCGGAGAATAGAGTGAACAAAAGGCGGTAAGAGGTATTTCAATCCAACATGTTTAGAGGCCATCAGCACTTCATCGGAGGCAACCAACCTAGACATCCCCGAAAGCGAACTGCTGGATTTCGAGACCAGATCCAACGCCGAAGCCGTAAAACCCAACTCTCTTGGCAATGAAATTCAAGATTTCGACAAAGAATAACAATGGCAACAGCCGCACAACCCTTAAAAGAAAATATCAAATCAAAGTGCTCAAGCCGCCTTCAAGGAGTGCTCTTACGTGAATAGGAGACGCAAAAATGAATTGAGCCGGATGATAGGAATGGAGCCCTTGAAGGTCAAGTTTTGGTTTCAAAACAAGCGGACCCGTTGAAGGTTAAAAATGAAAGTCATGAACTTACGTTTCGAGGGAAGAAAGTGAAAAGTTTCGAAGCAGAGAACAAGAGGTATAGGGATGCTATCAACACCGCTGTTTGCCATGTCCGTAGCGGCCCCATCTCCTTTGGTGACATGTCCCTCGATGAGCCACATCTCGAGCATTGAAAATGCTCATTCACCAGCTTCATCCCCCGCAGCAAGTTCTCGTACAATCCGATTTCGTTGGAGATACATCCCGGAAAGTCGGTCTTGCAGAGGCGTAACCGATGCCCTTCGAGGGAAGAGACATGCATCACTACAATTGGAGTTTCCTTGATGTCACAAACACCAATTCAACGCCGATGGAACTCCGAATGTGTAGCCTACATGAAGCTTTAGTTTTTTTTATTATGGGCTCTCAAAATATCTCTTCTTTGAGCATTACTAGCCAGCCCCTTACGAATCCTCAAGAGAAGTAGTGACATGTACGAATGAATGTACTGTTTGTTACAAAATCCCCATGTGAGACATTCTTCTTTTAATCCAGGGGCAAAGAACAAGACTATCCACGAACATCATCATGTTTAAATGCGTGAATTCCTCGCCGATTTGACTAAGCATTGAAAACCTTCACGTAAGTAAGTGCGAAAAGATTTGAGGAGGGAAATAATCGCCTCGTTAGTGGAGAAAGCGAAAAGATTTGAGGAAGGAAATAACCGCCTGTTCGTAGGAGGAAGCGAAAAGATTTGAAGAGGGAAATAACCGCCTCGTTCGTAGAGAAAGTGAAAAGATTTGAGGGCTCCTCCATATCGAAAAGTAAAAAAGAACGGCGGATTGAGCGAGAGGTAAGAGTTATTACGAAATGGATCCAAGGCACTAAGACCGAAAAGGAGAGAAAAGCATGCTGCGAGACCAACAGATCCGAAAAAGTTTATAAAGAACTTGGAAGTCTCCATGCACCTCCGAACTCGTCACGAAAGGCCATCATCGCTTTTGTGATTTTCCGGCAATTTATCTTTGCAAGTCCAAAGAACATCTAAAGCCCGGTCTCTAGTCGAAACACCCATCTTTCGGTCTACATATGGAAGGTTTTGAAAGGAAAATAAGTATGCGTACATTCCAAGGCGGAAGTATGGGAAGCTTCCTATCCCGAGGATCTACGAGTCATGGCCATTGATGGCAACCCCGTTTCCCTCTCGATCCTCGTTGCCATGCCGAGAAAGTGCATGTACGGGATTTCAGCTTATGTGAAAGCAACGGAAGCCTTAGAGGAGGCGGCGGTGCAAATATGATTTCGACATCGTCGTCACGCCCATGGTAGGGATCGATATGGACGGTCTCGCTCTTTAAAGATCATCGATTCGGAGTTGGATATACCGGTGATCATAACATCAGCAAGTGATGATCGCCAGCTTCATAACGAGGCCATATTGCATGGTGCTCGGGGCATCCTAAAGAAGCCTGGTCTGCGTTCGAGTGCTCCAAAACATTTGGCAGCATGCTGTAAGGAAGCAATTGCTCGAACAAAAGAACTATGGCCAAACTTATTACGATGATTTTGTCGGAAAGAAAAGGCCCCTTTGGTCCGCCGAGCTTCATTCTATATTCATCGAGGCGGTTCGACAACTAGGAATCAATTCAAAGACGACCAATGGCCGTACTCAAAATGATGAATATGGACGGACTCACCCTACGAAGTGTCACAAATCACCTTCACAGATTTAGAGATAAGTCAAGAAGCATGATGTAGCTTGGAACCAAGGCGACCGGAGCAAAGTTGATTGGAAGATTAATCCCAAGAAAACCTACGGAGCAAAAAGTACCCGACCACTTCCCAATCAAGAATACCGGCCATACCGACCTTCCGCTGGTGGTTCTAGCAAAGGACCGGTTGATCATCCCTACAAGTTCCCGAGCGACGGCGGAGGCTCAAGCTCAAGGAGTCGACCGCTCACGGCAAAACAAAGTGGAAAATCTGTCGCGGTGTTAGCAAGTAACAATGCCCAATTCGAGTATCAATTGCCCGAAAAATCAAAAGGTTACTTTGATGATGAGCTCACCGCCTTGGTCGCCGGTTCCGAGCCGAAAGACCTCCCGAGTTGTGATCCGAAGCAAGTGATTATGGATCCTCAAACAACGATCATTGGTGTATGATCCAAGACAAAATCAGCCGATCATTGGAATGGCCAGAAAAGAGGTGGAACCAATCTTGCATGAATACTCCTTTAATTCCTTGTATAGTTCCCCGCGCGGGGATATTTTTTACTTTCTAGCCGTCTAGAGTTAAAGGGCGAATTTTCTCCTCTTTTATCAAATGCGTAAGTTCCTTATTAAGCTAGGCCTGGAGCAAATCAATTTGAGGACGATGCCCCGAACGCCCATAAAGAGAGATTCCGAATAGCCTTACTTGGGAGAATGCAAGTAAAAGACCAAGCGGGCTCAAAGATGGGTAACTCCGTATCGTCCCAATTGGCTCTCGCTCGTTTCAAACTCTAAGTTAAGCTTATTTTATTCTCCACAGGAGATTGCCAACCGCTTTGAGAACAATATAACAAAAGCGAACTACACGTGGACGCCAACAACACCGCAAAGATAGTGGTTGGGGGAATGATAGTGGTCCGAGGCGTCCCGAGGTCGATCCCGGGATTTGGCATCAATGTACAAAGATTAATAAAAACTTTTTTGCTTCGCAGACCGAAGCTCAGCCCGACGGTTATAGAACCTAGAGAGATGACATTCCGGACATACAATCCGATCCGATGAATCGATCTTTTCAATTCAAAGTTCGCGAGGAATACGTACATGGGTAAAGTGGTATCGTTTCAATTCTTTTAGAACATGAGGACATACATTGATGCTTTCCCTTTTGATTTTTACGGGGTTCACTACTCGTCCAAACAGAGAAGTATCCCTTCTCCATGAAAAATTAATGAAATGAGAAATTCTTGGAGCCTTTGACAATCTCATGTCTCGAAGCGACAATGAAGTTTTGCAATGCATTTGCATGAACAGGGGGCAACTCACGATCCATGCCCCCGAGAAATTTTTTATGTACTTGCGAACTTTGTCCGCCAAGATAAAAAGTTGCTGCATTTTATATGCTCGAAAACACTCATACACTTTGCATAGTTTGCGCATGATTGTTCCTCATGTTTAATTTACCAACTCGAATAAGGGACATGAACTACATAAGATACATCGAATGTACGAAAGGGGGCATGACAGGATGATGAAAGGCAATCCTTTCCCCAAACACGTCCAATTTTTTCAAGCGAGATGAACGGTGGCAAAATTCCGCATTCCTCGAGGTAAAGAGTTTTCTCGCAAAAGGTACGATAACCGAAGTGATGGAGGCATTCATTTCTCTACCCTAAACACTGCAAGTTATCCGTTGATCAACCCATTTGAGCGGAGATTTCACTTCCACAACCCCGTCAAGAACCACCATACATTGGGGCAAAACAGAGGTAATTCCATCAAGCATCACGAGACAAATGGTTAGAAATCTTCTTGCTTGGACTAACATCAATCTTCGGGTGGTTCTTTGCATTGTACTTGCGCTTTAATTCAAGTGCCTTAGGGTGACGAAGAGCATTTCTTTTTCTATCCCACTACATCTATATCCATTTGCACAATCCATTTGAGCCTGCAAATTCGTTTCTAAAAAGCCCTTATTGGTGATCATTGTTGTCCCAAAGCAAATATGGCCCATCTTTGAGTAGAAGGACCCGAAAAGCTGGATCCATAGAAAATCTCTCAATGAACTCATCAAGATACAATCGTAAAAGAGAGTTGGGAGTAAAACAAAAAAAAAAAAAAAGAAGAAGAAAGAGGAAAAGCTGATTCCACAAAAAAACTCCCCGGGCATTTAAAAAGCAAAGTGCCTACCAAAAAGCAAGGCCAATGCCCTTTCAATTCATTGTTCATTTGTAGAATATTTCGAACTTGAATGCACAATTTTCCCGTATATCCTAAAAGGGTTGAGAGAAACATCTCCATGAAGTGTCAAATTGCAAATGCAATCTTGGTTCATACCATCCTCGAGCAATGATGGTATCATAGAAGGCCACGATCGGTGACAAGATTGTAATGATCACCAACATCAAGCCCCTTCTCAAATATCTTCCCGAGCCAAAACGAACCATTTCGTTTCTCGGTTCCCAAATCATTACCTCCATTACAACTCTTTAAAAGCCTTTTCGACTAGGGCACTTGAATTAATGTGGAGTTCAATGATTTTAAGCATCACTCGAAGAAGTTCGAGCAAGATTACTTCTCTCTCATTTTTGCGGGGTTCTTGACTTGTAAACCCGGAGAGATGACGAAGGAATTCATTTCAAGCAGCCTTGACTCAACTAGAGTCCCCTTTGTAAACCTTTGACCTAGCCCTCATTACGATCCTAATCAAGACCTCCAGGATCGGCTCGGTCGTATCAATTGCGAGGTTACTCGGATCCTTATCGAATGCGATGATGGAAAGATTGAGTGATTTCTTTTGAATCCTGCAGACAGGATAAATAACTTTTCTTGAGAGTGAGAGAAAATCCTTTCGGACCGAAGTCCCCCATTCAGCTCACATTCGAGGTATTCATAATGTGAGAATATCCCTGGACAGGATTGGTAATGCAAACTTGATAGAATGGTTATGCATAAACCATAGTATGAGTGATTGCATTATACACATGTTATTTCTAATCATTGCAAGCTCGGTAGGAAAGTTTTGCATGAACTCATTGTTGAATATGTTTGCGCATGTTACCTCGGACATTCTATGATGGGTAATACATTCCCGATGTTCGATGTCCCTCCCAAGGTCTCGAAATTCATCCAAGGATTATTGAATGAGCAAGTTCTCCCGGCAAATGCCTACCATGTATGATACTGAGCGATCCGTTTCGTTCTTTGATTAATCGTTCGGAGAACCCAAGTAAGTTTTCTTAACCCATTTTCAAATCAACAACTTCTCCGATGATAGTTGTTACGATTCAATCTCGAGGCAATATGCCTCTCCCGTCGAGTCGTGTAGACATATGCACTTGGCGATCTTGACATCTTATCATGACGACGTAGCTCTTATGATTTCGTCTCGAGATCACGAAGACATATGCACTGGTGATCTTGACCTTTAGTCGGCTCATAATGACATCGCTCTTATGATTCTCGGCTCCTTTATCAAATCACGAAGACATAAGCACCCGTGATTTTGATCCAAACCAAATCATAACGACGTAGCTCTTAAGATTTTGGTTCCCCTTTGTCGAATCGTGAAGACATATGCACCTTGGCGATTTCGACATTTAATCAACCACAACGACGTAGCTCTTGTGAACTTGATTCTACCTCTTTTGACTCACAACGACGTAGCTCTTGTGAACTTGATTCTACTTCTTTCGACTCACAACGACGTAGCTCTTGTGATCCGGAAGGATACACATATCTTGCGCCTGTCTCGCATTAGGGAGAAGTCTCGATAACCGAT
The DNA here is from genome assembly GCA_021437795.1 of Rhodamnia rubescens. Lineage (NCBI taxonomy): Eukaryota > Viridiplantae > Streptophyta > Magnoliopsida > Myrtales > Myrtaceae > Rhodamnia > Rhodamnia rubescens. The sequence continues at coordinate 126,359 of JAILYA010000002.1, read as the reverse complement.
AGGCCGAATACCTTAAGGTCCTCGTGTTTGCAAGAAACTTGGAAATTAAGGGAATCACTAGCTTATGAGGTATTTGGTAAAACAGGTATTCTCGTATGCGATCCATATGCGGGTTTCTCTAACATGGAAAAGAGAAATTATGACACATGTTATTTACAGGCTCGCATATCATGCATCACTTCATTACAAAAAATGGGATTAAAACTCCCGCAAAAAAAAAAAAAAAAATCATCCATCATTTGCACTATCAAAATTTAGGGTTCAATTTTATCTTTGAGCGGAACCTCTACGAGCCTCCACTCAAAGAGGGGCAAATGTTGACACCTAAAATTTTGACTAATCTATTTCTTGCATAAAAATTAGAACTAATTTTAGTTCTAAACAAAAATCATCCCACATAGCATTGGCATATAATTCAAACTTAATTCAACAGGCGTCTGGACTAGGCATGGGGTGAAAACGTACCAAGAATATTTGGGTTTGAAAGAAATATTTTTTTCGGGGGACCGTATTGCAAATACTAGAACTTCAAGGATCAGTATGCAAATACTAGAACCTCCGGGACTGCATTGCGAGATACCAAGAGAAGAGGATGAAGAGAAGATGGAGAAAGGAAGATGATGAAGAGAAGATAATGAAGAGAATGTGAAGAAAAGAAGATGAAAATGGAAGATGGAGAAATGAAGGTGAAGAAGAGAAGATGAAGATGAAGAAGAGAAGATGAAAATGGAAGATGGAGAAATGAAGGTGAAGAAGAGAAGATGAAGATGAAGAAGGGAAGATGAAGATGAAGAAAAGAAGATGAAGATGGAAGATGGAGAAATGAAGGTGAAGAAGAGAAGATGAAGATGAAGAATGAAGGATGAAGAACTTTGCCTATAAAAGAAGAAGAGTTCTTGAAGAGAAGAGGAGTTTTTTTGGGGAGTATGAGAGAATTGAGAGAGCTTTTTGGGAGTGAAAGAGAATTGAGAGAGTTTTTTGGGGTGAAAGAGAATTGAAAGAGTTTTTGGAGGAGGAGAATAGAGAGAGCTCTTAAGAAAAAATTTGAAAAGAGTTTTGAGAGGGTATGAGAGTTTTGAAGCCCGATACTATTATTGCCAATTTTTGCACCGATCAACACAAGCTATTGGTCCATCCCCATCGTTCAAGCTCGCCGCAAAGAAAAGAAAGTTAAGTGATTCCCTAACTTTCTTTAATTTCGAATACAAATTAGCCCAGATTTTCTACACTGATTTTCTCTCTACGTTTTTATATTAAATAACAGCTGCATATCAACGATGTCAAGAATAGAAGGAGAGCAAAAGGGAAAAATATCAATGCCCGGATTGCAGATCCTAATGGAATTCTAGCGAGATGAGAAAGAAGCGTCAAGGAGAGATAGGACCAAGAGATTTCTCGGTCTAACGAGTCACCAAATCGGTTCAATGATCAAGACAAGCCCGGAGCATAAGTTTGGTGCACGAGTTCAAATTGGGAGTAATCTTGAACCTATTTCATCCTAATTTCATGTAATTTCTTTATTTCAAAAAATGTCAAGGGAAGAAAAACCCAAAAAAATTGATTCTTTGATCTTCAAGTAGAATTCATCAAATTTGTCAAATCCATTTTTTTTTCATGAATTTTAAGGTACCGAAAGGGCATTAGTTGTAATTAATGTAACCAAGTCCCCGGACTTTTAATCTCCGGTTCGCAAAATAAGATAGTTTTCTCCCGCTATTTTATTTAGGTTTCTAATCGACCTACCGAAAATGATTAGTGGCGACTCCAAATTCAAATCACATTGCATGTTAATCATTCGAACCTTAAGTTGCGATTTGGTATGGACTTGGGAGAGTCCGAGTTAGGTTAGTTAATTAATTAACCCGATAATCCATTAGCCCGAAAAAGATGACTGTGTTTATTTTTTAGGTCGCGACAATACTGTTTTGGTATTATAAAGATATCTTTTTTCACGTTAGAATTTTCAATTCAAAAACATAATTAACTTAATCAATAGAGAAAGATCGCATAAGTAAATGTGTGTATCTATCTCTCTCTATATATATAAAACCTATGCATTTCTCTTCTCCAATATTTGCCTTTCCAACCGAAAAGCAACTTCAAGCAATGTAAAGCTATTATTGTGCCTTCTTCGTGACTAACCAATGAATATTCTTACAGGAATATTCATCTAACTAGGTTTTCTGCGCCACCAAAACACATCATAAGAATAAAGCCGCATCGCTCCAAAAAATCATTGGAGTATACGACTGTTTTGTCGGACTTCCTTTTCCTTGGATATAATCTTTTAATTTGTTTCGGGATGATTGCCGAAAAAAGTTCTAAACCTATTACAAATGTGACCATTCAGTCCTTTATCGATTCGGTCATAAACTTTTCACTACCGTGCCAATTCGCTCGGCAATAACGTGGACGCCGATAGGGGATAAAATATTTTTTTATTTTTTTTACTTTTTTATTTTTTTATTTTTTTCCCTTTTTTCCTTTCTCTTCCTTCTTTTTTTTTTTTCTGCCCTTTCCTTCCTCTGGCCAATTGCCGGTGACTAGCCAAAGGAGACAATCGGCTAGTGAGCTCAACCTCGTTGTATCCGGGTTGGTGAGGCTAACCTCACCAGTCGGCCAGAGGAAGAAGAGGGAAAAAAAAAAAGGAGAAAGAGCAACAAAAAAAAAAAAAGATACCAAAACATTAAAAATATAAGTCATCGAACAATCAACGCCCACGTCAACGCCGATCAGCCAAAATTTGACAGATGGATTGAATTGATACGATTGCAATAGGTTTATGACTTTTTTGACAATTCTCCCCATTGTTTCTGTTTTTATTTTTCCTGAATGATCTTCATAATCTTTCTTTCTAATAAGTGATAAGCTAGGCATAAAGGCTCGAGTTTATCCGTGCGACTAAGCTCATTACACGGAAGACGTGGCCGTCTAGACTTTCCATTTTGCCATGTCTTCGGCCTTTGTACACGGCCTACTTAAAACCTTTCTACAAAATTGGTGGACAGGTAACAGAATAAACTGGAGTTAGATAGATTCAATGGCCACAACTATTACCTCATTAACCACAGAGGATTTCCAAACCCGATATAGATTCCGATTTTCACAATCCCCGGTCTCTCTCACCGCGCAAGACCAACATCCAGCCGCCGCCACCTTTAACACTAAGCCATCTGCCACCCAATTCCGCTCGCCGCCGTCAGCCGAACGGTGGAGTCGTAACGAATCTATTGTGCGGCAGGCGGCAGTGTTGATATGGCTACTCTATTGTTGGACAGAGAGAAGAAAGATTAGGAAAATTAGGATGACATCTTGGGCAGGTCGATCAAGTCCGGTTATGTGTTGAAATTTCGGATCTTGCCTGGTTTGTCTCCTTTTCATAAATTTACGCCTTAAAGGAGTAAGCCAACTTTTGTTCGGCATTCGAGCACAAGACATTTATTTAAATTCCGAACAAGATAATATCACATTAATTATATAGTATAATTTTTTTTTCTCCATGATTTTCTAACTTATTTTCCTCACTTTCTCGATTACACTTGGTATATCCGTCTCGGAGTGAGAAGAAGAGTGTAAATATCTCTTTCTTTCTAGTATCTATTCACTGCCTTTTTTCCGTGTTGGTTGGATTATCTATCCACTCGTTCCTTTCTTAAGACAAGACATACTTCATGTCCATACGGACTTTCATATTGTAGGTTGTTAGGGTGTAATTTATACTTTCTAGCGATAAGAGCATAGGGTCCCGCTCTCCAAAGGAGTGGGCGGCGGGGGTCCAGAGGCCGCTCCGGCAAGGGTCTCAAGAGGGTAGCGCCCTTGAACGCCGCAAAGCACTTTTGTTTGAGCTTGTACTTTATTGGTAATTTGGACCTAGGCCCATGAGTAGCTACCGTTATATATAATTTCTTTTTTTTATAATTAAGATATGTAACGGAGAGCTGTGACGTATTAGTTATAATGGAATCCTCTCATGAATGTAACCTTTGTTTAATCGGGATAAATCTTATGTCTCGATTCCTCTTTCTCACCTTTAATCGAGATAAATCCTAACACATACGAGACACTGCGTATGAGGCTCTCTCTCGAACTCAATAGATAACAATGGCTAACCCATTTTGAAATTATCCAAAGAGATTCATCATGAGTCGAGCAGGTATCATGATACCTGCTTGATCACATCTGTTAGGATTATGGATATATCTCCTTTCATATTGCGTAACATTGATTGACTATATTTGATATTATGTTTATCTTGTTATCTTAGATAGTCATGTAATAAAGCGTGTAAGTAGAATCCATCTACTCTTTTCTGTTCACGGCAAGTAAACCGACAAAGCCAGAATACGGCACCTAAAAAAAATTGAAAAAAAAAAAAAGCAAACCAACCCTGGAGATTATCCCTTCGTAGTTGCCACTGTTACTAGTCAGATTCTTTCCCGAATAAATAATAATTGTTATCTGGCCATGCACTTACTAGGCTGCCACAAACAGTAAATACAGTGCAAACCATCTTCATTTGCCCTTATATATAGCACCTCATCCTCTTCACCTTGTGCTCAAAAACCATCCTGAATTCTCGCTCCACCTCTCTGAATCCCACGTCTACATCGCCGCTCTCCCTCTCTCCCCAAATCCTGGTGAGTGATTTCGGTTTGTGTGGCCATGAGCAACTCTCAGGAATCGGTCCACAGGGTGAATTTCGCCCCGCCGAGAGGCTTTGCCGCCACCTTCAAGACCCATGCGAAGGAGACCCTCTTCCCCGATGACCCGTTCAAGCAGTTCAAGAACGAGGAGCGGCCGATCAAGAAGGCGGTGCAATACTTCGTCCCGATCTTCGAGTGGCTCCCCAATTACAGCCTCAGGCTTTTCCGGTTCGACTTGCTCGCCGGCATCACCATCACCAGCCTCGCCATACCCCAGGGCATCAGCTACGCGAAGCTCGGCGACATTCCTCCTATCGTTGGGCTGTGTAAGTGATATGCTCTTTTACGTTCTCGACGCCAGATTGCGTTGGATAAAGATGCGTAACTGCACACTTATAGAAGTCTTTTTTTTTCTTTTTATGGCTCAAATACACTTATGGAAGTTAATACCCAATATATTGGCATGATCTTGTGACTTATTTGGCAAAGTCTAGGGATAAACTTGCCAGCTTGCGTAACAATGCGTACTCTTTTTCTTTTCTTTTCGATGCAATATGTGTTGGATTGAGGATAAGTTCGCACTAATCAAATTTAAACAGCATTGGTTAGCACTCTTGCAATTTGTATGAAAACTTCCTAACGGATGTTACGTATTTTAGCGTTGGAGCTGCTGCCATGACAGTCGACAATACTGTCATTATTTGTGACCTCACGATTTTTCAATTAACGAGTACTTTAAACAAAACACAGCGGTGATGGTGTGTAGGTCTACGGTCGAAATAACTAATAAGATTGTTAGACCGTCACGAAAGCATTTCTCTTTTAGCGTCAATGTGTACCGAATGACTGGACTTTTTATGCAAGGTGTTACGTGATCATCTTTTTCGATTGACAAAGTATCTTCGAGGGCATAAAAGATGCCATTGTGTTCATATATCTACATCTTTCGACTTACGGTAATGATTAATTGCAGATTCAAGCTTCGTGCCGCCGCTAATATACGCCGTCTTCGGGAGCTCGAAGCACATAGCGATCGGGACCGTGGCCGCCGCTTCATTGCTCCTAGCCGCAACCATTCGAGAGAAAGTGTCTCCGGACGCCGACCCCAAATTGTATCTCAGCTTAGTCTTCACCGCCACACTTATCACCGGAATCTTTGAGACAGTCTTGGGGTTCTTAAGGTACATACAAGACTGAACGCATGAACTTTCATCCTTTCAACTCATTAATGGCCAGAGAAACTAATCTCCTCTCTCCTTCATCAAATCTATGAGCAGACTGGGGATTGTTGTGGACTTCTTGTCGCACTCGACGATCGTGGGCTTCATGAGCGGGACTGCGGTCATAATATCTCTGCAACAGCTGAAGGGCATGTTGGGACTGACTCACTTCACCACCAAAACGGACCTGATATCCGTCTTGCATGCCGTGTTCGAGCACCGACACGAGGCACGTAATAATCTCCACTCGTTCGCTTCTATTACACTCCTTTTCTAGGATTTTTGAGGGATTTTCACCAGGGGCGATTTGACCCAAAAAAGAAAAAACCTGTGGACGAGAACTGGATGAAGAGAACAGGGAAGAAGGAGACATGACACGACTTGCAGAGATAAAAGTGTGACTAGATCGAAACGAAACATCTTTAGAACGACACGTTCTTGAAAACATCTGTCCGCTGTTGCTTCCGAATGTAGAATGCCAAGGGAAGACCAAAAGGAAAACGTCTTGTGGAACCCCTAGAATAAGACAAAAAGGCTTGGATTGTGGCTTATGCTTTGAAAGCGAAAGATGGAATTTTTACACTCTTTTTTTTTTTTTTTTTGTTGATTGGAAGTGTAGAAAGAAAATATGGGTTTGTCTTCTTTTTCTCTTTTGCTTGGAAGCTTGCTGATTCAGATAAGAAACTGCAATTTTTGTGCAGTGGCGGTGGGAGTCCGCGGTCGTTGGCTTGATCTTCCTCGCCTTTCTGCTTTTCACTCGATACTTGGTGAGACTCTTCTCTTTCTCTCCCTCAGTACATTGGACGGAATTTACCCTCTTTTCTATTGAGTTTGCTAGTTAGTAATCACTCAAGCCGCACATTACGAAGTTCGTTGTCGATTCAGCAAGATACCTAAGCAATTCGAACCTGATTTGAATTCAATGGTCATGTTGTTACTCGAATAGTATCGACTAGTCACGTTTAAAATCTTTACTTGAATAGCATCGACTAGTCAAGTTTAAGTATTTCAGGATGGCTTCAATAGAACCTCTAACGGATGGGTTGAGTAATGATTTGTCCAATAGTTCTTAGGATAGCTTCGTTGCGTTCGTGAGCCTTATTTTCCACCTCTAATACCGAATTCCTTTTCTTCCTCGACTGCCAAAATTTCTTTCAGAAGAAGAGGAAGCCAAAGCTATTTTGGATATCGGCCATAGCTCCAATGGTGACGGTCGTCGTTGGAGGCCTCTTTGCTTATTTAGCACATGCGGAGAAACATGGAATCCAAATCGTAAGTACCCTATCATCATTATTATTGTTACTTTTATCATCATCATAATTGTTATTATTTTTTATTTATTGCCTAATGGTGTTAAAGCTTGAGATGACAGCGGGCCCACAAGTGGGCTTCTTGCCCTAATGATTGATCATAATTTCAATGGACTGCTTTATCTTATTTCGGAGAGTTTAAGGTTCCTCGGTTTGCTTGCATGGGTTTGGGACCTTTGAGGTTTCACATTTTAGAAGTCTCTGTCTGTGGGCTGCCTACCCTCTGTCCATTCAGATTTTTGCCAATCTTAGTTGGTCACGCAAAGAAACATACATTTATATATTCTTACATCAATATCAAGATCTGATCATCTGTTCATAGATCCTTGGGGGTGCACCTTATTAATAATTTATAATTCGATCTTTTAAGGGATTTATTTCGAAACAATTCTATTTGTCCAGTCTCAACGTGCCCACTTGTCATTAGGAGAAAGTGGTCCGGACAATTTCAGTCAAATCCATCAACTTTAGTCGAATATTCAAAATCTTGTGAGGTGAATTATCTCATTGCGAACATTATTAATACCCCTAAATGACCCTCGAGAAAATCAGGTCTTAGCAAGTTTAATCCGGGCGTAATGACTAATTTACTTGGCAGTATTTTTTGGTAAAAATTAAATCATTCTAACAATGTTCTATGCACGATGGAGACTATATTTTAAGAGTCAGTATAATCGACCAATTAGAGATGATTATAAATTTCAATTCTATATTTATAGCACTTTATTTCTGAGATTTATTTTATTTAATTATTTTCAGGTGGGTCACTTGAAGAGGGGAATCAATCCTCTTTCCATTAAAGATTTGAACTTTCAATCTGAATATCTGCCGGTCACTTTAAAAGCTGGAATCATCACTGGCATTTTGGCTATGACTGTAAGGACACTCTCTGCTATTCGCAGACATCTTTCTCTTATTGTTGAATTCATTTTTTCTTAGAAGAACAGGGAAAAAATGAAAACAAGCATGAGATTCCAATTTCTGCAACACACTAATGCAGGAAGGGATTGCCATTGGAAAAAGCTTTGCAATCTTGGAGAATTATCAGACTGATGGGAACAAGGAGATGATTGCTTTTGGGATGATGAACATTGTGGGGTCTTTGACTTCTTGCTACCTTACAACAGGTACAGTTTAATTTGGTAGCATTCAAACATGCAGAGCACTGATAAAAACTTGATCTTCATGCGCACTGAGCTCATTGCAAAATTGGAATAGAACTTTCAAGTCGAACGGACCGACTGACATCGATTTCTGTATTGACAGGGCCATTCTCAAAGTCGGCGGTCAATTACAATGCCGGTTGCAGGACAGCAATGTCGAACATCGTGATGGCGATTGGCATGATGCTGACTCTGCTCTTTTTAGCCCCTCTTTTCAGTTATACGCCTCTTGTGGTGCTATCTGCCATTATAATGACTGCCATGTTCGGGCTGATCGAGTATGAGGAAGCGTATCGCCTCTTCAAGGTCGACAAGTTCGATTTCTGCATTTGCATGGCTGCATTCTTTGGTGTCACATTCATCAGCATGGACATCGGCCTCATGATGTCGGTAAGCTTCCATTTTCTTGTCACACAAATCTAACTTGATCGCACATGTAAATGGCAATGTTGCATAAGTTTGCTAGTTTCATTCGCTCTGGATGCTTCATTGCAGGTCGGATTAGCGATCCTCAGGGCCCTTCTGTATGTGGCCAGGCCAGCGACATGCAAGCTCGGGAACATGCCAGATTCGAGCCTTTACCGCGACATCCAACAATATCCCGCGGCCACCGGGATTCCAGGGATCCTGATCCTGAAGCTTGGCTCTCCCATTTATTTCGCCAATTGTTCCTACTTGAAAGAAAGGTACATTTCAATGTACCTAAGAGCATATAACACGTTCGACAAATAACTCCGCCAAATGCGATAATACCTCATTAACATCTCGAACTCTGGCTGCAGGATAATGAGGTGGATCAGAGATGAAGCCGACATTACTAACGCCAAAGTAAACGAGGTCGAACATCTTCTTCTGGATATTGGAGGTAGGATTATCCGCCCTCCCTTTACTGGTCCTGCAATTACAGTTCTCAACAATCGCTACAAAGACGATGTTACTATCAACAACCGGATTCGACAATCATCAATTTGTGCAAACTCATAAGCTTCCGCGATTTAGCCAACCGGAAATTGAGATTGTGACATGGAAATGATTCGCCTTCTTTTTGCTCCACAGGAGTTTCGACAATTGACATGACAGGCATTGAGACACTGCAAGAACTAAGAAGAAGCTTGGAAGTAAATGGGATCAAGGTAAGAGTGTGAACATGTTTCCTCAGCCATATCTTATGGAAGGAAGGATCTTACGTAGCTCACGATTCGACTTTTTGCAGATGGGCATAGTGAATCCGAGGAGGGAGGTGATGGAAAAGATGATCCTGTCGGAGTTTGTGGACAAAGTGGGCAGAGAGTCTTTCTACTTGTCCGTTGACGAAGCAGTTGAGGCTTGTAGATTCTGGCTCCAAGAATCGAAGGTTTCGAAGAACAACTTCCTGGTATAGCCAACCGAAATATGATGAGAGATGTGAGGCGGTGTTCTGTTCTTGCTTCCCCCATTCTTACGCGGTTATCCGCCGCCTCGCAGTTGTAAATGTAATCAATGGTGAAAATGCTGTGGTTCTAGATTATACGAATTTCTAAGAGAGAGATGACTAGGAGTGTGGAGATTGAAGGAAATGCAAGATGTTGTGTGCTGCCCCCTTCTTAAGCTACTCACAATTTGTGCCATCTTCACATAGTCATCTTTTTCCCGTATAAATGTGGTCTCTTGCCATTTTTTAGCTGAGATTTCGGCTAGAAGTTTGTACGTTTACAAATTTCAACCTGTGGAAGCTGAAGCACGGGATGCTTACTGAAATTCTGAGCTTATTCAGTGAAAAATTCAAGAAAGAGGCTCTTACCATCATGTGAAGAGCTGCAACTATGACCTACAGAGACCTCCAACTCAGACTGTTAGCCAATTTTCAGTCGGATAGAATCTTGGAAGGTCCAGTGATGCCGATTCAATGTTAAAAGGAAAGTCAAATGTAGTGGAAAATTGATGAAAATTGATACCTGAATCTAATTGTATATATTTGGGGATGATCGAAAGTACAAAAAAAGCATCCCCGTACAATTTCAGAAAGGACTTAGAAAATCAGGATCGCCCGGATGTTCTTAATTTGGCGCCGTATTTAGCCATTTGAAGGCATCGAAAGCTCCAGGTTTCTTCTTCTCCCCCTCTGCTTAGATGGCAGGACTTGTTCTGCTGCATTATCACAGGTCCACCATAGCCGCCCTAGAGAGATTTCCTGGTGAAGTATCTATATGCACGAGTCCTCAACACGGGCTCGCCTCTTCGCAATGGGGAATCAAGTTTCGGTTTGATTGTCATTCCGACATCCTGGAGATTCTGATAGGGGAAGGGATTTCATATGTTGTCACAACCATCCTGAGGCTGACCAGATCAAACAGTCCTTCTCATTGACTTCTGCTAACTCAACAACTTCTTGGATTAATTGTGTTAAACATGTGTGGTTGGTGCAGCTTGGGCATCTACATTGTCCTTGCAAGTGCTTCCTGAAGCACGATCCCATATACTAATCATGTTCTAATCATGTTGAACCGTCAAAATGCCCACCCAGTCTTCACCTTTTTAAAATAGGTAGCTGACCTTTTCTCTAACCTGGCTTGTCATCTCTTGGCATGTCCTAGGATCAAGTCCTTCAGAATGTCAAGAAATAGCTGGCAATCTTGTAGAGAATCCCTTCTGCAAACAGATGGGTAGTCAGTGAATGTACATCTTTTTGACCAAACACTGGCAAATATTTACCGACATCCTGAGCTAAAATCTTATGCTCGAGAACAGCTCAAAATCAAGTTATTCATGTCTCTTTTTTATCACTTTACAGAACCAAAAGGAGGTTTGTCCACAGTACAAAGATTGAAGTGATATGTCCTCCACAAAACTGTAAAGTTGTCCCATCTTGAATCATTGTGTAGAGCAGCTGGAAGAATGTGATCTGGTTTTGTGCTAAAATTGAATTGCCATTGGAGGGGAATATAATTTCGTGAAAGATTTATTAGTTTCGATGCCAAGAACAAACTCCGTGGATTGTCATCGATCCAAGATTTATTTGTAAGCCAAAATCTCGATAAAAGTGAAAGTGAATACAACTAGAAAGGAATTAGTTAAGATGTGCCTCAAGAAAGGCGATTACGATAATTTTCCCGAATCTGTCCGTAGTTATCAACCCAAGAGGGTGTGAGTTCATCTTGATCTAAATCTATTGCAAGAACATGCACCAAAAGGAATTAATGGAAAAAATTGTCCAAAAAATTATAAACTTATCGCATTTTGTCAATTTAGTCCTAAATCTTTTAATTTTGCCAATTGAGTTCTAAACTTTTTCACATTTTTTCAATTAAGTTTTTTTTTTGTTGGTTTAATTCCAATTGAGTTCATTCGGCCAATTTTGGCTAAAAACCATTGACGTATACTATTTTCTTTAATTTGTAATATATTTTTTAGTTTTTCTTTTTTCTTGTTTTTTAAGTGGCCAGTTCTAGGCAAGGGCATCATGGCCGTGGATGAGGGCATCACGGCCCTTGCTAGCAGCCAATGAGGGCCCAACGACCCTCCCTGCCTCATTAAGGGAAAAAAAACAAAGAAAGGAAAAGAAAAAAAAGTGAGAAAATGGATAAAAGTATTCAAAAAATATTAAAGTATTATTAAAAATTATCTATATTAGCGCAGAGCCAGGCGGCCATCATAGGTTAGCCATGTCACGTAGGACGGCCGACGTTCACATTAGCGAAAATTAGCCTGGATCGATCGATCGACAAAATGTGAAAAAAATTTAGAACTCAACTACCACAATTAAAATATTTAGGATCAAATTGGCAAAAACGCAATAACTTCTTAGATTTGTTGTGTCAAACATGGGTGGTTGGTGCAGATTGGGAATTGTCCTTGCAAGTTGCAAGGGCATACTGAAGCACCATCCCAAGTTCTAAATCATGTTAAACTGTCAACAATCCCCATCAAGTCTTCTCCACAAAAATTATTTTTGCTGAACCTTTGTTCTAAGTTCTAACCCCTGCAGCTCTCTTAAGAATGTCATGATAATAGCTGGCAATTCCTTCTTCAAAGAGATCGGTTCCTCCTGAATGTTATGAATCATTTCCTTCTCCATTCTCAATCAAGAGAAGCGTTACTGCAGCACTTAACATTATTAATCGGACTTTTGGTCTATTTGGGCGACGCATTTAGATGGAATCGGCAGTGGCGTCACAAAATCTAACGATTGCTTCATCTCCCAAATAGACTCAGCTAGGTGAGTTAGGACCGGGTCGTCGGTTTTAACGAGTTTTGTGACGGGTCGGTTTTACCTACTTTCTTGCACATGGGTGATCCAACGCAAACGTAATACCGGCGTCTTCCAAAATCTTGTCCAGGAGAGCAGTTCAAAGTCGAGTCATTCTTTTGCCTCCTTTTCTTTTGCCACTCTATAGAAAAGAAAGGAGGTTTGTCCACGGGACAAAGGTCGAAGTGGTGCGTCCCCGCGAACTGTAAAGTCGCAGAATCCCTGAATCATCGCGTAAAGTGGCAACAAGAAAGTGATCTGGTTTGGATCTGCAACAGAGTTGAAGGTTTGTAAGGGGAATACAACTTCATCAAACATTTATGTCGGCACAAAGCGCAGGCTTGAAAACTAAGTTCAATTTACTACGACGCTCCGCTCCGTGCAATCTCAATGCTTTGCTCATGGTCAGGCGAGCTGCTAGGGTGCGCGGGACAGAGGGCTATGCAGTGGAAGGGAATGAGCTTGAATCGACCTGCTTACATTCTACTTACCTGTATTTTACTTTTTACATATGATTATTTTATCTGCCATTTATTCCTCTCATATCCTATTCTATCTTGTATTGTACAATATTCAAAATACAAAGACAGCATAACATTTATCGCACGTTGACTTTTCTCCTGTCAATCAAACATAATTTTACTAAGCTCGGCAAGGCAAGTTTTATCATAATTATGTAAGCAATTTCACTTTGGTTTTCTTTTTTGTTTCGCTTTGTTTATTTATTTATTTGTTTGTTTATTTTGGTTAGAAAACAAAGAAGAGAAATCCACGTAGGGTTTGTCGCGGGAAGGGAAAGGACGCGGTGCACCTCCGGAGGAGTAGGGGGTGGGCCCCAGATCCATCATCCAGGGGAGGAGAAGACGCGTGGGGTCCCCCAAAATTCAAAGAGACACTCTGTCGCTATCAAGGGCGAGGGACCCACAGCACATCACATCGCTCTCAAATTAATCATGCACCGTCACGTCACCCCACGACTTCACGTGCACGATAGCCGGCCATCCGGTCCAATTTGTACCTTACGTTAATTTCGAAATTCGAATGTTATACTTGCTTCACACGCCCTTTTCGAATTCGAATAGATAGTTGTTGATCGAATATACCGCACAAACATACTTGCCAAGTACAAGAACTTCCTTAGGGACAAAACATTTCTCATGTTCGAGATCACAAATCGACAATAAAGCCCCTTTTACAATAATGTTCGACACATGAATTCATTCGGGATAACTTTCGCCGTCGCCATTATTCGTCATTTGAGCTTCGATTGTTTTACGAATAGTGTTTTTTGAGAAAACCTTTTTCTCACCGGTGTTTGCCTGTTTGGATCTCTTAGGAAACTGAATCGACGGAAAATGTCTTTCGACCAAAACATAGGTTCATGAAAATGACTTCCTTTTTAAAAAATCGATAATTATTTTTCAAACTTGAATCATTGTTCTTAGGCTCTTGGTAGCAGGGCAAGTTCCCTTACGTCTAGGCATGGGACTCCGGCTCTTTGGCCCGCTTCCATCTAGAATGTAACTGAAACCTCGGCCGCCGCACCCAAGCCCATCGAGGTTAGGCCCGGGACTCCGGGCCCTAAATATTGAGGCCGCCCAAACATCGAGGCCAAATTTAAAAAAAATGATTTTTTTATATTTCTTTTTTCCTTTTTTCTTGTCTCTTTTCTTTCTCTTTTATTTTCCTTCTACCTCCGCCAATGGTCGAGCCTCGACGATGACCGGCCACGAGACATGGGCTAGCGAGATTGACCCTAGTGTGATCTCGATGAGGTCAGCCCTCCCAAGATGGCTTGTCAACGATTGTCGCTAAGGCCTAGTGATTGTCGGAGGAAGAAGGAAAATAAAAGAGAAAATTTTAGAATTAAAAAGAATTAATTTTTTTGAATTAAAAAATTTATCCACGTTAGCGTTGGTCGGTGCTACGTTAGATATTTCGAACCAAATAGCGACACAGGAAATCAAATAAGATTTTTCTTACCAAACGATAGAAAATATCAATTCATTTTTCAGGTGATGGCCAAACATCGAAAAATATTGTCATCTCCCGAAAAATGACTTTTCGAAAAATATTTTTCAAAAACGCCATATTTTTCGTAAAATAATCGGAGCCTTAATTTTCATTTAATATCTAACAAGCGGAATTTCTGCAAAATAATTAGTGAGGATATACTTAAGGATATTAGAAGTCGTCGCAAACTTTTACATGACTTTCCGGACATAAAATATTCGTGCGCGATCCAACACGGATATCAACAAGAGCCATTCCAGTTAGACCTCGTTCGCACGAAGGGAAACCTCGTTAAGATGTCCATCTCGGTCAGGTAGGTGAGACCAAAAGGTCATTGACTACCGGCTGGACCGGTTTCCTTCTCACGGTCAAAGTCAAAGTCAAAGTGGGGGCTGTACTCGGCGCTGCCAACTACTTTTTCTTTTTTTGGGTGCTGTCCTTGTTGCTTTACAAACAATTTGAAATTCAATAGTTCAGTTCTTATCAATCGCTCTATCGTCTAATGAATTATATAGTGGTCCTCACTCTCACAACGCTTTTTTTTTTTCTATTTTCATCCAAATAGACAAATATTCGACAATTCATGTGAACACTTGATAAGAAAGATGTCAACACACATAATCGAATCGATAAATTAAGAACAACTCGAGCGATGAAGAGGAGCACAAGCTGCACTTGTCGAAGTAGTGGAATCAATGTAATCTTCAAAGCAGTGTAATTGACAATGTCGGATGGTATGATTATTCATGAGATTTGATGGGGCCACTGCTAACCGCTTTGCAAAGTTTAAGGCTTTTAGAAGCGGTTATAGTAATTTCATAAAATCTTTTCCAAGATCGAGTTAGTGTTATTCCTTTCCGCTTATGTGGACCCACCCCCATTAGTCAATTTTCGCATGCATCACTCCAATCCAGCTTGTGAGAGGGGGTATTGAAATTGTTGTTGTCCCACATCGATTGTGAAGTGTCACTATATCCTTCTTTTATATTTATGTGATCTCCTCCACCTATTAACTTGAAGCTTTTGGGTTGAACTTTCTTTCGTGATATCAAAGAAAATGTCGTGAGTTCAAATCTTTCTAGACCCCTATTCCTCTTAGTACTTGGCAAAAAGAATAGACTAAGCGTGAGGTGCGTCTTCTTCTAAAAAGCTTACTTTTGGAGCGTGTTTTACGCATCTATCAATTGTATGCATAAATACCTGAATTATAATCTTCGTAAAAGGATTCCCGATCAATCTAAGAACACGTGTTCTTCGTCTTTATCCTTAAGGTATTTCGCATTTCTAGTACCATTTGCATCTCTAGCTGCGATTGCTTTGCATCGCTAACTACGATTGTTCATGGTATTCGTGCTTTTAAATGTCCCGTTGTTACCTTTATTCCTTCAAGAATCTGCAAAAGACCCTTGAAACCTTTGTCCATCGGGCTAGATCGTTAATAGGAAAGTATTCCACCCCTTTTGGTGGAACAACGCGGATTGTTAATACAAGTTGACACAAGGGTTCAAACACAATAGTAGATATATTACATAGGAAATGGACATTGAAGATTACTGAAAGAAAGGTTATGAAGACAGGGTTGGCACGGTCGATTATGGCGTTGGAGGATTTTCATCTCAAGAATTGGAAGTATACAAACTATTGCAAGCCATGGCCACACCTTCATCGGCTAAAGGCCTAAACTTAATCGGTTCACGAGCTTTGACATTAACTAGGGCTCCATATCGTGCCCTATTTTATTAAGGAATGCTCATTCTATGGGAGTTCTTTTTCCCTTTCTAAAGGAGGGACTGAAAAGTTACTCCCACCCAATTGAGGCATAGGATTAGGAGTATGTTGGACGACCCTAATCTATTTTCGCCTAGTTTGCCCTTTCCCATTTTTTACTTTTAACCCTTGTACTCTTTTTACTTTCGAATACCCAAGAATAAACAAACTAGTTTGCCATCGCTGCCAACCTGCCCTCGAGCTATTGAGCCCTGTCCCTGTGTCACGGATTGAAGGTTTCGCGACCTAATCAATTGAAGAGATGGGCCGAATGATCGACAAGATTTGAGATGCATTGCGTACTCGGATTTTCATGAGCAGATCTCGATTGTTTGATCAAGAGGTAAACAACGATAATCATTAAAAAGCTTTTTATGTAAATAGGGTGTTCTTCCTCTCATTTATATCATCCGACGCTTGAACAGTAGAATTACATTTCCTCCGAGAAAAAGGCCTAGCTTAAGCGACTTAACGAATGAAAGGAAGCTTAAGTCGCTGCATACTCTCAATCTCAAGCGTCAGCTCATGACACTAAAGGTGGCAAAATGAGTTAGTGAAACAAAATTTCCACTCACATTTACCAAGTCCATTTTATAATGGGTCATTCCAATTTTCTGAGCAAGTCGACGGTTAATAATAATAATAAAAAAAAACCAAGTAAAAGTGGGTCTAAATTGGTTTAACGCACACCTATATTTTTACTCATTTTGATTAAGATGCATATTGCTTTATATCTCGCTTGATTGTGCATGTGCCTAATTGATTTGGATTTGACATCATAATATCTTGTTGTCTTAGCTAATCTTATCATAAAACCTATAAATAACTTGACGTATTCTACATTATAGGCACATCACAATACATGGAAATTTCACATTTCTCTCTTTTTCTCATCATTTGTGCTTAAATAGCAGCTTTATAATTGGAGGCGATAACTACCTTCACGAATTGCCAAGCAACAGCAGGCACCAAACTTCATCGTGCTTCGGATTGGAGGCGCGCGAGGTTGTGCCGCGAGTCCGAGAAAACATGCGCCAAAGATCGAGGCGGCGCCCCGACAAATACAGGTCGCATACTAAAGTGATAGATAGTCAAGTCATGAACTTACAGGGTTGTCATGGGGTGGGCGACAAAGAGACGGCGTAAGGCATGGGTTCGGTGCGAGTTGTCACCAGGCGCAAGCATGCCGATGGTGATTGTGTCGGGCGAGGTCGGCATCACCGGCGGTGTAATGGCGTGGCGATTGTAGCCGAAGATGAAGAAGAAGCAAGAATAAAAAAATGTGGTTAGTTTAATTCAAAAAGTTACCAAAGCATGATAAGATCTTTATCGGTTATTTTTGATCGCACGATTTTTCAATCAATAAGTATTTTATGCAAAATATGCGGTGATGGTACGTGAATTTACTTATTGAGATTTTATACGATTCTTGACAGGTATTATCATGGAAGTATTTTCCCTTCAATTTAATCTTAATTGGCATCATAATCAGCATATGTGGATAATTTTTACGTGCAAGTACGCCAGGTGACCATCCCAAAATGGTCACCCAAGGGCGTAAGCATCTAGTCATTGATTTTTGTATCCAGGAATTTAACCAAGCACTCGCTGAGCGTAATCCACGAAACAATGACAATACTACGGAAAAACATTGGTAAACACACTTAGAAGTCAATGAAACCTATGTGAACTTTCACTGTTTCGATTTGGAAAATTTAGGGAAATTGTTGAAAAGTAAAATAAATTATTACCATCCATTTTTCGAGTAAAATTTTATCTATTTTCTCCTTCTTCGTTTTATTGTTCATGGATAAATCGGGGAATATCAGCAACTTCTTTGTTTTCTTTTGGCGTTGAATTTGGATAATCGCGTCGATTAGTATGGAAAAGGTGCGAACAAATTGAGAATTGGTTTTTCTTTACGACCTCGATCGTTTTAACACCAATAACCTCTAGAAAGAGCTTAACCGAAAAAAAAAGGAAAAAGGAAACCGAATTACGGACTCTAGAACGTAACAATTTAACCGAAAAACTAAGGTGTTGGAGCTCTACAACGCAAAAAAAAAAAAATCAACAAAAAAAACTGAAATGTGTAAAAAAAAAAAAAGAAAAGAAAAAAAAATTCAACCAAAAATCAAGAACATGGCGGTGGCATTGAGCTGTGTTTGAGCTGTCTCGTTAAGGAAGGCATTATTTTCCCTCCTTAAACCCTTCCCTCCTTCCAAAATCCCTAGAGAACAAACCCAACCAAACCATCTCCCCCCTCTCTCTCCTCGATTCGAATCGCCACCTTCTCTCTCTCTCTCTCCCCTCTCCAAACTTTCAGATCTCAAAGTTCCCATTTTTATCCCAAACACCCATCACCGCCGCCTTCCTAGAGTTAGAGAGATATTCTGATGCCCCGCATGAGATGAAGACGACGACCGCCGCCGCCGCCGCCTTCTTCGTCGTCTTCTCCTGCTCCTTCGCCCTCCTCTCCGCCGCCGTAGCCCATGGAGCCGCTACCCCCGCCACCTCCTCCGCTACCTTAACGAGTTCGGCGACCGCGGCGAGAGCGTCGCCGTCGACCCGTCCATCTCCTTCGAGAACCCCCCGCCTCCGCAACGCCTACGTCGCCCTCCAGGCCCTGAAGCAGGCCATCGTCTCCGACCCCAACAACTTCACCGCCAACTGGGTCGGCCCCTCCGTCTGCGCCTACTCCGGCGTCTTCTGCTCCCCCGCCCCCGACGACCCCAGCGTCCGCACCGTTGCCGGCATCGACCTCAACCACGGCGACATCGCCGGGTACCTCCCGGAGGAGCTCGGCCTGCTCGCTGACCTCGCCCTCTTCCACCTCAACTCGAACCGCTTCTGCGGCAGCGTGCCGCACAAACTCCAGAACTTGACGCGGCTCTTTGAGCTGGATCTGAGCAACAACCGGTTCGCCGGGAAGTTCCCGAGGGTCGTCCTGGAGCTCCCAGCGCTCAAGTTCTTGGACCTCCGGTTCAACGAGTTCGAAGGGTCGGTCCCGAGAGAGCTCTTCGACAAAGATCTGGACGCCATTTTCATCAACGACAACCGGTTCCGGTTCAACCTGCCGGACAATCTCGGCCACTCGCCGGTGTCGGTCGTCGTCCTGGCCAACAATGAGTTCGGCGGTTGCCTCCCTGAGAGCATCGTCGAGATGAAGAACTTGAACGAGGTCATACTCATGAACAACGGGTTCAGATCTTGCTTGCCGTCACAGTTGGGGAGGCTCAAGAACGTGACGGTCTTCGACGTTAGCGTCAACCAGCTGGCGGGTCCTTTGCCGGAGAGTGCGGGCCAGATGGTGAGCTTGGAGCAGTTGAATGTGGCTCATAATAGGCTGTCCGGGAAGATTCCGGCGAGTGTTTGTGGCTTGCCGAAGTTGCAGAACTTCACGTTCTCGGACAACTTCTTCACCGGAGAGCCGCCGGCTTGCCTGCGACTGCCGGCGGTGGATGACCGGATGAACTGCTTGGCTGAGAGGCCGGCACAGAAGTCGCCGGTTCAGTGTAGGGCGTTCTTGTCCACACCTGTGGATTGCAGTGCTTTCGGATGCTCTCGTTCCACTGCCCCTTCTCATTCGCCGCCGTCCCTACCAGTCGTCTCTCCGCCGCGGTCGGTGGCGCCACCTGTTGGCTCCCCTGGCGGCGCTCCATTGCCAGTGCCAGTGGCCCCTACTTTACCGCCGGTTGGAGAGCCTGGTCCTTCCACTTCGCCACCTGGTAGCTCTCCATCGTCATCACCGCCGCAGCCGGTGGACCCGCCTGGTAGCTCTTCAACGCCATCACCTTTGACACCTCCCTCGTCCCCTGTTGGCACGCCAACCGGGCCGAGGACACCGCCTGTCTACTCGCATGCACCGCCTTCTGGATCTACATTTCCACCTCCGCCAGTTTCTTCCCCACTCCTGCCGTCGCCGCCCGTTTACTCAACGCCTCCACCGCCATTTTACTTATCACCTCCACCATCTCCCCCGCCACAGGTTTACTCTCCATCTTCCCCACCTCCTCCTCCGCCTCCACTGGCGTCTCACCCTCCACCCCCGGTTTACTCACCTACGCCGCCTCCACCGCCTCATGTAGAACACTCGCCACCATTGTCGCCACCGTCGCCATCCACCCATTATTCGCCACCCGCGCACTCATATCCCTCTCCTCCTGCCCACCATCATGAGTCACCGCCGCCACAAGCTCACGAACACTCGCCCCCTCCTCCAGAAATTCCATGTGAACAGCCGCCGCCTCCACCGTCCCCGCCACCCCCGGCCCCCGCATTCAAGGGGCCAATGCCACCAATTACTTCAGTCCCATACGCTTCTCCTCCACCACCACCTTTCTATTAATTCTTTTTGAGAATTTGTTTTTTTTTCCCCTCTCCAACCTCCTCTCTCAAATTTGCACCCAATCAGATTTCAGCAATATGGCGTTTTCGGATCATGTGCAGAGTTAGATTGTTCGCTGTAATTTCTCTGAAAATCAGTCGACGACAAAACTGTTGTCAAAGCAAAGAAGGAAAGAGGAGAGAGTCTCTACAATCTGTTTATTTTTATTTTTTTATTTTGGGAATATTGTTTCTGAGTTTGTGAAATAAATTTGAAGAAGAGTAGAGAGCCATGTAAGGTTGTAGGATTGTATTATGTATATGGGTCATCATTAAGGGGATCAATCTCTCTAATCAGGTCGCTACCTGCTGTTTGAATTCGGTATTATCTTCCAGTTCTGCATCACAAACTCGTAGTCTTTTGTTTCTTTTTTCCTGTTTCTTGTCGTGATTAACTTTCATTGAACATTATTGTACGGATTCTCAGAATTCAGACCAGCCATTCATCTTGGTCTCGCCATCGATGCTGTTTTGTTGTTTGCGACCCGATCCGAGCCAAATCTCTCTACCCTTCGCGTCTGAGACAGTGACCTCCCTTCATGCTTTAGAGGAAAACAACAGTTCTTCCTCTCTGTCTCTGTTTTCGTTTTTTGCACTAAAAGGGCCATATTTCCACTTGGGAGGATGTGTATAAATTGCAGTCTCTTCTGCATTTCTTGATGGGAGCATGCGTAACAACAACATGGCCCATGAACTCAAACATTATCGTCTTGTTTGTATACCAGTCTCGGGTAATTCCCACCAAATGGCCAAGGACAGTCTTGCTAATCATGCCTCGCTGGACTTTGAGTCTAGATCTTGATCTTCGAGTCAATTAATATGGTCCTCAATCTCGATTGAGTGTCTGGGTAAGAACAAAATCTGTACATCGTTTTTTCTTTTCTGAGTTTTAAGGTACAAAAATGCAGATAGGGAGGATTATTATCTTGCTTGAAGATTACTCAAATCCTCTGGCATTTGGGAGTTGAAATATTGACCTCTCTACTTGATCCACGTGCTCTCTTTCTCGTGGACTTTCTCCCCGAGTCAGGATTTCACAGTTGCTCTGTTTAAAAACCTTCTTTTTATCACATCCAAGAGTCTCTCTGTTCAGCAGATCAGGATAAGACTGCGAGGGAGGGACGATATGCATCAATAAGATATTTCGATCCTGTCCTTCAACTGACGCGGAGTTACTCGATCAATTCAATTCCTCAACAACTCTCCGCCCATCTGTACCTCACCAAAACCAGCAGTGCTCTGAACTGGGCACTGCTACTTCACACCCACCATTACTTATTAACTCAAAAACATATATTTCCAGCAGGAAAAAACTCTACAACATGCGTATTTAACACCCACCAATGTTCACAACCAATTCATGCTGTGCAATATTGTAGCCAAGGTGGACTTGGGCATATCCTTAAAAGGCTTATCAGAGGGCTGGAAGCGAAGCTTTCGTAAGTCTTTCTGGTATTTCCCTCCTACTAGGGAAAGAAAAAATAAACTGGCAGAAATTAGGGAGCTTGAGGGTCGGCCTCGAATCGACACAAAATAATTCCAGAGGTTTGCAGCCCGTTCTGTTGGAAGATAGACGAAATCAGCCTCAAGTTGCAATGAACTCTGAGTACTTTGTAACCACAAAGCCTAAAGGGAGTTACACCCAATTAACACCCACTAATGTTCACAATGAATTCATGCTGTGCAATATTGTGGCCCAGGCACCATCTAAACACGGCGAATCTGTTTCGCAATGATGGACCGTGTTCTTTGAAGACATCCTGCAAAAAGTTCATAGACAATGTGAATTAAGTTTGTATCGACAATAGTGTGGACTCACATGGATGATATCGATTCATACAGCTTATAAATCAGGCAATAACTTCTCTCGTGAGATTCCTGATCTGGACTGTCCATTTCCCTGGAGAAACAGACCATATCTTTGTGTTCACGTGCATCATTTGCCTCTGTCCACCATCCCAATCGTCCAGCAAATTTCTGTTTGGATTCAGAACACTGAAATGACCACAAAATTTCTTTAGCCGTGATTCCGTGAATAGTCTTTCGAGAAATCAACGCAAAGTCTTCATTCATTCATTTATTTATTTCCGCAATCCGGGGAAGTCTTCTATTGGTGATTGCTTTTATATACTTCATGAGATTCCCTCCAGACCCTCTTCCTATTCATGCTGTCTCGTCATTGTCTCTGCGACACAGCACATGCCCATGGTTCATTAGAAATTAGGCATTGGTTCTCGTGCTTGGTAGAGGAAATTTTGTTTTGGAAGAGATGAAGAAAGAAAGAAAGAAAAATAAACAATGGGTTAGTCAAGTTGATCCAATTGACTTTCTTCGTCTTCTTCGCCATACTTTCTCTTGAAGTTAATGGATTTGAGTTCATGGCAGAAGAACATTTTTGAAGTGCATCAGTATTGTGTTCTTCTATCTTAGGGTCAGTGTTTTCAGTGAAGCCGTCTGCACCATAACGGAGAAGTTGATATCTCAAAGAGAACTTCCCGAAAGCGCACCACGTCAAATCTATATTTCTCGGATTTCTCCTTTCGGTTGTACTTTTCTTCATTTTCCATTTTAATTTCAATGTTCAATTCAGAATTGCAAAACCTGACCAGACAGAAAAGGGGTAGTGATGCAATTGGAAGGGGCCCAGGAAATGAGAGTATAAACACCCACATGAGATCGTCTGGTTCGTCTCGTGTATCGAAAGCAATTTACATTCATTATGAGCGCATGCAATTCAATATGATGAACCAACCCTTCTCCAGTCAAATGGACAAAACGAAAAGACATGATCGATCATTACTCGTGGCTATACAAATGATCTGTGCTATGCATGAATATAATAACGACATAGAGACACGGATGATCATGTCGGTTGTCATGAGGAGTGAGGGAAGAAGTGAATGTTGCTTTTGATCGTCCGAATTTCTAGTCCTAGATATATTTGGATATGATATGATATGGAATGCGTAGATTTTACTATATCCTATCCACTGTTTGGTGAAATCATAATAATAAAGCCAGATATTTTCACATCCTCTCATGTTCATTGTTTGGTATAAATGGTTTATACGTGTAAATGACCCTAAAAATTGCACAAATGAAGATGGTAAGAATCTCTCACGATGGATGGGCACGTTGCGTCGTCAGGCTCATGATCGGGTATACGTGGACCGGTCCATTAATGTGGAGATGGAATCTAAGACCAACAACAAGTACACAGAAAATTGGGCCTTGCTTGGGCTTTGTTCACCTGACCGACTGGGCTCACAATCCACTTGATGAGCAATCTGCATGTTGGGGCCAACCTACCTGTTCATCACTCCCGGACTAGGTAGGATAAGCAGACATTATATGACTATACCCATTGGCAATGACATAGATCATAGATACATGTCAGATACAGGTCCAGCAATTTCACCTACCACTATGCTTTCCATACACAAAATCATTTTTCGTTAAGACATATGTACATATTCACAATGCATTTTCCAATGTTTACCCACAAGCTCACGGACCGGCCTTTTTTTTTTTCATTCTTTTTTGCAGAATTTGAAAAATGCTAGTCTTCCGCAATTAAGAGAAGCATATATTACACAAGGACCCGACGTGAATCTGACGGTGCCACGGTGCAGGAGAAACCCAATTCACACGCGCGGTTCGATCATACGGGTCACGCACGGAGTCCAATTTGTTCGACGGTGCACGCTAGTAGGCCTAACATGAAACCGAAACAACCATGTTTTTGTTTTTCGTTTAGTAGAAGTTGGTTTGGCTCTCCCAGGGATGAATCTAGGGCATCATTGCACAGGATTCAAGACCTTGAGGGTCGTCGTCGCTAAAGCCTGGAGGGGATGGACCACTCGGGCATTATAGGAACACGGCATTGGCCTCTCGTTTCCTTCTCATGAAGGTAATTGATATGGGACCATCCCAACAACATAAGTCTTGGTTGGGTCACTCTTAGTCCACTATCGGCGCCTGCGTCCTCAGTCCCTTTTGTAAACTAAATTCTGAAAAAATGTGACTTTTCTAAGTTCCTTTAAAGGTCTCTTCTTTGAGTTGTACACAGATGCTAGTTAGTTATAGCTTTCCATATGTTTAGTACCGAGTCTGGGAGCTCAGTGAGACAAGGGTCACATTGTCTCTCACGAGGTCACGTGCTCGGGGCACGTCACGAGCAAAACCTTGGATTAGCTCGTGTCCCGGCGGATTGTTACATCATGTGGAGAGACTTCATGGCTTTCGACACACGGTTGGGGCGGCGGTGACAAATTTGTACACTTATGAGTAAACGAGCGGTTATGACTCAAATCGAACATTTCATAATGGATGCAAGACTCCATACGGTGACGTCTAGAAGAGAAGAGGTACATTTTGCTGGTTGCTGCTCTCTTAACTTTTTACCATTTAGACTTGCATACATTTCTTTCGGAAGAGAGAGAGAGAGAAGACTTCCATATGTTTCTAAGTCAACAAAGGGTCAGACATACAGTGTGTTTTACTGCTCTGAGTACTTGGATGTCCATAACACACAAGAAAGTGATTAAACGAGCGGTAGAATTATTGAGAGTTTGCGACTCAAGCATTAGGTTTGATTCCTACCTAATGCAACTACTTGGTGAGATAAGAAGGCGATTCTTCTAGATTCCCTATTATCGAGATGGATGGTTTGCCTTTCATCGGACTAACGAGATCAGTCGATTTTATGTAAGATAGCTAATCTAGAATCTATCCGGCCGGGCCAT
Source organism: Rhodamnia rubescens (assembly GCA_021437795.1). NCBI lineage: Eukaryota > Viridiplantae > Streptophyta > Magnoliopsida > Myrtales > Myrtaceae > Rhodamnia > Rhodamnia rubescens. The sequence goes on along the minus strand of JAILYA010000002.1, from coordinate 100,887 downwards.
GAAAGGTAATCTCTCTCTAGTTGGCAAGAGGGAATTGGTACGGAACGAAGGGCAGTAGATTTTGTTTTTCCACAGTCTAGGAGGTCTGCAGAAAATGGGCAAGTGACAAAGACAGGAGAAGAATTTACACCGTGCCCAGAAAATGGGGAAGTGACAAATAATCAATTCTCTTTAAAAAAAAAAAAAAAATCTATTCGTTTGCGTTCTTACTATGTTTTATCCGTTTTAACAAGTGCGAGTAGACACTCATCAACAAGTTCCTAACCCAATTTGTGCGATACCAAGTCTGATAGAAGCAGACTAAAGCAGATCTTGGACTTAGTCTTGTGTGGCCTCAAGGCGCAGAGTGTAAATTTGGAGAAGCCAAGCATTTTACTTTCAGCCCTAATGTCTGAGGAGGAGAAGGCAAAGTTTACTGGGCATAAAACATCCCCAGAATCTAGACATCAAGCTCGGAGCAGATTGGCAGCTGCCTATGGAAAAGGGATTTGGAAGATTGGTTGTCCACCAAAGCTCAAGGACTTCCTGTGGCTACTGCAGAAAATTTGTATGGAAAAAGGATCCATCTTTCCAGCTAGATAGTGCTTTTTTGTGATGGCTGAGAATCAGTGGAACACCTCATTCTGCTGTAGAGTGGAGGGCTGTTGGAAAGATGGTGGATGATGATGCCCTTGGTGCTTAAACGTGTTGAGATACGCGCGTGAGTTATGTCAAAAAAGTCTCAAGTCGGAGAATTAGTTTGGTATTGAGCAGCTGATGCATTCCAGTTGTCCCATACCTCATTGACTTAAGTTTTTGAGCGAAGATAAGTCCAACTTGGATATGTTGATGGATTCAAACTTGGGTCCCCTCTTGGCAATTTCTCCTGGCAAGGATATCAGACTTCTATGGTGCGCGCGGGCTCCCAACAAATGCTAAGATAGCCGATGCCTGATATGACTGGTGGCAAATGAAGAAAGCTCTGCTGTTGTGGCTAAAACAAAGAACTGGCACAGGATTTGGGGTGGAGATGGATATGCTGCTGCTGCTGTCATTTTCAAGAGCCTGGGCAATCACTCACCAGACCAGGAGTTGAAGATATCCTTCCCCTCTTTTCCTTTGTCTGTTCTTTTAGGGGGTGATCTGCACAAAAGACCTCTCTAATCAATCTGGAGGTTCTTGTGAAGGATCTTTTGTATGGGAATTGGGATAGAATGCACGCGATTGCGACGGGTTACGACAGAGGAATCGATATCTCCAGGATTATAAAAGTACCCGAAAACCAAGGGTCTAACTTTGATGGTGGAAATCTTGACTTGGGTCGCTTACGACACAAAAACTAGTTCCCGAATGGAAGGAATCAACTTTGTTGAACAATGACAACGCGGCACTTAACCCCGCAAAGGACGGCCAATCAAGATCACGAGAAATCGGCAATAGTCCTTAGGCAATGTCCCCAGATATGCCTCCATTAATTATCTGTCCAAAATTTATCACCGACAATCGAAAAATGAAAAACTCCCCGAGCACGAACTATTCGAGCTTCTAAGCGCAAGCTCTAAGCATGGGGGATCGAAAACCAAGCGCAAAGTCGGCGATTTTGACGGTGGATTGATGCACGCAGATTTAGGACTTAAGTAAAATTTATTAATCTTTTATGAGAAAAAAATAGTAAAATTAAAACTAGACTTAAAGCTGGTTTTTTGTTTTGTTTTTACGAGAAAAAAAAAGGTTTAGGCTAGAATTGGTACCGAACCTAAAGTTGAATTTTTTCTTATGGATCAAAAAATGTTTAGCGTATAATCGAGACCGCACCTAAAGTTGGAGGTTTTTATGAAATAAAAGGTAGAATTCGGATAAGAGCTAAATTTAGAGATTTTTCAGAGTATCGGGCCCAACTTACGGCGACAAATTCGTGAGATGAAATGCCAAATCATACCTTGACACACTTGTTAAAACTTGGTCAGCAATTTCTGCTCGGTTATATTATAGCAGTTTTCTTTACCATCGCACAGAACAATTTTTCATCAACTTCTACTGTTTTCTTATTTTAATCAGCCGTAAAACAGTTCTTCAACATCGAATTATCTCGACAGGCGGGGGTCTCGATTGACGTCAGTTAGTGCAGGGTGGTTACATCAATCTTTAAGCAAAAAAGAACAGAGATTAGAGACGAAAGTTAATCCGAAATGGACATCTTTCGGCGCAATTCCGGAAGGCCCGTGTCTCGCCCGTGATCCCAGTATTACTTTTTTTACTGTTATGACCACTCTGAGGTGGAAGGTGGTGCCTACTTCGTTTTGCTCGAGAACCCAGAAACAACTGAAAAGAGGAGCGCGATAGTCAAAGTTTCAGGCAAAAGAGAAAAGATTCCCCCACCTTGAAACCAGAGCTGTCGAAGAACAGAGAGAGAGAGAGAGAGATCGTCGGCTTTTTCCTTAAGGTTTTCTACCATCGCTTGTCCGAAGATTTCTTTTGTCTTTTCATGGGAAAAGCGAAGAGGGGAATATAGTTTTGCACGCATTGAATTGGTCATCCTTCCAAGCTTTGCCCTGCCAAAAGAAGTGAAGATGGGGTTTGGCTCCATGTTTTGGAGTTCCTGTTCCTTGCACGACACATCCCATGATAATTACTAATTCACTTTCTTTTTTTTTCTCCATGCATTTGGAAATACCCCAAAAAGGAATGTTCGGTTGATTGGATTATTGAAATTTAGCATCAAATTACCGCGATGCTTAACTAAGGATTCGAGCTTCGGTAGTTATCTAAATCGCGACGAGATGGGGATTATAATGACCCGAGAATATATCAAATTAAGCAATTAAATACTTTTGGTATTCTACAAAAAAAGCAAAATTATGATGCATTTATTTGTGATGGCAAATGATAGTAATGGTCCTTGAACTTTGATTCGGTGTATAATGGGATCCTTGAACTTTTAATTTAACTAATATAGTCCTTGAATTTTAGCCCAATGTGTAATATGGTCCATAAACTTTTAATTTATTCAATGTGGTCCCCAAATTTTTGATATTTTCTTATAGTTCGGAGACTAAGTTGAACACGTTCCAAAATTTCAAAGATCACATTGATCAAATTAAAAATTTAGAGATCACGTTGTACATTTGGCTAAAATTCAAGGATCATATTGTTCAAATTAAAAATCCGGGGATCACATTGGATCAAAGTTCATGGATCATTTGTATCATTATCCCTATTTGTGAATAACATGTTGGTCCATCGTCAAGAGGACCTCAAATCCGAGTCACAATATATTCAATTGGACTCAAACCTTCACCCCAAAGCTTAAATTAAAGAGTTATGGGCCAATTAAGATATATTAACTACTATACATCACACAAATTCTCCGATATGGAATTTATCTAACACAACTCACTTATACGCGCATCTTAACTCGATTGGCCAAAAACGGAACTTGCTTTGCTCCGGTATTTATGCGTTATATTATTGACTCATGCCCTTTTAAAGGGTCGATTCCGCCTTAAAGAACATGTTCTCTAGGAATATAAATTAGGCTCGAAAAAATCACTAGATATATCTATCCCACCATCATTGTGGTGGAAGGAGTATGCAAATGGAAGAGATGAATAGGTTTCTAATATTCGTTGTACCAACTTAATGTTTACATAATATAGGCGTGCTGTTTTTTGGGCCAACATATACTTTATAATTTATCAGAAATATAGGGGGTCTTTTTAAATTAACCAAATATATTCAGTGCGGCGAAAGCAACCCCCAAAAAAAAAAAAAAAAGGAAGATAAAAAAAAAAGGCAAGAGGTGGGGCCATGCCCAAGTTTTGAGGGGCATGCAGAGAGTCCTCCTAGTCATTATTGCCTCGTGCTTTGAAATCATTGCTCGTTGGAACATGCCGGACAAAAGATTACTACATGGTTATTATGAAATTTATCTCAATAATTAGTGAATATTTCCCCGGGAGACGTTTGATCATTACAAGTTATTAAATTTGGCTATTTGATCAGTTTTGGAACTCCATATTAATTTATTGGTACTTCCAAGAAAATGGCACGTTAAATTGCACGGATCGTTAGTGGAAAAAAATAAATAATAAAAGAGCAAATTACGAGATATTGAAATCAGAATATAAATAAAGCAAAGTAGAAATCATTCGACAAGGTAAGTTACTTCAGATGCATCGACCTCAAACGAATCTTCTTGCCAAATTTCATATTATATTGTTCTTTGCTTACGACGCTAACTCAAGAAAAAAAATTAAAGAGGCGATACTATGTTCTGTAAAATCGAAATGATAGGAACAGCGAGTGACCATGCTCGAATGGAAAACAAGCTTTGAAGCATCAATCAAACCAACCAAAATCGTCATTATTAAGGGTACTAACCGCAAGGCATAATCATTTTAAGCATGAATTGAGTCTTGTTGCCATTGTACATTAATCAATTTTTTTCCCCCAAGAAACGTTTTTTTTTCCACCTCGATCTTCCTCTCTTTTTGCCTTGGGTTCATTTGCTTTTGTTGGGAGCGAGGCAAACAAGCAATTATTTCTCTTGGTTCACAGCAAATGGATTGGCATATTAACAAGAACGGCTGCATAATGAATATACATATATATGCAGTTCTTAGCGTCTCGTTCAATCACTCTCACAGTAGCAATTTGACTTGAAAGTAACCTTCTGAGATTCTGGAAGCGGAAACAGGACGCTTACGGCGGGAAAAAAGAAAGAAGAAGGAGCTACAAAAGCAATCTCTCTCTCTCTCTCGGCAATCGTATATAAGGTAACATAAAGAATACAAAAGAAAAGTTGCCGAACAGGAAATGGGAAAAAATGTCTCTTTGTTCTTTCCCGGGGGGTGTTGAGTGAGAAAAGAGAGCTTCTTTGTCAAAAATTTCGACACCCATTGTCGAGATCTGTCGAGCCTCTCCAACTCTCTCATGGGTACTTCCAGTTTCTTTGAATCTTGACATTGTTTTTCATTTTCCTTTCGAGTCGAACCAAAAGCCTTGAGATGTGAATGCCGAGACTGCTCTGTTTCTTTTGCTTGCGATGGGGTTTTTCTGTGTATTCTCTTGGGTTTCTGTTTTCTTTAGGTGCGACTTTCACAGTACGATGAACGACGCACATTGTATGAAATCTGAGAATTTGGGGCGAGTGTTTGTTGGCATTATGTTGTTCATTTTCATTAAGTTGTCTTTTCAGGTTGAGTTCTTCATCTGCCCATCTTGTCTCATTCGTTTGTCTGATTATAAACGTACCGGCGAATTCCATACGGTGGTTATCGCTTATCACATTGATACAACTAAAAGTGATGGCTCTGTGATTTTCATCTTCTTGTTAACCAAACTACCTAAAAGTAATTGCTTTAGGATTTCCTTTCTTGCTCGGAACTTCATTGTATTAGTAACTGATGGAAGGTTGAATCCTACCTTTTCTTCTTTCAAAGAAATGAAGTTTGCATTTTACGAAGTTGGTGGTGGAGACATCAATGCTGGGGACCTATTTTCTTAGGCAAGGATAAATGCTTGACTAAAGTTTGAAAATGGCCAAGTAAACGCTTGTACATATGGCTGGTTTTAGGCATCAACCCTGCATTGGAGGGTATAATATCAGCCAGATCTTTAATAGTGCAGTTTGGGAGCAGATCGGTTTGTCCTTTTCTATATTTTTTGTTTCGTAAATATATGAAGCTCACACTTGATGAAGTTTTCTTTTGGTATTTTAGAGAATTCTGCAAATTTAGGATTCTCTGTTGTTTGTTAATGTGAGTGCATTCGGGTCCAAAAATTTGGAACTTTCTTCCCAACTGAAACAATTGTGCCGCTGCCTTTGTAATGTCCAAGAAGTGTGAAACGGCTGATCTAGTGTTAGAGAAAAGATCTTCTTTTGCACCGTAAGTTTCTACTATGTTCCAGTATTGTCTTATCGATTAGGTGGGGAAATTGAGCTATAGGAAGTGGTATGTTGGTCCATCCCTTTAGGTGTAACAGTAACTTACAAGAGATGCAACTTCTTGGTTGCCTGGAATGCATGCATAAGTAGGTAGTTATATCATGTAGTTGTCCACATCGGTAGAAGTACCCAGTTAGCCTACTCAAGCTCCCATTTCGGTCATCTTCTGGGTCCATCGTCCAGTCTCATCTATTGGTGCAGGTAAAAGAGTTTCTGTTTAATTAACACATCATAGACCAAATTCTGAGACTTACCTGGTGTTTAAGCACCTCAAGAAGTCGCTATAGCAGAATGATGTCTGGTGTGAACGCACCAGGCTTCATGTGATCGATTCAATAACCGATGTATGTGGAAGGACAAATCATATTTCTAGTTCTTTCTGATTGCACATATTCTGAGAAATCTACATTGATATCAGAGTTTAATGCAGACTGCTTTGTTCATGTGAAGTATGCATTTTGAATGGCAAACACATCAAGTGCACATTCTACCTTTTTGCGTTGGTGACTCTGAAATAACACAGCTTTTCTTTGCAGACATGTTGACGCACCTGCCAGCAGACACAGAGAGTTTTATGGGATAAAGCGCAGCAATTGTTGCTTGGTTGACCATTTGATGTGAACTAACACATCAACTTGTGCTTGGTCGACCAATTATACGAACTATGACGAGTGGCGTTGAAGGAGATGTGGAGAGTGGTGCAGCTGTCAGCAATGTGAGGAACAACATGTTCAAGGACTGGTGCGGCCAATTTCGTAGCTCAAACCCTTCGATGGCCCGATATGTTTATGGCCTTTTGTTTCTGGTTGCAAATTTGCTGGCTTGGGCTGCTCGCGATTATGGACATGGCCCCTTGACAGAGTTAGAACGTAAGGTTGCTTGGCACCACATAGTGGCAAATTCTCAATTCTGGGTTTTGATTGCCACTAAATATTAGCTTTTTGGTGACTTTTCATGGCACACCCTCATGTAGTGACCGTCGTGTGTTTATGATTCCCATTTCTTGATAAAATTTGATTTCATAAATTTATTTTCTCAATGCATCCTTCTTATCTGATATACAGACAAGATGGGAAACCTGTTGCTAACCTAGGGTCTTGTTTTCCTTCTAAATTTTCTAGCAGTGGTGCTTGAACCGATATTTTGTGACTGCAGGGTTTAAAGGCTGTCATGGAATGAAAGATTGTTTTGGTACAGAAGGGGTTCTGCGCGTGAGCTTGGGGTGCTTTGTATCCTTTGAGTATGGAATTTCAATACGTTTTTTCCCTTCAATCTCGACATGTATAGGATTTTGATAGAAGTGAAAATTTAGGCTGTGTAGTTCTGGTGTCATGATATTTTGATGAAAAAACTAAAACTGCTGGATATGCATTCCTCATAATCTAGAAGGAAGGGAGATGATGTCAGGGTGCCAATTTTTTCATCAGTCTGGTGGGTGATAATAAATACATATGACACGAGCCCCTTATTATCCAATATGGGAGCAGTCGTGTGGTTCTGGCCAGGTCAGGATTGTTCTTAACTTGAACAACATATCACGGTTTAATCAACCAGATAGGGGAGGAGCGATGTCTGAAGTCGAGAACTTCAACTTATCCCTGATGATACATTACATCCCTTTGTTGATTGTTACGCATGAACTGTAATTTGTTGTATTAGCAGTTTTTCGAACAAACTTGCATTGTGGAGCTCTACTGAGTTTCTTTTTCCTTTTTCTTTCTCCTTCAGTGCACTGTTCAAATAGATAGTACTAGGCCTTGACATGCCAATAGACATTTTTCATCATTATGTTCCTCTCAACCATGGGCACTAAGAAGCTGCATGTGGCTAGAGATCTGTGGCACTCTGGATGGTGGTCTGTCAAGATAATTCTCTTGATTGCCTTGACAGCTATCCCCTTTCTCGTCCCTGCACCTTTCATCCTGCTTTATGGTCAGTCAATTCTTGATTCTCCCAGAAAATTACTCCTAGCACTCTTTTAAAGTGAATCCTTTTGTTTGCATAAGGTTTTCTTCTGAATATTTACTTTGATGCCTTTTCTTTTGGCAGGGGAGATTGCACATTTTGGTGCCGGGTATTCGTCTAACCTTTAGAATGTTTACTGTCTTTGAACTCTGTATGCCTTTCTGCAGAAATTATCTTTAGGATCTTGTTGCTTCTTGTACGAGTCGGGTTAAGGTTTCAACAATGTGGAGAAATTGCACTTTACCAACCCAAACTTCATCCCTCTCCCACCTAAATCATTAAAAAGACGGCAGTAGCAGTTTCAAACAACAATGGGTAAAAGACATTTTCCTACTCTCTCCAAATTTTTGCTCGGGAAAATTTCTAATCCTCATTCCTATAACTCCAGATATTCAAGGAGTAGTGAACACCTAAAATGCAAAAAGTCGACAAATCAGACTTGTAGAGTGTGACTTTTAAACTTTAGTGTGCTTTAGCTGTTGGGGTTGTGACGGGTTTGCTGGATTTAACTTGCTTCAAATCATTTGCAGGGTCTTTCTCCTTATTCAGCTTATAAGTGTGATCAGTTTCATTAAGTGGCTGAATGATTGCTGTGAGTCCGACAAATACTCAGAAAAATGGTGAGGCACTCATTCCCTCTGCACCCAGTAAAGCAAACTCACCATGTCCATTAGATTTCCATGGAAGAGTGTTCTTCAGGGCATACTCTTGGGAACATGTCGATATGATTTTTTTGGCACAATTTTTGGCACAAAATTGCGCTGAAAAAGTAACCAACGAGCACCTTTGGGGCTTGAAGGATTCTAACAAATGCCTTCTCATTAATGCCGTTGGAACATTTATGCAGCTAGAAAACTCCTCATTCTCTTACTCCGGTTGGGATTGCGCTTTGCAGTCAGAAAACTGCAGCTTAATAGCTATACTTCTACGAATTTCAAAAATCAGTTGCTTGTTTTCATTCAAATATTTAGGAAATACTCAATTCAAGAGGATGAGCTAAGCTCCTGGATCGCAGGAGCGGATTTCACATGTTACCTTCAGAATAACTGACATACACTAAAGATATCGCTTAATCAATTATTTCTGCATGCCCTGTTATCACCAGCACAAACACAAAAGAGGATACATTTCTCCAAGTATGCCTTACTTGACTGGCTGAACTGTGTTCAATTGATAAACACCTTCTATATGTCATCTGTCTACTAGACACAACACCCAATCATCGGTTCTATTTCATTCTGAAACGCATTTGTTGCTTTAAGTCAAGATGCATGGATATTTTCCCCTGTAAAGAAACTTTAACAACCTGGACTGGAATTGTTCACCTTTTCCCCTTCTCCCTCCAGGTCCAAATTTTATTGACTTGGTTGTTTGTTGTTGTAAATAAAATGTGAGCTGAATGACCTTGTCAAAATTTTATCGAATGTTCTTATTGTTCTTGCTGGCAATGACCTTGTCGAAATTTTTGCTGCAGTCACATTCATGTAATGCTACTCGCAACGACTGCTTATCTTGTATGCATTGTGGGGATCATTTTAATGTACATTTGGTATGTACCAGAGCCATCGTGCCTCCTCAACATATTTTTCATCACTTGGACTCTAGTGCTCCTGCAACTGATGACCAGCGTCTCTCTTCACCCAAAAGTGAGTCTTAACTGTCTCTCTTTCCCCTTGATCTTTTAGTTGCCATTTGAGTAGGAAAATCTAATCCGTCTGGTGAAAGCAGGTGAATGCTGGTTTCTTGACTCCGGGGCTCATGGGACTCTATGTTGTATTCATTTGCTGGTGTGCAATCCGAAGGCATGGCTCCAGCTAACTCTATTACGCATCTCTCATTATAAGAATAATAACGTAATCCGGGTATTCAGTAACGTGCAATAATAGCTGGCCTTGTCACCTCTATCAGCACTTAAGGATGATGAAGTTAATCTGCTGTGAGGTTCTTGTTCTGCATCCTTAAAATTAAAGGTTGATACAAAGGCATCACTGAGAAGAGTTGGATAATTAATGAACGTCATTACCACGTTTACTTGTCAGACTCAAATATAAGTTTTTAGAACTCAATTCTGTTTCTTCAGCAGACAAGAAGCTCCTATTGTACATATGCATCATGTGTCATGACATCACATAATGCATATGATGTTTTGATTGACAGTGAACCAGCAGGGGACCGTTGCAACAGGAAAGCTGAAGCTTCCAACCATACAGACTGGCTTACGATCATCGTAATATTCTTATCTTTGTTTTTTATGATACTTGATTTTGTTAATGAACTCAGACACTGATGGTCCAACAGAATTCAACTTGAGAGCTGTCAGCTCTTGATAATTTTAATTTAGGATGCCTTCCTATTCATCGACTTCTATAGAAGCCAAGCTTATCCCATATCTGTGAAATTCCTTTAGCTCAGAAGCTTATAAAATGCATATATTGCAGCCAATACTCAGGGTTAATTCAGATTAAAATTCGAATTGGCGAAATACCTTTCGAAATGTTCTTTTTGTCGTACTCCATAACAATGGCATGTGACGCTCATCAAAATCCAAAGGAATTTCTGAAATCTCAGCATGGTACAGAACACTGATTAACAACTTATGCTTTTCTGAGTGAACAATGTGGGAAAACCTGAGTAAGGTCCCAAATTTGTGCCAGTTATCAAAATCCACAGACTTTTTCTTTTTTGGTTGAAAAATCCACACAGACTTGGTTAGATGAGATTTTTGTAGATCAAAAGAGAAAGCCTCGAGGCTGAATGTCGCCTCTGCAGCTTCATCTTAGAAAGCGCTCTGCATGAATCTCTTTTGCGGCAATTTTCTCTTGGGACATCCCCAGATCACACGTTCTCTCTTGTGTGGATGCAGAGCTTCGTCATTGCCCTACTTGCAATGGTGATTGCAACCTTTTCAACAGGCATTGATTCTCAATGCTTTCAGGTATGTTCCTCAACTGGCAAAACATCTCTTCTCTGACTTCATTGATATTAAAAAATTAATGATATTTTTTCAATGCAGTTTAAAAAGAACGACTCAAAGAGCGAAGATGATGTTCCGTATGGCTACGGCTTCTTCCATTTTGTTTTTGCCACGGGAGCCATGTACTTTGCTATGCTGCTGATTGGTTGGAATACTCATCATCCCATGAAAAAGTATGCTTCCCCTCTTGCAGCTCTGTAGCTCACATTGAATGTTTGCATGTCTATCTCTCAGGATAATCGTTTTTATTTTCATTCTAATAACACATTTCCAGCATTGGATGCGGCTATAATAAGAAAAGCCTGTTCATCATTGTCATCAACATCTGCTTTAGTAGAGCTTTTATCAAGATGTCGAATATGCGTTCTACATTTGCTTCTTTAAGTACTTTAACAAGAGTAATGCTATTCCTTATTGAAGAGTTATTGTAGCTTTTTCACTGGCTTATATGTTTCAAGGGAAAAGCCTGTGCACCCTTGACAAAAGAAATCCCTGACTAAGAAGGCAGTGATCTGATGCTCCTGCTATTGCCCTTTTGCAGGTGGACAATTGATGTGGGATGGACAAGCACTTGGGTCAGAATAGTGAATGAATGGCTAGCGGTTTGTGTTTACCGTAAGTACCCAAAGAAACAAAGATAAATCTAGATAGCTCAAACCTTTGAGCTTTCTTTTTAAGATACTTCATCCCAATTGGAGATTGTGTTAAAGTAAGATTTCTAATGCAGTGAGTTCAATCTTAATGCAGTATGGATGCTTGTGGCTCCGATGCTATGGAAATGGAGAGAATTTGGTGGAATTCCATGACAAGTTTGGAATGTCTCTGAATTCTTTGGCCAGTGTCGGTCCCATTCAGTTGCTGTCCACTCTACTTGAGTTCCAAGTTGCAACTAGCACAGGGGGCTGTCCTCGGAGGCTCGATTCAACCAAGAAACCAACCGCGACTATAGACTGGAACTCGACCATTTGCGGGTAAAGTCTATCCGCAGAGGGAAAAAGGGACAAGTAGAAAATTGAGAATTGTGTATTGGTGGTTGACAAGGCAATGCATTTTTGCCCCTGTAGATGTGCTCGCATACGAGTTCGTATGTTTGTATCATACGAGAGATCGACTTGCCAAAGGGTTGTGGGGTGTAATAGCTTTTAGCTGATTTCAGTACAAAGAACATTTGTTTAGCTGCGTATGGAGTTCTTTTACTCCTGTCCCAGTAGAAAGTCGCGGCCATTTGCGAAAGCAAGCAACATTAACCGTGAAACTTTCTCAGGAATGACGGTAAGCCTGTAAAACTAAAAGGCGTTCCAACAAACATGTTCCATGGACATAGTACACTCTCACAGCAGACAGAACCTCTGTTTACAAAAGCAAGAAACACAAACTGCCAAGACATTCTTAAGCAAAATCACGAACTGGTAATTTTCGGATACTCCGACCAATGGATGGACCCATAATCGGGCGCAAGAGGATATTTTCGTAATTTTGCACAGAACGCCCTTTCATGGCTTGAGTCAGTTTAGCCACTGTTTTAAGTAAGTAATCTCTGATAAAACAAAACAAAGGGCTGTAAGTTATGTTTAGTTGGCTGAAGATATACGTGGTTGAGTTGTGTGTGGTTATATTAGCGCTTTAACAAGGTAAAGTTTCTTTTAACACCCTTATGCTCTTTGCAACATTTGCACGCATGGTTACCGAGAGGAAAATTACTGTATCATGTCGGGGCCCGTACTCAGAGAATGGATGAAAATAAATTGGGAAATGCTTCCATCACAATACTGTCAAGGACGGTACAACTTCAACCGTAGATCCACATATTATCACTGCATATTTTGCACGAAGCATCCGTTGATTGAGAGATCGTGTGATCGAAATAACCGACGGTATAGTCACGTTAACAGCTTTCAAATAAATTATCTTGAGGCAAATGGATGAGACACCGGATGGATTCTCAAGTTGATTGTTATTTTGGATATGCATTGAAAATGCACGTAGGTAAAAAATGAGTCAAATAAAACGTTAGTATGTCGAGTATGATACGTGGATATTGGATCGATACTCATGGTCGGCCCGCGTATTGGAATATGATGTACGTTCGCGGACTGGTTATGTTACGTGGCTTAATCACAGCCGATGCAATTTCTGGGGCTTAATCACAGCCGCCTTCTCATCTAGTAAAGTGTCACCTTGCTGTTTCGGCATGAGCAATAGATTTGACATCTATATGTTGAGATACTCAGGTGACATGTAATACGTGATGTTGCATCATGTAATACGTGATATCCTAGATGATTATATCAGATTCATGTTGCTTGATGTCATTTCGAAAGAAAATGTGAAAAGCTTTGGACCACGTGTTCCATTAGATAACATGATAAGTGTACTTAAAGTCTTAAAAATTTATCACGAAAGTGCAATTGAGTCCTAAGACTTTCAAAAAGTGTAATCGAATCCTAAAATTTTTATAAAGTGCAATCAACAGAAGAACTTGATTTTACCAATTTTGATAAGTTTCAGGACTTGATTGCATTTTTTCTGAAAGTTTTAGGACTCTCAATTGAATTTTCTTGACAAGTTTTAGGACTTCGCGCACTTGTCCCTTAAATAACTATATTATGCGCTAATTGTTGGTAATTATATACATTCACACACATGATTGGATCATTTATTACTGGTTATTAGTTCGCATCATTGGGGTATGACTATACGCAGCTATTATACCGGTGGTAGAGGGACATTTGAGAAATGTCCCGTGTGCGGGATGTCGTTGAGGGCCATCCTAACGTCGCAACCGGATATTGCGCCGGGGCATTTGCCAAAACGTCCCCGTTTAGCCAACACCATTGGCATTTACTATCCAAATTTGGTTCATCTCCTTCTCTCTATAAGGTAACATTGCCTAACAAAATAAAGCATTACCATACTTTGACGCAGGTTATATGGGGGACACCACGCAGAGCCCCCCCCAAGTTTTGTCTGTTGTTATTAGGAAATAGCATGGGATTTGCACCTGCCGAACGTGATTTTCTGACCATTCTCCTCCTTCCTCCATTTGTATACATGTATTGGCACATGCAGTGGCTTTTCAAATTTTGACTCCTCAAGACTTAAAATCATCATCAGCTCATGGCTTCCTCGATGGGAAGACTTGGTATGTGTTTCCTATCGATCCAACGTGGGACAAAAAAAAAGGGTAGACAAAGGTCAACCAAATCTCAGTGTCTGTCTGCATGTTGCATGCAATGATAATCTAAATGCTCTCCATCATCAGCCTCATCAATTCCATTTTGACGGGGCTACTAGCATTATATTAATCGGCAATCATATACAACTAATGGGAAAATTACCAACAAAGTCCTAAACTTTTTATAGCTATACCAATTCAGCCCTAAATGTTTTTTTTTTACCGATTCGGTCTTAAACCTTTTGCAATTGTGTCATTTAAGTCTATCCGGAGAATTTTGACCGGCCGGGCGTTGACGTGGACTCCGGCCGACCAGCACTAACGTGGACTCCGGCCGGCCGGCGATCTAATATTTTAATATTTTTTGAATTTTTTTTATGATTTTTTATATAATTTTTAGGTTTTTTTTCTTTTTTTATTTTCTCCTTCCACCTCCTTCCTCCTTGCTCCGGACCCTGCTCCTTCTCCGGCGCCGCTCCATCCTCGTTCCTTCGGCCACCCGGCGATGGCCATGACTCGGCCGGCGAGCTCGAGGCGGCTGGGTCCCAGTGATCTCGGGCTCGCCCGAGGCCGGCAAGCCCCGAGCTCGGCCATGGCCGGTGAGCTCGGGGCTTGCCATATCGCCGAGCTTCGAGCTCCGCCGAGGCCAGCGAGGCTCCATCACAACACCCTTCTTCGGCCACCACCTCCATCGACATCCTCCCTCGGCCATTCCTCGAGAATCCATCTGTTGGTGCACTCTCTTCCGGCCCGGATCCTAGGCTTGCGAGGTTGAACCTCGCCCGGCCATGGCGGAGCTCGACCTCGCCGTCGCTGCCTCGCCATGGGCTGGAGAGGTTGAGCCTCGCTATGGCCGAGCGAGGCTCGACCTCGCCAGCCCGGATCTAGGCTTACGAGGCCGAGCCTTGCCCGGCCATGGCGGGGCTCGACCTCGCCGTCATTGCCTCGCCCCGGCGACGGCGTTCGGCGACGGCGCGAGGTCGACCCCTGCCATGGCACTGGCGAGCGGCCTCTCCCGGCCACGCATCCGGCCGATCGCCGGACTATGGCGACCGCCTAGAGTTGCGGGGAGGGAAGGGAAGGGGAGGGGAGGGGAGGGGAGGAGGAGAGGGAAAAAAGAAGAAAAAGAAAAAAATCCTAAAAATTATAAAACAAATCATAAAAAATTCAAAAAATATTAAAATATTGGATCGCCGGTGTCCACGTCAACGTTGGCCGGTCAAAATTCGCCGGATGTACTTAAATGGCACAGTTACAAAAATTTAGGACTGAATTGACAAATAAAAAAGTTTATGACTCGAATTGGCACAACTACAAAAGGTTTAGGACTTATTTGATAATTTTCCCTACAACTAATTGGATGAGTGAGTTGTGTGAGGTTAGGGCTTTTAGGATGTTTATTACAAAAAAAAGTATTAAATTTTTTTTAAACCTATTACATTGATATCAATTTAGTCCTAAACATTTTAATTTGACCAATTTAGTTCTGAAAATTTTCACATTTCTTTGCTAATGTTGACCTAATTCCCCCATTCCCCCCAAATTTTTCTGTCCCCCTCACCCTAGGATTTTTGCCGCCGCTTGCAAATTACGTGTGTGAGAGAGAGAAGATTTCCCCCCCCTCGCTCGCTCTCTCCCTTTCCCCCTTCCCCACCTTCTCTGTCTTTCTACCTCTTAATCTTTCATCTTCAAGATTTCTATTTGTTTTCGAGTGGATTCGGATGCTAAATATTTAGAGATCTTCTATGGGAGTTCAAGACTCTTTTTGTTTGCTTGGATTGTCTTTCCTCTTCTCTCCCACTATGTTTTGGGAGTTTGTGAGTGTAAATAATTTTCTACAACCGATTTTGGGTGAATATGGAGACTAGTTTCGGTCATTCGTCCAATCGATAGCCACCGATGAGGATGTTCATGACATGGCTCCATAAACTCTCCGAGATTAGGCCGTTTTCCTCTCTCGATTTAGATTTAGTTCTAAATCCAAGGATTTTACCCTCTCGAACTAGATATAGATATAGATTTGGGATTTCCTTACGGATATTTGATCCGTGTTCTTTCAACATACCGATGTTGATGTTCTTGCTCGGCAATGGTAATGGGGACATCGAACCTAGATGAGCACCGCAAGTCATTGCAATTGATATGAGAGTTCTCGGTGTGTGCTCATCATCGAATCGGTGATCGGATGCCGAAATTTTATGGTAGCAAATCTATTCCAGGAGAATGAGAGTGTGCCTCTAGCTGCCTAATCTTTATTATTTTCTTTTTGGTATTTGCTTTTTTTTTGTAGTTATTTGGGAGCTTGAAAGCATCCTATTCTTTGTAACTCTCTCGAGTATTATCATGATTAATAAATGGAATCTTTCTTTCGGCAAAAAAAAAAAAAAAAGAGGAAAAATCCTGCCACAAGCCCAAACTATAGGAATTAAGGCACTAAATATCGTACGGAATCTCGTATATTGCATCGCATGAATCATATGCACGAGAATTATGTCTGGCTAAGTCCTCGCACAACGTCACTAATTTGGCCAAATAGAATGGAATAGCTGCTACACTTGTGACTACCAAAATCCAAAACTTGTTGAGGATATACCTACAAAGTAGAATATACTGAACAAGTTGAAAATTAAAATCCATTTCAAACCCACTTAACTCCCGCACCTAAACACACTCTAGTGGCCATAATATAGGTAAGTGGGTGCTGAACCCAAGTCATACATGGCTTGATCCCAACATGGGAAATGTTAATGCCAATCGTCTTAATTAGTTAGGTTTCATTGTGTCGCGACCCTAAAAAAAAAAAAACAAGTTTATCATTTTCGGGCTAATGGATTATCAGGTTAATTAATTAACTAACCTAACTCGGACTCTCCCAAGTCCATACCAAATCGCAACTTAAGGTTCGAATGATCATGCAATGTGATTTGAATTTGGAGTCGCCACTAATCATTTTCGGTAGGTCGATTAGAAACCTAAATAAAATAGCGGGAGAAAACTATCTTATTTCACGAACCAGGAGATTAAGAGTCCAGGGACTTGGTTACATTAATTACAACTAATGCCCTTTCGGTACCTTAAAATTCATGAAAAAATAATGGATTTGACAAATTTGATGAATTCTACTTGAAGATCAAAGAATCAATTTTTTTGGGTTTTTCTTCCCTTGACATTTTTTGAAATAAAGAAATTACATGAAATTAGGATGAAATAGGTTTAAGATTACTCCCCAATTTGAACTCGTGCACCAAACTTATGCTCCGGGCTTGTCTTGATCATTGAACCGATTTGGTGACTCGTTAGGCCGAGAAATCTCTTGGTCCTATCTCTCTCGACGCTTCTTTCTCATCTCGCTAGAATTCCATTAGAATCGAATCGGGCATTGATATTTTTTTCCCTTTTGCTCTCCTTCTATTCTTGACATCGTTGATATGCAATGTTATTTAACATAAAAACGTAGAGAGAAATCGGTGTAGAAAATCTGGGGCTAATTTGTATCCGAACTTAGAGGAAGTTAGGAAATCACTTAGCTTTTCTTTTTTTTTCGGCGAGCTTGAACGATGGTGATGAACTTGTGGCTTGTGTTGATGGGTGCGAAATTGGCAATGGTAGCACCGAGCTTCAAAACACTCAAGCCTTCTCTCAAACTCTCTCAAAAAGTTTTCCTCAAGAATTCTCTTTTTCCTCTCTAAAGAATTCCTCTCAAAAACTCTCTCAATTCTCTTCCACTCCAAAAAACTCTTTCAATTCTCTTTCACCCCAAAAATTCCCTCAATTCTCTTTCACTCAAAAAAACTCCCCTCCCTTCTTCAAGAACTCTTCTTCTTTTATAGACAAAATTCTTCATCCTTCATTCTTCATCTTCATTTCCTCACCTTCCATTTTCATCTTCGTTTCTTCATCTTCATCTTCTCTTCTTCACCTTCATTTCTCCATCTTCCATTTTCATCTTCTCTTCTTCATCTTCATCTTCCTTTCTTCATCTTCATCTTCTTTTCTTCATCTTCATTTCCCCATCTTCCATTTTCATCTTCTCTTCTTCATCTTCATCTTCCTTTCTTCATCTTCCATTTTCATCTTCTCTTCTTCATCTTCCTTTCACCATCTTCCTTTCCCCATCTTCTTTTGGTATTTGCAATGCGAGTCCCCGAAGTTTCAAGTATTTGCAATACTGATCCCTGAAGTTCGAATATTTGCAATACGGTCCCTGAAGTTCCGAGTATTTGCAATACGGTTCCCGAGAAAATATTTCTTTCAAGCCCAAATCTTCTTGGTGCATTTTTCCACCGCATGCCTAGTCCGGACCCTGTTAAATTAAGCTCAAATTGTATGCCAATGCTAAATGAATATGTGAGATGATTTTTGTTTAGAACTAAAATTAGTTCTAATTTTTATGCAAAATATATATTAGTCAAAATTTAGGCGTCAACAGTGCCCCTCTTTGAGTGGAAGCTCGTAGAGGTTTCGCTCAAAGACAAAATTGAACCCTAAATTTTGATAGTGCAAATGATGGATGAACTTTTTGGCGGGAGTTTTAGTCCCATTTTTTATGTAATGAAGTGATGCATGATATGCAAGACTCAAATAACATGTGTCATAATTTCTCTTTTCCATGTTAGAGAAACTCTGCACATGGATCGCATACGAGAATACCTGTTTTACCAAATACCTCATAAGCTGGTGATTCCCTTAATTTCCAAGTTTCTTGCAAACACGAGGATCTTAAGGTATTTGGCCTATCTCATTATCGAGACTTCTCCCTAATGCGAGACAGCGCAAGATATGTGTATCCTTCCGGATCACAAGAGCTACGTCGTTGTGAGTCGAAAGAAGTAGAATCAAGTTCACAAGAGCTACGTCGTTGTGAGTTGATTAAATATCGAAATCGCCGAGTGCATATGTCTTCACGATTCGACAAAGGGAACCAAAATCTTAAGAGCTACGTCGTTATGATTTGGTTTGGATCAAAATCACGGTGCTTATGTCTTCGTGATTTGATAAAGGAGCCGAGAATCATAAGAGCTATGTCATTATGAGCCGACTAAAGGTCAAGATCACCGGTGCATATGTCTTCGTGATCGAGAAAGGGAACCAAAATCTTAAGAGCTACGTCGTTATGATTTGGTTTGGATCAAAATCACGGAGTGCTTATGTCTTCGTGATTTGATAAAGGAGCCGAGAATCATAAGAGCTATGTCATTATGAGCCGACTAAAGGTCAAGATCACCGGTGCATATGTCTTCGTGATCCGAGGGCGAAATCATAAGAGCTACGTCGTCATGATAAGATAAGATGTCAAGATCGCTAATGCATATGTCTACACGACTGACAGGAGAGGCATATTGCACTGAATGAATCGTAACAACTATCATCGAGAGAGTTGTTAATTTGAAAATGGGTTCAAGAAAACTTACCCGGGTTCTCCGAACGATTAATCAAAGAACGAAATGTCCCGCTCATATCATACACGGCAGGCATTTGCCAGGAGAACTTGCTCATTCAATAATCCTTAGATGAATTTCGAGACCTTGGGAGGGACATCGAACATCGAGAATGTATTACCCATCATAGAATGTCGGAGGTAACATGCGCAAACATACTCAACAATGAGTTCATGCAAAACTTTCCTACCGAGCTTGCAATGATTAGAAATAACATGTGTATAATGCAATCACTCATACCATGGTTTATGCATAACCATTCTATCAAGTTTGCATTACCAATCCTGTCTAGGGATGTTCTCACATTATGAATACCTCGAATGTGAACTGAATGGGGGACTTCAGTCCAAATGGTTTTCTCTCACTCTCAAGAAAAGTTATTTATCCCGTCTGCGGGATTCAAAAGAAATCACTCAATCTTTCCATCATCGCATTCGATAAGGATCCGAGTAATCTCGCAATTGATACGACCGAGCCGATCTGGAGGTCTTGATTAGGACCGTAATGAGGGCTAGGTCAAAGGTTTACAAAGGGGACTCTAGTTGAGTCAAGGCTTCTGAAATGAATTTCTTCGTCAATCTCTCCGGGTTTACAAGTCAAGAACCCCGCAAAAATGAGAGAGAAGTAATCTTGCTCGAACTTCTTCGAGTGATGCTTAAAATCATTGAACTCCACATTAATTCAAGTGCCCCGGTCGAAAAAAGGCTTTTAAAGGGTTGTAATGGAGATAATGATTTGGGGACCGAGAAACGAAAGGGTTCGTTTTGGCTCGAAGATACTTGAGAAGGGGCTTGATGTTGGTGATCATTACAATCTTGTCACCGACCGTGGCCTTCTATGATACCATCATTGCTCGAGGATGGTATGAACCGAAGATTGCATTTGCAATTTGACACTTCATGGAGATTTTTCTCTCAACCCTTTTAGGATATACAGGAAAATTGTGCATTCAAGTTCGAAATATTCTACAAATGAACAATGAATTGAAAGGGCATTGGCCTTGCTTTTGTAGGCACTTTGCTTTTTAAATGCCCAGGAGTTTTTTTGTGGAATCAGCTTTTCCTCTTTCTTCTCCTTTTTTTTACTCCCAACTCTCTTTTACTATTGCATCTTGATGAGTTCATTGGGAGATTTCCTATTGATCCAGCTTTTCGTGTCCTTCTACTCAAAGATGGGCCATATTCGCTTTGAGGCGACAATGATCACCAATAAGGGCTTTTAGAAATGAATTTGCGGGCTCAAATGGGTTGTGCAAATGGATACGAGATGTGTGGGATAGAAAAAGAAATGCTCTTCGTCACCCTAAGGCACTTGAATTAAAGCGCAAGTACAATGCAAAGAACCACCCGAAGATTGATGTTAGTCCAAGCAAGAAGATTTCTAACCATTTGTCTCGTGATGCTGATGGAATTACCTCTGTTTTGCCCTAATGTGGGGTGGTTCTTGACAGGGTTGTGGAAGTGAAATCTCCGCTCAAATGGGTTGATCAACGGATAACTTGCAGTGTTTAGGGTAGAGAAATGAATGCCTCCATCACTTCGGTTATCGTACCTTTCGCGAGAAAACTCTTTACCTCGAGGAATGCGGGATTTTGCCACCGTTCATCTCGCTCGAAAAAAATTGGACGTGTTTGGGAAAGGATTGCCTTTCATCATCCTGTCATGCCCCTTCGTACATTCGATGTATCTTATGTAGTTCATGTTCCTTATTCGAGTTGGTAAATTAAACATGAGGAACAATCATGCGCAAAACTATGCAAATATGAGTGTTTTCGAGCATATAAAATGCAGCAACTTTTTATCTTGGCGGACAAAGTTCGCAAGTACATAAAAAATTTCTTAGGGGTATGGATCGTGAGTTTCCCCTGTTCATGCAAATGCGTTGCAAAACTTCATTGTCTCGGCTTTCGAGACATGAGATTGTCAAAGGCTCCAAGAATTTCTCATTTCATTAATTTTTCATGGAGAAGGGATACTTCTCTGTTTGGACGAGTAGTGAACCCCGTAAAAATCAAAAGGGAAAGCATCAATGTATGTCCTCATGTTCTAAAAGAATTGAAACGATACCACTTTACCCATGTACGTATTCCTCGCGAACTTTGAATTGAAAAGATTGATTCATCCGGATCCGATTGTATGTCCGGAATGTCATCTCTCTAGGTTCTATAACCGTCAGGCCGAATTGAGCTTCGATCTGCGAAGCAAAAAGTTTTTTTTTTTTTTTTTTTTTTTTTAATCTTTGTACATTGATGCCAAATCCCGGGATCGACCCCGGGATGCCTCGGACCACCGTCATTCCCCAACCACTATGTCTTTGCGGTGTTGTTGGCGTCCACGGGTGGTTCGCTTTTGTTATATTGTTCTCAAAGCGATTGGCAATCCCCTGTCGAGAATAAAATAAGCTTAACTTAGAGTTTGAAATGACCGAGAGCCAATTGGGACGATACTGAGTTACCCATCTTTGAGCCTGTTTGGTCTTTTACTTGCATTCTCCCAAGTAAGGCTATTCGGAATCTCTCTTTACGGGCGTTCGGGAGTGTCGTCCACAAATTGATTTGCTACGGGCCTAGCTTAATAAGGAACTTACGCATTTGATAAGAGAGGAGAAAATTCGCCCTTTAACTCTAGACAAATTCTAGACAACTAGAAAGTAAAAGTATCCCACGCAGGGGAACTATACATGGAATTAAAGGAGTATTCATGCGAGATTGGTTCCACCTCTTTGTTTGGCTATTCCAATGATTGGCTGATTTTGTCTTGGATCATACACCAACGATCGTTGTTTGAGGATCCATGATCACTTGCTTCGGATCACAACTCCGGAGGTCTTTCGGCTCCGAACCGGGCGACTAAGGCGGTGAGCTCATCATCAAAGTAACCTTTTGATTTTTCGGGCATTTGATACTCGAGTGGGCATTGCTACTTGCTAACACCGGCGACAGATTTTCCACTTTGTTTTTGCCGTGAACGGTTTGACTCCTTGAGCTTGAGCCTCCGCCGTCACTCGGGAACTCGTAGGGATGATCGATCGGTCCGCTGCTAGAACCACCACGGGAAGGTCGGTATGGCCGATATTCTTGATTGGGAAGTGGTCGGGTACTTTTTGCTCCGTAGGTTTTCCTGGGATTGATCTTCCACTCAACTTTGCTCCGGTCGCCTTGGTTCCAAGCTACATCGTGCTTCTTCAGCTTATCTCTAAATCTGTGAAGGTGATTTGTGACACTTCGTAGGGTGAGTCCATCAATATTCATCATTTTGAGTACATCCATTGGTCGTCTTGAATTGATTCCTAGGCTGCCGAATCGCCTCGATGAATATAGAATGAAGCTCGGCGGACCAAAGGGGCCTTTTCTTTCCGACAAAATCGTCGTAGGCGGGTTGGCCATAGTTCTTTTGTTCGAGTAATTGCTTCCTTACAAGATGCTTTGCCAAATGTTTTGGAGCACTCGAACGCAAACCGGCTTCTTTAGGATGCCCCGAGCACCATGCAATGTGGCCCTCGTTATGAACTGGCGATCATCACTTGCCGATGTGACGATGACCGGTATATTCAACTCGAATCAATGATCTTTAAGAGACTAAGACCGTCCATATCGATCCCTACCATGGCTGTGGCGACGATGTCAAAATCATATTTGTACTGCCTCGCCCTCTCTAAGGCTTCCGTTGCTTTCATATAAGCTGAAATCCTATACATGCACTTTCTCGGCATTGCAACGAGGATCGAGAGGGAAACGGGATTGCCATCAATGGCCATGACTCGCAGATCCTCGGGATAGGAGGCTTCCCATACTTCCGCCCGGAATGTACGCAGACTTATTTTCCTTTCAAAACCTTCCATATGTAGGCCGAAAAAATGGGTGTTTGGACTAGAGACCGGGCTTTAGATGTTCTTTGGACTTGCAAAGACAAAAGCGACGATGGCCTTTTGTGACGAGTTCGGGAGGTGCATGGAGACTTCAAGTTCTTTATAAACTTTTTCTGATCTGTTAGTCTCGCAGACGCCTTTTCTCTCCTTTTCGATCCTAGTGCCTTGGATCCGTTTCGTAATAACTCTTACCTCTCGCTCAATCCGTCGTTCTTTTTTTACTTTCCCGATATGGAGGAGCCCTCAAATCTTTTCACTTTTTCTACGAACGAGGCGGTTATTTCCTTCCTCAAATCTTTTCGCTTCCTCCTACGAACGAGGCGCTTATTTGCCCTCCTCAAATCTTTTTGCTTTCTCCTACGAACGAGGCGCTTATTTGCCCTCCTCAAATCTTTTCGCTTTCTCCACTAACGAGGCGATTATTTCCCTCCTCAAATCTTTTCGCATTTACTTACGTGAAGGTTTTCAATGCTTAGTCAAATCGGCGAGGAATTCACGCCTTTAAACATGATGATGTTCGTGGATAGTAATCTTGTTCTTTGCCCCGGATTAAAATAAGAATGTCTCACATGGGGATTTTGTAACAAATAGTACATTCATTCATACATGTCACTACTTCTCTTGAGGATTCGTAAGGCTGGCTAGTAATGTTCAAAGAAGCGATGTTTTGAGCCCATAATAAAAAACTAAAGCTTCATGTAGGCCACACATTCGGAGTTCCATCGGCGTTGAATTGGCTGGTGTGACATCAAGGAAACTCCAATTGTAGTGATGCATGTCTCTTCCCTCGAAGGGCATCGGTTCTGCCTCTGCAAGACCGACTTTCACGGGATGTATCTCCAACGAAATCGGATTGTACGAGAACTTGCTCGGGGGATGAACTGGTGAATGAGCATTATCAATGCTCGAGATGTGGCTCATCGAGGACATGTCACCAAAGGAGATGGGGCCGCTACGAGACATGGCAAACGGCGGTGTTGATAGCATCCCTATACCTCTTGTTCTCTCGCTCGAAGCTTTTCACTTTCTTCCCTCGAAACGTAAGTTCATGACTTTCATTTTTAACCTTCAATCGGGTCCGCTTGTTTTGAAACCAAAACTTGACCTTCAAGGGCTCCATTCCTATCATCCGGCTTAATTCATTTTTGCGTCTCCTATTCACGTAAGGGCACTCCTTGAAGGCAAACGAGCACTTTGATTTGATATTTTCTTTTAAGGGGTTATTGCATGCCGCACGCCATTGTTGTTGCTTCGAAATCTTGAATTTCACTGGCCAAGAGAGTTGGGTTTTACGGCTTCAGGCGTTGGATCCGGTCTCGAAATCCAACGGTTCGCTTTCGGGGATGTCTAGGTTGGTTGCCTCCCGTAAGTCGATGGCCTCTAAACATGTTGGATTGAAATACCCCTTACCGCCTTTTGTTCACTCTATTCTCCGATGTATGCTTACTCTCTCCAAATTCTTTCGAGTAATCGGGTATGTTCCAAAGCCTCCCTTTTAACGCGGATGAAAATCACTAAGCCGACGTTTTTTTCAAGATTTCGTGTTTCCCGCTTTGTCTTATTTTTTCAACGTGATGGGACCCCAAATCCACTCGCATCGATTTTCTTTTCTTGATAACCATGCTTGTCTTCCACTCGGTTTTCAATCAATGGGACTCCAACTCCTTTCGTAGCTTTTCGGATTTGTAGGGCTCGAGATCACGGATTGACGATAGATCCAGGATCCAATGAATGAAACACCCGTAGTTTCACCCGAGTAACTAACGTGGCTCGCAAGATTTTTTCAACGTGATGGGACCCCGAATCCACTCGCACCGATTTTCTTTTCTTGATAACCATGCTTGTCTCCCCACTCGGTTTTCAATCAATGGGACTCCAACTCCTTTCGTAGCTTTTTCGGATTTGTGGGGCTCGAGATCACGGATTGAATAGATCCAGGATCCAATGAATGAAACACCGTAGTTTCACCCGAGGTAACTAACGCATGGCTCACAAGAATTGCTGTTTCTTCTCTCGAAAAATATGCTTGTCTCCCACTCGAGTTTTCAACATGGTGGGGTCCTCAAATCCTTTCGTAACTTTTTCGGATTTGTGAGGCTCGAGATGGTAGATCCGTGATTCACGGACGAAACGTCCGTAGTTTTGCCCGAGATAATTAATTCGGCTCGCAAGAATTGCTATTTTTTCTCGCCCTTTAAATTGGGATTTAATGCCGAGACAATTATCACTTTCATATCTTCATCTCCAACCTTCTAAGCACTCTTTTGCATCCACTCTTTTTTAGCCCCTTCAACAACAATGGCTTCCCTTCCCGCACATGCCTTCGCCGCCGAAGTTTTGGCCAAATGGGAGAAACTTTATAATCTCCTAGGCCAGGGCTACTCTTATATAGCCAACCATCCGGAGGCCGAAACCGAGATTCGTCTTATGTTTAGGGATATGGGCACCGCTTCCATTGAAGGTACCAAGTTAGAGGAGGAATACAGGGATCTTCCCCACCCTCTTTACTAACTTCCTGGAGGCTTACCATGTTGCTTATCAAGATGTTACTTTGGCCCACCTTGTGAAGGCACGCTATCGGATCGGTCGGACAGCCTTAGTGTTGGCTGATCTTGTAGCCGACAATTATAAGAAGGCCCTCGACTACGGTAATGAACAAGTCTCCCTGCTGATTCGTGAGAGGGAAACTTGGTGGGGTGTTTGGCCATGTCCCGCACCATCTTCGAGCGCGATCCGCTCAATATTGTTTTAAAATTTCAATGCGCATGGCTGGAAGAAAGGTTGGACGATCCGACCCTGGGATATAGCCGCGGGAGAATGCCGATCCATGACCTGGAATTCTTGCCGCGAGCATCACGAGGACAAGGTAGCCAAGCTCAAAGAGAAATGTGAGCTCCTCCTCTTTAAGTTGGCGGATCTCGATTCTCGGAGCGATCGGTGTAGAAAGGAGCATCAACCGTATGGAGAGTCGCTTAAACTCCTTTGTGATGCTCATTAGGGCTCGGTTTGGCTTTACGTTCCCACCCCGTTGATCTATTTGTAAAGCTTTCCGATGAATGAAATGAATGCAAGTTTTTACTCATTTCATCTTGGTCGTCATATTTTTTCGCAAGATAACCCCTTTTACTCTGCGAATAAGTAAATCTCACGCTCCCGATGGTCAATCCAATTGGGCCGAGAGAGGCTCCCCCATTCGAAACAATCTCTCAAAGAAAGATTAGTAGCGAGAAAACAAACGAATGCTCAAATGTGAACAACTCGTGAATCAGTATTAATATTATAACTCGATTATGAAAAATCGAGTGAATCAAGCATAATATTTCTTTACGAGTCATAATTGACTGGATTGGTAAAGACACGACCATCCATCTCGGCCGGAATCAAAGCACCACCAGGGAGCACCTTCTTTACTATATATGGACCACCATAGTTTGGAGCGAATTTCCCTTCCCGGGAGTGGGACTATTGGCAATAATTTTCTCAAGACCAGGTCATTGATCCGAAAATATCGAGGCCGAACTTTTTTGTTGAATGATTCAAGAACTCTCTTGCTGATAACACCGGCCATGACATACACCTTAAGTCTTTTTTCGTCAATCGATTCAATTGGCTTGCTCTCTTTGGATCCATTCAACTTCCGTCACCTAGCTTGAGACAAGATACGTAAGGAAGGAATTTCCACTTCAACCGGTAGAACAACCTCCCCATTCCATATACAAGAGAATACGGGGTTGCCCCAAGTAGATGTCCTGGATTGAGGTCCGATATGCCATAAGTGCGAATGGCAACCTCTCATGCCAATCGCGATAATTTTCAGCCGTCTTCGCTAAAATTTTCTTAATATTCTTATTGGCGGCTTCTCTTGCTCCATTCATCTCGAGGCGATATGGGGAAGAGTTCGGATGCTTGATCTTGAATTCCTTAAACAATTCGCCCATTAGTTTGTTGTTTAAGTTCGAGCCATTGTCGGTGATTATGGCTTCAGGTGAACCGTATCGAGCAATGATATCTCGGCGGATAAATTTCGCGATATTTCGTGGCCGTAACCGCTAAATAGGATGCGGCCTCGATCCATTTGGAGAAATAGTCAATCGCCACCAAGATGAATCGATGCCCATTAGATGCTTTAGGGTTGATAGGACCGATAACATCAATGCCCCACATAGAAAACGGCCATGGTTCGGATAATCGATGCAACTCATTTGGAGGGACATTAATCTTGTCACCATGAATTTGACATTTGTGACGACTCCGGACATGCTTGAATACAATCTCTTTCGAGCGTGAGCCAATAATAACCCAACCTCATAATCTTCTTAGCTAACAAGTGGCCGTTCATGTGTGGACCACGATCCCTTCATGTACTTCCATTATTAGACGAACCGCCTTGGTCGAGTCAACACATCTTAGTAGGACGAGAATCGAATGACCGCTTGTACAAATTCTCTCCATTCAAGAAGAACTTCGAGGCCATTTTCCTTATGTACTTTTGGTCGATACGGTACTTTTTTCAGGGAACTCCCGCTTCGAATATAAGTCTTGATGTCATGGTACCATGGTTTTCCATCGGGTTCATTGATCACGGCCATACAATATGCTGGTTTTTTTAATACCTCGATCTTCGGTGGGTCAACCTCAAGTCCATTGGCGACTTGTAACATTGAAGACAAGGTAGCCAATGCATCGACGAATCGATTATGAGTCCCGGGCAGATACTCAAATGAGATATCCTCAAATTCTTCTACCAATTCATCCAGGATACTCATGGTAGGGTAGCAATTTGGCATCTCTCGTCTTCCACTTTCCAACAATCGAAGGATAATCAAAGCGGAATCTCCGAACACCTTGAGTCGGGCTATCCCCATCTCAACCGCAGCCTCGCAAACCGAGGATGCATGCCTCATATTCTCGCTATGTTATTTGTGCAAGGGAATACCAATTTTGCTTTGCCACAGGATAATGCCGACCACCTGGAGATATCGAAGCTGCGCCCGTGCACGATCCCGATAAATTGACAGCTCCGTCAAAATACATAGTCCGGATGTAATCCTCTACAAACATGATTCGATCCTCGTAACGATAAGCATCATCATCTTGCCCCGGATTTTCAGCTAGGACATCTCGCTATAACTCGTCCCTTGATTGACTTTTGGGACAAATATTGAACGTCAAACTCGGATATGAGGATTTGCCATTTGGCAAGTCTACCAATCAAGGCGGGTTGATTAAGCAAGTATTTGATGGGATTGCATTCGTCACCGTAAGTACTTGGTAATGCAAGGTATATTGCCAAAGCCTGTGCAAGTACTCGGACTAACGCCGCACATGTTTTCTCTACTTGAGTACCTCATTTCCGAAGTTGTGAATTTCTTGCTCGAGATAATAAATGGCTCGTTCTCTTCCGTCCTCCTTGCTTCTCTTGGGCTAGCATAGCACCCAAGGATTCACTAAGGATTGTGAGGTAGAGGATTAAAGGTTGCTCCGGTGTTGGAGGAACAAGCACGGGTGGATTCATGAGATCTTTGCTTGATCCTTCCAAAAGCTTCTTCACATTCGCTATCCCATTGGACTAGCGCATTCTTCTTTAATAGCTTGAGGAATGGCTTAGCGGTTTCGATAACCGAGAGATGAATCGAGCAATATAGTTTAGCCTACCCATCAAACTTCGAACTTCTTTAACGTGTCGGTGGCTTAAGCTCACGAATAGCCTTAACTTTCGAAGGGTCGACTTCAATGCCCTTACCGCTACCACGAATCCGAGTAGCTTGCCCGAGCTGGTCCCAAAGACACACTTGGCGGGGTTGAGGCGTAACTTATACTTTCGGAGTCCCATCGAACAATTTCTTCAAGATTTCGACGTGATCTTCTCCATGCCTTGTTTTTGCTATCATGTCATCGACGTAAACCTCAATCTCATTATGCATCATGTCATGGAAAAGGGCAACCATGGCTCGTTGGTAAGTGGCTCCAGGCGTTTACGAGACCGAACGGCATTACCCGGTAATGGAACATTCCCCATGGTGTGGTGAAAGTGGTTTTCAACTTGTCATTGACATTCATCGGATCTCGATTGTACCCGGAGAAACCATCCATGAATGAAAACAATTCAAACCCCGCAGATCTGTCAACAAGTACGTCGATATGCGGGAGGGGGAAATCATCTTTAGGGCTGGCCTTGTTCAAGTCTCGATAGTCGACACAAACCCGAATGCGGCCGTCTTTCTTCATGACGGGGACTATGTTAGCGACCCAATCGGAATATTCCCGTAGTCTCAATGAATCCTACATCGAGAAGCTTTATGACCTCCTCTTTGATCTTCCGCACTAATTCAGTCCGGCCCTCCTTGACTTTTGCACCACCGGCTTAGCCAAAGGATCGATCGGCAAACAATGTTCGACAATGGAACGGTCGAAGACACTGGCATATCCGCATAGGACCAAGCGAAAATGTCCCGGTAATCCTTTAGGAGCTTAATCAAGCGCTCGAGACATCTCCGAGGAAAGGCTTGCCCCGATCTTAACTTCTTTTGGGTTTTTCGCATCGCTTAGGGCCGACCGAGATAATTTGTTCACCGGTCAAGGGCTTGACCTCCTCATGTCGTTCGAAATCTTGACGAACTTCCTCATAATCTGAACTGAACTCATCTAGGTCGTATACTTCCTAATCCACTATGTTTCCCTCCTCATGTTATCCCCCATGATGACAAACTCGTTGGTCGTTGGTTATCGTCATCGGGTTGGTTTGGGGAGCTGGAATCGAGGGTGGTACGCTCGAACTCGTGCTCGTTATAATAATATCCTCGGCGGTATAGCCTGATAGGGAACACCTTCCGGGGCCTTCTTTGGAATTGCTGCCGAGGGAATTAGAGCTGGCACAACCAAGGAGGGCTTGAGCTGGACGGCAGTGAAGCTTCGGTTATGAAGTTATCCATCATCTTGTGAGACATTATCCATTCAAATCGCTCGGTTAGAGCACCGAGCTGTTCATTCAAAGTCTCATGGACAGCGGCGTTAATGTCGGCCATTCTCTTCGCCACCAATCGAGTAATATGCGGAGGATCCGTGATAAATTTCCTGAAAAGCGACAAGCCAAGAGTAAGTACAATGAGCGAGGATAGAGGGCCGGTCCATGACATCCCTCTAGACTCAAACGAACAAAGTGATTATGACCAAAGGATTGAAACATGTAATTTTCAGTTTGTCCGTTTTTACGCAAAAATCCGTATTAATTCGTACGTTGGTCAAAATACGTCCAAATTTTACGAGCCTATAGTTGAGAAGATGATGAACAACTTTTATGTTGGCCAATCGGACTAGAAATGAGCGGATCAAATCAGTTTAATGTGTCTTTTCGAAAAATCGCATTCAAAAAACTGTTATAACCGCAGGTAGTTGAAAAAACGAAAGGCCATCTTAAACTATGAATTTAATTCTGAAATTTTGTAGGATATTAGTTGAAACATAGATCTACAACTTTCATGTTTGGCACTTACTCAAAACTCGATCATAGAATTTAGTAAAAATCGTACAATAGGAACAAGCCAAATCGGAATTGAGGACAACCGATGAAATTGTAAAAACTACGGAAGCAAAGTGTGAAATTGGAAACAAGACAACGAGATTCATAAACAATCAACCTAAACCATGGACCAGCCCAAAATAAAAATGAGATAACATGGCGTGAGAGACAGGGAATTACCGCTCATAGGAAGAAAATGTCAATCACAAAGACATGCGCATGAATCGTGGATTCAAATTTTAGTTCTTTTAGCAAAATGAAATGAAGGACGAACGACATGTCGCAGCCTCGCGCACGTTCATCATGACTAGTTGCCGCCTCGCATACATAGTCATGACTAGTCGGGTCCAATCATCTCGGCTTGGTTCGGTCGACAAGGGCAACTCTCATGCATCATAGCCTCACGCGCATGAGAACAACCCTTGAGCCATTTTTTTAAGAACTCGGGATCCAAGTGGGATAACCTTTAGCGAAACCTTACCGCCAAGGTTAAAGAACCACATAAATACCATCCTCGAAACTATCGGGTGACCCGGGTTCGGTCACAAGTCAAGGTGGTGTAGTGCAATTATATTAGCGGCATGCACGACATTTTAAAGGCAATCAAGGCACTCCGATAGTTCAAAAAATAAAATTCTCATCACCAAGCACACAAAAGAGGTTAGCCACGAGACTCCTCCCCTTATAACTCCCTTTCCCGCAAAACCATTTAACACCTAGGGATTAAAATTCAACCAAGATTGCCAAATCAAGTAATTTTCCTTTTCATGAACTTATCCGGCTTAAGTCCTCTTTGGGTCCCCAATGAGTCGCTAAGTCAGCCGCGACCCTAAAAAAAAAAAAACAAGTTTATCATTTTCGGGCTAATGGATTATCAAAGTTAATTAATTAACTAACCTAACTCGGACTCTCCCAAGTCCATACCAAATCGCAACTTAAGGTTCGAATGATCATGCAATGTGATTTGAATTTGGAGTCGCCACTAATCATTTTCGGTAGGTCGATTAGAAACCTAAATAAAATAGCGGGAGAAAACTATCTTATTTCAGCGAACCAGGAGATTAAGAGTCCGGGGACTTGGTTACATTAATTACAACTAATGCCCTTTCGGTACCTTAAAATTCATGAAAAAATAATGGATTTGACAAATTTGATGAATTCTACTTGAAGATCAAAGAATCAATTTTTTTGGGTTTTTCTTCCCTTGACATTTTTTGAAATAAAGAAATTACATGAAATTAGGATGAAATAGGTTTAAGATTACTCCCCAATTTGAACTCGTGCACCAAACTTATGCTCCGGGCTTGTCTTGATCATTGAACCGATTTGGTGACTCGTTAGACCGAGAAATCTCTTGGTCCTATCTCTCCTTGACGCTTCTTTCTCATCTCGCTAGAATTCCATTAGGCTGCAATCCTGGCATTGATATTTTTTCCTTTTGCTCTCCTTCTATTCTTGACATCGTTGATATGCAATTGTTATTTAACATAAAAACGTAGAGAGAAATCGGTGTAGAAAATCAGGGCTAATTTGTATCCGAACTTAGAGGAAGTTAGGAAATCACTTAGCTTTTCTTTTTTTTTTTTTGGCGAGCTTGAACGATGGTGATGAACTTGTGGCTTGTGTTGATGGGTGCAGAAATTGGCAATGGTAGCACCGAGCTTCAAAACACTCAAGCCTTCTCAAAACTCTCTCAAAAAGTTTTCCTCAAGAATTCTCTTTTTCCTCTCTAAAGAATTCCTCTCAAAAACTCTCTCAATTCTCTTCCACTCCAAAAAACTCTTTCAATTCTCTTTCACCCCAAAAATTCCCTCAATTCTCTTTCACTCAAAAAAACTCCCTCCCTTCTTCAAGAACTCTTCTTCTTTTATAGACAAAATTCTTCATCCTTCATTCTTCATCTTCATTTCCTCACCTTCCATTTTCAATCTTCGTTTCTTCATCTTCATCTTCTCTTCTTCACCTTCATTTCTCCATCTTCCATTTTCATCTTCTCTTCTTCATCTTCATCTTCCTTTCTTCATCTTCATCTTCTTTTCTTCATCTTCATTTCCCCATCTTCCATTTTCATCTTCTCTTCTTCATCTTCATCTTCCTTTCTTCATCTTCCATTTTCATCTTCTCTTCTTCATCTTCCTTTCACCATCTTCCTTTCCCCATCTTCTTTTGGTATTTGCAATGCAGTCCCCGAAGTTTCAAGTATTTGCAATACGATCCCCGAGTTCCGAATATTTGCAATACTGATCCCCGAAGTTCCGAGTATTTGCAATACGCTTCCCGAGAAAATATTTCTTTCAAGCCCAAATCTTCTTGGTGCATTTTTCCACCGCATGCCTAGTCCGACACTCGTTAAATTAAGCTCAAATTGTATGCCAATGCTAAATGAATATGTGAGATGATTTTTGTTTAGAACTAAAATTAGTTCTAATTTTTATGCAAAATATATATTAGTCAAAATTTAGGCGTCAACACATTGTCATCTCGATCCGTGTGATTCTAACTTGTAGAGAGAGAAAAAAAATCTTCTTCCGGTCTCTAATGCGTGTCGATAATGTCTTTGAGCACAAGATATGCACAGATTATGAGTTTTCAAAGCCTTGCTTGTGAATCTCCTCCAGATTGACGATAAGTTTGCATGTGCTTAAGTTCACACAGGATTAATACTGCCTTTAACGTGGTATGAATATGACAAATATGAACACCGCCATTCGTCTGTCTGTAGTTTTAGCCTAATTATGTAAGGGTGACTAAGATTCAAGGGCACATGAATCCTATGACCAGTCGACTGTCCCAACTCTTGCACTTCCCTTTTTTTCTTGCTTTGGACAATACTCGTTCCATGCTTCCCATGGGACGATGCTCGCAATGGCTGCTTTTGATTCTCACGTTAAAGTCCCCAATGTTCATCAGCCTCTTATGAATGTTGGATTGGATGGGACTTTAAAAAAGCTTGTTGCCTTTATGATTTCATCAATCATCACATGACAAAATTCTGGTTGGCGAGTGGTTGCGCTAGAGTGCACCTTTCTCAGCTACCCTCTGCCCAATTTCTTTGCCAGTTGAATCGGCAACTCGGCATAGAGCTCGTGGGACCCCTTTCTGGGAAAAAAATGTTGTGTTTTTTTGCCACTTGAAAGTTATTTTGAAGGCCTTCACCACCATTTACATATTGAAACTTAAGGCATCTCCGAGTAATTTTATGAACTTCTTGTTTTAAGGTGACATGACTGGTAGTCAGATTAAATAAGCGACTATATATTAGCTTTCATGATATTTTTATGATACTATTTTATACCGTGACATCATCCCCGAACTATAGGAAGATGTTCAATATAGTCGTTCCATTGATTCAAGTTCAGGGACTAAGTTAAACATGTTCCAAAAGTTCAGGTACCATATTGATCAAATTAAAAGTTCAAAGACCATATTGGTTAAATTAAAAGTTAGGGATCACATTGCATATTGGGTCAAAGTACATGGACTATATATATCATTATCCCTCCGATTAAATAAGCGACTATATATTAGCTTTCATGAATATTTTTATGGCACTATTTTATACTCGACATTATCAACCGACAATCGTTGGATGACATTGATTAACAAAAAAGTTAATTAATAGACAAATCTCAATCGTTGGATGACGACAATGCACGATAAATTATTGTACCTTTAAAATTTTCGCACATTTGGATTACCATCTTTCCTAATATCTTGCATCACTGGCATTATTTTTCTTCATTTCTGCCATAAAACACGTTTCATATCGGGTCTTGCACACAGTGGGTGTCTCTACCAACAAAACTTTTGCCACCCCATATCCTCCTCTTTCCTCTCTGTCTCTCTCTCGCTCTCTCTTTCTGGTCCTTATAACTTGCCACTTTATGAGCCGTAGATCTGGTTTTCTTGATGCACATAAGCATTTACGATCAAGTTTCTCACTCTAGGATGAGATAAAACGTCACCATCTTTTTTATCTGCTGTATCTAGGTGGTGGATCAAATGGGGAAGATCAGTATTGGCAGGGTCATGAGCTGCTTCTCTGTCTCATCTGGCCTTAAGAGTTCTTGGTTCTGCATAAGTTC
Source organism: Rhodamnia rubescens (assembly GCA_021437795.1). Lineage (NCBI taxonomy): Eukaryota > Viridiplantae > Streptophyta > Magnoliopsida > Myrtales > Myrtaceae > Rhodamnia > Rhodamnia rubescens. The sequence goes on along the minus strand of JAILYA010000002.1, from coordinate 65,938 downwards.
TGTGAAAACCCATGATGAGATGGAGCAAAAACCGTTGATCACAGGCGACCTAGATCCCTTAGGGGGCTGAAGGATGTGGTCATCCCGGAAAACCAGACCTTGGCGTTTCAACCCAAGCCTAAGGTGAGTTTCCCGATTTCTTCTCGTAAAGAACAACTTAGCTGATGATTTTTCTCATCCCTTGTGGCATTTGTTTCTGAAATGTGGGGGTGTGAAAAAACGTAGATGGTGATGCTGAGGGTGTCCATGCACTGCAATGGATGTGCAAGGAAAGTTGAGAAGCACATCTCAAAGATGGAAGGTATGTGAAATCTCCTCCTTCTGTTATGTTTTACATGTTTTCGAGCAGATCACATGTTATAATAATCTCTTCTTTTCTTAGAATTCTTCGGGCTTTTGTCTTTCAATTGGCAGGAGTGACTTCATACAAAGTAGACCTGGAAAGCAAGATGGTGGAGGTTATTGGAGATGTGATCCCTCTTCAAGTACTGGAGAGTGTCTCCAAGGTAAAAAATGCTGAGTTTTGGAGCGACCATGTGAGTTCATAGCTTCCAGCAGCTCAGAATAACATGACCACTCTCATGTATCCATGTATATCGTTTCGAAAATGCGAAAGGAAGGAATACAACTGAAACACGTTAAGAAGTTCTTTGCGACCTTTTTTCCTTTTAATTTTTGGATAATGTCATCGGTAGTCAAATCTCCAGCTCGACTAATCCAACAACGGTGACAAGCTACATTGGCTCTAATTGTTTCAAGTGACGTAAACCACAAAAGATGGAAGACTTTAGGGGTGATCTGTTCCTGGTCCGGTTCCCTCAAGAACCTTGAACCGGCCGGTCCAGTTTCCAAATAGTTCAATGGAACCGGTAAACTATTCCATGTCTCATGATATCCCAAAACAACACAACAAAGAATCAAGATAGTTCAGAGAGGAAGAAAGACTTTCTGTCAAAATCCATACATCTAAAATTAGTTACTTTTGTAAAAAAAAAATAGTTACTTAAGTGGGAAAACTATTGAGCAAAACAGGAAAAAACTTTTGCTTCCTTAAAGTCAAAGTTCAGACTAATTCGGGATCTTTTATTACCTTTCGTGTGAGTTCCCTGGTGGCAAATGCTATCATAGCCAGAGAGGAGCGCGAGGCATGAGAGTCTAGAGAGGCCAGAGGAAGAAGAGGGCTGGGAAAGGAAAAAATGCATTAGGGGTACGTTTAAGAAATTAAAAAAAAGCATTAAAATCTTTCGGTTCGGTCCGGGCAATTCAGTCCAGTCCTGTACCCCCTAGCACTAGGAACCAGACCGCTCGGACACCGGTTCCAATTTTAAGTATTGGGAACCGAACCACTGTTCTTTTGAACCGGGAACCGAAACGCCGATCCGGACGATTCCCGATTTGATTGGTCCGATTTGCTTACCTCTAGAAGATGTGGCGTGTAACTAGGCAACTCATAATAATGGGATACTTAGTAATTTTTGATAGGGCGTTCTTTCCAGAGTCATTGGTTGCTGATTCTCTTTCTTCCTATCCAAATGGATGACGAGTAGGACTTGGCTAACGGATGTAGTTTGGCTGAACAAGTTACATGTTGGACCTAGCTTGACTCCAGGAGTACCAGTAGTAAGATCAGACAGGTTGAAGAGGAAAGTTCGGTCTAAATGCAACGGATGGTAAAACAAAGGGAGCAGCTAAGCTAACAGTCCCACGTTGTTTGACGGTGGAACCGACTGCTCATAGCCACAAACTTTATTATTGATGCAAATTGTTTTCAGCTATATATATATATTTTTTGCATAACACTTTTTGTGTGGATGTGTGCTGACCATCCCACCGTCAATCAATGTGGGACGATCAGCACAACATTTCTCTAAAATAAACAAGCAAATAAATAATTGCAGATCAAATCTACAAATGAGTTGGAAAAAAAAATCTACCAATGAGTTTTGGCCCAGCCCATCTTGTGAAACACACCTATGAATTTTGGCCGGAGAGATTATCAAAATAGTCCTAAACCCTTGAAGTAAGTCCGGAGTGGGAACAACTTTCTACAACAGATGTTGACTAAACCCAATTACTTGGCAGGGAGGGTTCGTTTCTTAATTATGTCAATTCGATCCTTAAACCTTTTGTAATCATGTTAATTTAGTCCATCCGACTAATTTTGACCGACCATCGCTGACGTGGACGCTAGCCGTAATCGGCTGTTCAGCTATATATTATTTTAATAATTTTTTGATATTTTGATTTTTTAATTCTATTTTTTTCTTTTTTGTCTTTCCTTTTTTTTCCCCTCTTCTTCTTTGTCGTCTAGCCACGCCTGGACGTAAATACAGCCCATCTTTGGCAGAGGTTTGGGAGGTCCTCAATGGCAAACAAGACTAACAAAACCCATCTTTGGGCTTCAGGTGAACGACCCAGAAGCTCGTTCTCAAGGGAAACACCCACCCACTCCCCCAAAAAATGATCTTGAGGCCAAGCAGCGGCGGCGGCAGCAGCTCAACCCCAGAGGCAGCAGCCAGAGTTGTGTAGCACGTACAGCCAGCACCAGTCAAAGCTGCCGAGGCAGAAGTCGAAGAAAAGCTTCTACTTCAAAGAGCAAGACGGATTGCGGATTGGGATGGGGAAGATGGGAGTGACTCGAGTCACGGCCGAGCGATCAAGGGCAAGAGAGCGAGGAAAACGAGGATGAGGGCGATTGCAAGATGCCTCCGCACGAGCTCATTGCAGTGAGCTCGCCAGGGGTCACATTTCATCTTTCTCGGTGTTCGAAGGGGCAGGGAGGAAGGGACCTCAGCCAAAGGAACAAGAGGAGGGAAGGAAAATACAAAGAAAGAAAAAGAAAATAAAAATAGGAAAAATAAAAAAATAATATATCATGTCGCCGGATGGCCGGTGCCGACAAGCGTCCATGTTGACATGGGGGCTAAATTGGTTTGGATGGACTAAACTGACACAATTACAAAAATATTTAGGATCGAATTAGCAAAAAAAACAAAAGGATTGAAATGACACAATATCAATAAATTTAAGATTTTTTTGGTAATTTTCCCTAAGGGTGAGCATATTTGACCGATCCGATCGGGGGAGCCCGGGACCGGACTAATGGGTTTGGTCCAGCCCAAAGGGCTTTGGTCCTATTCTTGGTTCTTAAAATTGAAACCGGTGTCCAGGCGGTCCGATTCATGATTTTAGAGGGGAATTGGACTAATGGACCGCCCACTCGAATCGGCAATTTTTCATTTTTTATTATTTTTGAAATACAAGATTGCCATTTTGTTTTCAGGGGAGATGCAATTGAACTTTGATTTTTTCATTTTTGTCCTTCTGGATTCTTTCCAACATGTTTGGTCTGTCTACCGATGTCATTTTACGCGGATGAGCAGACCAAAGTTTATACCTTGAAGGCTTGAACAACTTACCTCGACAAGAAACTTGAATTTTTTGCAGTTCAAAAAGTGGCTCCTGTTGATGATACTTTGGGAAATAATATAATCTTCCATGTAGCATTAATCAAGACAACGTCCAAATTTTTAATTCATTTATTTATTTTGTATGTTCAAATATTTAGCATCACTGCTGCACTTCTTTTTAGTGCTGTGAAGATTTGTTTGTTAATGTACAAGTTGGGACTACGATTGTCATTTTTCAATCTTTATTGGCACCATTGGACCGTCCAGAAATAGGACCGAACCAATCGGTTTGGTCTAGTCCAATTTTAGGGACCTCTAGTCCGGTCCCTGATTTTGAAAATTGAGAATTGGGACCACCGTTCCCAATTCCTAAGAGAATTGGACCAACCCGAATCATGCTCACCCCTAATTTTTCCGATTTTGATCCAACTAGAAAATTTAGTGTCTCGCCCCATACCCGGGCTCATCAATCCTAGTAGAATTTGGACGGCTTAAGTACACTACAAGTGCCAAAACTTATATCCGAACTCACTTTAGTGCCAAAACTTTCAAAATGATTACTTAAGTGTCAACTTTTTTGAAAAACGATCACTTTTTTTTTTTATATCCGAGGGTTTCCCACATGCAATGAACTATTCCTCGATGTGGTGGGGTACTAGGCCAATGCCACCGGGTAAGCCCCAAGACGCGGTCGGTGGGAGTTGAACTTGAGACCTCAATCAATTTAACTGTCTGAGGCCCATGAACTCTCAACCACTCGACCATTCGCCCCATTGGCTTAAAAAACGATCACTTCAGTCTGCCAAAATTTTCAAAATAATCACTTAAGTGTCAATTTTTTTTAAATGATCACTTAAGTGCCAACTTTTTTTTAAATGATCACTTAAGTGCTAATTTTTTGTAAAAACACTCATTTCAAAGGGGTTTTTTTTCAATTTAAATTTTTTTAAAAAATATTTACAAAATTATTTTAAAAAATTTTATTTACCGATTTGGGCCTCGCTTGGCACTTCAAGTGCCGAGCAGCTCTGCTCGCAGCCAACCGCTGAGCAAGGGGTTGGGCGAGCAGGCCGGCCCTTTTCTTTTTTTTCAATTTCGTTTTTCTTTAATTTTGTGTTTTTTAATTATTGGTACTTATAATATTTATACTTTTTTTCTTGTGAAACTTATCTTTATAACATAAGTAGCAATAATTAATGTAAAAATTTATTAAGATCTATAATTAATAAATAATGTTGTAATTATGTAATTAATTAAAAACATTCATAAAATAAAAAAAGAGATTTTCATAATATATAATAATCGTCAACTTACCAATTATAAATAAAATAAATATTATAAGTATCAATAATTTAAAAAATATGAAATTTTAAAAAAATATGAAATAAAAAAAAGGCCCGCCAGCTTGAAGGGGGAGGAAGCCGGCGTGCATCGGCCCCATTGCGGAGCGAGACCCAAATCGAAATTATTATTTTTTAAATAATTTCGTAAATATTTTTTTAAAAATTAAATTGAAAAAAACTCCATATTTTTACAAGATATGCCTTCGTCATATACACATCTTACTCATCCGGATCCTCGTCCTCCTCGTTGGTACAATACTAGACCTACCGAAGGCTATCTTGTAAAAATACGGGTTTTTTTTTTCAATTTAATTTTTTTAAAAAATATTTACCAAATTATTTAAAAAAATAATTACGGATTTGGGTCTCGCTCGGCAATTGGGCTGATGCCCGCTCAGCGACCTGCTTGTCGAGAGGGCAGGCCTTTGTTTTGTATTTTTTTAAATTTCATATTTTTTTAATTATTTATACTTATAATATTTATTTTATTTATTTATAATTGGTAAGTTGACGATTGTTATATATTATGAAAATCTCTTTTTTTTTTCATATATCTTACCAATTTTATTTTATGATTTTTTAAATTAATTACATAATTACAACATTATTTATTAATTATAAATCTTAATAAATTTTTACATTAATTATTGCTAATTATGTTATAAATATAAGCTTCATAAGAAAAAAATTATAAATAAAATAAATATTATAAGTACCAATAATTAAAAAAATGAAATTAAAAAAAAAATGGCCACTCAAAAGAACCTAGCCGCTAAGCGGGTGGGCCTTGCTTAGCCAGGTTGCTTGAGCGGGCACCCGATTCTTGTGAGCGGGCCTTGCTCGGCACTTGAAGCACCGAACGAGGTCCAAATCGGTAAATAATTTTTTAAAAATATTTTTGTAAATATTTTTTTAAAAAAATTAAATTGAAAAAAACCCGCTTCAAAGCCAACTCCCAAGCCATGTCACCAAATATTACTAAAAAAATAGTCCACGTTGGATTTCGGGTAAACCACGTCGCCTTAAATCGAAGTTGGCAATGAAGTGATCGTTTTAAAAAAAAAATTGATACTCGAGTGATTGTTTTTAAAAAAAATTAGCATTTAAGTTATCGTTTTGATAGTTTTGGCGAGAAAGTGAGCGCCGCACGTAAGTTTTGGCACTCGTAGTGTATTTTAGCCAATTTGGACCGTCATGTCCATAAAATTTATGTATTCTTGCACATACCACCAATTCAAAGGCCAAAAATCTTAGGGGAAAAAAAAAACCAAAATCACTCGTAGATAAAACTGAACTGAACTATTATCTCACAACATTATAATTTGACCCTTGTAGCTGCTTATCTTGCTTTGGCACGCATCGGCCTAACTATCTCTCTTCTCCCTCACAATTGGTGAAGCTGAGGCTTAATCTCCCATTTCAGCGATGATGCTATTTATGGCGGAAGGACACTAAAAGTGTCCAAGTTTATGTACAATGCTCACTTTAGTGTTAATGTTTTTTTTCAAATCAATTACTTGCCAATTTTTCTGAAAAATGATTATTTAAGTGCCGTTCCAATGAGCTTAGCTAAAAATTCTGTGTGGCATTTTTTCATTAATAACTTAAGCCTACGTGGCTCGCCGGAAGATCCAGTCAAGAAAAAAAAAAAAAGGGCTAAAAATTTAAAAAATATTTAAAAATTAAACAAATCAGCTAAAAAATAAAAAAATCAAAACAAAAAAGGAAAAGCAACCCTTGCAGCTGCAAGCTTTTCCTTTTTATTTTTTAGCTTATTTTTTAAATAAATTTTAATTTTATAAGAAAATACTTAGCTTATTTTTAAGTTTAGAGGTCCATATGGATGGAATTTTTTTAAAAAAATTTGCCATATGAACTATTTTTTTAGAAAAATTGCCGCGTAAGATTAAAAATTTAATAACAAGTATCACATAATTAATTTGGTCCGAATTTCTCCGATTTGATATTTAAGTAATCGTTCTTTTTTTTAATTTAACATTTAAGTGAGCCGGCGAAGGATTTTAACACTAAAATAAATATTATATACAAATTTTGATACTTTTAATGTCCTTTGCCTGCTATTTACAGAGCATGAGTTCTAGACACTGCTCCAGAAATGGCTGCACTTGAATCAGGTACTACCAAAAACCTTGCACAATAGTGAAAAAGCATGGCTTCTTTTGATGATTTGACTTGGGAAGGTGAAATTTTTGAAGACTTTTTCTCTTGCCACAAATCAACTCTGGTAAGTTCCGAGGAGGAACCGCGGAAAACGATGGCTCTCTAGAAACAAAGGCGCCATGAACTGCATGATAAATAATTAAAATATTAAATTATGCGATTATGTAACTGTTTAAGCTTTTAAAATAGTTGATACCGATTTCATAAAATCTCACAAATAATAGGAGAACATAAGGTTCCACTTTCAAATTTTTTCGGGTTTCATTTTCCTCTCCAGTTTAAATATGCCCACAAAACACCAGATTAAATTTGATAGAATGATCACAATGTTAAAACACATATTAATTTAGTAGCCTAAACTTTTAGAACGATTGATCGTGCAGGAGAGAGAATATCCCATTAGGGAATTTTGGAAACACGGAAAGGTTGTTTCCCGTGTTTGAATTGAATGCTAAATTTTGAAAGTTCTCACCAAACGGTCTCAACGAGATCTTTTACATCTTCAATTCAGTTTTGGCTCCAGTCTTAGCCGGACCAAGAAGCAAGCAGGTAGCTTCAGTGATTGATCTTCGCACTCCTCTCGCTCTCGGCCAGGCCGATCATTGAGGAAAGAGAAAACCCAAGGAGGAGCTGCCTGAATCAGTCGACAGTTCTTGTTTTTGGGACAAAAATAAGTCAGTCTGACCGTTTCTCTTACAAATAGAAAACAGGGGCGAGGTGATTAGAAAGTAGCGGTTTCCAACGAGCAAAGAAGTTTAGCATCGCTTCCTTCCGTTGCTAAAGATTGCAGGAATGGAACCTCCCCAAGGAAAGTCGACCACGAGGGATTACGAGGTGTTCTTGAGCTTCAGAGGGCCCGACACTCGCTTAACCATCACCGACACTCTCTACGCGGCCATGATCCGGGCCCGGATACGCGTCTTCAAAGACGACGAAGAGCTCCGCGTCGGGGAAGAGATCGGAGGCGAGCTTCTGACAGCAATCTCCAATTCAAAGATCTACGTACCGATCTTCTCTAAAGACTACGCTTCTAGTAAATGGTGCCTCCGCGAGCTCGTGCGCATGGTGGGGTGTAGGAAGAGAGGCGAGAAAGCGATCTTGCCCATCTTCTACGAGGTGGATGCATCCGATGTTAAGCTCAAAACTGGATCGTATGGGAAGGCCCTACAGAAGCACGAGAGAGAGTCCGGTGAACATGCGGCGAAGCAGTGGGAGGAGGCCCTGAGAGAGGTCGCCGGAATCAAGGGATGGAACTTAAAAGATCACGGGTAATTAATGACAGCTTCTGCACTTTCATTTAGATGAGTCTTAAAAGAATATGAAATGAACTGATAATTTTCGCTTGACAATTTAAGTTTCTGGTTTTACATATTTACGCTTCTGCGCCACATATATGTTTGTGGTTTCTCAAGCTGAGACGGTTGCATTATGTATATGGCAGCCAAGATAAACTTACAGCACTTGTTGTGGAGGAAGTTTTTCGTAAGCTGAGACGGCCTACGCAGAGAGACTGGCGTGATGACTTGGTGGGAGTTCAGGATCAGATGGAAGTTGTTATGGAGCTGTTAAGCCAAGGCCCTCCTGATGTTCGATTTGTGGTGATTCACGGCATGGGCGGTATCGGAAAAACAACTCTTGCTAAGGCCATCTTCAGGCGCATCTCTTCTCAGTTTCAATGTTCCAGCTTTCTTTCAGATATCCGTACAGACAATATTGTAAGTCTGCAAAAGAAATTACTATGCGGCTTTTACGATTTAAGACGACTTGATAGTATGGATGCTGACGAGGGGGTTGACCTAATTAAAGACGTACTCAGTGATAAGAAAGTCATCCTTGTTCTTGATGATATGGACAAGAGGGACCAGCTCATGAAACTGGCTGGAAAGTCTAGTTGGTTTGGTTCGGGAAGCAGAATTATCATCACGACTAGGAACACCTATTTCTTAGCTCCCGAAACCGACACCCTAGATGACAATATCATCCCGCTTGGTCACCGAGATTTCCATTTTTATGAAATGAAGGAAATGCAGTTTGGCCATGCTCTTCAGCTATTCAGCAAGCGCTCCTTCGAGAGAGACTCACCTCCCCATGATTACATCAGTATTTCAAGTGAAATTGTCAAAACTGCTGGAGGGTTACCATTGGCTCTCGAGGTCATAGGTTCGTTACTCCATTCGAAAAGCATGGAAACATGGAAAGACACATTGAAGAAGTTGAAGAAAGTGCCCAATCAAGATGTCCAGAAAAAGTTGTTGATAAGTTATGAAGAGTTAGACCCATGGCAACGGCAAATTTTTTCTGGATATTGCATGTCACTTCATTGGTGAAGAAAGAATCCATGCATATTACTTGTGGAAAGCTTGTGAGTTTTTTCCAAAAACTGGACTCAGTGTCCTCATCCATTTATCTTTGATAAAGTTCATCGAAGATGATAAACTATGGATGCACGACCAACTCAGAGATCTTGGGAGAGAGATTGTCCGGCGAGAAGGCTTTCCAGCCCCTGGGAAGCGCAGCAGGTTGTGGCATCCGATGGACGCCTTAGACGTGGTTCGAAATAATCTGGTATGTATTAGTAAAGAAGTTAATTGCTTATGGTAAAATAGAACATGCAGTAATGTGTATTTAGAGCTCATCTTCATCCAAAATGTTCGCCCATCTTCGCACACAGGACATTGATGATTTTGCATAATCTGAGAGGAATGAACGACATTTCGGAAAAAAAAAAACTAATTTGTACTATTACAAATCCCATGTAAGAGGGAGGGATAATGATTCAAGGAACTTACCCTTTTTCGTACAAGATAATATATATCTATGTGTGCCCCTATTTTGCTGGTTCACTTATGTTTACAATCGGTTGAATCAAAATATATGCTCCCTATTCCGATATCTAGTACTTACTCTAAATCGTTCACTCGTGTTGCTATTTGTTGCTTTGGAATTGTCAGGGAACATACAAAATTGAAGCGCTCAAACTCACAGGACTTGCCGACGGGCATAATTTTACAAGCGACTTAATTTTCGAGGCTGCCTCGCTTGAGGTTCCTCGAATTGGATGGAGGAAATTTTGTTGGAGACTTCACAAATCTTCTCTCAAATCTAAAATGGCTCTCTTGGCGCCGTTGTCCTTCAAACCTACAAGCCACCGGTTTATGTCTAAGGAAGTTGGCCGTTCTCAAGATTTCAGAGAGCGACATTACTGAAGACTGGAATGGATGGGGATCGTGCATGGTACAATTTCATATAATACATTCGATTTTCTTTATGTGTGTACACATTTGTCACATTGGGTTGACCTTCACCTATGCCAATGTTTTTTTTTTTTCCTTTCTCTCCCAATAATTGGTTGTTTCACAGGTGAATGATAACCTGAAAGTTATACATCTGACAAGCTGCTATGATATAAAGAGGACACCCGACTTCTCCAAGTGCGTGAATTTGAAAAAATTGGTTCTCAAAGATTGTACAAGATTGGAAGAAATCAATAGCTCTATCTGTCAGCTGGGCCGCCTCAAGCACTTGGAAATCAGTGAGGAGGGTCGTGTGTCGTTGAAATATATTATGGCTTATATGATAACCTATTATACTGTTCCTCTGTTTTTAGACTCGATTGGTGGTTTGAAATCATTGTCAGTACTGAAGGTGGAAAATCAGGTCGGCGTTATAGAACTTCCGCACTCAGTAGGAGAGCTACTGGGTTTAAAGCAACTGTCTCTACGTGGTTGTACCCATCTTGAAAAGCTTCCGAGTTCCTTTGGAGAGTTGAGATCGCTCCTCTGTCTGGATTTATCCCACACTTCTATTAGGGAATTGCCAGATTCCATTGGAAGACTAGAATCACTACTCAAATTGGATCTATCTCGAACACTTATTGCAGAATTACCCAATTCTATTGGCAATCTTAGACGGTTGGAGTCCATGTGTTTGGATGAGACGAAGATAAGAGAGCTACCGAAGATCATATGGGCTCTGGAGAATCTTGAGGAGTTGAATGCCAGAGGTTGTGAAAATCTCGAGGGCGAAATTCCAAGTGAAATCGCGGGACTGTCCCGATTGAAAATTCTGAACTTGTCCCAGAGCAAGGTTAGTAGACTGCCAATGACAATCAATCGGCTTTCGAGTCTACGAGAACTTGTTTTATCGGATTGTAACTGGGTTCAGTTGCTGCCAGATCTCCCGACAAGTTTAACAAAGCTAGAGTTGTCCTCTTCATCGTTGCAGGCAGTACCCGATCTTTCGAACCTCACTAGCTTAATTCATCTGGACATAAGTGATTGTGCTTTTGACTTTAAATTATTAGGAACCAGACGAGGACGGGTTCCAAATCCGAATCTAGAGTGGCTCGAAAGGCTACATGAATTGCAGACGCTAAGACTGATTCTTTCCGACATCAACTTGCCTCCGACCGACTTGAGCTCCCTTGCTCAGCTCCGGTCACTTGAAATAACTTGTCCTGACCCACGGTCTCTGACACGGCTTCCGTCCAGTTTAGAACTCTTGAGATTAGAAGATGTGAAGACACCAATAGAATGGCCCATGTTCTGCAACCTGGGTAATTTGACTGAACTAAAGCTTTTTGGCTGTCTGTTAAGAGAGATTGAGTTCGACAATGTGCTTGGACAGCTAGGGAATCTCCGGCTTCTGCAAGTGCGCAAGTGCAAGTCGCTCATGAGGCTATCGAATCTATCAAGCTTAAAGGAGCTCCGAGTGCTGAGCGTGGAGTACTGTCCGCAACTAACTGAGATCGAATCCCGGCCATCTTCTTCAACTGGAGATTGCAGTTCCCCGGAAAGGCCCATTCCTGGTACGCTGAAGCTAGAGAAGCTCCAGTCTTTGAGAGTCTACTATTGTGAATCCGTGCGAAAGTTGCCCGATATACCAAATGCATGTGATGTCGAGGTTTATCCACGGAAATACGCAAGAAGGTCTGAAAGTGGGCCCGCCTTCTTAGAAGATCTCGCTAACTCCAGACGATATACGAACAAGGCGAATTTGCCACCGCGGTTAATTTTGGCTCGATTGGCTGATCCCCCGATTTCCGAGAGAGAGTACATTGAAGACAGGATAGGCCCAAAGGGATCTCAGCCCACCGAGGACCTCTCCTGTAAGAGCAGAAAAAGAGAGGAGTGAGTCGGCAAAAGAAAGAGACAACAGAAAATAGCGGGAAACGAGAGTGGGAGGAAGGTGGTTTTGTTACATGCGCACGCTTTGGAGGTCTACAATATTACAGTTTCGAAGCGCTCGGTAAGAATCCAAAACCTTAATTCATCTTACCAAATCAAACAGATTTGCTTGGTTAAGTTGTTATTTTGGATCGGATCGGGTCTTAGGCTCCTAGTTGTTGTGCCGTGAAATCGTGTTGTTTTTTTTTTTAACTTTAGGTCGCCTTGAAATCGCGAGATTTTACGGGTTTCTGTTTGAGAGAGATTGATTTTTCGAAGTTCTCGAAAACTATTTTGGAGTTACTGCAACCAGCAGTGTTCCGTCCCGGATTTCATCAGCTGTTGGCCAGTTTACGTGTTTTAGTACTTTGGATGACCTATCTTGTGATTGTTAACTCACTGAAACGGACAAAGGTAGAGAGATATGACCCGTCAAAATTCGCTGTGAGAGACGAGGTTGCTACTCTATTCGCTGCAGCGAGTTTGATGCTTGACATGATTTTGAAGCTTTCCAGGCAGTATAGCTTTTAAATTGCCTTCTGGTAGTGAGAAGTGGTGCTTATCTCTTTTCAATGATTTGTAAACTCACGGCTTGAGAATTCTAGGATAAAATAAAGAGAAGACCAAAAGACTTAGGGAGTCCGTCTCTTTTCCCTATCTTCCTGGCCGAGTGCTTGCCTCGTGGTCCAGTCGTCTATCTCCGTTTCCAAGCCCCCACAAACACTTCGAGCTTCCGAAAGCATCGAACTCATGGTCTAGTTCAAACGAGATTAATTTCGAGCCATAATCAATAAATTGGTTATAGATTAACGAGGTCCTTAAATTATTCTAAGATAATCGACATCACGTTAAGTTTAAAAAGGGTTTCGGATTAGGATAAAACCTCTCACTTAACAAAACAATGTCCTTTCTTCCTGGTTCAATCGAGATTGTGTGAATGCGGAATGGATTCTTGGCTATGCTTTGGCAAGAACAGCAAAATCCATACTTAGCTGTCATTTTGGGATAATGAATAAGAATGACTCTTTAAAGTGACCGAGCAAATTATTTGTTTCAAATGAATTACACATAAGAAACAAATGTTATTATTTTCCTACAGCTTCGAATATTTGTTTAAACTTTTTTTATCCAACGACTTTAGTAGATTGTTGTCCATTCTAGCAATTTCCTTTACGATAATCAACCGGCGTGTGACATATGAAACATGGTAAAATAATTTTGAGAGACCTAATTGTACAAAGTGAAGTTCCAGAGATGAATCAATTACACATGCCAAACAAAAGTGTGGGAATCTAATCAAATCAATTGAAAGCATGAATGCATTGCATTTTGGAATGAAGTTCTCCAAACCTAAGTAAATCTACTTAAAGTACAATTATGATCATGCACATTAGGAAAAAAATTTGGGTATCATTATTGCATTGCTACCAATTATTGAGTATTTCATGCAGCTTTAACAATAGTTGTTGGGGATTTAGTGCGCTAATCAATGACGTTCTAATGAGCTCCGGTACTGACTGAACGGTCATCTCAAAAAGTATAGTAAATAGTGCAATGCACATTTCACATTTATATCAAGATGCTACATATGGATATGACTCAAATAAACTATTATCTCACACAATTTTTCACATATATATAGAACGCTTAATCTGTAGTTTCATTAACGAAGCTATTTGTAGAGCATTAGTCTAAGACACTGCTCTAAAAATGGCTGCACTGCACTTGAATCAGGTACTGCCACAAACCTTGGAGGATTGTGAAGAAGCATTACTTCTTTTAATGCTTTGAGTTGGGTAGGAGCTGTTTTTCCGAGCTAGAGGAAGTGCTTTCGCTTGACAAGGCTCTTGAGCCCTTTCACAACAAGAAGTGTTTTATGTGATTGTTTCTGAATCGGAACTGTTATGCTTAAATAATGCACAATTTAGTTTTAAAGATGCCATACCGGGACGATTTCAAGGTAAAATACCTTAAAACAAAGCATTTTGAATGATTGACTTTGATCTTTTTTCTCAAGACGCACTTACTAACAACGGAGGAGGGATGTGATCCTAATTTGCACAATCATTATCAGGATTGATTAGTCCTAATAAAGATTGTCTTGTGAAGTCGATTCATGTGTTGGACTCAGTGGAATATGAAAAGCAAGAATCAGATCATCATCACATTCCCAACATGAACCGACTCTTCACGACCCATGCTCTCATATTCCACATGCGAAAATCTGTTTCTTCATGGCAAGAATGTTGTCCAACACACGTTATTCTGTCGGACGACAGCCTAACAAAGGGGAAAAAAGTGGCTTTAGGAAAAGTGAGAGAGGATTATTACATGGACTCTGCTGGTCGAGCTCCTTTTTTTTTTTTTTAAAGTCCCTGCTGGGCTCCATCATTGCCCAAAAATGAATGTCGCCCATGCTATGATGCTGAACTGAAATGTTATATGACAATAGTCACAAAAATTCCCAAACTATACTCATTTACGAAATATTTACCTTAAACTCTTTTTTGCGACACTAAAATTCCAAATTTAAACATCTATGATATATTTACCCTTCATCAAAATTCTGTCAATGAGGACTGTTAAAAATCTATCTAAATGGACTCGGACATATTGGCACGGCTTCCATGTCGGTTAAGTAAAATAAAAACAAAATTGTCTTGGCTGAAAAATCATCCGACACAACTTTTGTGGAGGATAACTATGTCACACAAGCATAATTTTGGGATTTTTTATGTCACAAAATAAAGTTTAGGGCAAATGTGTTATAGTGAGTATAGTTTGGGGTTTTTGATAACATAGAAAAAAAGTACAGACTAAATGCGTCACAATAAGACATAATTTGGAGTTTTTGGAGGCTTTTCCCCTCTTGCAAAGATTAGCTTCAACGGCATGTTAAGTGAGATTGTAGGATGTACGTATGAATTGATGCCTAAATAAACAGTCCTATCAAAATTTTGTGTGACAATAAGTCTGCTATTGTATTAGCCAAGAATCTAGCTTTTCATGGCAGGAGCAAACATATCGACATTATCGTTGTGTTCGTGGAGCGAGTTAAAGATGGTGAAATCGAGCTTAATTTCTGCAGATCGAAGATCAAATTATAGATATTTTGATGAAACCAATAAAAGAGGATTCGTTCAACCAATTAAAGATGGTGCTTGGTGTTGTTGAATTCGAAAAATAAATTTTAAGAGAGGCTGTTTGAGTAACATAAAATTGATTTTTGAGGATTTGAGCACGTTGATCACTGGGTTCTAGATTTGGTTATCAGTATTGTTGAAAGATTGCCTTGATTCATGGTGAACAATGAAACCGAATTGGTGAAGCGTGATTGATGGTAGGCGCCTGAAGATGAATGAAGACGAGAAGAGCTACTACATTTAATGAAGAATAGTAACTACTGAAGCATGAAGACAAAGAAGGTTAACAAAGGTGATTTAAGATTTTCTCCACAGAAGGCTACCATGCCTTCAAGTGCATTTATTGTGTTTTTTTTTTTTTACTTTATTTATGTGCTATTGTTACTTTGTGGACTTTTGTTTCTTTATGAATGTTTGGCAAAAGATGTGCTCGATGGCTCAATTAGTGAATGTTGACAATTTGTCTTAATTAAATGCATTTCACGTACTCGGCTATTATATAAGGACTAGATTGTGAATATTATATTTCGATTCAACCAATCAGAAAGCAATCTAAGAACAATTTCTCCTTTCAATTTTGTGTCCTCGTTTCAAAATTTTAAAGTTATTATTAGTCTTTCGATTCCAACAAATTGAACACACTCCAGATTCGACATTCGCATTCAAAATAGACCATTGTAATGAATCGCTTTTTGTCCCTATTCCTTTTACATGATTTCTAGAGACAATAGAATCGTTCATGTGAAGATTTGATAGACGTAGCAGGAATTTGAACTAATGCCATGGAATATGTGGATCCGACCAAATAACTTATGCAACCACTAGTGTCTTCCAATTATTTTGGCTGGAAGACCAGCTGCTCGTAGGGTTAGGGTTTTTCATCTGTCTCATTTCATATTGTGCAGAAGCGTCCTTGACAAATGAAGAGAAGACGAAGACTTTGGGAGTCCGTCTCTTTTCCCTATTTTCTCCGAGTCATTGTTTGCCATTATCTGCATTCTCCAAGGACAGTAATCAATTACGTGTGAAACGGTATCAGACTAACATCTCTTGGTCATCCGATGCGCCCGTCAGGTCCAGAACGGTATAATGAGATTTCGCTTGCTTTTCATTTTCGGCTGAATTGCATAGTTTTAATCTTTCATCAACTATTGACACGATTATCGCGGGTGAACAAACAGAAACGATTCAAGCAAAAAATGATTTGTAAAACTCAAACCTGAACCCATAAGATTTACGTAATTCGGCGGTGTGCCTACTCTACATTGAGATCGACGCGTTGGTTCTACTACAATCGGCAAAGAGAAGATTACAATCGGTTAATCACACTCACTCACAAGTGTTTTTCAAACCTAGATAAAACCCGAGGCCACGAGAATCAACCCATACACTCTTCTTAAGTGCTCTTTAGATTTCTTGTGAGTTCTTTATTGAATATACATAAGAATTGGGGGTTGGGTGTCTTACAAAATAGGCCCTGCCACATGGGCACTATGTTGAAAACACTTTCGGCTCCGGAGGTTTGCCGGGTGTCCGGCAACCGAGCCCCTTCTTGGCCGAGTGCTTGCCTAGTTGTCCCGGGCGCTAGGGGGCGTCGCTTCTTGCGTCCGTCTCGGTTTTCAAGCTCCCACAAACACTTCCGAGTGTTCGAAAACATGAATCTCATGTCGATTCTAATTCAAACGAGATTAATTTCGACCCATAATCGACTAATCTCCACCTTGACAAGAAGGCCAAATTTATCTTCATTGGTCGTCCTCTCTATCTCTCAAGCCCCCTTGGTCTCCTCACCCGCTGCAGATGCTAACCAAGTCCCAAGGACAAAAAATTCAAGAACTAGTAATCTAAGAACATTCACTATTGTTCGTTTATGTGTAATGATGTCCTGACCTTTTAGTTTGTGTACATAAGTCCTTAACTTTGCCTTAGGAGCATTGTCGCTTCTGAACTTCACATTTTGTTTTCTAATTATGAGGTTCCTCAATTATTTTTAAATATCCAATATCATTTCAGATTAGGATTAAAACCTCTCACTCAACAAAACAATGTGCTTTCATCCTGATTCAATAGATACCATGTGAATGGAGAACGGATTGTTTGCTGTGCTTTGACAAGAACAGAAAAATCCCTACTTAGCTGACATTTTGGGATAATCAATGGATGTATGACATATGAACATACTCATATAATTTCAGAAGACCTAATTGACCAAACTGAAGTTCTAGAGATGGATCAACCACACATACTAAATAAAAATGTAGGAAATCTGTGAAAGCAGGAACGCATTACATATTAGAATAAAGTTCCTAAACCTAAGTAAATTGAGTTATAAGTACAATTAGGATCATGATAGTAGGCAACACACTGATTTTTGTCAAGTCTTTCGCTTTCATTGATGTCAATTATAGAGTATTTCACGCAATTTTAATAATAGATGTCGAGCATTTAGCGCACTAATCGATGAATCGGTAATAAGCTATGTAACTGCAAGTCAAAAGGTGTGGTAACCAGTGCAATGCACATTACACATGAAATGTGTATCACTTACAAAATTATGTCCCGTTTATATCAATATGCTAGACATGCATATGATCATCACCACAATCCCGACATGAACGGACTTTTGATGACCCACGCTCTGACATTCAACGTGAGAAACCCCACACACTGTATTGGAAATTTGGAAGGCTTCCACGAATCAACTCAAGAAAGTTCCGAGAAAACGCTGCG
This sequence comes from Rhodamnia rubescens, assembly GCA_021437795.1. Classification (NCBI taxonomy): domain Eukaryota; kingdom Viridiplantae; phylum Streptophyta; class Magnoliopsida; order Myrtales; family Myrtaceae; genus Rhodamnia; species Rhodamnia rubescens. Next base: position 47,966 of record JAILYA010000002.1, on the reverse strand, counting down.
AAGAACAATGGCCTTCTGAAAAAGGAGGCGTGATGAAGTAGAAATGATTTCGTGGAAGCGTGCAGAAGTGATCTTTCTTTGCATCTCCTGTCGTTGCCGGTGACCCTGATGAAAAAGTCAAGTCAACCGTTTCTCTTACAAATTGCCCCGGGCGCGAGGTAACTGGAAAGTTGCAACTCCGAACAAGCAAAAAAGTTTGACACTCCTTCCGTAGCCGAAGATTGCAGGAATGGAACCTCCCCAAGGAAAGTCAACCACGAGGGATTACGAGGTGTTCTTAAGCTTCAGAGGTTGAATGAAATTTCTAACCTCGGATTGGGATGAGGAAGGTAGGAGTGGCTCAAGTGACGGCCGAGCAATCAAGGGCGAGAGAGCGAGGAAGACGAGGATGAGGGCGATTGCAAGATGCCTCCGCGCGGGCTCATTGCAATGGGCTTGCCAGCGGTCACATTTCATCTTTCTCGGTGTTTGAAGGGGCAGGGAGGACCCTCAAAGGGAAAGGACCTCAGCCAGGGGAAAAGAGAAGGGAAGAAAAAAAAAAAACAAAGAAAGAAAAAGAAAATAAAAAATTTAAGATATCATGTCGCCGGCCGGCCGGCGCCGATAAGCGTCTATGTCAACATTGAAGCTAAAATTGATCGAGATAGATTAAATTGACACAACCGCAAAAAATGTTTAGGGCTGAATCAATAAAAAAAAAATAGGATTGAAGTAACACAATTGCAATAAGTTTAGAACTTTTTTGATAAGTTTCCTTAGGGGTGAGCATATTGGACCGATCCAGTCGGGAACTGCCCCGGACCGGACTAATGGGTTTGGTCCACTCTGAAGCGCTTTGGTCCGGTTTCCGGTTCTTAAAAGTGGAGCCGATGTCTAGGCGATCCAGTTCCCGATTTTAGAGGGGAAACGGACCAATAGACCGCTTACCTGGATAGACAATTTTTCATTTTTTTATTATTTTTGAAATACAAATTGGGACAACGATTGTCATTTTGTTTTCAGAGGAGATGCAATTGAACTATGATTTTTTTTCATTTTTGTCCTTCTGGATTCTTTCCAACGTGTTTGGTCTGTCTATCGATGTCATTTTAAGCTGCTGAGCAGACCAAAGTTTATACCTTGAAGGCCTGAACAGCTTACCACTACAAGAAACTTGAATTTTTTTTGCAATTCAAAAAGTACCTCCTGTTGATGATACTTTGGGAAACAATATAATCTTCCATGTAGCATTAATCAAGACAATATCCAAATTTTTAAGTCATTTATTTAATTTGTATGTTCAAATTTTTAGCATCTCTGTTACACTTCTTTTTAGTCTAGTGAAGATTTGTTTGTTAATGTACAAGTTGGGACTTCAATTGCCATTTTTCAATCTTTATTGGTTCCACTTGGATCGTCCGAGAACCGGACCGAACCAATCGATTCGATCCGATCCGGTTTAGGGACCTCTAATCCGGTCCCCGGTTTCAAAAATTGAGAATCGGGTCCATCGGTCCCCGGTTTCTAAGAAAATTAGATCAATCCGGATCATCCTCACCCTTAATTTTCCTGATTTTGACCCAACTAGAACATTCAGTGTCTCGCCCCATACTCGGGCTCATCAATCCTAGTAGAATTTGGACCGTCATGTCCATAAAATTTATGTAGTCATGCACATACCACCAATTCAAAGGCCAAAATCTTGGGGGAAAAAAACCAAAATCACTCGTAGATAAAACTGAACTATTAGCTCACAACATTACAATTTGACCGTTGTGGCTGCTTATGTTGCTTAGGCACACATCGGCCTCGCTCTCTCTCTTCTCTCCCACAATTGGTGAAGCTTAGGCTTAATCTCCCGTTTCAGTGATCATACTATTTACGGCAAAAGGAAATTAAAAGTGTCAAAGCTTATGTACAATGCTTATTTTAGTGCCAAGTGTTTTTTCAAATCATTTAAGTGCTAATTTTTTGAAAAATAATTATTTGAGTGCCAATTCCTGTAAGCTTAGCCGGAAATCCTACGTTACATATTTTTCTTAATAACTTAAGTCTACGTGGCTCGTCAAAAGACGCAGTCAACATAAAAACAAGGCTAAATTTTTTAAAAATATTTAATTTTTTTTAAAAAAAAGCCAAAATAAAACAAAAAAGGAAGAGCAACCCTGTCAATCAGTAATGGTCATTTTTCTGTAATTTGATATTTAGGTGAATCGACAAAAAAATTTGATATTAAAATGAGCTGTCATACATAAATTTTAATACTTTTAATGTCCATATGCTTGCTATTCACGGAACATTTTCCTAGGCCTGCTATTTGCTGAGCATTAGTCCTAGACACTGCTTCGGAAATGGTTGCGCTTGAATCAGGTACTGCCACAAACCTAGTGAAAAAGCATTTCTTTTAATGATTTGACCTTTTCTTTCTTGTTTGGCCAAAATGATTTCACATAAGATTTTAAATTCAAATCTTTTCGGATCTCGTCTTTCTTGATGTTCATTTAATAACTTAAATTTTTAGAATAATTGATAACGTGTGTGGAGAGAATATCCCATTCAAGGGACGCTCCTCACCAGTTTTCCATGACGGGAATTTTGGAGACATGGAAAGGTAGTTGAGTTGAATGGTAAGTTTAGAGAGTTCTCACCAAACGGTCTCAACGAGATCTTTCACATCTCCAGTTCAGTTTTGGCTTTCTCTGTCTTAGCTGGACCAAGAAGCAAGCAGGTAACTTCAGTGATTGACCTTCGCACTCCTCTCGCTCTCAGTTGACAGTTCTTGTTTTTGGGACAAAATAGTTAGTCTGACGGTTTTCTCTTGCAAATTGAAAACAGGGACGAGGTGATTAGAAAGTTGCGATTTCGAACAAGCAGAGAAGTTTGACATCCCTTCCGTAGCCGAAGATCGCAGGAATGGAACCTCCCCAAGGAAAGTCAACCACGAGGGATTACGAGGTGTTCTTAAGCTTCAGAGGCCCCGACACTCGCTTAACCATGACCGACACTCTCTACGCGACCATGATCCGGGCCGGGATAAGCGTCTTCAAAGACGACGAAGAGCTCCATGTCGGGGAAGAGATCGGAGGCGAGCTTCTGAGAGCAATCTCCAATTCAAAGATCTACGTACCGATCTTCTCTAAAGACTATGCTTCCAGTAAATGGTGCCTCCGCGAGCTCGCCTACATGGTGATGGAGTGTAGGAAGAGAGCCGAGAAAGCGATCTTGCCCATCTTCTACGAGGTGGATGCATCCGATGTTAAGCTCAAAACTGGATCGTATGGGAAGGCCCTACGGGAGCACGAGAGAGAGTCCGGTGAACATGCGGCAAAGCAGTGGGAGGAGGCCCTGAGAGAGGTTGCCGGAATCAAGGGATGGAACTTAAAAGATCACGGGTAATTAATGACAGCTTCTGCACTTTCATTTAGATGACTCTTAAAAGAATATGAAATGAACTGATAATTTTCGCTTGACAATTTAAGTTTCTGGTTTTACATATTTACGCTTTTGCGCCACATATATGTTTGTGGTTTCTCAAGCTGAGACGGTTGCATTATGTATATGGCAGCCAAGATAAACTTACAGCACTTGTTGTGGAAGAAGTTTTTGGTAAGCTGAGACGGCCTACGCAGAGAGACTGGCGTGATGACTTGGTGGGAGTTCAGGATCAGATGGAAGCTGTTATGGAGCTGTTAAGCCAAGGCACTCCCAATGTTCGATTTGTGGTGATTCGCGGCATGGGCGGAATCGGAAAAACAACTCTTGCTAAGGCCATCTTCAAGCGCATCTCTTCTCAGTTTCAACATTCCAGCTTTCTTTCAGATATCCGTACCGACAATATTGTAAGTCTGCAAAAGAAATTATTATATGACCTTACCTATATGAGACCTCTTTATATTATGGATGCTAATGAGGGGGTAGACCGGATTAAAAGAGCAATCAGTGATAAGAAAGTCATCCTTGTTCTGGATGATTTGGACAACAGAGAGCAGCTCTCGAAACTAGCCGATGAGTCTAGTTGGTTTGGTCCTGGAAGCCGAATTATTATCACAACTAGGAACACCAATTCCTTACCTCACAAATCGTCCCAGTGCATCATCGGGATTTCTTTTTTATGAAATGAAGGAAATGCAGGTTCACCATGCTCTTCAACTATTCAGCAAGCACTCCTTCAAGAGAGACTCACCTCCACAAGATTACAGAAGTATTTCAAGTGAAATTGTCGAAATGACTGGAGGACTACCATTGGCTCTTGAAGTCATTGGTTCGTTACTCCATTTGCAAAGCATGAAAACATGGAAAGACACATTGAAGAAGTTGAAGGAAGTGCCCAATGAGACAGTCAAGGAAAAGTTGTTGATAAGTTATAACGAATTAGATTATAAGCAACAGCAAATTTTTCTTGACATCGCATGTCACTGCATTGGTGAAGAAAGAATCCATGCATATTACTTGTGGAAAGCTTGTAAGTTTTTCCCAACCACTGGACTCAAAGTCCTCATTCGCTTATCTTTGATAAAAGTCACTGAGGATGATAGGCTATGGATGCACGATCAACTTCGAGATCTTGGAAGAGATATTGTCCGGCGAGAAAGCTTTCAATTTCCTGGAGAGTGCAGCAGGTTGTGGTGTCCGACGGACGCCTTAGACATGGTACAGAATAACCTGGTATGTCTTAGCAAAAAAGTTAATTGCTAATGGAAAAACTAAACATGCAGTTATGTGCATTTAGAGCTCATTTTCATCCAAAATGTTTGCCCATCTTCGCACACAGGACATTGATGATTTTGCATAATTGAGAGAAATGAACAATATTCCCCAAAAAAAAAAAAACACTAATTTTTACTATTACAAATCCCATGTAAGTGGGAGGGATAATGATACGAGGAATTTGCCCTTTTTCGTACAAGATAATATCTATGTGCCACTATTTTGCCGGTTCACTTATGTTTACAATCGGTTGAATCAAAATATATGCTCCCTATTCCGATATCTAGTACTTACTCTAAATCGTTCACTCGTGTTGCTATTTGTTGCTTTGGAATTGTCAGGGAACATACAAAATTGAAGCGCTCAAACTCACAGGACTTGCCGGCAGGCATAATTTTACGAGGGACGAATTTTCGAGGCTGCCTCGCTTGAGGATCCTCGAATTGGATGGGGGAAATTTTGTTGGAGACTTCACAAATCTTCTCTCAGATCTAAAATGGCTCTCTTGGCGCCGTTGCCCTTCAAACCTACAAGCCACCGGTTTATGTCTAAGGAAGTTGGCCGTTCTCAAGATTTCAGAGAGCGACATTACTGAAGACTGGAATGGATGGGGATCGTGCATGGTACAATTTTCCTATAACACTTTGGTTGTTCTTTGTGTGTGTACACGTTTTCACATCGTGTTGGCCTTCACCTATGCCAATGTGGATTTTTTTTCTCTCTCAATAATTGGTTGTTTCACAGGTGAATGATAACCTGAAAGTTATACATCTGACAAGCTGCGATCATTTAAAGAGGACACCTGATTTCTCCAACTGCGGGAATTTGAAAAAATTGGTTCTCAAACATTGTGAAGGATTGGAAGAAATCAATAGCTCTATCCACCAACTGGGCCGCCTAAAGTACTTGGAAATCAGTAAGAAGGATGGTAGGGGGTGACGCCTCAAAGGGGGAGGCGGAAGGTCTCTTTTCCCGTTCTTCAAATATTTGACGCAATTGGGGGTCTCCAATCATTGTCAGTGCTGAAGGTAGAAAATCAGATTACTTTTACAGAACTTCCGCACTCGATAGGAGAGCTACTGGGTTTAAAGCATCTATCTCTACGGGGTTGTGCCTTTCTTAGTAAGCTTTCGGATTCAATTGGAGAGCTGAGATCGCTTCTCTCTTTGGATTTATCTTGCACTCGTGTAAGTGGATTGCCAGATTCCATCGGAAGACTAGAATCGCTACTGAAAATGGATCTATCTCGAACTGCTGTTGCAGAATTACCCGATTCTATTGGTAATCTTAAAGGTTGAAGTCCATCCGTTTGGATTGGACTAGGATAAGAGGGCTACCGAAGAGCATATGGACTCTGGAGAATCTTGAGGAGTTGATTGCCGGAGATTGTGAAAATCTCGAGGGCGAAATTCCTAGTGAAATCGCGGGACTATCCCAATTGAAGATTCTGAACTTGTCCTGGAGCAAGGTTAGCGGACTGCCAATGACAATCAATCAGCTTTCTAGTCTCCAAGAACTTATTTTATTGGATTGTTGCGGGCTTGAGACGCTACCAGATCTCCCAACAAGTTTAACAAAGCTAGTGTTGTCCTCTTCATCGTTGCAGGCAATCCCCGACCTCTCGAACCTCACCAATTTGCTTCATCTGGGCATAGGTGATTGCGCTTTCGACTTGAAGTCTCACACAAAGAAACGAGGACGAATTCCAAATCCGAACCTAGAGTGTCTTGGAAGGCTTCATAAATTGCAGACGTTGAGACTGGTTCTTTCCGATTGCGACTTGCCTCGGACTGACTTGAGCTCCCTTTCTCAGCTATGGTCACTTGAAATAACTTGTCCCGATCCATGGTCTCTGATACGGCTTCCGTCCAATTTAGAGTTCTTGAGCCTAGAAGATGTGAACACCCCAATAGAATGGCCAATGTTTCCCAACCTGGGAAATTTGTCCAAATTGAAGCTCTCAGGATGTCGGTTAAGAGAGATTGAGTTTGGAAATGTGCCTGGACAGCTAGAGAACCTCCAGCGACTGGAAGTGCACGAGTGCGAGTTGCTCGTGAGGCTATCGAATCTATCAAGCTTAAAGGAGCTCCAAGTGCTGAGCGTGGAGTCCTGCCTGCAATTAATTGAGATCGAATCCCAACCATCTTCTACTTCAACTGGAGATTGCAGTTCCACGGAAAGGCCCACTCCTGGTACACTGAAGCTAGATAAGCTCCACACTGTGAGAGTCCACGATTGTGATTTGTTGCGAAAGTTGCCTCATGTGCCAAATGCATGTCATGTCGAGGTTAGCCCACCAAAACATGTAAGAAGATCCGAAAGTGGGGCAGTCTTCTTAGAAGATTTCGATTATTCCTCGGAATCGACATCGCCTGATTCCCAAACTTCCCAAGAGGAGTTCATTGAAGAAGGTTTGGGCCCAACAGATCTCAGCCCACTAAAGACCTCTCCTGAAAAGGAAAATTTAGGCCCAAGAGGCCTTAGCCCACTTTCCTTAGTCCATCTTCTTATTTCCTTCTGGACTTGGTTCATAGGAAAAATAAGGAGCAATAAAAGAGAGCGGAGTGAGTCGGCAAAAGAAAGAGAAAACAGAAAAGAGCGGGAGCCGAGAGAGGGGGAAGGAAGGTAGTTTTGTCGCACGCCTCGGCAGCGGCAAGCTAAGTTAATGTCGTTTCGAAGCGCTCGGTAAGAATTTGAAACCTTAATTCATCTTTATTAAATCAAAGAGATTTGCTCCGTTAAGCTGTAATATTGAATCAGTTCGTGTTTTAGGTTCCTAGGTTGATTCTAGAGGCTGTAGTGCCGTGAAATTGTGTTGTTTCTTTTTCGAAACTTTAGGTTGTCTCGGAATCGTGAGATTTTACGGATCGTGATTTGGACTTTCCGTTCGAGAGATATTTATTTTTCGAAAACTACTTTAGAATAACTACAACCAACAGTGTTCCATTCCACATTTCATTAGCTGCTGGTCAATTTTTGGTTCTAAGGAGTTTAGGGTCTTTCAGTACTTTGGATGAGCCCTCTTTTGATTGTTAACTCACTGATACTGAGTAAGGTAGAGATAGATATGAAGCCCCAAAATTTGCTACATATGATGGGGTCGTTGCTCTGTTCGTTTCAGCGAGTTTGAATTGTGAGATTTTTCAAGTTCTCGAAAAATATTTTTGAGTAACTGCAGCCAGCAGTGCCTCGTCCTAGATTTCATCGGCTGTCCAGCCAAAATTATGTTCCGAGGAGTTCTTGGGTCTTTTAGTACTTTGCATGAGCTCTCTTTTTGACTGTTAACTCCCTGATACGGAGTAAGATAGAGAGATATGACACCCCAAAATTCGTTGTGTAAGACGAGGTTGTTGCTCTATTCGCTGCAGTGAGTTTGATGCTTGGTGGCCTTTGTGTCGACTTCTAGTGGACTTGTTTACCCCAAAATTTAGTGTCCCCTACCAGAATCTTGGTGGAGGTTAACTGATATGTTGGTATTTGGTTGATGCTTTCTTTGACAGGATTTTAAAGCTTTTCAGGTGGTATGGCTTTTAATTTGGCTTTTTGGCAGCGAGGAGTGGTGATTATCTCTTCTATGAGTTGGAAACTCACAACTTAATCACAGGACTTAGGTATGCTATAAGTGACGGACGAGGCATTCCACATTATGATACCTATTATAAAAAATGATGTTTAGAATATCTTTGTTGCATAAAGCTGGATCCTGCATTTAGTACAGGCTTGGTTATTTGAAATAGTATAATTAGACATCTCTTGAAATAGTTGGAGAGCTGATTATTCATGAAATGGTTTGAGAAAGTTTCATGAATTGTATTCTTGTTGTGGACGGAATTGCAAAGGGTTATATGTATTGAAATGAATTAAGAAATGGTTTTGTGACTTATTGAGAGGTTCGTCTTAATGGTTTTTATCCTCTTATCACTATGATATTGGAAGAAATTGGTTCTCAAAGATTGTACAAGATTGGAAGAAATCAATAGCTCTATCGATCAGCTGGGCCGCCTAAAGTACTTGGAAATCAGTAAGGAGGCTCGTGTGTCGCTCGTATTTGAATCTGCGGAGCCCCATGTTTATGTTACCGTTCCTCAATTATTTGACGCAATTTGGGGTCTCCAATCATTGTCAGAGCTGAAGGTAGAAAATCAGGATGGTATTAGAGAACTGCCGCACTCAATAGGAGCTCTAATGGGTTTAAAGCATCTATCTCTACAGGGTTGTACCCAGCTTAGTGAGCTTCCGGATTCAATTGGAGAGCTGAGATCGCTCCTCTCTTTGGATTTATCTCGCACTAGTATATGTGAATTGCCAGATTCCATTGGAAGACTAGAATCGCTGCTCAAAATGGATCTATCTCGAACTCCTGTTGCGGAATTACCCGATTCTATTGGCAATCTTAAAAGGTTGAAGTCCGTGTGTTTGGAACAGACTAGGAGGATAAGAGGGCTTCCGAAGAGCATATGGAATCTGGAGAATCTTGAGGAGTTGATTGCTAGAGGTTGTGAAAATCTCGAGGGCAAAATTCCTCGTGAAATCGCGGGACTATCCCAATTGAAGATTCTGAACTTGTCCAGGAGCAAGGTTAGTGGACTGCCAATGACAATCAATCAGCTTTCTAGTCTCCAAGAACTTATTTTATCGGATTGTTGCGGCCTTGAGACGCTACCAGATCTCCCAACAAGTTTAACAAAGCTAGAGTTGTCCTCTTCATCGTTGCAGGCAGTACCTGACCTCTCGAACCTCACTAATTTACGTCATCTGGACATAAGTGATTACGTTTTTGACTATGAGTTATATGAAAGAATAAAAGGATGTATTCCAATTCCGAACCTCGGGTGGCTTGGAAGGCAACATAAATTGGACGTGATGAGACTGGTCTTTTCCCAATGGAACTTCCCTCCGACTGACTTGAGCTCCCTTTCTCAGCTCCGGTCACTTGAAGTAACTTGTCCTGACCCACGGTCTCTGATACGGCTTCCGTCCAGTTTAGAAGTCTTGAGCCTAGAAGATGTGAACACCCCAATAGAATGGCCAATGTTTCCCAACCTGGGAAATTTGTCCGAATTGAAGCTCACTGGATGTCGGTTAAGAGAGATTGAGTTTGGAAATGTGCCTGGACAGCTAGCGAACCTCCAGCGACTGCAAGTGCGCGAGTGCGAGTCGCTCGTGAGGCTATCGAATCTATCAAGCTTAAAGGAGCTCCGAGTGCTGAGCGTGGAGTACTGCCCGCAATTAATTGAGATCGAATCCCAACCATCATCTTCTTCACCTGGAAATTGCAGTTCCACGGAAACGCCCGCTCCTGGCACGCTGAAGCTAGAGAAGCTCCACACTTTGAGAGTCTACTATTGTGAATTGGTGCGAAAGTTGCCCGATATGCCAAGTGCCTGTCATGTCGAGGGTTACCCATGGAAACATGTAAGGAGGTCTGGAAGTGGGCCCGTCTTCTTAGAAGATTTCGATTATTCCTGGGAATCGACATCGCCTGATTCCCAAACTTCCCAAGAGGAGTTCATTGAAGAAGATTCGGGCCCAACAGATCTCAGCCCACTACAGACCTCTCCTGAAAAGGAAAATTTAGGCCCAAGAGGCCTTGGCCTACTTTCCTTAGTCCATCTTCTTATTTCCTTCTGGACCTGGTTCATAGGAAAAATAAGGAGCAGTAAAAGAGCGGAGTGAGTCGGCAAAAGAAAGAGAAAACAGAAAAGAGCGGGAGCCGAGAGAGGGGGAAGGAAGGTAGTTTTGTCGCACGCCTCGGCAGCGGCTTCGGTAAGAATTCGAAACCTTAATTCATCTTTATTAAATCAAAGAGATTTACTCCATTAAGCTGGAATATTGAATCAGTTCGGGGTTTTAGGTTCCTAGGTTGATTCTAGAGGCTGTTGTGCCGTGAAATTGTGTTGTTTCTTTTTCGAAACTTTAGGTTGTCTCGGAATCGTGAGATTTTACGGATCGTGATTTGGACTTTCCGTTCGAGAGATATTTATTTTTCGAAAACTACTTTAGAATAACTACAACCAACAGTGTTCCATTCCACATTTCATTAGCTGCTGGTCAATTTTTGGTTCTAAGGAGTTTAGGGTCTTTCAGTACTTTGGATGAGCCCTCTTTTGATTGTTAACTCACTGATACTGAGTAAGGTAGAGATAGATATGAAGCCCCAAAATTTGCTACATATGATGGGGTCGTTGCTCTGTTCGTTTCAGCGAGTTTGAATTGTGAGATTTTTCAAGTTCTCGAAAAATATTTTTGAGTAACTGCAGCCAGCAGTGCCTCGTCCTAGATTTCATCGGCTGTCCAGCCAAAATTATGTTCCGAGGAGTTCTTGGGTCTTTTAGTACTTTGCATGAGCTCTCTTTTTGACTGTTAACTCCCTGATACGGAGTAAGATAGAGAGATATGACACCCCAAAATTCGTTGTGTAAGACGAGGTTGCTGCTCTATTCGCTGCAGTGAGTTTGATGCTTGGTGGCCTTTGTGTCGACTTCTAGTGGACTTGTTTACCCTAAAATTTAGTGTCCCTTACCAGAATCTTGGTGGACGTTAATTGATATGTTGGCATTTGGTTGATGCTTTCTTTGACATGCTTTTGAAGCTTTTCAGGTGGTATAGTTTTTAATTTGGCTTTTGGCAGCGAACAATGGTGATTATCTCTTCTATGATTTGGAAACTCACAACTTAATCACAGGAATTAGATATGCTATAAGTTATGGGCGAGACATTCCACGTTATGATGCCTATTATAAAAAATGGTGTTTAGAACATCTTTGTTGACTTGAACCCCCCCTCCCCACAAAAAAAACATCTTTGTTGCATAAAGCTGGATCCTGCATTTAGTACATGTCTGGTTATTTGAAATAGTATAATTAGGCATCTCTTGAAATAGTTGGAGAGCTGATTATTCGTGAAATGGTTTGAGAAATTTTCATGAATTGTATTCTTCTTGTGGATGGAATTGCAAAGGGTTATATGTATTGAAATGAATTCTGAAATGATTTTGTGACTTATTGAGAGGTTCGTCTTAATGGTTTTTATGCTCTTATCACTATGATATGAAACCATTGAAGTGTTGTGAGTATGCATACATGTTCCTAGGATGTCCTGTATGGCCAAAGCCACTGGCTGACATTAGTAGAGACCTACGCCAAAGGGGAAATCTTGGTAAGCCTTGTCACAGGTCATTAAACGTGATATTAAGTGCTGGAGTGATCAGTGGACCACACCACCAATATTTGCTTCGATAGTGTCGATCCAATGAGTGTTTCTAACATGTATAAAATTTTGTTGAAATAATATATTCATATTTGGACTTGTGCATATATTATATACTGGATTTCGCGTGTTTCTGATATCGTTTATAAATGTCTGCAGTGGATATTTGATTTTTTAAGAAAAGAATCGTACTAGTCATTGAGCCGTGATTTCCTTATATCATCCATCTGAATTCTTTTTGATTTTCCAACAGATAGGACGAATAATCTTTGGAATCTGGATTTTGGATATATAATGGTACTTTTTGGATTTAGTTTGTTGGTCATTAGAGATTTATATACTTTTATTGGTGGATTTTAGAACTCTAGAGCTGTAACTAGCTTATTATTCGTATGAGATATTAATGGGATACATGTATTTTGATAACAGGTTAATGATGGTTACGCTGTGAGACTTTATCCTTTGGATAAGAGGACGACCGTGCCATATTCCCTATGTTTATAGAGTTGGAGGATGGTGGCTTTTGTCCGTATGTCCTTTAAAGCTTTGTTCGGACACATCAAGCTATTAGGATAAAATTGCTTTGTCGCTGAATTGTAAAACAGCTGAGGTAGCGGTTGCTTCGATCCATATTCTAGCTTGGTTGTTGAAAAATCTGAACTAGACTGTTCCTACATATTTAATTCTGCAGGACAAGTAATCATCTGCTTCTAATCAATTCGTCGACGCCCCTATTTCAGGAAAGCGGCATTGTGCTGCGCGGACTCTTTAGTGCCTTTTTCCATTGACTTGAATGAAGCAAGTGATACCTCTTCTTGCAATTCATCTATCTGCAGTTGTCTGTGTGATTTTAGTGGAAAATCTTGTGCACTCTGCTTAAAGCTACTCAGTTTGCCAAGGCAGATAGTTAACTTCGAAACCTCTGTCGCATAGTGTTTTGTGGTTCTTGATACAGAGGAAAAGGTATCAGCAGATTGAGTTTGGCGAACTTCTGTAATTCCTGAGAGACCCTTCTGTTCTGAAATTCATTCCAAGTGTTGGGAACTTCAACGATGTGTTTGCTTTACCATCAAGATACTTCTTTATGGCTGTGAATTGCAGCGATAAATGGTAGCTTAGTGTCGTGTAGTATCTTAGCTTAGCGCAGTACCTGAAAAGAACAACTTTCCAAGTATAAAAATTGACTGAGTTTCTTCCATAATATAAACCAATTATTCGTATCTTAAATTCCATCAGATTCTAGGTTTCTTCTAAAAAAAGGCCATTTAATTCTCCAAAAAGAAGTTTTTGATTCCCTAATATCCAGCCAACTAATTAATTTTTTATGATGTATTTTATGTGCTCGGGATACAAGTTTTATATAAATGTATCGCCATGTTATTAATATTAAGTATTTTGATTTAAACTCTCTAGTACGGTTCCGAGGGAATGAATTGACCCACCTATTCCGATCGAGGAGACCATGCCATAACATCCCTCGTACTAATTGTGCATGCTCCCATAGCAAAAATGAAACTAAAATACAGTTTTACTAACATCCCTCGTACTAATTGTCAACAGCTTCACACCGGCGACCAGAGCTCTCGCTTTTGCTTGAATCGGCGAGCAAGCTCTCGCTTTTGTAGTGCGCTGGAGATCTGCTGGTGAGTTAGCACCTCTTCGATACCCCATCCGTCTTCTCTCTATTTTTATGTTTAAGTATTTATCTATCTGAGCTATGAGAACTCAGAAACTATTTTCAGGAGCATAAAAGAAATGTTGAGAATTTGACAGAGTGATCTTGTGGAGTGAGTGCAAGTGACACAGTTAAGATTCTTTCTAGTACGCCAATAGCCTCATATGATTAATCGTATCATAGTAAGTGAATCTTATGAACTTTACTGAGGTGTCCATGTTCAATTCTTCGTGACTTTCTGCTATTTATTGTTTGGAGCTAATAATCTGCAGCTTATCGAGCTGTGAGTTTCTAGAAATGACCAGGTTTTATGGTAAAACCATTGGCTCGTGCCATTAGATCAATCTGCTTCACCTAATACATATCATACCCCCTGCGAAAACAAACTTACATGTTCAACCCTGGAGAAAATTGAGGAGGTTTATTAGGTAGGCCAAATAAAAAGGACTTATTTTGTCAAACTATGTTCTTGGAATTGCAAAGAAACAATACATGAACAGAAACAATTCGAAATTTCACCTCTTGTTCTTTTCTGATATTTTCTGGTTCATCTATATGCTTGACGTCACTCCATGCATCTTATCTGCTCTTGTAATTGTAGAGAGTACTTCTATAGTTTCAGCTCAAACAGCTGAAAGTGATGTGCTGAAAGCCTTGTCTCAAATTATTGATACTGACTTTGGAACAGACATTGTTTTAGTGCGGTCTAGTGACATGTACATAGTGTACATGCTTTGGAGTCGCCATCAATCTTTGGGGAAGGTAGATTGGAAACATTGTCGGGCGGTGGGAGAAATCGCCTGACTCATACGGAACCGGAGAAGTGGGATCGGAGACTTAGTTACGTCAATATTGTAATTGACGCTCTTTCGGTACCTAAGTTGAATGAAATTTCTAACCTCGAAATTTCATGCAGATGAGTTGGGTGAGAATTCTAAAATCGAGGAATTCATGCAGACATGAGTGATTACCCTAGCAATCACAAACAAGAAAGTAAATGCGTAAATCAAGAAATCAATAACATGTTGATAAAACACATCAATACAACACATGACATCCCTAGTAAAGCCCTAATGGCTTAGAGAAGGGATATTCAGAATAAAGGAGGAGTTCATGAATGATTTGGAGGTGATTTGCCTATGATGGGAAAAATCGTAATTGTGGAAAAGTCGAGGACAATTTTCCTATTAGAGCAAAATTGTCAATTTTGAAAGAATTCAAGAGTCCAAAGCATGGGAAATAGGATCGATCAGTTGAATGTCGCATTTCCTATTTTCCGACATTTTTCTGAATTTTCAGCAATTTTTCGGGGACAATTTACCCTTAAGGTAAAATCATCATTTTTTAAAAGAAATCGGGAATCAAAAACCCAAAAAATAGGATTGGCAAGTTGAATGTGGCCATTTCCTAATTTTTGGGATTTTCTAGAATTTTTTGGAATTTTTCTCAATTTTTTTCAAATTTTTTTATTTTTCATGATTTTTTCCATTTTTTTAAAAAAATCCGGACTGGGTTGGGTTGACCCGGCCCATGCCTCGCGGGCGCCTGGCCCGGACCGAATGGGTCCAATCCGGTCTATACAAAACGATGTCACTTTGCATTTTCATTTGAATTTTCGAAATTTTCGGATTTTTTTTACTCATTTTTTTCCAAATTCCCGCTTAATCTTGATCCTAAGGCTCATAACACTCCATGTGGTGACAATCTGACACTTCGGTTCAAAAACAAGATTGACGGCCGCGATTGGAACACGCAGTCAAATCCTGGCCGTCCGATCTAGGGGTTTTCAATTTCCGAAAATGATTTTTATTTTTTACCTGAATTTCCAAAAAATGATCCAACGAATCAGAGTAGTGACACGTGGTCAAATCTGGGCCGCGTGATCACAAAAATGATCTTTTATTTTTTTTTAAATCAGAATACATATTTTTTATTTTCGAAAAATCTAGGATCACAACATGTGGCACACTTCCGGCCGTTGGATCCATTTTTTATTTGTGTTTCTTGTTATAACAGAATGCGCTAACGTGGCTGCCATGTAAGCACCACGGAGGCGTTGACCGAGTTAGCGAGCGCTCACATGTCAACGCCTTGTCGGGGAAGACGATCGGTGCCGGCGCTTCGCCGGAAGTCCGTTTCCGATGTCAAAAACTCTCTGAAACCTAGCAATTTTTATGTCGCTTGAGTCCTCGCCAGCTCCCAGCTAACTCTATTTCTCAGCCAAAAACGATCTAGAATTGACCCAACCAAAACCTTGCCGAGCATCCATGTCCGACGAACCTCAATCAAGTCATTTCTACGCTAGCCAAACCATTTTATCCACCTATCAGCATATATGAAGGACAAGAAGACTTACCTGAAGACCGAATCGGTTTCGAGTATGTCAAGCTCACGAGCTTTAGAGAGTTTTTCGGGTTTGAGATCGACTCGGCGGTTTTCATGTAAAAATTGTTAAACATATGCCCTAAAACAATCATGTAATAGTTGCATATTAGGTATTTCAGTTGTACTTTCAATTTTTTATTTAATTAATGACAAATACGTATTTATTCATTTGTCCAATTATTTAAATACATGAATAAATTCCATAAGATCGGTTGTACTGGACCTATTCTTGAGACGTTGAGAATATGTGTGACGAATTCACAGTTAGACTTAATCTTTAAACTGTTCCCGATCGATGGATTATTGAATGGATATCAATGATCCTATTGAGATCGATGTGTTCTTAATTTTACCAATAAGTATTGGATACTTAAGGGAATGACGAGTCACAAGTCATTTGGTATTGCGATGCCCGAGTTAGAATACAAGTGCTTGTACCGGACAAGTTCACCGAACGTGACACAAATTGAACGATTAGCGACATGAAAGCTTTTAGCATGTTCAATGTCTAATCGT
This sequence comes from Rhodamnia rubescens, assembly GCA_021437795.1. Classification (NCBI taxonomy): domain Eukaryota; kingdom Viridiplantae; phylum Streptophyta; class Magnoliopsida; order Myrtales; family Myrtaceae; genus Rhodamnia; species Rhodamnia rubescens. Next base: position 31,495 of record JAILYA010000002.1, on the reverse strand, counting down.
TCATACTTTGGTCTTGTGTAAATAATCCTTAGACCCGAGACACGGTGTTGACTTGTGTGTTGGATGGCTATGGTTCACAAGGACGCATATTGGCGGTTCGTCGATCCGTCTCCGTACTTGATAATCATAGTTCATGCACATACGAAGTTACACGTGTGCGCAAAATGAAATCCGTATCCTAGTTACATGCAAGGTATGATGTTCTATGCGTTCTAATTATGGAAATGTATTGAAATCCTCGGCCGGGGTTATAATCGAGAATGAAATATTCATGTCTCATATAAATGCATGCCGATTAGATTTGTGCATATGATCGAATTGGTGACTTGACAAATATTCCATGATCTTTGTTTGATTGATATAGTAAGACAGACGGATTGAATTACATTGTACCCAAAATTGACGGGTTCATTATGTTTTTAAAGAATTCACACTGTCTATGGGTAGCCACGACATATTGCTAGATGTCACTCATGGCTTGTAGGACCTAGAAGTTGATCGGGACAATCAATTCTCTTAGAAGTACTGATGTATTAGTACATGTTTTACTTGTCATTTCGGTGATGAATAATCAATTCTCTTGAAATTGGACCAAGATATAAAATGAGATATTGGAGTACCATGTCAAAACTCACAAAGAGAGAAAAAAAAAGTGGAATAAAAAGACTAAAATGGTATTTTTTTTATGCTCAATTTGGGTGTATATTTGTGAAGGAACACATGACCTAGCATTGAATTTTCCAATTTTAAGAGGCCAAGATAAAAAAAGGATTTAAAATAAAAATAATGGGTATTTTTATATATTTTTTTGACCTCAAATGCTATTTTTCTTTATTTTTGAGCATTTTCCTATTTTTTGAAAATATTATTAAAAAAAACGAAAAATTATTTTTTTGTTCAAAATTGGTTCCTTATGCTAGGCCAAGGTTTCCAAAGCTTATTTTTTTAGTTTTATAAATTTTTATGGATTTTTAAAGATTTTTTCAAAAATAAAAATTGATTAAAAATCATGTGTCAACAAAGTACTTCTTGAGTTAGAGAAGCTATTTTTTTAAACTTCTTAAATTGGAGGAAAAATAACTTGAAGTGGAAATTTTTTATCAAATGAATGTCTACTTCAAAAATTACATTACCAAACAGATTTTTGCTCCATAATCACTTCAAGTAAAAATTCACTTTTAGACTTGTTATCATGCGCACCCTTAGCGTATCCGAAAACATCAAACTCATGTCAATTCCAATTCAAAAGATATTAATTTCGAGCTATAATAAAAAAATCTCCTCCTTGGCAAAAAGTCCAAGTTTATCCGTAGTTGTGGCCATCTCTCTCAATCCCCCGTGGTCTTTTCACTCGCTGTAGATACTAACCAAGTCCAAGGACAAAAATGGAGGTCGAAATCATTGGTTCCTTTTCTTCGTTCAGAATCCCCTCCCTTCTTCCACATTGGGGGAATAATACCTAAACCTAAAGATGCCCTAAATTCTTTTTGATTGCTCATTTGAGAACTACAATCTTTGGTCCATCAATAATGTCTTTGTCGTTTGATCCAATAGCCTTCCCTTAGATAGGAAAGGATTTGATAAATACCGATAACTCTCGCATAGAGTATTAGAACGGAAAAATCCATTAGATAATGAACTATCGGTACACTCGTAGTCTCCGAAGGATGAGAACCAATTATGTTGCATCTACATCGAGAATTCAAGTGTTGTATACATCATTAATCCGATCATTTGAAGGAACCTGCCAAGGAAAGAAGTCCAATAGCAGCTGATCTTAGTTTTGAGCCGTTCTTCCTTTTGTCCCCAACTACCTCTTAGAGTGGTCAACAGCTTATTGGGATCGAAGTTCGAGTCAAATAACAATGATTCGAAGTACTTCTTTTTATTTTTACACTATTTTGGTTTTGCACATGTGTGATACATTTTTTGTCAATGAGGATTGCTAAAAATTTGCCTACACAGATGTTGGAAAGCAAACAAGATTGACATGACATTCACTTGGATTCAGTGAAAAAAAAAATAAAGTTGTCTTGGGTGAAAAATCATTCCTTGACGAAGGGTAAATGTGTCACACAAGCATAATGTTTGGGTTTTTTATGCCACAGGAAAAAGTTTAGTTAAATGTGTCGCAATTGATGTAATTTGGGGTTTTTGACATACATAAAAAGGTTCGGAAGAAATGCGTCACAATGAGGCATAATTTGGAGTTTTTTTACGGCTTTTTCTCTTTCCGCTATTTGAATCAAGATTAACCCAAATGGGGCGAACATTGCGGTGTTCTAAGAGCCACGAGATCAAACAAGAACTTGGGAGGTTGCCAGGCTGTTTGAAAGAACAAGAATCCTATATTATCGGATCAATAAAATTGATGCATGAATAAACAGTCCAATCAAAATGATGTGTGACAATAAGTCGGCTATTGCATTAGCCAAGAATCCAGTTTTTCATGGCGAGGAGCAAACACATCGAGATCAACTATTATATTCGTGGGGGAGTGAAAGCTAGTGAAATTGAGCTTAATTTCTGCATTACTAAAGATTATATTGCGGATATTCCGATAAAACCATTGAAGGTGGATTCGTTTGAAAAATTAAAGATGATGTTCGGTATTGTTGAATTTGAAAAATCAATTTTAAGAGAGGTTGTTTGAATAATAATAAATTGATTATTAAAGATTTGAGCACCTTGATTCTTGAGTAGACTTGGCCGGTTCCGGTTCCTCCAAAAGGTGGAACCGGCGGTTTCGGCGATTTTCGGGCCGGTTCGGGTTCCGTTTTTTAAATTTTATTTATAAAATAATAAATAATAAAATAAACATAAAAAATTATAAATTATAAATTATAATCAAATTGTGCATTGTAATAAAATTTGAAAAAAAAAAGAAAGAGGAATGGGCTTGAACTTAATGAATTATCATTAAGCGCCTACATATCTTCTTGGAGATTTAGAATAATCCAAACCCATGTAGTTCTTTTACCTTTGATAACCCCAACTTACCTCATCGTCAATCGTCGCTACCCGTTGTGGTACCCGTGACGGTGGTATCTCCACAATCCTCACTAAAGAATTCGTGTTTTCGATCCAGCTCTTGGTGTCGAAATATAGCTTTCGTCCAATCGTCGACACAAGTTTGAGCTTCCACGGGACTCCGGACTTAATATTGAACGGCGAGAGTCCAAAACTAATCCTCCAAAGACTAAATGCTTGTTCCACTGCAATTGTTGAAGAAGAAGTTGCTAATATCGACGAGCGATGAGGGCGAGAACTGGGTAATCGTTTGAGTGACTCTTCCATCACTCTAGGATTTGGAAATCATCTTGTGTTCAATATCACGAAATTCAAATTGAGTGGTTAAATATTTTTCTAATTCAGAAATACTACCAGTTGCCCCTTTTTATTTTTTTATCTACTCTTAAGCATATCGTACCCTCTACTAAGTGAACTACCAACTTCGTTTCGTGAGGCAATAGATTGTAAAGATCCATTATCACTTAAACCATATCTACCACAAAATTCTCCATATAATGCTACTATAAATTCTTTAACCTCTCATTGTATAATTGAAATATCTATTGCATCTTGTAAATGTAAACAATCATAATAATATACATTCAGATAATCTAACAAATCATCTAATTTAATACGTGAATAAAAAACAATACCAACTAAATAGACAAGAGGAATTTTGAAATAATAATGCAACCATTTTTCTCACATTACTAAAATAGTCCGAGCTAATTCGAGTATCTTTTTCATATTCACTAAAAATATTACCAATATTAACACACTCTATTAATAATAAATGCATAGTAGGATAATAAATATCGGATAAAGCATTAGTAGTATCATTAAAAATTTTCAAAAAATCTAAAAAAAATTTGCAAACGTCCCAATGTTGCTGAAGTAAAGTAATTTCGGGAATATTTTACGAAATAAACATACACAATAAATCTTTGTAATCAAAAGTTTGTCGAAGCAACTCGTAGGTAGAATTCCAACGAGTCGAAATATCTTTTGGAAACCTTTTGCCCTTCTCCCATGTTCTTTACAAAATTTTTCTCATGCTTTCATAAAATGGGCACGACTCCATAAAAATTTAATTGCACCCTTTATTGGGGCGAGAGAAGTCTCAAGAGTTCGTAAACCATCTTGTACACATAAATTTAAAACATGACAAGCACATCTAATGTGAAAAAATTGTCCGCCAAAAGAGGTTTGCAAATATTTTCTAATTCGGGAATGGAAGCGGCATTTGCGGCGGCATTATCAAAACCAATTGAAAATACTTTATTTATCAAAGTATATTCTTCTAAAACTTGCCTAATTATTCTATAAATGTTATGAGCCGAATGTTTTTCATCAAAAACTCAAAATGCAAGAAATTTTTTTGAATGGTCCAATCGTCACCTATCCAATGACACGTAACACCCATATAAGAATGAATTTGTCGGGGATCACTCCAAATATCGCTTCCTAAATGCACACGTCCATTGAATTTCGAAAAAAGTTTGCTAAAGTTTTTTTTGGTTTTTTATAAAGATGCAAAAGTTCGCGTTTAAGAGTACTTTTCGGAATAGTTGGTGCTTGCGGAACCAACGCAGTATTTATCAAATATTTCAAATTAAAATTTTCACTAGTAGTAAACGGAGCATGATTAATGGCAACATATTCAGCTAATGTTTGTTTATAAAGTACATCGATGTAACGGAATAAAGGATGAGTATTAGGATTGGCGTACCCAAAAATTTGTTGTTGCCTAGTGTCGATCTCCGCTTGCGTTGGATATTTCTTTGTTAAATGTTGACGGAATGTTCCGTAGCCATCTCATTTGGTAAATTTATATATTTGCAAACAATATTTACAATTTATATTGTACTTACCTTCGCTTTCATCATATATCTTGTCGAAGTGCGGCCACAAGTCGGATGTACTCTCTCGGCCCTTCCGTTCCGGCCATTTTCCGTCGACGTTTCTTCGACACCGGAGGAGGATAAAGACTTTCTTGTCTTTGGGACGTGTTCGTGCTTGAGAATGGGAACAACATTGATATTATCGTCGTCGTCTTCCCAATATGTATACTCACGAGGATCATATTCGGGAATAAGATGTTCGGAATCTCCCATCGTCATCTTGCTCTTTCCAAAGTATTTTTGCTTCCACTTGCAATTTTTGAGAGAATTGAGGCGAGACTAAGAGAATTGAGAGAATTGTTGAGAGAATTTATGAGAAAAATGAAAGGGAGAGGATTGATATTTATATAGAAGGGGAAGGTTATTTAACTTTTTAAAAAAAGTAATTTTTTTTTCGGCCAAATGGCCGTTGGGGGCCCGGAGGCCCTTTTTTTTTTTTAAAGCGGGTCGAAACCGGCGGTTTCGAGCCGGTTTCGACAATTTAGGAACCGTGGGCCCGGTCAATGGGCCGGTTTCGGGCCGGTCAACGGGCAGGTTCCGGTCCGGTTCCGGGCCCCGGTTCCATTTGGCCATGTCTATTGCTGAGTTCCAGATTTGGTTATTTGTATTTCTTCAAAGATTGTTTTGATTTATGGTGGGTGTCTGAACAAGAATGAAATCGAATCGGTGAAGCATGATGCCTCAAGAAGAATAAAGACAAGAAGAGGTATTGCACTACTGAAGCATGAAGACAAAAAAGGCTATGAGAAGATTTCTCCACGGAAGGCTACGCATGTCCTCAAGTGCATTCTTTGTGTTTCTTTTGTTCGACTTTGTCTGTGTGCTATTGTTACTTTGGGGACTTCTGTTGCTTTATTTGATGTTTGTCAAAAAATGTGCTCAATGGCTCTTGTCCTCACTAAATGTGTTTCACGTATTCGGCTATCATATGAGCAAAGATGGTGAACATTATATATCGATTGAAGCCATCTTTGAAAGCATTCTAAGAACAATTTGTCCTTCCAATTTTGTGTCCGTGTTTCAAATTTCCAAAGTTATCATGAGTCTTTTAATTCTAACAAGTTGAACACACTCCGGATTCGACATCCGCATTCAAAATAGATCATTGTAATGAATCGTCTTTTGTCCTGATTCCTTTTACATGATTTCTAGAGACAATAAAATCGTTCACGTGAAGATTTGATAGATGTAGCAAGGATTTGAACTAATGCCGTGGAAAATGTGGATCGGATCGAACAACTTAAGCAACTACCAGTGTCTTCCAATTATTTTTGGCTGCAAGACCATCTGCTCATAGGATTTTTTCCATCTGTCTTATTTCATATTGTGCATAAGCTTCCTTGACAAATGAAGAGAAGACGAAGACTTTGGGAGTCCGTCTCTTTTCCTTGTTTTCTCCGAGTCCTTGTTTGCCATTATCTGCATTCTCCTAGGAGGGTAATCAATTACGTGTGGAACAGTATCAAACTAATGTATCTTGGTCATCCGATGCGCCCGTCAGGTCCAAAACAGTGTAATGAGATTTCACTTGCTTTTCTAAGGAGATTTTTCGGCTGAATTGCATAGTTTGAATCTTGCATCAACTATTGACACGACTATCGCGGGTGAACAAACGGAAATGATTCAAGTGTTTTACAAACCAAGATAAAACCCGAGTCCACGGGAATCAACCATAAGATAGGAGTTTTCTCACTCCCTCTTCTTAAAAGCTCTTTAGTTTTCTCACAAGTTGTTTATTGAATATACATAATAGATTAAAAAAATAGAGGGTTGAGTGTCTTCCGAAAATAGGCCCGGGCACACAGGCAAAACTTTCGGCTTTGGGAGGTTTACCGGGTGGCTTGCCTAGTTGTCTAGTTTGTCTAGGCCCCAGGGGACCGGCCATAAGAGTTTTCTTAAACCGTGGAGAGTCAGACTGTATAGATTTTGACCTATATGATTGTAATTGTGTCGATCCAGTAGATCTCGTCGAAAGAAGATATTTTCATAAAGATTCATTCATTGCCAGAACCTAATAGTGGTCATCACGGCAAAGTGTGTATTACGCGTCGTTTTATCCGAGCTTAATTTGAGGTTTTTTTTTTGTCCACCTCTTTCTATTGAGTATAAAATTGAAATGATATCGGAGATCCGTAATTTCATGTCTTTGCCCGTTCAGTGCAGTCCTTTTGTTATGGCAAACCTTAACTCGCTTCATCATCACGATGATCGGAAGAAATCGTAATGTTGGGATCTTCTTTTTTAAATCAGAATGTTATTGTATACAAAGGATTCCGTAGCTGTTGAATCTCTCATTAGATCATATCGTCCATACAATCATGATCCGGGTTTCCAAAGATAAAATTCTTCGTTTGGTAAATCATCCTTGTCTCCCTTAATCTTGTGCTCTTGAATGATTTTCGTGATTGATAATATTCAAGAATGAATCTAGCATGATTTGCTAGTCGTTGTGACAAAGATATTATTTCGTATATATTATCATAAAAGTATGTCGTGATAATCTAATCGGTACATCTAGAATACTCCCTCGGGGCCCGAGTCTTGCGACAACGTCCGAGCTACTTAAACAACATCCGAGTCTCTTTCACCAAATTCAATCTCGTGTAACAATTTTTTAACAATGGAATGTACTTTAGCATAATCTGCAAAACAAGTATTTCATTGCAATAACTTAGATATTAGAGAGCATGGATTGTTTGTCAACTTCAAAATCAATTAGGAATTTTTCTCAACACAGGAAAGCTACTCTAGGGCTCTTATGCTCTTTATTTCATTGACTTGAAGCAAGCAACTGATATCTCTTCTTGCAATTCATCAATTTGCAACGAAAATCTTATCACGTTTAAATCTACTCATTTTGCCGACGGCTGGTAGTTTCTTTGAAAGTCCGTTGCATACTACTATAGCGAGGAAAACATACTCAATCTGTTTCCAATGTAAAAGCAACAAGATTCTGTCGTTAAGTGACAAATGCTCTTGGCTGTTCAAAGGGACAAGCCATGTGCTTTTAATCTTGGGGCACTCACCGGCACAAGGGTAGAGAAGAGTCGACCGTGTTTAAAAAGTAAGAAACGCCTAGGGTTTCGCAGTACATTTGAACAGCCAATCAATGTAGGGAATCTTTCTAATTTCTACGTAAGGAAGAATGCTATAAAAAAAATGGACTTGCAGAAGTCTATTGTCCAAATAGTGTTGTTTATGCTTTAAATTCCGATGAATTCAATCCTTGATTTTTTGTGAAACGAGAGGAGATTTTTTAATAAAAAATTTAGGTGTCAACAAGTGTACATGCTAAGCAAACCTTCTATTATGCAAAATCAGCAAGCTACTAGAGATATGTCAAGGCAACAAATTTCCAATATCTAGTTTCGCGAAAACTGTACATACGAGTTTGACGAGAAGGATCCGTAAGTGCAATTTTGATCAAGCAATACTTCCGCAAAACAACCCCCCAAACCACAAATTAGTACTTACTGCGAAAGTAATTTTGTTTCGCCCATCAAGTACGTTGGCGGCAATTAGATCACGACTTAGGTTCCACCCGCATTCTTAATTGGACGATTGTAATTAATCATCACCATTAAGGGCCACCACTTGCTACAATACACCACTAGCCACAACTCATATTTAGACACACGAATAAATATGAAACGTTAATAAAGTAAAAGTCTCGGTCATAAATATAACTAGAAATAGAAGCTCAGATTAGTGGTTCTAAATTACATGCAACGAAATATCGCATGATCGTGGAAAGACATATACCAAGAAAAACATAAAAACTTATTCCAAGTTCAGATTATAGATACATGCAACCTAGAACCTACCATGCAGAGCCTGGAACTTGAAATTGAACTAGTTCGCCACCAGTCCGATTCCCGATTATCAAGTTCTATTCGATGACACACTAATCATCAGGATTGATTAGTTCTAATAACGATTGTCTTGTGGCGTCGATTCATGTGCTGGACTCAGTGGAATATGAAAATCAAGAATCAGATCATCATCACATTCCCAACATGAACTGACTTGCTTTTGGTTGAAAAATCATTTGACGAAACTTTGACCGTGGGAAAATGTGTCACATAGCTATAATTTTGAGGTATTTTATGTCGTCAAAAAAAGTTCAGTGGAAATGTGTTAGGATGGGTATAACGCGTCATAGTGAGGCATAACTTGAAGTTGTTGGGGGGCTTTTTCCCTTTGAAAGAACGGGGCTAAAGTTGTAATACATTTGACAATAATTTCTCTTGCCACAAATCAATTCAGATAGGTTCTCAGAAAACACAGCGAAAAACGATGAAGAACGGTTGACCGAGGGAGGTGATTTCGTGGAAGCATGCGGGAAGTGATCTGTCTTTGCATCTCCGGTCGCTCCTAGTGGGGGCAAAACGTAAAAGAAAGGAAAAAAAAGTCAATGAACCGCTTCTCTCATAAGTTGCCAGATGGGCGAGGTAACTGCAGAGTGCGAATTTTGAACAAGCAAAGAGAGTTTGGTATCGCTTCCGTAGCCACAGATCGCAGGAATGGAACGTGCCGGAGAAAGTTCTCTCTCCCTCGATGGTGGATCCTCACCGTCATCCAGGAGGGACTACGAGGTGTTCTTGAGCTTCAGAGGGCCCGACACTCGTTTCACCATAACCGACTCACTCTATGCTGCCATGACTGAGGCCCAGATACGTGTCTTTAAAGACGACGAAGAGCTCCGCGTTGGTGAAGAGATCAGAGGCGAGCTTTTGAGAGCAATCTCCGATTCGAAAATTTACATACCCATCTTTTCTAAGGATTACGCCTCTAGTAAATGGTGCCTCCGTGAGCTCACTTACATGGTGGAGCTTCGGAAGAGAGATGGGAAAACGATCTTGCCCATCTTCTACGATGTGGATGCATCCGATGTTAAGCTCAAAACTGGATCATACCGTTTGGCCCTACAAAAGCACGAGCGAGAGTCCGGTGAAGATATGGCGAAGCAGTGGGAGAAGGCACTAAGAGAGGTCGCCGGAATCAAGGGATGGAACTTAAAAGATCACGGGTAAGCAGTGACAGCTTCTGCACTTCCATTCTAAAATTAGACTCAATATATAGATCAACTCTCTCTCTCTCTCTCTCTCAACTGCCCCTTCCACACGTCAAAGTCCAACCTCGGCTTGGGTTGGACCGGATATGAAATAAACTGCAAATTCATGCCTGAGTTTAACAATTTAAGTTTCTGGGTTTTATATTGTCCTGCGCGACATATTCTGTTTGGGGTTTCTCAAACTGAGATAGTTGCATTATGCATATGGCAGCCAACATCAACTTATTACACTTGTTCTGGAAGAAGTTCGTAAGCTGAGACGGTCTACACAGAGATACCAGCGGGATGACTTGGTGGGAGTTCACGATCAGATGGAAGCCGTGATGGAGTTGTTAAGCCAAGGCACTTCCGCCGTACAATTTGTTGTGATTCACGGCATGGGCGGTATCGGGAAAACGACTCTCGCTAAGGCTATCTTCAGTCACATCTCCTCCCAGTTTGAAGGTTCCAGCTTTCTTTCAGATATCCGTACAGACAATGTTTTAAGTCTGCAAAAGAAGTTGCTACGTGACGTTGGCCAATTTAGTTATGTTTGTGCTAATTGTGCTGATGTTGATGAGGGGATGAACCTGATTAAATCCTCATTCTGTGATAAGAAAGTCGTCCTGGTTCTTGATGGTATGGACAAGAGAGACCAGCTCATGAAACTAGCTGGTAAGTCTAGTTGGTTTGGGTCGGGAAGCAGAATTATTATCACTACTAGGAACACCTATTTCTTAGCTCCCGAAACCGACACCCTAGATGACAATATCGTCCCACATGGTCACCCTGATTTCCATTTTTATGAAATGAAGGAAATGCAGTTTGGCCATGCTCTTCAACTATTCAGCAAGCACTCCTTCGAAAGAGACTCACCTCCACACGATTACAGCACTATTTCAAGTGAAATTGTCAGACTTACTGGAGGACTACCATTGGCTCTTGAAGTCATTGGTTCGTTACTCCATTCGAAAAGCATGGAAACATGGAAAGACACATTGAAGAAGTTGAAGAAAGTGCCAAATCAGGATGTCCAGAGAAAGTTGTCGATTAGTTATGAAGAATTAGAGTTTGAGCAACGGCAAATGTTCCTTGATATCGCATGTCACTGCATTGGTGAAGAAAGAACCCTTGCATATTACATGTGGAAAAGTTGTGAGTTTTTTCCAAAAACTGGACTCAAGGTCCTCATTCATTTATCTTTGATAAAAGTCATCGAAGATGAGAGATTATGGATGCACGACCTACTCAGAGATCTTGGAAGAGACATTGTCCGCCGAGAAGACTTTTTAGTTCCTGGAAAGCGCAGCAGATTGTGGTGTCCAACGATCGCCTTAGACGTGGTACAGAATAATCTGGTATGTCTTAGTAAATAAATTAATTGCTTACAGAAAAACAGAACATGCGGTAATGTGTATTTAGAGTTCATTTCATCCAATATGTTCACCCGTCTTCGCACACAGGACATTGATGATTTTGCATAATTTGAGAGAAATGAACACCATTCCCCAAAAAAAATTGCTATTACAACTGCCATGTAAATGGGAGGGATAATGATTCAAGGAATTCGTACAAGATAATATCCATGTGCCCCTCTTTTGCTGGTTTACTTATGTTTACAATCGGTTCAATCGAAATATATGCTCCCTATTCCGATATTTAGTACTTACACTAGATCGTTCACTCGTGTTGCTATTTGTTGCTTTGGAATTGTCAGGGAACATACAAAATTGAAGCGCTCAAACTCACAGGACTTGCCGACGGGCATAATTTTACTGAGCGATGAATTTTCGAGGCTGCCTAATTTAAGGTTCCTCGAATTGGATGGGGGAAATTTTGTTGGAGACTTCACAAATCTTCTTTCAGATCTAAAATGGCTCTCTTGGTGCCGTTGTCCTTCAAACCTACAAGCCACCGGTTTATGTCTAAAGAATTTGGCCGTTCTCAAGATTTCAGAGAGCGACATTACTGAAGACTGGAATGGATGGGGATCATGCATGGTACAATTTTCCTATAACACTTTGGTTTTTCTTTGTGTGTGTACACGTTTTCACATCGTGTTGGCCTTCACCTATGCCAATGTGGATTTTTTTTTCTCTCAATAATTGGTTGTTTCACAGGTGAATGATAACCTAAAAGTTATATATCTGACAATCTGCTATCGTTTAAAGAGGACACCTGACTTCTCCAAGTGCGTGAATTTGAAAAAATTGGTTCTCAAACATTGTGAAAGATTGGAAGCAATCAATAGCTCTATCTGTCAGCTGGGCCGCCTTAAGCACTTGGAAATCAGTAAGGATGGTGTGGGGACGACGCCTCTTGCTCTTAGTGGGAAGCCGAAGGAATTTTTTCCCGTTCTTCAAATATTTGACGCAATTGGGGGTCTCCAATCATTGTCAGTGCTGAAGGTAGAATATCAGATTACTTTTACAGAACTTCCGCACTCGATAGGAGTTCTACTGGGTTTAAAGCATCTATCTCTACGGGGTTGTGACTTTCTTAGTAAGCTTTCGGATTCAATTGGAGAGCTGAGATCGCTCCTCTCTTTGGATTTATCTGACACTAGTATAAGTGGATTGCCAGATTCCATCGGAAGACTAGAATCGCTACTGAAAATGGATCTATCTTATACTGCTGTTGCAGAATTACCCGATTCTATTGGCAATCTTAAAAGGTTGAAGTCCATGCGTTTGCGTTCGACTAGGATAAGAGGGCTACCGAAGAGCATATGGACTCTGGAGAATCTTGAGGAGTTGATTGCCGGACATTGTAGACATCATGAGGGCGAAATTCCTAGTGAAATCGCAGGACTATCCCAATTGAAGATTCTGAACTTGTCCTGGAGCAAGGTTAGTGGACTGCCAATGACAATCAATCAGCTTTCCAGTCTCCAAGAACTTATTTTATCAGATTGTTGCGGGCTTGAGACGCTACCAGATCTCCCAACAAGTTTAACAAAGCTAGTGTTGTCCTCTTCATCGTTGCAGGCAATCCCCGACCTCTCGAACCTCACCAATTTGCTTCATCTGGACATAAGTGACTTTGCTTTGGACTTGAAGTCTTTGACAAATAAACGGGGACGAATTCCAAATCCAAACCTAGAGTGTCTTGGAAGGCTTCATAAATTGCAGACGTTGAGACTGGTTCTTTCCGATTGCGACTTGCCTCGGACTGACTTGAGCTCCCTTTCTCAGCTACGGTCACTTGAAATAACTTGTCCCGATCCACGGTCTCTGATACGGCTTCCGTCCAGTTTAGAAGTCTTGAGCCTAGAAGATGTGAACACCCCAATAGAATGGCCAATGTTTCCCAACCTAGGAAATTTGTCCGAATTGAAGCTCACTGGATGTCGGTTAAGAGAGATTGAGTTTGGAAATGTGCCTGGACAGCTAGAGAACCTCCAGCGACTGGAAGTGTGCGAGTGCGAGTCGCTCGTGAGGCTATCGAATCTATCAAGCTTAAAGGAGCTCCAAGTGCTGAGCGTGGGGCGCTGCCCGCAATTAATTGAGATCGAATCCCAACCATCATCTTCTTCTTCAACTGGAGATTGCAGTTCTAGGGAAACGCCCACTCCTGGTACGCTGAAGCTAGAGAAGCTCCACACTTTGAGAGTCTACAATTGTGGAGTAGTGCGAAAGTTGCCCGATATACCAAGTGCCTGTCATTTCGATGTTATCCCATAGAAATATGTAAGGAGGTCTGAAAGTGGGCCCGTCTTCTTGGAAGATCTCGCTAACTCCAGAGAAGCAATGAATATGGTGATTTTGTCTCAAGGCGACCTCCAGAGACAGCGGTCGACATCGTCTGATCCCCAAACTCCCCAAGAAAAGTTCATTGAAGAAGATTTGGGCCCAACAAATCTCAGACCACTGAAGACCTCTCCTGAAAAGGAAAATTTAGGACCTGTTTCATAGGAAAATTAAGGAGCAGGAAAAGAGCGGAGTGAGTCGGCAAAAGAAAGAGAGAACAGAAAAGAGCGGGAAGAGAGAGCGGGAAGGAAGGTAGTTTTGTCGCACGCCTCGACAAGCTAGGTTAATGTGGTTTCGAAGCGCTCGCTAAGAATTCGAAACCTTAATACGTCTTTATTAAATCAAAGAGATTTGCTCCGTTGAGCTGTAATATTGGATCAGTTCGGGTTTTGGGTTCCTAGGTTGATTCTAGATATTGTTGTGCCGTGAAATTGTGTAGTTTTTGAAACTTTAGGTTGTCTTGGAATTGTGAGATTTTACGGATTGCGATTTGAACTTTCCATTCGAGGGATATTTATTTTTCGAAAACTACTCTAGAATAACTGGAACCACCAGTGTTCCATCCCACATTTCACAGCTGCCGGTCAACTTTTGGTTCTAAGGATTTTTGTTCTTTAAGTGCTTTGGATGAGCCCTCTTGTGACTGTTAACTCCCTGATACTGAGTAAGGTAGACAGATATGACGCCCCAAAATTGCTACCTAAGACGAAGTCACTGCTCTGTTCGCTGCAGCGAGTTTGAATTGTGAGATTTTAGACTAACTGCAGCCAGCAGTGTCCCGTCTCAGATTTCATCAGCTGTCCGGCGAAATTTTTGTTCCAAGGAGTTTTTGGGTCTTTTAGTACTTTGGATGAGCTCTCTTGTGAATGTTAACTCAATAATACGGAGTAAGGTAGAGAGATGTGACGCCCCAAAATTCGTCGTGTAAAAGGAGGTTGCTGCTCTATTCGCTGCAGCGAGTTTGATGCTTGGTGGCCTTTGTGTCGACTTCTAGTGGACTTGTTTACCCCAAAATTTAGTGTCCCTTACCAGAATCTTGGTGGAGGTTAACTGATATGTTGGTATTTGGTTGATACTTTCTTTGACAGGATTTTGAAGCTTTTCAGGTGGTATAGCTTTTAATTTGGCTTTTGACAGTGAGGAGTGGTGATTATCTCTTCTATGATTTGTAAACTCACAACTTGATTATAGGAATTAGATATGCTATAAGTTACGGACAAGACATTCCATGTTATGATACCTACGATAAAAAAATGGTGTTTAGAACATCTTTGTTGCATAAAGCTGGATCCAGCATTTACTATATGTTTTGGTTATTCGAAATAACGTAATGAAACATCTCTTGAAAAAGTTGGAGAGCTGATTATTCATGAAATGGTTTGAGAAAGTTTCATCAACTGTATTCTTCTAGTGGATGGAATTGCAGAGGGTTATATGTATTGAAATGAATTTTGGAATGGTTTTATGACTTCTTGAGAGGCTCGTCTTAATGGTTTTATCCTCTTATCACTATGATATGAAACCATTGAAGTGTTGTGAGTATGCATACATGTTCTTAGGATATCCTGTATGGCCAAAGCCACTGGCTGGCATTAGTAGAGACCTAAGCCAAAGGGAAAATCTTGGCAAGCCTTATCACTGGTCATTAAACGTGATATGAAGTGCCGGAGTGATCAGTGGACTACTCCACCAATATTTGCTTCTATAGTGTCGATCCAATGAGTGTTTCTAACATGTATAAAATTTTGTTGAAATAATATATTCATATATGGACTTGTACATATATTAAATACTGGATTTGGCGTGTTTCTAATATCGTTTATAAATGTGTGCAGTGGATATTTGATTTGTTAAGAAAAGAATCGTACTAGTCATTGAGCCGTGATTTCGTTATATCATCCATCTGAATTCTTTGTGATTTTCCCACAAATAGGACGAATAATCTTTGGAATCTGAATTTTGGATATATAATGGTACTTCTTGGATTTAGTTTGTTAGTCATCAGAGATTTATATACTTTTATTGGTGGATTTTAGAACTCTAGTGCTGTAACCAACTTATTATTCGTATGAGATATTAATGGGATACATGTATTTTGATGACAGGTTAATGATGGGTGCGGTGTGAGACTTTATCCTTTGGATAAGAGGACGACCGTGCCATATTCCCTATGTTTATAGAGTTGGAGGGTGGCAGCTTTTGTCCGTATGTCCTTTAAAGCTTTGTTCGGACACATCAACTTTGTCGCTGAATTGTAAAACAGCTGAGGCAGTGGTTGCTTCAATCCATATCCTAGCTTGGTTGTTGAAAAAATCTGAACTAGACTGTTCCTGCATATTTAACTCTGCAGGACAAGTAATCATGCTTCTAATCAATTCGTCGACGGCCCTATTTCAGGAAAGCAGTATTGCGCTGCGAGGACTCTTTAGTGCCTTTTTCCATTGACTTGAAGGAAGCGAGTGATACCTCTTCTTGCAATTCATCTATCTACAGTCGTCTGTGTGATTTTAGTGGAAAATCTTGTGCACTCTGCTTAAAGCTACTCAGTTTGCCAAGGCGGATAGTTACCTTCTAAACCTCTGTGGCATAGGGGTACGGCGAGGACGACAAACATAATCTGTTTCCAATATGAAAGCAACAAGATTCAATCAATAGAAGGCAAATGCATGTGGCTGTTCAAATGGAGGAGTCATCTGCTTTTAATCTTGGAGCACTCACCGGCGTTAAGTGCACAAAAGAGCCAGGCTGCATGTAAAAAGTTAGGAACACCTTCGTGTTTTGCAGTTCTTGATACAGAGGCAAAGGTGTCAGCAGATTGAGTTTGGCGAACTTCTGTAATTCCTGAGAGACCATTCTGTTCCCAAATTCATTCCGAGTGTTGGGAACTTCAACGATGTGTTTGCTTTACCATCAAGATACTTCTCATGGCTGTGAATTGCCGCGATAAATGGTAGCTCAGTGTCTTGTAGGATCTTAGCTTAGAGCAATACCTAGAGCGAACTACTTTCCAAGTATAAAAATTGACTGGGTTTCTTCCATAATGTAATTCGTATGTTAGATTCCATCAGATTCAAGAATTCTTTTAAGAAAGACCATTGAATTCTCCGGAAGGGGGCTTTGATTCCCGAATATCCATCTGATTAATTAATTCTTTATAATGTATTCTATCTGCTCGGGATAAAATTTTTATATAAATATATCGTCGTGCTATTAATATTAAGTATTTCGATTTAAACTTTCAAGTACGGTTCCAAGGGAAGGAATTGACCCACTATTCCGATCGAGGAGACCAGGCCATAACATCCCTAGTACTAATTGTACATGCTCACAAAGCAAAAATGAAACTAAATATAGCATAAATAAAAATAAAAATGTATCGCATAAGTGACCAGATTACTCACGAAAGTCAAAACTTTATATTTTGAGGAAAGATCCACACTAATTAGTCTTGGGGCGAAACAAAGGGCCAGCTCCAAGTTGTTAAAGATGATTGATGGTGAGGAGTCATATATAGGAAAATTTGTAACGATTATACGAATGATTATTTTACGTCATTGATTTGATTTAATTTTAAATTGAATCCTACTTACCGTCCATTTGATTTAGGATTTACACAAATGATAATATAGATGCATAAAGTATGGCAATAAAAAGGATCATATAAATTTAACAAGAGATAAATCGCGTCGGTCAAATCATATATAACTTTATTCTCTATAAGATTCTGTGGAAAAAAAAATTAAGCGAGTCTTTTTCAGATTTAAATTTTGAAGTGACGGTCCCAAGTAAAATAAGTTATTTCAAAAATTATTTCCTCTAATTGCTATTATTATAAAGATAAGATATAAATAATAATATGATATCATCGTTTAAAGCACCTCAAGTCCGTCTGGATTTGTTTTATAAATACTAATATAATCATTGAATCTCGAGGCTCGCACATTTGAATTTTTATTAGCTTTGAAATTCTTTAAAATTGCACTATACTCGAATATTGATACTTAGATTCACATACAGTTTTTTTTTTTCAGAATATTTTAAACTTTAAATGACATTCTTAATTTTGACGACTTTTTTTTGCTGTTATTTAATCCGAAGGAACAAGGAAAAGCGCCCTTCTATTTTGTTCACATGAGGCTCGCGGTTTTTCCGTTAATAACACACAGAGCGCGAGGCTCAGAAGCATTTGCCACCTCTCATTTTTTTCTGCAAGAGCTCTCTCAGCTCTTTGCTCTCTCTCTCTCTCTGAAGAAGATGCAACTCCTGCAGTGCCCATCTTCTCCGTCTCTCTCCTTGTGCTGCTCCAAAGTCCAACCAAACAGAGGTAACTTTTGCGCTCGTTTATGCAGTGATCGTCGAACCGGCTCTCCCACTGCTTGTTTCGTCACCAGGGAACTTCTGTTGTAGGGCTCTGTTTCGTGGCGAATTCCCTCACGGCATCGACAACCAGCTCTTACATCCAGCAACAATGGCTTCGAAGCTCCGGATGGGTGTCTCGCAATCCGCCCGTTTCGAATTCCCCTGCAGCTAAGGCTGCTTCAGTGGAAGGTACTTTCTTTTTCTTTGAATCCATTGATTATTAGGTGCCTGTGATATTTGGTAAATGCCCAAATGGGATTCCTTTCTTTATTTTTATGTTTGAGTATTTATCTATCTGAGCTATGAGAACTCAGTAACTGTTTCCAAGAGCACAAACGAAATGTTGAAAATTTGACAGATTGATCTTGTGGAGCGAGTGCAAGTGATACAGTTAAGATTTTTTTTTTTTCCTAGTACGCCGATAGCCTGATATAATGAAACGTATCATAGTATGTAAATCTTATGAACTTTACTGAAGTGTCAATGTTCAATTCGCCGTAACTTTCTGCAATTTGTTGTTTGGAGTTAATAATCTTCTACTTATCGAGTTGTGAGTTTCTAGAAATGAGCAGGTTTTATGATAGAACCGTTGTCTCATGCCATCAGACCAATCGGCTTCAACTAATATATATCATACTCCCTGCCAAGACAAACTTACACTGTTCTGTCATGAAGAAAATTATGGAGGTTTATTTGGTAGGCCAAATAAAAAGAACTTGCTCTGTCAAACTATGTTCTTGGAATTGCAAATGAACTACACATGAACAGAAAACAGTTAGAGCAGTCTTGTGTTTGTGCGCACAAGTGTGCATTGTATTATTGAGAACCCACCCAAACCAACCACTCTTGGTACCCCTTCTCAAAACCAAATTTGAATGACCCTGAGTCAACACAGAAGGGTATTAGAGTTCATAATCTTGAGGGATTAAGGACCAAATATAATTGCCTATCCTGGATGTGCCGCGCAAAATTGACTGGTTAGTTGTTGCTAAGTTTTCGCCGCTTGTTCTTTTCTGATATTTTCTTGTTCATCTATAAGCTTGACGTCATTCTGTGTACCTTATCTGCTCTTGCAATTGTAGAGAGTACTTCTGCAGTTTCGGCTCAGACAGCTGAAAGTGATGTGCTGAAAGCCTTGTCTCAAATTATTGATCCTGACTTTGGAACGGACATTGTTTCATGTGGTTTTGTTAAGGACCTCCTCATAGATGAAGCCCTTGGAGAGGTTACTGAAGAATTAGTCTGGGATTTTATTCTTTATACATCTGTAAGGAATGACACCCTCACCCTATGTCTTGGCTTTGATTCTCAGGTTTCGTTCCGGTTAGAGCTCACTACACCTGCATGTCCAATCAAAGACATGGTAACTAGCACAACCTATGTTGCTTGATCAGTAACCGAATACATGCTCAGTGCACTTGATGTTCTGTCTTGTGTATTAATTACTTTTAGAAACCATTGATACCTGCTCCTTTTAACATCCTTCCATAAATCTCTCTGTGCATGTACAATTTCAAAGTATCCATGGAACTAATCTTAGCATTTTTTCTGCTTTGTAATGGTCTCCTAAGAGTCTTTGCCTGATATATCAGGCTGCTGAACCTTCAATAGTTTAACAGCATGAGTATCCCTTGACAGTTTGAGCAGCAGGCGAATGAGGTGGTGGCTAATCTTCATTGGGTCAAGAATGTTAAAGTAACCATGTCAGCACAACCAGCAAAACCTGTTTTCACAGGTCAACTTCCTCCAGGGTTACAGACGATCTCAAACATTATAGCAGTTTCAAGTTGCAAGGTAGGGTTTCTTATACCTTTTGTAGCACTTCATTTTCCAGGTTGTGACTATTTCAGTGCATGACATTTGACTACAAAATGCTTTTCGGGTTGCTTTGAGAAGGTTGACTATGGTATACGGATGGCCTGCAGGTTCATTCCATTGTGATGATTTCCCTGATTAGTGAATTTCATAAAGATTTTTCTTTGAGTATATCCAAATCGCAGTTTTACATGTTGTTTGGTTACTAAAACTAGAAAGTACTATTCTTTAATTTCTTCTATCATGACTGCTGTCTGTCAGAACTGTTCAGGGAGGCGTGGGAAAATCAACTGTAGCTGTAAATCTTGCATATACCTTGGCTGGAATGGGAGCTAGAGTTGGTATTTTTGATGCCGACGTGTATGGTCCAAGTTTACCAACAATGGTTTCCCCCTGAAAACCGACGTCTGGAAGTGGTAATAACGCTTTACAGTTCCACTTCCACTACAATGAAATTGAGTTCTAGTTTAGTGAAGTAATGCATTTATTATTTCCACCTACCTTTACTAGAACCCAGAGAAGAGAAGCATAATTCCCACAGACTACCTAGGAGTGAAGCTGGTATCTTTCGGATTTGCTGGACAAGGCCGTGCAATTATGCGCGGTCCAATGGTTTCTGGTGTCATCAACCAACTCTTGACTACTACTGAGTGGTATGAAAAATCATTGAAACTTTGTGACATTGGCTGATTGGAGGGGAATGTTCATCATGCTTTCATGCTTTGGTTATTTTATTGAAATTTCTGGTTACTGTCATTATTGTTGAATCGTATTTATTCCTGTAAAAGAAATGTGTGATTCAAACTAAACTACAGTTAATCAAGAACAATGATTTTCTCTCATCATTCTCGTTTTTTTGGCTTCTGGGTCAGGCTTCTGCAGCTAAGCATTACTAAACTATCCTTGCAGGGGTGAGTTGGATTACCTTGTTATTGACATGCCACCGGGGACAGGCGACATTCAGCTTACATTATGCCAGGTTCTCATTTTGTGCCTTTTCATCTTAGATCAGTAAAAATTTTGAACAGAATATTTTGTTACTCTTTCATGTTTATCGCTTTATCCTTTTACAAAAACGCATATCTTTACAACTAAAAGCTGCTAGTTGCAGGCATTTTGCATCAGATGTTTACCCTCTTGCAAGTTTTGTTTGTTGCTGCAGTTTTCAATTTTAATGTAACGATATTAACTTTTCAGGTTGTGCCCTTAACAGCTGCTGTCATTGTCACCACCCCTCAAAAGCTTGCTTTTATAGATGTAGCGAAGGGAGTTCGCATGTTCTCGAAACTTAAGGTATGTGCCTTTTTACTATCGACAATCCCTATTCAACACCACCCTTTGATTAAATATACTTTGCATCATTTATCAAGAATTCTGGAATATGATGAAACATGAAAATGTAAAATAAAAGATACAGATTCACCATGACAATTATTGTACAGGATGTTGCTGAAAACTGGCTTATACATTTTTCGTATAGTGGAAACTTGCTTATGGATGTAAATGCCTTGGTTGATTTTGTCAATGATTTATCCTGTATTTGATCTCTCCTTTTGTTTTTGTGAGCTGTTTTGTGTATGTTTTTAGTTTTGGGCTCTTTTTGTATAGGGTTTGCAACCCCCTCCCCTCCCTCCCTCTTTTTTCTTCCATCCTGGTGCCCTAGAGTTGATCTTTTTATCTATGAAAGAGTCATCTTCTGACATTCCACTGTTAACACACACAGGTACCCTGTGTTGCTGTTGTCGAAAATATGTGCCACTTTGATGCCGATGGAAAGCGCTACTACCCATTTGGTAGAGGATCAGGCTCTCAGGCACGTTTCTCCAATTACATTTTGTTTGATTTACTTGTTACTATGAAAGGCTCCAAAGCTAATCCTAGAATTGCACGCTGGTGTTAAAGGATGAAGAATATTCTCTGTATTCTCACAGTGTGCCGGTTTTATTTACAGGTTGTCCAGCAGTTTGGAATTCCTCATTTATTCGATCTTCCCATTAGACCAACAGTATGTCCTCTGACGAGTTCTTTGATCTTATCTTTCTTTATTATGCCTTCTGTTCTCTCAAAAGTCCATTTCTTACTCCTGGTGAAGCATGACAGGTGATAATGGTTTCTTTCATTGATATTAGTTATCAGCCTCTGGAGATAGTGGAATGCCAGAAGTTGTGGCAGATCCTCAAGGTGAAGTTGCCAGGACATTCCAGGACCTTGGAGTGTGTGTCGTGCAACAGTGTGCCAAGATTCGTCAACAAGGTAGTTTATGATTATCGGGTTGAAGAAACTTCTCGATAAAGGTTGAGAGTAATGTCTCTGGGTTTCGAGATGCCATTGCCAGTGTCTAACTAGATTCGTAAGATCAGAAGTTTCCCTGTTGATTATGTGCTATCAAATTTTAGGCTTATCTCCTTCCCACACGATCGAACCGAAGGAATATCCTTCAGAAATTGCATATCTTTTGGATTCTTGGCTTTCTATTCGAATGATTTTATGTGTCGTCTTCCTTTCCAGTGTCAACAGCCGTAACTTATGATAAAGTTATCAAGGCAATCAAAGTGAAGGTTCCGGATTCAGATGAGGAATTCTTTCTACATCCCGCAACCGTGAGAAGGAAACGACCGATCAGCTCAAAGTGTGGTATAAGGACTTCCCTTTGACCTAGAAAAGTCCTCTGATTGTTTTTACTTTTGCAAATTGAAGTAGGCTATGTAGGTTCTTATTGCAACGGTGTCAATACAATCATGCATAATCCTTTTGACATTTCTACTTGTCCCGTGCTCATCTTAATATCTAGACTACGGCTAATGAAGAGAATCTTTCTTATGCCACTTATGTGCACATCAGGATGAGTGGACGGGGGAGCAAAAACTGCAGTATTCTGATGTTCCGGAAGACATTGAACCAGAAGAAATTCGGCCAATGGGAAACTATGCCGTGTCCATAGTTTGGCCAGACGGATTTAGTCAGGTGACCAACGCTTTTCTACTATGTCGAATTCGAATGAATTATGTCCCTCTTCGTCGTGGTTGACCAGTAACTGGAATTAGCTCAAAAAGTGTGTAAAGATGGAATGTACTCGAATGACACATTCATCAATCGCTTTTTTTATATATATAGTTCCTCTCCTTGGTGCAGATTGCTCCATATGATCAGTTGCAAACGATTGAGCGGCTGGTCGGCGTTCCTGCACGGTCGTGACACGTTCATCCAACTACACTAGATCAAGGCTTTGGTGAATGACAAAAGCTAGAATTCTCTCGAGAATAGTAATCAGCATCGTCTTCTCTCTGCCCGCCCGAGGGGCTTTTGAGTAACGGTAGCAGATTGGAGAGTGCAGAGTAGCTCGAACAGATGAATGCAGAGAGACACATTCGAACCCGGAAGGCCTCTACATGTGCTTGCTTTCTCCTCCCTTCTTTTCCATTTTCTCTTGGGTACTTTGTGTAAGGATCTGAGAATATAAGAAATTCCAGTACATGGGACTTTGCTTCATTTTTAGTATCCCATCTGGTGTTCTTGCAACCAGTCGCCTCGCCCCCTCCATCACTCTCTGCCTAACCTGGTATAAAAAAACAGTCTTTAAGGGTTGAAATGAAAAGAAAAGTGTGGTGCAGGGACCAAATTGAAAACTCGCCTAAAGTATGGGGACGAACGGTATAATTCTCGAGATAATGTTAATCGAGGGATGAATCGATTCCACAGCTTCCGAGCACTGATACTCCAATGGCCAGAGCTCACTCGTCTCTGTCAATCTTCCGCCGCCAAAACCACCACCCCTTTCGGCGGAACCCTAGCTCTCACGGTCACATCAAACGCCTCAGCGTCGGCGCCGTCGACGGCGGCGACCAGCAAGACAAGACCCTCTCGCTCTCGGAGATTGCCGCGATGGTCTGCAAGATCACGCGCACGAGACCCAGGTGGGAGGTGACCCTGGTTTCCGAATTCCCCTCCTTCGATTTCTCGGACCCCGGCTTCTTCCGCGAGCTGTTCAGGCAACAGAATAACGCCTTCCTTTCTCTGCGCTTCTTTCACTGGGTCGTCTCGCGCCACAACGCGCCGCCCGAACCGGATTCGTGCGAATTGCTTTTCGATGCTCTGGTCGCGGCCAAGTCGCCCAATGCCGCGAAGTCGCTGCTTCAGATTCCGGGGTTCTCGCCCGGGGCGGATTCGTTGGAGCGTTACGTGCGCTGTGCTTGCGAGGGCGGACTGCTCGAGGACGCGATCGATGGGTTTTTCAAATTGGGAGAATTGGGGGTTCGCCCGTCGGTTGAGACATGGAATTCGGTGTTGAAATGCTGTCTCAAGGCTCGGCGGACCGATCTCGTCTTGGAGTTCTATGAGCAGATGGTGAAATTGGGTGTTGTAGGCCAGGCGAATGCCGAGACTGTTGGGCACCTGATTCAAGCCTTTTGCGAAGGTGGGAATCTTTTGAGAGGTTATGAGTTGCTTTGGCAAGGGATTGAAAACGGATTGATCCCTCAGTATGCGAGTTTCATTAGGTTGATATCTGGGTTTTGTAGGCAGGGGGATTATGCGAGGGTGTCCCAAATACTCCACTTGATGATCGTGAAGGACCGTGCTCCGGATATATTCGCATATCAGGAAGTCATTAATGGGCTCTGCAAGAATGGGCGGCAGCTCGAGGCTTATCGGATTTTCAGTGATCTAAAGGATAGAGGGTACTTACCGGACAGGGTCGTGTACACCACATTGATTCACGGGTTCTGCAACATCGGATGGATGGGTGAGGCGAGGAAGTTGTGGTTTGAAATGATTCGTAAAGGCTTTGTACCTAATGAGCATACTTACACTTCATTGATTCACGGGCTTTTCAAAAGCGGGAAAGTAGAAGAGGCGAAAAAACTGTTTGATGAGATGAGTTGTAAAGGTCACGGAGAGAGCACAGCAGTTTACAACATGATGATTTCTGGGTTATCTTTGCACGGAAGGTTAGACGAAGCTGTTGGGATGTTTGAAGAAATGCCTCGGAAGGGCATTGCTCGTGATCGGATCACCTATGACACTTTGGTACAGGGCTTTTGCAGGGTTGGAAAGTTAACCAATTTAATAGATCTCTTGGACAAGCTATCACAACAGGGCGTAGTTCCATCAAGTTCCTCTTATGCCGCACTTCTTGAAAAGCTCATTGAGCTGGGGGAATTGCAAGAAGTGAAGTTGTTATTGAGTGATATGCAAAACAAGGGTGTACAACTATTGGCTGGTACTTGGGATCAAATTGTGAATGCATTGGTCAAAAGCGGATTCGTCACTGAGGCCATGGACTGTTTGGTTGACATGCTAAACAGAAATATCCAACCTCGTAAGACGACTTTCGATGTGCTTATTCAGAGCCTCTTACAAGGTGATAGCTTAGATGATTGTGTACTTGTGTTAGACACGATGTTAAGCATGGGTTATGTTTTGGAAGAAGGCATGTGCCATTCTTTGGTTGATAAAATTTGTAAACAAAATAGCAACTTTGTAGAAACATGTATGGCAAAGATACTTGAAGGGAACTGAGGTTTTAGAATCATCACAGTCGAGAATACTTCAGAGGATCTGCAACTTATTTATGAACAAGTTTTGCAGCTGGCTATAAAATTTATAAATGAGCTCTCTTTTGTTGCTCGGAGGGAGCTGTCGAATGTATGATTTGTCTTTTGTAGGTCCTGGCGGCTGACGTGCGGTCTGTACGAACATCGTTATCTTATGCTGGTCATTGTGAATCCGTCTTTCCAAATGCTAAGCAGCAATTCTCCAGTTCTCACGGACTGCAATTCAATCATCAAATCCTACAATTATCTTTCCTTTTACTTTTGATGCTCAAACATGAGTGCTCTTCAACCTCGTGGCGTATCAAGAGGCCGAAGGAAGAGAAAAGAGCAGAAAGAAATGATGTCCTCGAATTGGCAAAAGCCGATGGTAAATAAAAAGGGTTATGAGGGGAGTTTGTTTTGTTGGCACTTGATATGGCATTCTCTATTTTTCTCGTGAAACTGCTCGCCGATGCACTCGCCATTGTACTGTCTGAAATTCATAAGGTATCACAGGCATGAGCTAGGAATATGCAAATGCATTTCTTAAGTGGGATCTCCACAATGTCTGGACATCACACCAATCCTTGACGTCAGTTACATATCTCATCAGATCGTAATGATTGGTACTAATTCGACAAAGAATGGAGGATGGTCTCTAATTTGAAGGAGAGCGATGGTGATTCAATGATTGCCCAAAGAGAGCAAGCAATGCCCTTTCCACCAAGTAAAAGAAACAGTGAAATATGTTTTGCTGTTGCCACCGTACTAGAAGGCAAATATCAAAATTCAAAGAAAGCAGCGTGAGTTCCTTCTTTTAGTGATTGAAATCTTATTGTTACTCAATCTTTTAGTTGAAAACATCTATTGCAGCACAAGCTGTTCTTTATATGCAACATTGATGCGGGGTGCCCTTATCCACTCGCTTCCATGATGTGTTCTCCAAAATAAACAAATGCCTGCCTACCCAAATAATTTAAGAATTACTTTCCGTCTACAAGAGGCAGACTGGTTCTTAAGGTCCGGATTGTCTTTGGATTGTAGGTTTGGCTCCTGGTTCTTGTTGTTTTACCAGCCAGGTCCCCTCTTAATAATACGTTCTGGGCGTGTTTTGTACCTGGCCTTTCTTGGTGTGTGGATCATTCCAAGACGTACATGGATGTTGAGTTGATCTGTTGACTTGTTCACCATGAAAAGTTGCATATCTATTTAGGGTTCATCTGATGAGCTCCCTGGATACCTTTCGTTCACACTGATTATCTTTTGATTTTTCATAGAAAAATAACTGGAGCATTTGAGGAGCATGGTCATTGGGACTTTGCCTGGTTCCCCATACTTTTATTCCTCATGTGTAATTAGGTTACGTTTTGCAATGACATGAGTTGTTTCTCTTGCTTCTGACTTGTAGCCTTCAGAACAGTGACGTGGTGCAAGGGGAAAATAACCGCACATCTGTCCAGTTACAATCTTTAGCTATATTTATGTTTCTCTCTTTGTTGAACTGGCTATTCCATGCCCTTCTCGGCCCTCGTTCTCCATTTGAGGACTGTTTGTCATGGGACAGTGACAGGAAGAAATCAGATGAAC
Source organism: Rhodamnia rubescens (assembly GCA_021437795.1). NCBI lineage: Eukaryota > Viridiplantae > Streptophyta > Magnoliopsida > Myrtales > Myrtaceae > Rhodamnia > Rhodamnia rubescens. Next base: position 4,488 of record JAILYA010000002.1, on the reverse strand, counting down.
ATGCCACTATGCATTTGGCTCTGAACAGTTGATAATATATACTCTGGAAATTCTCTTTGTTCTTGATCTTGGTGGACGTTAGAATGACCGTGCTCGGTTATCTTTTCTTTTCCTCTTCGGTGGAATTCCTTATTTATTAGTTCTGCAATTGTAGGATCAATTGGGAGGAGTATCATTGCTTTCTAGCATTCTCTTTACAATGGGATTGGGATCGGATGGTGTGCCTCCTCTTTTACTTGAACTTTGCATTGGATTTGGTAACATAGACAACTATACTCAATCCAATATACTGGTCTTATTTTCTTTATTTTTTATTGATGGTTGTAAGGTACTACTAAGAAGCATTTTTTTTTCCAAAAAGGAGGAACGAAATCTTCTTCTTGCAATGGCATATTCATTGTGCAGAACTTTCATCTTCCGAAGCTCAATCAATTGCATATGAAGATTAAAATTAAGATTGTTCTGAGGAAAGGTCATTCTTCATTGTCACGTTGATAATGGTACAGCAGCATAGGGATTGAGTATTATGTAAGTTGTCCCCTCTTGAAATCCCTCAATTCATGCTGACAAATGACTTTTTCTTTAGCACTTCAATTCAGTTGGAAAAAATCATTTTGGAGTTTCTACGTGTCCCACCCTTGTGTTTGGATATGCGGCTTTGACTAATGAAGAGATTCTGTCTTTTCCATTTAGATATGCACATCAGGATGTTACAGAAGACTGAACTAGAAGAAGTTCACCCGTGGAGGACTGCCATGTCCCCAGTTTGCCCAAGACATATTTAACCAGGCAACTAAGGAGTTCCTACAATGCAATATCCGGATAGATGAAGTCCCATTTTCGTCGTGGTTGGTAAGTGATCCGAATCTGCTCAGAAGGGCAAGTGCAGGTCAATCAGCCATTACCATCTTTATGCTATATAATTCCTCTTTATGGTGCAGATTGCTCCGTACAATCAGTTGCCCGACGATGGAGCGGCCAGTTGGTGTCCCTGCACTGCACAGACCACGACATGTAATGATCAAAGCATTGGGGAAACGAACTGGCGAACACAAGAACTTTCTCGACGATAGTAACCAACGTTGTTCTCTGTGGTCAGTGGATGGCTTTTGAGTAAAGGTAGCATGCTGGAGATTGGAGAGGGCTTTAGTGCCTAGAACAGGTGAACTGAGAGAGATTGGAACCTGGAAAGTCTCTGCGTATGTTTTTAGCCCTATCTTTTCTCTTTTCTCATTTTCCTTTGGGCATTGTGTAAGAATCTCAGACCATAAGCTCTTCCAGTATACGCACTCTTGCATTTTTATTATCAACCTGATGTTTCTTCCGCACTCCTCCATTCTCTGCCTAACCTGGTACCAAAACAGAGGGCTAAAATGAAAGAAATGTGGTGGACCAAATTGAAAACTCGCCTAAAATATTACTGATTTTTGCGTTAATGGACGGGCTGGACCTGCGACCAACAAGTTAGGTCCAGCCCGATGATGACCTTGCTCACCTTACATCTTAAGAATGTTGCTGGGCAAGTTGCAACATCTTGATACAATTTTGATGGGAAAAAGCGAGCAGTAGCAATTGCACCTGGCTGAGCTCACTTCATGGGATTTACTAGGAAACTAAGAGAACAAGCAAGAAAGAACGAGGTTTCACCCCCCAAATTGCCTCATTTTCAGAGCTCGGTCGGAGGTTTATTCAATGCTAACAGGATAGACATGCCGAAACTGCGGGCTCTTCTCCATGAATTCTTCACAATGCAACAGACGGTTCGGCCTGCATCTGAACTTGTAGTCATCATAGTAGGTGAAATTTGTGAGTTCAAAGCTTTGGCCCACCATTGTTAGAACTTAGAAGTGCATACAGTTCAGGTACCCTTTCGAACATGAGATTTGTTTTCCCTAGTCTTCAAAATAGAGAAGGGGGAAGTATTAGGGGCAAATCTAGCGAACTTGCCGAGCTTTTAAAAACACTCAATTGTCAAATTGGGCCTCAAAAATTATGATCGTGAGTCTAGGCCGAAGCAAAGGCAACTCTTTGGGACCTCCTGCGACGCCCCCTAATTTATCTAGCTAGTTGGATTGGATCGAAGGGACTGTGATACGACGAAAACGGTGCTGCAATCCAAAACTAAATTAATTTTTGTACACCCTTAATGCTTGAGAAAATTTCAAATCGGGGTTTGGAAGCGAGATCTTTTTCAAGATCCTAGAGGGGACAAGAGAGCCCAAGGCAGACATTGTCTAAAATGAAGCCCTGAACCGGAGACTTTTTCTTCAAAGAGGACTCAAAGTGGAGCTTATATGGAGTAAGGGTCTGAAGTGATTAACTTAGTCTCAAATAAAAACTCGAGCTTGCAGGCTGGCCAAATCTTTGCGGTCCCAGCCGGGAGCTTAAACTCTTATATGAGATAAAATCTACTTTCATGATTTACTTTAATTCTTTTGGAAAATGATATCACTTCATACCCTTATGCGAAGCAACAAAGTCCCACTTGGATTTTTCGTGAGAAGATGGTCTTATCTTAGGCTTTTATTTGGAAGGGTACCCATCACTATTTTCCAAAGAAGAGAGAGAAAGGGAGAGAGCATTTATAAGTCCGCTACGTTCTCATCAACTTCAAAACCAACTAGGAACCGACCATTAATGAGCACACACGACTATTATATTGTACCTCAAATTCCCCTCAACCGAAGTCATGTGTCTGGAACCTGTCCATGTCTTCTCAATCTGTTTCCATATCTCGTTCACCTTTTGGCTTTAAATGTCGCAACCAAACCCCTTTTGTCCTCCCCCGCCACCGGTCAAAATGCCACTTCTTCATTTAAATGAAAAGGCCACTGGTTCACTTGGAAAGACAATAGACTTACAGATTAATTGCACCCAATTTTCGTGCCACTGCATCTGCACTTTCATGGCCGTCTCGCTTTTGAGTGCCAGCATGCTTGGTTGACAAAAAAAAACGGTGGCGTCGGGAAGAGCTTTCTTGGATTGTCTCGACTGTACGGTTCGCGCATGAACGGACGTCATCGGTTTAATTAGGAAAGGAACTATTGAAATGACAAGATTTCCATCGAAATATCGAGACAAATGGCAAAGATAAGTTAGAGATGCTTCCAAAGGCAAGGGCCGGAAAGGTCGACCTCGCCTAGCGACGACGAATGAGAACGAGTGGTTTCACATTTCACTAGCCCGAGGGATTCTTCTTAACTTCGCTATCACAGTGAACATAGACAACTCGTTATTTCACATCAATATATCAAAATAAGCTGGTCAGAGACAAACATGTGTGCTATGAGTATAAGGGGAAGCATATGCCCGAACCAATCGCAAAAAGTAAAGCCCTTTGAATTTGTGATACAGAGAACATGAACGAAGGGCGATTCACCCTGCTGGTCCATGATGGTGACTAAAGCAGCGAAGCTAAATCTGCTACATGAACTGAGAATCGATACATGGGGACGACACGATCTTGCCATTGAACATGTTTTGGCCGTTTCTCTAATGGGCCTCCATAACGGTATGAGAGAGAGAGAGGAGATTTACCCTTAATACAAACGCAAAGGTTATATCCTCTTGCGAATCCTCGTTCGTATCGTGAATGACTTAGCTTTTGACTAGATGAGAGAGGTTGAGACACAACACAGTACACCAGGAAAGGTAGATGAAGCCATCACATGATCGAAACAAAGAAAGGAAAAGGCAATTCGAGACAATTCATAGCGGTTGTTGACATAAAAACATCACGTAATTCATACCTTGTATGTCCACATTGTGTGAACAATGTCATATGTACCAAATCTACATGCTAAGATTAAAAAAAAAAAACGTGATAATGCCGGCCACTGTCAATGTCTAATTAGCAATTGTATTGAGTTTATCCAATCAATACTTGTAAAGCTATGTGTTTACTTATGTTATTAAGGCTTTGTAAAATTCTTAGTGCGTCTAACTTTCTTTTTAATTTTCTAACGGCTTTGCATATCTTCCGTTATCACAGGTCATTCAGCTCCAAACGGTCGGTGCAGCTAGCTAGCTATATATATTGTGATGATAGGACTTGAACAAAAAGTTTAGCCTAACTTACACCATCTACCTTTAACCTTACAAGATGGCTAGTTGATTAATGTATTCTATTAACCAAACAAACCTCATGTTCACTTCAACCTCAAATTTCTATGAAAAAATAAAAGTATGATAGCAAATCCATTAATTGATTGAGGTTAATATCATGAAAAACCTCAATGACATATGTGACAAATTTATCCAAAACTAATTTTCGATCATCAAAAACCCCAAACTTTTATGCCTGTGACAAATTTTCTTTTCATTAAATTTTATCGAATCAAGTGTTGAGTTAGATGGCCATTGCGAGATGACGAGAGTGTATCGAGTTTGTGATTTTTAACCTCCATTTGTCACGGTTGGGGTTTTTAGTGATATTAACACAATATAATGAAAACTAACGGAGGGTAAAATTTTTGACAAAAAAAAGCA